>CM036560.1:48499613-49099613 GCA_020745775.1 Theristicus caerulescens | reverse complement strand
CCCCAGGGCGAAAGGGTCTCAACCGCACTAGCTGGACTGGCAACTTCTGATTGCAGGAACCAAAATTTTAAAGTACGGACTTGGGGAGAGTTCACTCAGGAATTAATCAATTACGGGCAAAAATATGGCCCAGTTGGTACCCCGTCCCCAAAATCAGACCTGAAGGGTTTAAGACGTATTGAAATAAAGTTTCCTTCACGTCTTGAAAATGAAAAGAGTGTCCTTCGTTAAACTTTCTGGCGAAAGAAACATCTCAAACAAACGTGATAGCTTGTGGACCATAGAGTGTCGAAAAAGTGTTCCTCGAGATCTTATGGACAGGTTACCAACTGATAGGCTTGAAAAATTAGAGTGGCCTGAAAAGCCAGCGGCCAAAGTGGGAATGTTTGGGAGTCGGGTTCCTGGTGCACCCCCGACCCTAATTGATCTGACCCACCTGACCGCCTCCCAGAGGCTGACGGGAAACTAGCCCCTTCGCCCCTTCGCAGTGAGCAGGGGAGCGAAGGGTGGGTGTATATTAGACAGCTCACTATAGGTCATCGAGGTGATTTATTAATCACCTGCCTTGTAGGATTTAGACGAGTACCCATTACATTTTTAGTGGATACCGGTGCTCAAATTTCAGCCATTAAAACAGAAGATGCAGTGTGCAGAGGTATATCATTGTCTAAGCAACGCTTGTTTGTGGCAGATGTGTTCGGTAATGTTCAAGCACAGGCACTGGCTATGGTCAATTTACAGCTACCAGGGGAGGAGACTGCCACTCCGGTGGAAACGGTTGTGGGGCCGTTCCCGCTAAATCTTTTAGGGCTTGATGTCCTGAAGGGTAAGGTGTGGACAGATAATAAAGGGGGAAGCTGGTCTTTTGGTGTTCCACTGATAAATATACGGCTCTTACAAACTGCACCTTTACTTCCCCCTTCAAGATTAACAAATGTTAAACCCTATCCCTTGCCCCTGGGGGCACGAGAGGGGATTTCCTCAGTACTGGAGGAATTGAAGGAACAGGGTGTTGTAGTTTCTACTCACTCTCCCTTTAATTCCCCCGTATGGCCAGTCCGAAAAACAGATGGGAAGTGGAGACTAACAGTCGGTATGCAACCACGGGCCCGTTAACGGCTGCTGTACCGCACATTGCCGAACTCATAGCCACTATTCAAGAACAAGCACAAGGCCCTCTTAAAAAAAAAAGTTGTCAAATGCTGAAATATTAGAACAGTTCTAACCCCAATTCTAAGAATGTCTAAACAATTCTATCCATTTAATTGGAGTCAAAGTTTTTTGTTTAGGCTACAGCAGGTATGTAATATTGGTATGTAGGTAATTATTGCCCAAGGGAAGGGAAGAAAGATGTAAAGTATCTTGATACTCATATCTTTACTGCAGATATTAATGATTTTCAGTACTGATAAACTCAGAAAGGAATGAGAGATTCACTCTGAGAAGGTAAATAGTAACACTCATGTTTTGAGTAACCTTGATCATTGTGTAACAGCTCTATCAAAAATGCTCTTCTTTTTCTACCGTCTCCTATCATATCAGAAAACATTTCTTAAGAGAATATTGGATGTTGGGTACCTGGTCTAAAATGCATATTTAAGGTGAACTCACATTTGGGTTAAGTATACTGGTCAAATATTATTTTTCAAAGAAAATGAACATGGGGAGAACTGGTTCTGAGAGGTTAAAGAGGCTGACCTAGAGGGAATGTATAAATTGGAGACTGATACAGAGAAAAGTGTGATTTGAATCTTTGCTTTATCCTTTCAGCACTGCAGGAAGAGTCAGATAATTGACAATTTCATGGATGGCTTCTAGTCTCTGTAATTTTAGCAATTTAATGTCATGTTTATTATTTGCTTACTAAATATAAATATTGTGGCTTGTAGCTTCAGTCAGTAAAATACTTATTTCCTGGCATGCTTGGACACATTCTGAGGTTATTTCAGCATGAGACTTATGTACATTGTTCACCGCAGGAGGTAATTTTTTAAGGATAAGGGTCAGAGGAAGTAGCTTAATAGGGAAGTATCTGTATGAAAAGAAGGTTATTTCTCTGCAGGAACTATTTTCAGTTTTGTTCTCATCTTGTCTCTCTGTATTTTACAGCATTTATTACATTTCAAGAGATATCTGGCAAATATTTTAAGCCAACATATGACTACCTTATTCTGTACATAGGCCAGATTCTCAAACCCAGATATTTAAAACTGAGCTTATAAATCCATATTTAAACATGACTCTTGCAATAGCCTCATTCTCAAAGGTGCTGAAATCAACCAGAATTTCTCTTTCTGTTTTGAAACAGAGCAGCAACTGCTCAATTGGGTAATTCAGAGGAAATCACTTTTGTGCTTCTGTAAGTGTATGGAGGACATTTGAAAAGTGAAACAATGCTGTTACAGCGTGCCATATTGCACTGGTGTCTAGGTCTAGTTTAATTAATTTCAGAGCAGAAGACTATCTGAGAACATCTGTGGGTTGGTTTATTTTTTCCTGAAATGCCCAGAAACTGATAAAACTCTTTGCACCCTAGAAGTTCACAAAGATCATTCTTTTCTAATTTAAATAACTATTTAGTCAGGACTGCAATTAATAATGAATTACAGATATTGCATAACCTTAGTTACAGTTGCATTTATTACATATATAGTTGTAGTACATAATATATAAAGAAAAAGAATAATCATGTCTTGGTTTGGCCAAATTAAACTGCCTAATTCAACACTAATCTTTTGTTCTAGCCACTGAATTTCACACGCTCCAACTGATATGGACTTTATGCTAAATTTGGGGACTTTAAGTCACACATTTTGATATTTATCTATCATGGGATTTATTCTATCTAATTTTCGGTGGTTTTAGTCTGGACATCTAGATCTCAATTATTTATACTAAACTCTGCTTCTCTAAAGGATTTGACTTTTTTTTCACAGATCTACTTTGGGGTCAGGAAATTCACAGCCAAGAAGTGACTATTTCTTTTCACTGACTATGGAATATGTCACATGACTACTTTAAGTGACAATCCTTTATTAGAGTGATCATCTTCTAGATACGTTTCCTTTCCTAGATTTTTCCCAGGATTTCTGGGTATCTGGCTATCATATGGCCAAAAATTTCAGTCAAAATAACACATACCTTCTGTGTAAAGCATGTTTAGCACATGTTTATGGATAGCACAAGTCCAATTGTACTTATCTCCACTCTCCTAATATTCTATAAGCCTGAAGACTGCCAGATTGCTTGATGCAAAGAAGATACCACAGGCAGAAACCTGATATAGATGTTATCATGATCGATTTTTTTCTAAAACTAAAACTACAATGCACTGGACTGGAAGGGACTTTACAGATCATTTAATCTCATTCCTTCTTTGAAAGACATCTATATAGCAATAACACATAATTCCTAGAAAGATCTGGCAATAAAAACTAAAATGAGACACAGAGACAGAATACAATATTTACAGTTTGACAAACATCATCAATCAGTCAGTAACAACAACGTACAATAAGAGAAAGACACATACCGAATGCAGAATGATAACAGAGAATGTCTGTCTGCCTCAGATGAAGCAGTATGTGTTTGAGCCATTGCTGGTCAAGGATATGTGTTCCTGATAACACTGTAAAATGGTCTGCAGTTGCTCTAATATTAGCCAATGAACGTCCATAAAGTATTACTATTAGTCATCTATATTCAAATGTAGAAGGAGAAAGGAAGTACTCCATAAGAGCAACAACAATGAAAATGAAATTTTGCTGTCTACTTCCAGTAGGGAAATAATCAGTTGTTTCTTCAAGTATATTATCTTGGCTTTCCAAAATGCTAATGACATAATTGTTTACATCTAGTGTCTTGGCTTTACGTGGCAAGGTTGTGGAGTGGTGGGGCTACAGGGGTGGCTTCTGTAAGAACATGCCAGAAGCTGCCCCTGTGTCTGATAGAGTCAGTTCCAGTCAGCTCCAAGATGGACCTGCTGCTGGCCAAGTCTGAGCCAATCAGCAATGGTGGTAGTGACTATGTGATAACATATTTAAGAAAGGGTAAAAAATGCTGCACAACAGCAGCCAGAGAGAGGAGTGAGAATATGTGAGAGAAACAATTCTGCAGACACCAAGGTCAGTGAAGAAGGAGGGGGAGGAGGTGCTCTAGGCGCTGGAACAGAGATTCCCCTGCAGCCCATGGTGAAGACCATGGTGAGGCAGGCTGTCCCCCTGCAGCCCATGGAGGTCCATGGTGGAGCAGATATCCACCCTGCAGCCTGTGAACAACCCCATGCTGGAGCAGGTGGATGTGCCCTGAAGGAGGCTGTGACTCCATGGAGAGTCCACATGAGAGCAAGATCCTGTCAGGAACTGTGGCCCATGGAGAGGAGCCCACGCAGGAGCAGGTTTTCTGGCAGGACCTGTGACCCCAGGGGAGCCCCACACTGGAGCAGTCCATTCCTGAATGACTGCACCTTATGGAAAAGACCCACGCTGGAGCAGTTTGTGAAGAAGCGCAGCACATGAGAAGGACCCACAATGGAGAAGTTCATGAAAGACTGTCTCCTATGGGAGGGACCCCATGCTGGAGCAGGGGAAGAGGGTGAGGAGGAAGGAGCAGCAGAGACAAAGCATTACACACTGATAGCAACTCCCAGTCCCCAACCCCCTGCACCCCTCGGGGGGAGGAGGTAGAGAAGTTGGGAGTGAAGTTGAGCTTGGGAAGAAGGAAGGGGTGGGCTGAAGGTGTTTTTTAGATTTGTTCTTTTTTCTCATTATCCTGGTCTGTTTAAGTGGCAATAAATTAAATTAGTTTCCCCATGTCAAGTCTGTTATTTTATATTTAAAGGGTAGATCATAAACATTCTTGAATGTTCATGAAACAAATAGGATTTCATTTTTTTTCAGGAATCTCTGGAAATACAAAGGCCTATCATATATCTATTAGCGTCAAAAGAGCTTTGGATCAGGGCAAAGGGGTAGGAAGTATGCAATGAATAAGATTTAATCTTTTTTTCTCCAGGCAAATATATATGCTATTGTTACCGTGAATGTGTACTGCTAAAGAAATTCAACGAACAGTCTTTTTGAAGTTGACTAAAATATATTCCACTTGCCTATGTGTTTCTATACTATGAACTGTATCTATTAGGGTAGCACTAGAAGCTTTAATCAAGATCAGTGCCCTCTGATGTGTTTAGTAAGAAATCATTCTTATGCTGAAGAACTAACAGTCTGAACAGACAAATGGAATGGGAAATATAGTGTTACTACCCTCATTGTATTGATAGAAAGGCAGAACATAAGCATAAAGGGTGATATTCCGGGTTTCTTGATGTTAATAGCAAATTCTCTTTGATTTCATTGAGACAAAATTTTAGTTAGTCTGTTTGCTCTGTAGTCACTAAAACCAGCTGTGGCAGAGCCAAAAATTCTTCAATTCCCATATACTTTTTTTTAGCAGAAAGATCAATCAGTCTCAGATCTTGGCATTTCATAGAACATTTTTATAAGCATTCTAGATTTCTTTGTCACAGTGTATTATTCACTTCCCAGTTTTTGAAACTCCTCATGGACTTACAATTGTATTGCAAAATAGTATCTAAAATCTTTTAAGAAGGAATAAAGGAGATGGGTTTTCACACACCTATTTGAATGATTGGTCGCAGGCACAACTTCTGGGATGAAAGTGAAAGTTATGTAGACAGAATATAAGAAAGCAGCTAAATGGGCATCTCTCACAGAATAATAATAGAAAAAGTTATTATAATTTACTAAAAATGCTGCCAGCATTAATACCTAATATATATTTTTAAACAATCTAAACTGGCATAGTGACTTTTCATATAATCGCAGAAAACTCATTTGAATCCTTTTTACATTAGTTAGTCTGTCTTCAAAATGGTTGTTGAAATACAATTGCCAAGCACATTTGCTAAGATTCTCACATCCAGACAGGAACTGCAGTGCTATAATTTCTCTTTCTTCTTTCAAAGGGTACAGCTGAAAAAGGCAAGTTTACATTTTAAGTGACCAATTTATCTGGTGAAGAGCACAAGCGTCAAGACAACAGCACTATTCGTGTGAGATGTAACCATTAATCTTGTGCATTCAAATTTCTAGTTGGTGGGCTATTTTGGAGCAGCGTACATTTTGATTTTCATTGGCATAATCTGAGTAAAGACAGAAAAAATTGCACCTCTTTCCCTTACCATTTCTAGGTATTGCTTCCAAACTACTTACATACATAGGTGCTGCAATATTGCCGCAGATAGATCAAGTAATGTACTTTGGAGTATAAATGCATCTTCTTAAGAAAAAATCTTTCATCTTCTAATAACATTATAGCACACACAGTGTAAATTTATATACTTCAAGTTGATCAGACTAGCTGGAGAAAGAATAATGTGGCTGTCCATTTTATCTGATGAAAAATAGCAGTTAAGTTTTCTTTAGGCCTTAACATTTTCCTGTGAAAAAAACATAAATTTTGTCATTACCTTTAATGAAGATAGGCTATGTCTATAGCTCTTACATACATGATTCATGGGAATCCAGAAATTAGTACAAACTATTTTTGCACAGATATGTTCTGGAATTGTTTTCTTTT
This sequence comes from Theristicus caerulescens, assembly GCA_020745775.1. Lineage (NCBI taxonomy): Eukaryota > Metazoa > Chordata > Aves > Pelecaniformes > Threskiornithidae > Theristicus > Theristicus caerulescens. Next base: position 49,093,013 of record CM036560.1, on the reverse strand, counting down.
TTGTCTGTTTTGTTTGGTTGGTTTTTTTTTTGTGGGGTTGGTTTGTTTGTTTGATTGCTTTTTCTTCTATTGAGTCTGTATACCAATTGGTAAGAATGTATATCTTTTAATACAGAATTTATTATCGTTATGATGTAAAGACAAGACAAATTTACCCAAAGTAGACTTCTGTTAGAATGGCATTAGGAGAATAGTGTTAGTAGAATAATTTAAGTAAAAACAGAAAAGAAAACTATTTCTTAAGAGTAACAAGAAAGGTTCACCAAGAAACTGAATTTATAACAAATGTGAATGCATACTGTGTTTAACAATTTAAGGATAAAAACGTCTTATTTATGATGTGAAAAGATCAATGAAAGCCTTAAAACTTTTCTTTTTTCTGCATAGGAAATTAAACTAGTTTTAACTTAGCCTAAAATAGCTGCAGACCATTGTGTGATCTCTTTTAGTGATTTTATTTTTATTATGTTGGATTTTGCAACTTTTGATGCAATCATACTTTCAAGTGAATTAGAATAGCATTTTACTATTCAAGCCCCTTTCCTCTACTTACTGCACTTCTGTGGTGTGTCAGCAATTAAACTGCTAAAGCATGGTCTGGCAAGTTTTGGAAACAAGGTAGTAATTCCAGGCATTTTCTCACAGACATACCTACTGTAATTGATATAATTAATTTCTGAATCAAGACAATCAGGCCAATGGGTTTTATCTACAAGCATTCTACAATAATACACTAAAGAACAGCATATGGAATTAAAAGTGAAAGTCAAACTCATTTACAAAGGATTTAGTTTTGTCCTCAGTGCATCATTTTCTGGTACACCCCAAATCAAATAGTTGACATGATATACACCCTGCATAACAAGCGGAGTCCAAAGACATGCAATGAACAGACTATATCCGAAACACAAGCTTCTGAATTTACCTTTATAGCTCACTAGCTGGCTTGAATTCAGTATCTGGGTACTACTAATAGGAACTGGGGGCTGGGGAGGGTTAATATTCACAGTCTTTAGTTATAATAACGTTATGATAAGTTGAGTTGGATTTTAGCATTCATATTTCTCTTATTCAGGAATCAAATTCTGCAGCCATTTTGTCTAGAAGATGAGTGTTTTGACTGTAACAACATGAGGAATACTTGTCACAGTTACCTTAATTTTGACAGCTTTGCGATCGTTAACGGTCTGACTCCTGAAGCAATTTGTTCAGTGGAAATGCAGAGGTGACTAATACATATACATACTAATTCCCTACCAGTGAATTTCTTCAAATGAGTCTAGATATACTGCTTTGGAGTTTTATTGGAAATGTGAGACTACTTGGTCCTGAGAGAGAACTTGTGGAAAGGGGAATAAAGTAACGTGTTCTCCACATCCAGGGATGGCTGATTGACTTTCAGTACTTGTAAAGTTAGAACTAGCTGTGCTTTGTGGCAGCTTTCCATTTGCTGTATTTTCATTATATATGACATTTAGATTTGTTACAGTCTATTAGCTTACATCTGTGGGCTGATAAGAAGGAATTTCATCAAAATATAAACCTCAAAAATGAAAATCCAAAAATCTGAAATGACAAGATTGTTGCAGTAACTTTACCTTAATTACAGCTCGAAGAGCAGTGGTGGCAGCAACTCATTGCAAAGCTCTGAGATGAAATCAATGGCGAATGCCCAGTGGTAGCGCTTGACATTATAGAAATTACAAAAATGATCTTCCTTTCTCATTATAATTTTCAAAGCCCTGCTGCTTTTCTTAAATTGCTGTCAAGTATGTTCTCAATGAGGCAAGGATGAAAATTTGTCTTCTCAGTGTACACTGCAGTCTTGACTGTCTGCAGCAGAACATGACCAGAACTGCTCAGACATAATTCTCTGAACAAAATGTAGCAATGGATTAGAACCACGTTAATTTATTGATTTCATTTCACCTTTGATATTTTAATTCAAAACAGGAGGTTACTATATTTATCAGTGATTGCCTACAATTACTGAACATGCAGTTTTAAGAAGCTGGGATTTTTATTTATGAAATTTATTTACATTTATGTACTGAATTAATAAACAATAAATAAATAAATAAAATTTACTAGTAGCTGTTTTCATCCATTAGTTCATTTTTCAAGAGGCTGTTATCATCTTTGTACTGACTCCAGGCAGCGAAAGTTCAGCCAATGCTAGTTGGTTGTGTTCCTGTGGTGTCTTGTTACTGAAGATACTGTAGCTGAATCAACACTTGTACCTATAAGTGAAGTTCTGAGAAAACCCAGGTTGCAATTAAAAGGTAGGTGCTGTCCTTGAGTAGGGCCGATTTGCAAGACTGAGGGCTGTGGAGTTTTCTGACACAACATTCTTAAGTCCAAGGGGACAAGAACTTTTTTCTGGTAGTGTTATATGTTATTATTAAATGACTCTGTGGACATTGGCTCTTCCTCTTCAAAGTTAATTTTTGTGTTTCTTAAATCTTTGGATTTACTTCCTGTCTAATCTTGCTGTAGTACCTCATCGGTTGCTATACCTTAGTAAGACTGATGCCATTTTCATCACAAATTGAAATAGACAAGAGAATTTCTATTTGTAAACATACTTTGAAATGATTTCCTGTTTATTTACCCTCATGTAGTTGGTTTCTCTCTTTCAGCTGACAAAACTGTACAAGAAAATTGACTGAAAAGTTTTTGGAACACAATCTTTGGAAACAAATTTTGGAATCAGATGCTTTCTCCCTGGCAATGCTCTATAGATCTTTTACTTCAAATGAAAATGGAATCTGAATGCCAGGCCAAGAACACTGCTGATGATAACTATCTTTGCCTTGTATGAGGCAAGTGGGAGTATCTCAGATGCTGAGGTCCCAGCCATTTGACACTCAACAGATCAGAAAAAATGTTTACATACATACCAGTCATTGTAGATCCCAGAGCAGCAATAATTGCTTTGACATTGAAGGGGTGCTTAGGTGGTTAAAATTCTGAATCTGTTTAATTTTCTAAACTGAATAAAATTATAGCTCTGCAGATAACCTTGCAGTAATTTATTCTGAAGCTACAGATGTATAGACCATGGTAGGGGTCAAAACTGAGAAAAATATTATGAGCCATATATGTATGTATTATGGTAAATTGCACATAATTGCATCTACCTTTTGATCTAGTACCAAACCAGTAAAAATACCCAAAAAGGGAACTCTATAATGCGTGCAGTTCTGAAAGTACCCTTGGGATATGAACTCAGTATAGTTCTTTACTTCCTACTGACTACTGTTTTGTCATCCTGATACAGAAATTAGTATGTGAATTGGGCTGAAATAAAGTGTCTGTGAAGCCAGATGTATTCTTTATCTATAAAGTGTTCTTGATACAGTGTTGATGAAAGATGATGCTATAGATTTTGTGAAGAGAAAATATTCTCTGATATGCCAAATTTTGATGCTTGTAATTCAAATAGTTCTAGATAAAACAAAATGTCATTCAGTCTATGGAATATGGAACCTGAAACTTGTTCAGATATTACTGATCAATTAAACAAAAAATATTTTGAAAGGGCTTGCAACCAGGTTTCTAAAGCAAGAATACTCTGGAAGTATAAGATACAATGAGTCACTAAACACAGAAGTAAAATTTTATAAGACTACAAATACTGGAAGTGTCACAAGGGAGAGTATTATTATGACCTTTTCTGCCAAATTGTTGTTTGTTTTTTGTTGTTGGTTTTTTTTTTTTTTTAATATCCTCTTCCTGTTTTAGGTAGGTGGGAGGAGGAAAGGTAATTCAGGTTGTAGATGGTATTTCAGCCTTAAATAGACCCTTTGAAAGATAAATAACTGCAGATTGCATAGGAGATACTATGGTTTCTTGGACAAAAAGCACATATTTATAAAGTAGTGTCATTTTGCATGTCCTTCTTTAAAGTGAGATGATAGCTGTTCAGGCCAACTTTCTAGAAAACTTGCCACCTCTACAGGGCACATTGACATTCAAAAATCATTTACAACATTAAAAGAGGGAGCCTGCTTTGGTTTTTTTTTTTTGAGAGAGAGTTTTTACTATTTTATTTTTGTTGTTGAGCTTTTTTTTTCTGGTGCTGGTGATGGGTTTTGTTTGGTCTTATGTTAAGTTAAAGTTAAGTTAGGATTAAGGAACTGTTCTGCATTTCTGATGTTAGAGAGTCACAGTTTCAAACTGTTCTGTATAAGGTGATTTTAAGATGCATTGGTGAGAAGCAAAAAAATTGCCAAACTTCTGATAATATTACGGGAGTCCTAATGCTGTGTAATGTGCCTCTGGTATTTTATATATTATCTCTGTTTCAATCTGAATAAGAATATTTTGAGGAGAGCAAATAGTGAAAAGTACTTAAAATTCAGTACATCTTCTTGAACAAATTCATAAAGTTTTTTTACTTGGATTTAATACTAAAATAATTAACCTTATTCTTCTGTTCAGTGGTATTTCTCTCTTGATATTCACTTTGGCAAGGCACGTAGGGACATCAATCTTGTGTTTAGCAGTATGTCACAGCCTTCTTTATGCAGCACAGTTCAGTATGAATGTTATCTCCCTCATACCAGATACCAAGACCCAAGCGACTGCAGCTCTGCAACCACATATTTACAAGTGGAGAAAGAGCAAAGTAACTAACTATTTATTCAGTGAATATATTTTTATCATCATCTATCCTAATAGCTTCTACTTCTGTTGACTGATTATGAAAATTATCATCCATATCTTGTAAACTATGCAGTACATCTTCTAAATTCAGCTCCTGATGATGCCAAGAAAGGGAGACAATGAAATTTTTCCTGGTTTAATTGTGATAGACATAGATGAGGATAAAAAGCCTTGGACTTTCTTCAATACATATATGGAGGCCAGGATGCTTAGCACTGGAGCAAAGGAAAAATGAGGGAGTCACAGTATACTATATAGTATATGAAATTTAGTAAGCAGAGGCACCTAAATCCCCACTTGGTTGTGTACTTTTTTTCTGCTTTGCAAGGGTAACATTGACTTAATTAAGAAGGATAATAAGAACAAATTTCCACTCATATTTTGAAAATATATAATTCATGGACTTCATTCCTACCCTTTGCTCATGGCTTAATTTCAGCTGTAGTGAGTAAATATTCTCTACATTTCTCCAAAATCGTGTAACATTGGGGACAATCCTGTGGTCTGTTGGGACAGGGCTTCACTGAAAAATTAAGTGTAATAGATAATGGGTAGCTTGCTATTGCTTATAAACCTGACTGTTCATGATGAGCTAACTACTAACATCAATATTAATAATTCTAGCCATTGCAAGGACAAAAGTGTGTTACCAAAGGAAACATTTACTATGAGTGTATGTCTGAAGTATGAGCATTGCATACTGTTATCTACCAACTGATCTTGAATAATATATGAATACATTAATATATTTTACAATATTTTCCCAAAGCTTGTTATGTTTTTTTCTTGATGCAGAGTACAGTGTTTTAAGGATAGAGATTTAGAATGTAAGAAATTACATTTTTTTTTCTTAGAAGACTATTTTGAAATATGCAGTATCTAAGAGATACTTGTAAACAGATCAGAATGCCAAGCATTGATTTTACATAAATGAAAGCTACAGAAGTTACCTGCTTTTCTCATTTATGATCATTTAAGTAACAGTAGTTTATATGCTACAAGCAATATTGCATAGTCATCTTCAGCAAAAATAGTCTTGTGGTGAAAATGTTCTTGGAAATCTTGGAGGTATTAGAAAGTTCTGTGCATGTAGATAGCACAGTTGTTTCTGCATTTGTTTGGCAAGTCTGTATATTGTCTCAAACATAGTTAGGAATTGGCAGAATCAGTTGGTTTATGAGCTAGATAAAGCAGTCATTAGTGATATGAAACTGGACACCATTATGCTCTGGGACCTTGAAGCACTGCTTTACTAAATTGCCTTGATGAATTGCTGCAATGGGTAGGCAAATCTGATTGAAAAAGAAGTGGCAGACTTTGATGTAATTATCAATGAGAACATCATTAAAGGTCATATCTATGAAAGCACTTACAAACCTGAAAATTATATATCAAAATTCTTAAATGACTGAAGATGTACCAAGGTACTTGTAATGCTGTTTGCTAGGGATGTATCTCCAAGCTGTGTGCGAGTTAGGCAGAAACTATGCATCCATGCATACCTATGCCTAAATACAACCAGATATGCCTAAACCCAAGCAAGAAAAAGTACTTCAGGCATATACGTCATTTTATTATTTCTTATTGCTGTCAGTGCTCAGACAGCTGAGTTTTGTGACCCTTGAGTACAGTGTGTAACTTAAGTTCACTGGCACGATATTGACACTGTGAATTCCTTTCTTGGAGCTGAAGGCTTACTTTTATCTGTTTCAGAGCTGAATTTCCTAGTGTCATTCTGGTGACTTGCATAGAAAAGTTTTAGTCAGGGAAGGTTTGATCTAACCCAGAGCAGACTTATGTTCTTTAGCCTTTTATGTGTTTGTCTCTTTCAAAATGTGATTCCAAGACCCTGGAAATAAATATCAAGTAATTTTCATTTTTAAGTGATACTGAATTCAGTTTTAATGAACCTAAGGGGAATATTGACCAAGAAAGAAAATATTCACCAGCCACTGTCAAGGGCTTCCAAGGTAGCACCACAAACAGCATAGGAAGATCTGCAAAATGCATTGATGCTCACCTAGCAAATGCCATGACTATATTTCTTACTTTTCAATGGCCTATTAAAATATTCTAAAATCATGCTATAGAACTGTAAAATGTGACTGTTGAAGAAGGTTTATGAGCAACAGACATATTTCATTTGCTGGCTTCACCATAATGATCAGCAAGACACGATTGTTAGTAACAGAATGACCTAGTTCACCACCATTATTTCTGTTCTGTCAATTATTTTGACTTTTTCATGTTGTTAGAATAATAGATCAGAGTACTATGAAGCATATCCATCTACCAAGGAGTTCAACATCAGGTTGCCAGACCTGTGATGTCGTGATGTTTGAGTGCTACCATGAAGCTGACAGTGAATAGCATAACTTGTAAATCAGCTTGATGATCTTCAGGATGAGGGACAAGTGTAGGTGGCATTCAGTCTTCGAGAAGGCTAGATCTAGGTTATTTCTTCGAAAATAACAATAGTGACAGATAATTATGTTACCATGTTTTCTCTTGGTTGTCATTATGATCTTTATGCATTTCTTTAAAGTAAAGCCATATTTCCCCTAATATTTTATATACTTTTTTTTTTTCAAATTTTGGGGAGGATGTTTATTTTCTTATTAATTTATATTAAGATTTAAGAAAAAATATACTTTGCTATTTTGGAATTATATCAGAAATGTAAAAAACACCAAATAAAAAAGGAAACAGCTGTTTTCTGTCCCTTTTTTACTTTTTTATTTATTGCTGTCAAGTAATTACATCTTTTAAATTTTGTTGCCTGAACTTCACTCTTAAATCTTTTAGCAATTCAACATTTTTGAATGAAATAATTATGATCTGGCTTTTTATCTAATAGGCTTAATGTTTGTAAAGTATAATGTATGCCTTGTGTTTCAAATGCAAGGTTATGTTTTTTCTTCCAAACAGAAACAACCCAGTTTACTCTTCACTGTTTATTGTTTAGTAAACTACTGTAATAGATATCTATAGTACTTTCACATTTGAAGTCGAGTGTGATCACTGCTAACCAAAGTTAGACATTTATTATGGACAAAACTAGTATTATTTATCATTTTCTGATAACTTTGAGGACACTGGTAGAGCAACAGATCTGTGCAGATTTTTGACGAGGATTCATGCTGCGTGGTGATGTACTTTAATTAGGTGAGCAGACAGCTCTGTTGTCAGTTATTTTCTCTGAAACTTTACTTTAGAAATGTACCAAATTAAAAAAAAAAGAAAATCTAAGGCAAAGGAAAGATATAGAAAAGGTGTGTGCTATAGGCAATCAAGCCCTTAAAATAAGATCAATTTTTGTTTTATGTAATGTACCCTGCTGTAAATTTTTTACCTCATCCTTTCATACCATAATTCTGAGAACATAACACTATCAAGTATGTTTTAATGAAATGTTATTTAAACCACATCCAGTTTTATATATGAGGTAAAGAGTTTACAACTGGTTTTGGCAGAAGATAAATCAGAACCTGAACTTTCTTGAAAATAAATGTTTGTACTGTGAAAGACGACTTATAGCAGGAACCATAGAAATATAACTGAACTTGTTAAGTATTTGTACTGAAATTACACTAATATTACCCAACAAGCAAAAGATTACAAAGATTTTTAGTATTAATTGGACAAAATAATTCTGAAATATTGCTTCTTGATCAGATGGTTTCACATAATCTTTAATTAGATTTAACTCATTCAGTTTAAATGTACAGAAGAAGAAGAATAATTCTATGTTTCCATTGCCCTTTAACAAAGTTTACACAGAAAATTATGTAGAATGAAAATTTCTGAATTTCTTCTTGGCTAGTTTGAAAGCCAGATGATATTATGGAGTCTATAAGGATCTAAATTTAATTTTTTGTTATTTTTTTTTTAATTTTATTATAATTTCAGAACATGGATGACTTAATCATCTTTATTAACAGGAGAATCTTTTGACAAAATATCATATTGAGGATCTCATTACAGAATATAGAAAAGATCTGAAAGATATTGGAATAATTGAAATTTTTAGAGACTATGTCGAGCTAAATATACTTCACATTATCATCTTTTCTGATTTTCCTAGACCTCACTGTAATATTAGTAAGCATCTTCATATTCATTACATGGTTCTACCACAGCTATTTAACCAAATATATAGGCTTGCAGATCCAAAAGTGTGTTTTGCTGTTATGCTGTTACACCTTTCAGAAACTGCTTGTATCATTATTTTTCTTGTCCCTTATGTCAGTATTTCTTGAGAGGACCAATACTGTAATGTGAAAAGCTGCTGCCTAAGGACTATAGTAGCCATCATCAGAAACACCACAACCATAATAGCAATTTATGCATATTTGTTTTTATTAGGTCCCAGAGGAATATTAACAATTGTGAAACTTTTATAATAATTGCAACATTTTTAAACATACTGCTTGTTGTACTGTCTGTCTGGTTCCATCATGTTCAGCTGGGAGAAATCCTTCAGAATTCATTGCCTTGTAAGGGAACTAAGTAGAAACCGATGCATTTACTTTTGAAAAGTTAAAAGACTAAATGAGGGTTCTTGTTCTGCAATGAGCACATGAGCAGAGACATCTGTGTAATGCCCTTAATACTGTGTAAGTGTATAGTCCTGACTGAATTTTTTTGCTGCAGCAGAATATCTTTTAAATTGATAATTGTAAGATGTTAAAGAAGCATTTATGAAAAATAATAAAAGGACATGAATACTTAAGACTTTTAGTGAATACTGTAATTTAACACACATGAAAAAAATAATTTTCCTCATGTCTATGTTCTATATTGTGTTTTATAGACTCTGAACAGGAACTCTACCTGCCTCTTTCAATACAAGAAAAAATAAAAGGGTTCAATTATTACAGAATGAAACAATTGTTCCCACATCTAAACATTTTAAAAGGATAGTGAAACATTCCTTTTGAGGAAAAATGTCTTTCTGATATAAAATTCATCTTTTCCTATTACTATGCTAAGATCATGCTATGCAAATGCTATATAGCTTATGCTGTGTGATACAAAGCAAAATTCATAATTTCTTCTCATTCAGCTTTGTCATTGCCAAGAAAATGCTAATTAGACAGTTAATAACAGCTTTTTATTGAAGAGAGTGTTCAGGAATGGAGGATTCAAGCATGGATCTTTCTCAGTCAGCTTACTGTTCTGGCCTTAAATTTGTTTAGGCAGATTTTGGAGCTGCTTGAATTTATGTTTTACTATATTTTTATGACTGACAGTATCAACTGAACATAGCTTTCTTGTGCTTGAGCTCTGGAAATAGTGAGAATGGAATCTTCTACTGTTGTCTCATTAAAATTCTCAAATTTTGTATTTCCTAGGAGCAGTATGATAAGACTTTGTTTGAAAGAATAAAAAAAAAAAAATCAGAACCTCTGCTTGAATACTGTGAGTTTCCAATATTAGAATTTAGACTGGAAAAATATTGTGATAGAGAACCCACAAGCATAGAATCCATGAGCATCTGCTCAAAACGTTCTTTTCTTGATTTTAAGTGGTATTCAACAGTAAGCAGGCAAGAAATTTTGGATTCTTTTTCCAGAATATTAATTTCAGATGAATATGCATTTTCACTAGACACTGATAAAACTTTGGCCTAATTATAGCTGAACTCTTAACTCCTGTATGAAACACAAGATTCCAGCTCAGAAAATTTTCTCTGTCATACAAAACAGTCATATGGAACTTCACCTGGGGAATGTAGAGCATTTCAAAGAATGCAGGCTAAATCACATTTTCTGTCAGTTGTGCCACAAAATCTTCTCAGGGAAAAAAAAAATCAAATTCAAATATATTGCCTGAAGCTGGATGGAGGAGAGCAGAAGAGTCTGAAACTATTACAATTTATAATACAGCATAACAAGAAGATGAGAAGAAAAGATATGGTTAGATTTCTCAGTGCAAAGCTCTGATCTATTCCTTCTGGCAATGGGGTATCTCATTATAACTTGCTTAAAAAAACCCAAATCTTGTCCAGGATACACTATAGTTTTCTAATGGGAGGTAAAAATAATCAGAAAATAAATTACTGATTTCCCTTTTCTTTGTTTCTTTTTAAAGTCTGCAGAAGGGATCAGAGATATGAACTCTAAAATTGTAGAAGAAAAAAAAGCCCAACCACATATATTTCAATTAGAGCTCAGTTCCAAAGAAACTTGTGGGTTTTTTTGGTTTTTTTTTTAAATAGACATTTGAAGTTCCTAAGTCCCTTTGGATGCTTTTGAAAATCTCCCCTTAAACATTGATTAGACTGTGGGGTGCTAGTTGCCTCATTAGGAATGGAAGCTTTTGTTTTCTGGTAATGAGCACCAATTGACAAAGAAGACTCAGTCTAGTGCTTGAGTCCACTGACAGCCCTTACTGTGCTGTCTTATCCTTTGTTGGCAAACTTGATACTACATAGTTAATTTATTTCTTATGATTTTATTAGTTAACTGTTTAAGGCTCCCTGTCCTGTACAAAGCTTCCACACAAGCTATCATGCATTTTCTCTATCCAAATTAATGAAAACACCTAAAGACAACATTCTCTCCTGATGTATAGAGAATCTGGAAGATTCACTTACCTCTCTGCTGACTCTGCCCATACTACAAAAATTATTATGGGACAATGCTGAGAACTATTTTCATACTCCTTCCATGCTAGACAGGTGTCTTAAATATGTGGAGCCGATGGGATCAAGCTATAATTAAACAGGAAAAGATAAAAAAAGAAAAAAGAGTTATAATTAAGAAAATTAATCACTCTGTATGGAGTAGTGGGATTCTTTTTCACCTGTTACAAATTCACTAAGGAGTGCTGTCAAAGTCCTGCAGATTCTATGTCACACTTCATTTTATATTGCAAATAGTAGTATCTCTTCCTATCCTTTCTTTCTTTCTTGTCAGTTTAGATACAATATTTGGGTTTCCAGCATATTACCTTAATAAGCTCAGAGCAACTACAGTAACTCAAAACTCATGACAAAATGTATAGTTGCTTTGCATTTCCCTGGTAGTCTTGACGACCATGAAATAATGAAGATTGGTTTATAAGAGGTGAATTTCTTTTAAGGAGTTACCAGGAGGAAGAGCTGGGAAGTATTTTCCATTCAAGACATAATTAATAGAAAATTTTTCCATCAAATACTCTGAATGTTAAGCCTGAATGCATGTATTTTGTAAATAGCAGTAATAACACAACAGCAGGTGGTGAGCTTGCACATTCCTTTGTCTACATATCATCATACCCTGATGAATTCTTTTGTGGCTGGTGGGCTCACTGTAGCAAAGACTGTATCCACAGGTCTTATTTCTGCTCCTTGGATCAATTCCAATTTGGGTAGGATAAAGTGCATCTACCTTGTCAGGTGCTGCAGTGGTTACTGGAATTCCATTACCTAAGCCTTCATTCCCAAAGAAGACTTTCATTTCAGTACACTATGTTTCATTTTCAGTACATTTTTCCTGATGACGCTTTAGCATAGTTCATTTTGCAATTTTTGTCTGTGCTCAACAGAATTATTTTATTTTTATAAAGATGGATTTAACTCATGTAGATGGATAATTAGAAATCTAGATTTTCATACTGTATCCCACATTTGACTGTTCATTCACTTTTAAAATGTATTTTTCCCTGCAGTGCTTTAAAATAGATGTAAACCATTTATAAAAAAAAGAAAGTGTTGGATCTTCATGTAAATAAGCAGTCAGCTGGATTTGAATAAAAACATGTTTCAAGTCTGTTGAAAAGTGAGACATTTTATACTGATATATGCATTGATCTTGAGTAGGAAAATTCCTATAAATAGGACTTTTCATTCCTATTATTTCATTGAATTATGTAGCAGGCTGAAGGCCTAGTGCAGTAAATGCAATATGTTTTCCAGAACCACTGATTTCAGAGCTCTGAATGAAGATGCAGGTTCAGCTCTGATAACTTATGAGGCTAAATGCTCTATACCAAGTCTTACCAAGCAGTGGTAGGGAGTGAAACCACCTTTTTTGCAGTTGCAGTTATAGATGCAGATTACTACTAATAACAGAGAGAGAGAGTGAGAGAGAAGCCACTATGTTTTGTGTAGCCAGGAGACAGAGATGAAAATTCAGTCTTATGTGTGCTTCTGTAAACTCTTTACATACTAAGATAAACTCATCAGTCCTTCTCTGTGTGAATGCATGGGATTTTCAGTAGCATAATTCTTTACAGCAGTTTTAATGGTGTATTAGAGAACAAATAACCAATTTCCTCTATTTGCTTTCTCCTTTCAAGAGTCTGCATCTGCAGAAGCCTGTACAAGAATGTCTTGAACAACACCTCTCATGACAGCTCTGTCTATTAAACAATATGTTCAGTAACCAGCAGAGTGGAAAATAAAGCTCGTCTTTCATGCTAAAGATAGTATTTCCATAAGGCAGAAAAGACACGTAAAACATCACAGCAATTAAAGAGTATCCAACTTTCTTTGTCTTCCTTTTCAGTGAAGAAGCTTTATTGATATTTCTCCTTTAATATACTTACTACTGTATTGCAACACATCAGTACATAAATTCCACTTTATATAGAAAGAATCCTTAAGAAGTATTTTAAACAGTGGTACCTTCAGGGTGTATCCAAGTTGCTATCATCCTTTTATTGATGTGAACAACAACACTTTACAGTTTAAAAGGTAGGGAGGAGAAAATCTCTTTTCAGAACTTTTCCTTCCCATTTAATATCACCAAAAAATATAAAAAAAGATACAGCACAAGAATTTCCACTCTCTCAGAAGGATCAAACTGCAGAAGAAAACCACAGAAGGTGTCTAATTCTCCATTCAGCATGCTAATTTTACATCGATACAAAGCTTTTTGTTTACAATCAACTCTTCCTTGTGCTGATACTATGAGCATCATGAAAGTTTTGTTTATATAGAAGACCTTATTTTCTTTAAGAGTGGCATGAGTTTGAAAGCTGAGTTGTTTTTAAATGGTTTGGTTCTCATTAGTAATAGACTCAGAAAACAATCTTTTATGTAATTGTTTTGCAATAAAGGAATGATAAGACTATATTAGAAATTTTTATTTTCCATTTTGCAAAGGATAATGTACTAACAAAAATCTAGATTTCTTCTGCTGTCTCACCACAGACTTGTTTAAGCGTGATTAGATAACTTTCATTTCAGTGAATTCCAATTAGACATTAATGAAGGCATTTAGCAGAGAAACAAGATTCTGCTAAATAAAAGTATCCTGGTTGTCTAAAACAATGTCTCTGGGCTATCTGTTTGTCCCCTTCTAAGAACTGTAGAGGCTAGATAGGAATATAAAATGCATTTCCTGAAACTACTGCTATTTTTGAAGGACTTCTCAGAGTCAATTTTGATATCTCTGTCTAAATAGGAAGCTGTTGTTTTCTATTTACGTGCTAGCAAGGGTCCTATAGTTAGAATGGTAAGAAAGGGCAAAATGTACTGTTGTATTACATAGCTTTAAGTTTCGTAAGCCATGTCTACGCTGCAAAGCTTTCTAGACATCTGCGTGAATGTTCGAGTGTAGGAAAAAATCTGTAATTCCTAAGTGTAGGAAAAAGCTGTAATTATCTATATGAGTTAATTATCTCATATAGAGCTAATTTATACTGAAAAAAAGGATTTAGCTGTCATGTGGTGACAGATTAATTTTTTAAAATTTTATTTCTATTTTTGACACTTTGTGTCTCTGCTGGAGGACTTCATGCAGTTACTGGCAATGCCTTTACAGTATTGGTCTATAAGAGTGAAATAGGTTGGTCTCTTGTAAGACTGGAAAAATTATAAGAAAAATTGTGCTCTTGGAAGGTCTTCCTAGAAGTTACAAGCCTGAACAAGCTTTCATGAATTTAAATTAGTGATGTGGAGCTACTCATCCAGAAATAGTGTGCTAATAAAATTGATATTTATATGGTGATAGAATATGTAGCATTAATTAAATAAACAGTGTCTGAAATGAGAGCTTAAAGGTTCCCAACAATAAATTCAGTTACACAGAGCTGTGGTAGAAAGTGACAACTACTTTAATAACAGAGTTCTCGAGGACATTGTGTCTGGCTCAGTGCTTGCCTACCCTCAGTGCTATGGCATGAACCCCTTTCTAAGTATTATAGTTTCAGCTTTATCTTTTGCATTTTGTATTCTTTAAAACAAAAATAATGTGCAGATACTAGATAAGTGTTTTAATTACCTTTAATTTAAAATCAGAGACATAAATCCCTATAGCAATAAGGTTATGGAAATAATTTAAAGTCAATTAAATGAATGCAAGCTTTGAACTCTTGTATAATACCTTTTTTACTGCTTGTAATTAGACTTACTTTTGTTCTTCTGTTAATTAAAATTAATTTGTAAATCCTTAAGGGTATTGATATATCCCATTGCAGAAAAAAAAATAGTACATTTGACTGTCAAATGAGTTATTTGAACACAGTAATATTATTTTAGTAACATAGGTTAAATTATAGATATTTCAGAAGTTTCATTACAGTATTCTTTTTGTAGGCATGTAAAATTGTAATAGATACAAAAAAAATCACAATGTGACTGTTTTCAGTGAATCACCATAGATTAGAATCTTCCAGACTTTAAAAAAAATATTTCTGTCTATACAGATGACTTTTTAACCATAAGATGTAGGTACAGCAGTCTCCAGCTCATGCTGATTAGCAGAGGGTTGTAGATAATATTTCTACTGTCCATGATAGAGTTTAACACAGAACAGTCCTTCAGCTTCATAAATTGCAGACACCAGCTTGGACAGTACTTCAACAGCAAATTTGGCATAAGAGGTGTTGTCAGGGTAGCATCTATGAACCAAAACTATTGGGATGACTCGAGCAGTTTTCACAGCAACTGTAGTATGCAGTTCAGTGAGTGTGATAAATAGTTTATCTTGAGCTCAGCAAAAAGGATTTTTTTTTTTTTCTTCTAAAATTCTCTTGGGATTCCTCATTTCACGTGTCACATATGAGAAATGACATTTTGACTAATCTACAAAGTAATCAGTTGTTACAGGAATTACATGTATTCAGGTGGCATTTTTAGTAAATACAGAAATTCTCACATAAAGTGTGGCAGTGGTCCAGAAAGGGGAATTTAGGCCTATACATCATTTCCTCTATCTATCTAAACTGCAGGCACCAGAAATAAACTCACACATACAAGTGTCACTGGAACTTTTTCCAGGAAGACATACAGAAGCTCTAGCTGATACTCAAAAACTGCAAAAAAAAAAATCCATCAACTATAGTAATTATAAAAGTTGTTATAAACTTTCAGGTGCTATAGATACAGATTCATCTGTTTCAGCTCTTTTCAATTATCACATTGCTGTTTTCTAGCCCCAACATGTTTATTATTGTTTAACTGTATGGCAAAGTTGGCACCAAATCTTTATCTGCAATCTCAAGATAAATGAGCACACTGAGAAGTATTATATGCTCTTCTATCTTTTCCTGTTAACTGCAGATGTTCTTCTGAAGTTATTTAAAAAGAAAAGAAAGAAGAATTGAGTGTGATGAAAAGTGGATGACATCTGGATGAAGATTACAACCTTCTGCAAAATAAATTTAAATTAAGGAAAATAACTTAGTCAACATAATTTTTTTCATTAAAAAATCTTCTACAACAGTATACCAGAATATACTTTATTATATATTTGTGTGTGTGATACTATGTGTGTTTCTACAGCTGCTCTGCTGCTGAAATTTAGATCATGGGGCACTGAACAGCATAAAAAGAACTACAAAGAGATCATTTTATTCTAGAAAATATTTACAGATTACTAGTGATTTTACAGACAGTTTTTGGGTTTAGTTTTTTTTTTTTTTAATTATTTAGTATTTTCCAAAGAGGCTGAAACTTAATGATTTTTTTTTTCACCTTGGAAGCCCAGTTTTACTGTAGATGTTTACCTATTTTTATGTATTAACCATCCATTTCTAGATGGCCTTTTGTTCAGACCAGATCATGAATTTGGGAGCTGTATACTACTTGCAACTTATATTGTTTTAAATGCTCATGCTCAGAAAAGAAGACAAGTCTTAAGCATTAGTGACCTTTTTTTGCCTATCCTGTGGAAAAATGTTATGCACAATTGTCTACTACAGAGTTTTGCCAGCCACATAATTAGCTGAATGACCTTGTAGATAAAACCAAGCAGTTATTGCCACCATAGGATTTAATCCATCTGACTAAACTAGGTATCTAAACGTAGGCTACATCTCTCTACCAAAGTAAGGTATTTAATAATGACTCATCTGCCCCAGAACAGAAATCTAGTTACGGTATAAAATTGGAAGAGAGTATAGATGTCTGAGCTCTTGACTAGAGCAGTTTCAGCTATTGAACATCTCATGTGGAAGTCTGCTCTCCTCTCTTTTCCTCCTACGTGAAAAACATCAGAAGGAAGATGCAAGTCAGTACAGTACATAAACAACTTCCTCCTCTCCTCCTCTTGGTGCTTCCCGCTATACTTCTGCTCCTTCTTTATAATTGCCAATTGCCAAATCATTTTTCTGTAAGGTGCTGACACACTTATATTTCTTCCTGTCCAGCAAGATCTTCATGCCACAAAAGCCCCATTGAACAGGAAGCTCTTCATAGAAAGAAAGAACCACCTCCTATCAAATCAGGGGCAAAAATTTTCTACTTTCACAGCCATATTCCTCAGTCTGTTACTCAACCTGTTGGAGGCTCCACAAGGTTATCATGTTCCCCTCAACTGCCAGCTCCATTCCCAGCTGCTGCCAAGAGGAAACTCTTCAGTCAACACTCCTCACAAAGCAGCAGCAGCTGAAACTGCTTTCAGAGACCAGTCTCTCAATTTTGTGGTGAGTTACATGCATGGGGACTTAATTGGAAAGAGGCACTAGTGTGCCTGTGTTGGGGTGGCAGAAGGCAAAGTTCAGATAACATCCTTCCAGAACAGAAAACATCAAGTGCATCACACAGCCCATGGCTGGGAAAAGCTGTGGATCCTCTTTCACTTGTGCCATCTTGACCCCTAGTCTACCTCAGCTCTTCCGTCAACAGTTAAAGAAAAGCTCCAGTGGAAAGCAATATGCAACATTACTCACTGGACTGGCCAGCAGTGTATCACATACTACAGGACTTTGAAAGGTCTTATACTACAGGATTTTGAAAGCATCTTGGCTTTTTGGGGTCATAATGAGAAAAAAATCAAAGCCAATGTTGACACACTTCCATACTGATACAGAAATTTTAAGCTATGTATATGAAAACCTTCATTAAAGTGAAACCTTCAGATGCATGCCAAGTTAGCTACATTTATGAAACTGCAACATAAGCAGAAGACCTAGTTTATATAAATATAGAACACAGTATTCGTGGAAGTAAATATAATGACACTTTTAAGTGCTTGTCACTGCACATCTTAAACCACACCCCCAAAAAATCTTGCTCTCTTCACTTGTACTACCTCTAATACAAGGGCTAAGGTTGACATTTTTGTGTGTACGTACACCAGAGAGGCAATGTAAAGGTGTTTCTACATATCGCCAACTAAGGCAGCCACTCAAAAGATGCAGGTATTTGAATACGGTAGGCTAATAGAGGTAAATGGTGATTTCTGTGTGAGGAATGTAGACAGTGTGAGTTGCTGTCCAATACTGAAATGTCTAAACAACTCTGGATGTCTGCTTTTCTTCCGCAGACTCACATTTCAAGTGGTCTACACCAACAAAGGGCACAAAGTTCAGGATGGCTGAATCCTCTGTATGCTGAATGTTTCTTGTGTGTGCTGAAACCTGTACATGTTGAAGAGTTATGGATCCTCACTTTTGGTATGTAGAGATGAATCCTGAAAGATCTTTAAACATGTTACTTAAAGTTGTTTAGAATTCATAAAAATTCATCTGAACAATCAGGTCTTTCCTTTAGTTTTCAGATATATGTGAATAGAGAATTACTTTTTTTTAACTTACATTATAGAAAACTCTAAATTATGCATTTAAATTTTCAGAAACCAGCATGAATGGCTAAGGATCCAAAGAATCCCTTTCTAAACATTTGAATCCCTTTATTACTATTATCACCAAATAATTATATCAATCATCATGCTGATGAAGTATTTCTAGTATTCTCATTTCAAACTCTGTGTTCTTGTAGACTTCTGTGTACCATTGAAAACTAACAGCTCATTTATACCTCTTTTCAGGCAGAATAATTAAGAAGTGCACCAAAGAAATATGTGATCTGCAGACACTCTTACGCCTTTGTCTTTTACAATGTTCTTTGTGCAACAAGACCAGAAATAATTCTTCAACAGTGTAATTAGTATACTTTACAAGGGTCTCTTGTTAGTGCATAAAATAGGAGTGTACAGTTCTTTTCAGATACCTTTTGTCTAAAATCATAAGCTTCAATAATAGTGCCAGTCAATATGTATCTTCAGTTCAGGATCTTTACAGCACAGTTGCCTTTTATACATTTTAAAGAGAGTGTACCTGTTCTGGTGACCTAACATTGGTACAGAAGTTCCTACCGTTACCCAAGGCAGTGATGACATAGCATAAATTATCGAAAAAGAGGAGTCATTAAAAAAATCTTGAAATTCTAGTAGTTCTAGAAAGTGGTTATCTTATTACTCAGTAACTTAATATTAAACTACATATACAGATGTGACAGAAATAGAAATAAAATGTACTTAACTCCATAATTTTTTTTCCCCCACAGAGTGGAGTAGTAAGGAATCTAAATTTTAGGCCTGACTACTGAAAAAGCATGTACCGCCTGAAGGAGGCCCTCTAAACAATTAGGAGAAAGGATCGATTCCAGAATACAGGATTAATTACAGCCAACATAATAAACAATCAGTTTCAAGGATGAATCAACAAGAAATGCTTCAGAGAGGACCTGGCCTTTTCTTAAACAAAAGCATTTTCTTCCGCATGGAATTCAGAGCTCCACTATCCGTCACCACCCAAAAGATAATCTGCATCTTCAACTATCAAACGATAGCCAGAGATGCAAAGTATGTGCTTTCTTCTTATCTCTCAGTTCAGGGGATACTGCACTCACACAGCATGCAATCTTCCCAATGATTTTTTTTTAACTGGTATAAACCTTCATCTTTTAGCCACCCAAATGAAAGATCCTGCTAGGACCTTTACCACCAGGTCCTCAGTGTCCCTGATTGGTCACATATTCCAGCTAAAGTTATTTTATTTGTGTATTTAATTACAGATTTTTTTTAAGAAGGAAAGAAAGCATGAGAGAGAGAAAGGCATAGGGCATGAGAAAAACAAAATAGCTTGTGCTACAATTCTGTTTCAATTTTTATTTTGTTTTCCTGAACAGTTACTATTTAATATAAAAAACATAATGTGAAACATTAATTGGCTCAAGTACTAGAACAGCCTGAGTGAGCATCCTAATCAGTAGGATAGAGAGCCATGATAATTTACATGCTCTTTTTGGTTCTGTTACCCTTTATTTATGCAATGTGAAAAGAGTCTGAAATTCTTACTGCTACCCCCTGCTCCTAGCAATATCCTCCTGTAGAGCACATCATCCTGGAGTGTTAAGGGAGTTACCAGGGAAGAGTGGGAAGCCCGCATCATTTCAGGCAAAGAAAATAATTAAACCCTCGTTCACTACCTCTAAAAATCCTTGTGGTCTGTTTTAACAGAAAACCTGATGTTCTACATCTGTTCAGAACACACCAGATTGCCTCAAGCAGCTCTGGTTGATGAACAACTATTTTATTCATTTTAACTGGATTTATAGAAGAGACAGGTGCAAAACTGTAAACAGTGAGGGACATCTGGACATGTTCAGAATAGCAATGTCTTAGGAATTGGGGAATCTCTGGATATTGCATGTGTCGTTAAAGAGATGAAATAACATGCAGAATGAGAATGGATTCACTCTGTGCAGTGCAAAGTCTTCTGGATATTTGCAGACCAGCTACTCAGCATTTGTAAGGCAGGAAAGACCCAGAACATACTGTCTTTTAGCAACTGGCTGCCTGAACCCCTTTCATTCCTGATCCTCTGAAGTGCAGCCACAGGGGCCATGCATGAAGAGGTGGATCTGCTGCTGAAGCAGAACTGTAACGGCCCCAGAAACTTCAGTACAAAGCCTTAGATTGTGCACTTCTGGTGTGCTTCCCAGATAAGGGCACTTATAGCTCTCAAGAACATTAGGCACACAAAATTAGCTAGGTAGGGCTTCTTTGCCTTTTATTCTGGGAGATGAAATTACCTTTTAATGAAACAGTGGGTGTAAGTCAGTCCAAAATTAGTGTAATAACTGGTTATATGCAGTGAATGACTGTGCACTGATTAAACTTTAATGTCAATGATTCAAACTCACAGGTCTTTGAGTCTGGATCAGAACTTTCTTTAGAATTATTTTGTATGTTGTAGATTTACCAGACTCCTTGTTAGGCTGGACATAGCTCATATAATATGACAGAGGTAATTATAAAAATATGGGTAGAAGTGAAATAGAATCAGGTGGGGTTTTTTTCTCAGTGCAGTCAGGATTTAGTACAAATACTTTGAAAAGGTTATCAAAGACTCTTCTAGCATTCTTTGCAGGTGGTGAAGAAATCTTTAAATGATAACAATGCGTTGTAGAAGTATTTTTGTACGTATGATGCTCTAAAGATAAGTGATGGTGATTTTGTTGGGGGGAATAATATTTTCTAGTTTTATTAGCCCCTTTGATGTAGTTGGAAACCCCCATTCCTCCCATTTTCTTACAGGGTGTATGGAATGTGATGCTTAGCTTAAATCACAATCAAAGAAGCTGTGATCTGTTCCCAGTTAGTTTTGACTAATGAAAGCATTTCAGTAATGGGATCCAAAAACTGTTGAGGGGTTTCTATGTCCAACTTAATGCCTTACTTCTTCCAAGTAGGATTCCCCCCGCCATGATATTACAAAGCATATATAATTAAACAATTCATTCTTGCTAGGTGTCTAACATCAAAGAAGACGGTTGGAGCTTTTTTAATGCATGTTACATTAATTACTGCACTTTGATACATATCAGAGCCAGCAGATAATTACTTTATGTGTTTTTCTTTTGGTCTACACTGTGAACAAATTTGGTTCTTATATTTTCCTCTCCCAAAGTAAATGTTTTCAACTGGTTTTTTTGTTGTTGTTGTTATTGTTGTTTGTCTGTTTTTAAGTGTGTTAAATAATCTTAATATATTTAATTGTTATAGACTGATTATTCCATTTTCCAAAAGGTGAGTGAGCAGCTGAAAGGCATGATTATAATTAGTAGCTGTACTTGCATAGCATTTGAAATTTTTTAATATTTAAGTATAAATATTAACCAGTTCTAACTAATACGTAAAGATTAAGAGCACCAGTTTGATTAGATTGTCAATTACTACCCATAAGCAAGTAAAACCAGCAGGAATCATAGGGATAAAAAAGAGTTGGGAGAACCATAGAAAATACAGTTATCATATATTTGAAACTTATCTTTACTAAACAAATAAAGGATTTAGTGCTTGCATGTCTTAGAATGTATTGTCTTTTTCCTCACTCAGGCCATGTAAACAAGAAATTTAGAGACTAGACATTTTCGCTAGCAAAATTCATAATGTCTAAAGCGATATCTGTTCTCCTAAGGTTGTCACATAGGACCAGGAAATAATTGCCTTTAAAATAAAACTTACTTGCATTCCAAGACCTTGTCAGCTTGGTTTTGAAGAAATGAAATAATTTTGAGGAAAAACAGAAACACTTTTCCTATAAAAATATTAAATTATTATTCAATTAAAAGTGCTCAGATATTTTTAGATATTTTAGCTAAGGATACACCTGCTGCATAATTAATGTTGTTAAACTGATTTAATTATTCAGTGACTTAAGTAGATAAATTCAGGAAGGAATTTAATGTTCAACCCCTACAAATTACTACATTGTTCCCAAATACTAAAGGAATGAACACAACAGAGAACAACTACTTCACAATACTTCAAGGAGCTTTTGGAGGAAATTAACAGATCAAGAATAATGACCCTATATGCAATCTGTGACTGAGCATGCAAGGACCATGACATATTATTGAAGGGGAAAGCTTGGATCTACCTGTAGTCTGTAAGGTGATGTGGATTTTATTGTGTAATTCTCATTCTTCTCCAGACTGTGACTGAACTATTCTTTTGAGGTTGACTGGATGAAAATGGACACTTTTAGGTCATTGACATCAAAGTCAGTTGATTGAGTAGCTGGAAAGATTATGTTTGAAGAAACAAAAATGATAGGAAGGAACAGTGTTACAGATATTCTCCTTTTGTGTTTATTACACTTAAATCACATGACCCACACTAAGTCATACTTATGTTTTTACATACACAGAATAAGGGGGCCAGAATCTAGACTTGGGTATTATTAATACAAAATATATTGATTGTTTGAAATGTATCACACTGTATCAGAAGAGTTTATGAAAATTCTTTCCATTAAAATGTGAATGTATTCCCAGTATGTGAATATTCCCAGTAATTCCAAATGTGTCAACAGGTCAGAAGAAATTTCTCCCTTCACTGTAGTATTTTATGTTTCCTTCAGCCAACAAGTTCCCAAAACTCTGATCCGGAGAGACTAAATTCATTAACCAACTCTTCTTGTAAATTTTACTTTTTAAATTATGGATAAGCTTTTAACTGTTCTTTATTTACTTATTATGCAATACAATCAAAATATATGGCTACATATGTAGCAGTGAGCACAGTTTATGTGTTACCCTGTTCACTGCACAAACACTCCATATCAGTTTGCTTTTGCTAAGTTATGAGTTGATTTAAGAGAAAAAGAAGAGACTGGAAACTTTTTTCTTTCTCGCTTCTCAGGAATGCTGTTCCTAGAACAATGGGAATAAATGTTACAACTGTTTACCTTGGCCAATCACTTCTGTTCTTATAGTCCAGGGCAATGCAAAGAGACCAACCAAACAAAAACCCCAGAATAATCAAACTAAAAAAAAATCCTAAAGAAACAGCATGAGATACTAATGAAATTTTCTTTTGCAAATAAGGAAAAATTTTGTCTTAAATATCTTGACTTTTAAGTAGATAGAGGCGATTAAACAACCAGTTGTTCATTATTGTTCATAATTGACAGCTATTCACACCATAGGTAAAAGCATAAATATTTATGCATGAGAACTTATTTCAAATGGTATGCAGAGACAGTAAGAATAAGTTTATCTGAAATGGACTTGTTATATGAAAGAAAAATAGTTTTTATTTATATTCTCTTTCTTAGAAACTGAACTCTATTTTTTCTTTTTCTTTTCTTCTTTGGATAGAATGAATTATTAGATAGACGTCTCTGCTATTTGTCTTTATTTCTTGGGGTGTTACCTATAGCTTTCTTTGTTGAAGTCCAGTGATCCTAGAACCTGTTTTGTTGAGGTTTGTCTGCCTTGTAATTTGTGTATATCGTGTCTTATATTTTGGTTAGCCATAAAAGTTTCTTTGGAAGCTGATATATTGTCTCTGATGTCGTGAACTTAACATTCTGAAGGAATCACTGTATAGAAAAAAACTTTAGAACATGGTTACTATATTTAGAAACGACTAGATGGTGTGTAAGTTACATGGTGATGTAAGTTTTTGTATATGTGTGATCAAAATGTTTTATTTTTACCGTGAGTTCTCTGAATTTGAGGTGACCCATGTATATGATGGTATAGCATTTTTAACAGTCACTATTGATACTCTACACTTGTATTTTATCTCTTCAAGTGACAAATTCATTTGGTCATTTTAAATGTATCAAAAATGTGTATGAAAATCATAATAATAAATAAATCAGAAAAAAAGCCACAGAACTGCCTCTATTTCAACTTTTTTAAAACCCCTGATTTTTCTATTCTTCTTAACAATCTAATTAGAGTAATACATAGCTAGTGAACACATTTAATTAGCCTGACCTGTTTTTTTTTCTGGGTATGATCCAGTTCTACCATATTTTTTTCCAATGCCTTCTGGCTAATTTTTAAGTGGTACAAATTAGAAGTTCTTGTCAGTCTACTAAAAATGAAACCAGCATAATATTTCATGCAAAAATTAGTCTTTTTTATGCATCATAAAATGTATTTTTTCAATTTTAAAGTTCTTACAAAGAACATGTAAGTTACATTCTCAAAGCAACTCTACTACTGGGAAAAATGTAGCAAATAAAGCAAATAAAAGTTAAACCCCCCCCCCAAAATCCAAGTAGAGCCTTGTTAATTTCCAGTCATACACTGTCAGGTGGATAGTAGAGGTATGTGGATATTGCTGATCTGATCAACTTCTGGTAAGCAGTGCAAAACAATATCTTTTTGGCAATTTGGGTGAAAGTTATATTCTCCCATGACTTGAATTCCTGAATCCTTTCCTGAAATGCCGTGTCTGATCTTTCTTTTCAAAGCAAAGAAGAGGTAAGCTGTTTTTGGGAAAGGAATTTCTATTTCTATGTTTAGAGTGTAAGAGCAGGCCAAGGGCGCTTTGAGGGAATAATCTAGGAATGTTTTTGTTCTTTTTAATTTCTTCCACTAGTAAATGTACGTTAGGTTGGAGCAAAGCTAAGTGTCAAATCTAATGACTGGGACATCTGCACAGGAAGGGACCATTCTGAATTCCAGTTTCTACCAGGATGGAGTAATAATTTAAAATACTACAATAGTTATTGGAACAGAAAATGAAGATCAGGACTCTGCTTCCCATATGGATGTTCTAACAAGTGGATGAAAAGCAATTCTTATTCTTGACCTTTGGCTCAATAAATGTGTAATTATTTTCTACCTAAGGAAATGGATCCAACAAGCCAGGGTGAGAGTGCCACGCATGCAGATAGCTCAGTTACTGTGCTAGGAAGCTTGAAATGTGGATTTAATTCATTTCAGGTCAAATAGGGGAACTGAACTTGATAATCACATATCCTGAGTCATCGGGTAAATGTGATATAGGAGTGATATAGGGAGAGGGTTTTCTCTATGAGATTTAAGAAAAATGCTAAAGAGTCACAGACTTGAGCAGGATGCTTGCACCTTCTCACACTGAGGAATAAATGCTTACAAGGATTTTCAAAGGCAGAATTTTAAGCTGCAGGGAAATTTTAATGCCAAGAATTTGCTCAAACATAAAAGGTGAGATGTAGGATCAGCATTAAGAAACTATTTAATTAAGACATGTGCAGACAGGACAAAGAAACCAAAATCTTTTGATGACCTCAGTACCTGGTAATACCTGAAAAAATTTGTTCTGCATTTCTTTTTTTTTTGTTTGTTTGTTTTTTTTTTTTTTTTAATTCCTCCTTATGAAGGAGAATTTGTCACCTTTTTGGGCTGGATGCCTCCATTGACTACTGAGATTAGTTACAGCTGTGTTTTAAATAGCTGGTTTACCAACAGAGGCGAATGGATACAGGATGCACTGTAAGAATTGCAAATAGTCAAACAGAGGTATCCTGGGATGGTCTGTCTTTCATGCTATTTATCCTTTTCCTTTGCTTATTCTTTCATTTTCAATCTAATAGGTTTGTCTGGGGGAAATGACCACAAGTGGTAGGATTTTAAGAAGGAGAAGTAATTAAAAAAAATACAATGGGTTTATAACAGGGATGACTGACTGTTACCAAGCCATCACTTATGTGCAAAATGGACACTGCTCTATTAAGGATTCAAAAACACATGTTTAGTCACAGAACACAAGCACGTCTGCATTTCAACATCTTACCATTTTAAAGTGGCTTGTTAAATTTCTTACGCTGAGCAAAGGGCCATTTTGTTGAAAATAACTTGGGACACAAAAATGAGGGTAGGTGAAAGTTTCAAGGTGACTATGGCATTTAAGAATCTAAAGCCAGAGAGCTATCATTTCTGGTTAAATGCCTTATCTAAGCCTGATATTGTTTCTTTATGTTTGGGTCATATTCATCCCTCAAGCAGAGTCACTGAAGCAGTAGATGAACTTGATTCTTTCATCCTCATCCAGTTGACCCTGCTGGGCAACTGATTTTTTAAGACATTCTTTTGATGTAAACTGACTTCATTTTGGCAGAAGGTATTAAATAAAGCTAAATTATTCCCATAAAAAGTAGTTGTAGTATAAATATGAAATAAAACATGCTGAAAATCCTACTGTTGAAATATAGATGGTCCTGCCTCACAGATTTCCATTTTTAATTTACCATGATTACATAATTTTTCTTTACTCACTAAAGCTTATTTTGCTCTGTAAAGCTCATGTAAATGCTGTCTCCTCAGTTTCTACAGCACTATAACTTTCATATAACAGTTCACAAGTATCAGAATAACATTTGGAGTATGTACTTGACTCTGAAACATGCAATTGTATCGAATCACAAGAATGGATGCAAGTACACTATCCTATAACACAAGAATGTGGAATGCCAAAGAAAAAAAAATGATCAAATTGACTTTCTGTAGTATATAATTATTTAAAAGATTGATATAAGATTGCACTCAGAAAGCACTGAAATCAGTAGGAAGCCGGTATTAAATACTTCAATCTAATATTTCAATAAGTAATTGGCAAAATAAGATTTTTCATTTTGATGGTTTCTTGCACCTGCTGCTCTCTCTTGAATGTTAGTGATGCTATGAGTGGTTACTAAGGAAACAGATTCTTGGATTTAATTAGGACTTGTCAGGTAAAGCTCTTTAGGTTATTTGACTGTTTTTTTGGAAGACAAAAAAACCCCCACAACTTTCAAAATAATGTAGCTGAAAATCAGTCTGCACTTATCTTGTTACTGATAAAAGCTCCCAAACGGATTTAAAATAGCCTGTAGTGCTTCTGTCTCATTTGTTTACTTAAAAACAAACAAACAAAAGAAACCCCTAAATACATACATACAATTAAGAGAAATAATGAGAGTGAAAATAACAATGAAAATGGCTACTTCTAATTTATCCCCTATTCTGCAATATTGTTTAAGAATGAAATTAAAATACTTATAAAATAACATTTGAGGTCCATTTAAAGTCCTTGTGTGTTATAACTTCTATTACAGTAAGAAATATTATCTGCTTATAGCTCAGTTTGATATCAGTATTTCACATTTCTTTGATAGCTCAGGTTCCAAGATTTCATGTTGAATCACTTTGTCATATTGAATAAACTTTCCCAGGGGACAATTATATGGCAGCAAAATTTTTATCTGTCAGAGGTATCCATTTCCTCCTGTCCATGGTAGGGAAGGGTTTGTATGATGAAATATATGTGGCCCAAATGAGTTCTCAGTCACTATGGAGCTACTGAAAACTGCTTAGGCTCTGTAAAGTTGACTGAAAAATCACAGACAAGGAATCTTAGGCAGGTACCAGTCCTACAGGAGACTGTTAATAACATACTGAAAAATGAGAGGAACCATGTTCTTAAAGGGAAGATTTCGAAATGAATTAAGGTTTTTAATTTGGGTTCTATGTTCAATATGCACGTCTTAGATGTGCATCATCAGACAAGCTGGAAAATGAGTCAATTTTCATATTATTTAACCCTGTAGTCTTTCTTTTTGACACCATTCTTCTTCTTGGTTGCTGAAATTAGCTTTCCAGAAAATACCAAAAAGTAAACAGAAAGAGGAAGGAGGTATATATTTTTTCTTTCTATTTTCTTTGTTTTCTTCTCTGGCGGTTTCTTCCTGATTTTCTTCCTTTGTTACACCCTCCTCAGTTAGTTCTGATCCCAGGGCTGTACAGACAATATTCTTTCCAGTTCTCTGGATTTTTTCTCTCATGCTCTTTTCACCAGATGGTCTCTTTTCAATGTCCCTTGACTCCTTCTTTTTCTACCTTCTTTTGCATTTATTCCTCTTCCTGCAAAGCTAACTTTGACCTCAACCTTCTCTTCACCTTGATGTCTTAATTTTGTAGTAGGTGATAATGAAGCATTGATTATAAGCATTAATATCCTAGGAAAACCCAGGAGTTCAGAAACATCATGAGTAGTTCTTCTATCCAAGGAGCAGATAAGGAATCTGAAATAGTGCTATGCTCAGTCCTATGTTTAGTGTTTTTTTTTTGGTTTGTTTTGTTTGGGTTTTGCCAAATAAACAAGCCAGAAATGCAAATGGAAGAGCTTTCCTGAGTGAAAAGAGAATACAATAATATTGTTAATGCAGCTAACAGTTTTGTTCAGATTAAACTGGATTTGGATTATTTATTTGCATTGTCCATGCATCCATGTATTCTACCATGACTATATAATTTAATGCAATTTAGTGTGTTATTTGGTTTGATGAACTGCTAGAGTTAGACTGTATGTGATCTCATAAACTTATATTGATATCACTTCCAATGAAGTGCATTCCCATTTCTCAAGGAATTTCGAAACTATTGTTTTAAGGTTTGATGCCATCAATATATGACAATATACTGCTCAGAATGCAAGGAATATTACAGTGATGACAATGGTCTCAGATTTGGTTTTTTTTTGTCTCAACAGATTATTTACAATTTAAAATGGCTAATGAACGTAATAGTTAACAAACTTATCAAGGTAAAATGTTGTTGGGTTTTTTTATTTGTAACCAGTTTAATTGGAAAATTTTTTTAAAATTTATTACAGATACTAAGAAGTTTAGGCAGCCCAAATGCTTTTGAAATTATACCTAGACATTTGGAAATATTTGGGATTTTTGCGGAACAAAATTAATAACTGAGAGGATAAGAATTCTGGGCTAGAAGTATTAGCCAAATTACTGTTCTCACTGTGTATGCTTCAAATAATGGTCATCAACAGCTCACTAGGTTACAGAAAGGACAATGTAGTGTCTCATAAGTGAGCCACTCAATAAACATGTGGTTAAGTATGATCACAGCTGAAGGCTCTAAATCCAGAGATGAATTAGATTCCTGCTTGAGGTTCCTGGCCAAAAGTGCTTCTTCCCATCTCTGTCCCAATGGTCAACCCAGATGTCAATATGCAACTTGTTGTTTTGACTGATTAATAAAGGCAACTGAATGAGGTGCTTATCATATTACTTCTTAGTGTCCTCTTAAGACAGACACTGTATAATTTTACTTGTTAGGTTTGGCTGGAGCTTTGAATGCTTGGTTTTGCAACTCATTAATAGAGTGGATATTTCATCATAATAATAAATCTATGGATACCTAATATTATGGCCACAGAGCATAATCTTTTGCTATAAAATATGGTCTATATCTGCATTTTGTTTCTGTGATAAATTAATGATTCTGTGAATTTTGTGACAGTAGGACCTGCCATCTGTAGAAGTAGCAGAGCAACTGATATGACAAAATGCTCCAAAATCCTTTCTTACTGGTGAGGTGGATACATCAAAATTGCTATTAGAAACCCGGCATATTTTCATTAAATTATTAGAGCTTTTGTTAAGATTCAGGAATACTATTTGATTTGTGTGCATGCTTTTTCAGCTGATGGATGGATACTTCAGTGCTGCCAAATACATAAATGTAAAAAAGAAAGACACATCCTCAAATTTAAACTTAGTTTAAAGGACTTTTATTTGTAACACAGCCCTATTCGCTTTCTCTTCATATACTACTCTCAAAAATGTTTCCCAAACAACCAGAAATTTGATTCACTTTTACAAGTTTTCTTGAAGACAGTTAAGATCACATGTAATTTAAATACTCGTCCCTGCCCTTTGAACAGTAAAGGGCTAAAGATAAAAAAAAAAAAAAAAAGAAAAATTAAAATTTGTTGCACTGCTTTGAATACAAGTTGAAAGATAAAATCAGCTGCCTCATGCATCTATAGGACTGGCATAATGCAATATAATGCTTCTTATATGGTATAGTTTTACAAAGATTTGTGCAATTTTTTAATGCTGCTCAAGGATTGTTAGTATGTAATTTGTATTCTGTTTAACGATTGTGCTGCAATGCAAGTGGAAAGAAATATTATCTGCACGTTATATGTAACAGCTTGTCCAGAGATCAGGGATCAGGATGCATGTAGATATTTCAATCCCGGCTACTTTTTATCAAAGATGGTCTGCTCCATATATCTTTCAGAAGGGAAGTTTATGAGGTCTTTTAATAACTTCTCCAGTAGTGCAAGACCTTATCATGTAAATTATCCTGTAACACTTCATTCTAGATGCGCAGCATAGTTCAGTTTGCTGAATGATAGAAGAGTGTACAAGATACAGGAGGAATAATATAATTCTTTCTCTCTTACTTGTAAGTATAGTAATTACCTGCATTGTAACCTTGACCCTTGCTATTTGTTGGTCCTTGAAAATGACTGTGGCTGAGTAGCATTCCTCTTGCAATTAAATATAACCTACAGTTTAATAACGTTTCCTGTTGTCAAGGAACAAATAATTTGGCAGTTTTTAATGTTCTACAAGTCAAATTAATAGAACTGATCTAAAATATTCCAGTAAATAAAATGTATTACGATTCATCTTCCTCTACAGTCAAATTCAAATAATCTCACAATAATACAATTTTAAAATACAATTAAAATACTAATTTTTTGTATGCACAGTTAATATTTTAGGAATATAAACCACATCTTTATGCTATTGTATTACATTTTTATATATATATATATATATATATATACAATGAGAGCTTATTTTTCTATGTGCCAAATAACAAAGTAGATCACACTGTCATGCATTTATCTTAGACTTTTTAAATCAGTCAACACAGTCATAAGTATATACATTATTTATGTGGGAGTGTAAAATTATAAATAAAGACTACCAAACAGCCTGTAGGAGAACTGTTGTTTTTACATTTTTCATTCTCTCTCATAAAATGAAATCTCAGACAGTCAGCTTTTGTTTGTGATGACATAATATACTACTGGCCTTAGTACATATATTTGATTAATGAATTGGAACTCATGTTTAAAAAAGGGGAAATAAACTAGGAAGTGAGGCAGGCTAGCTGGGAAAGGCAGAATTATTCTGACATGTAGACCACCACTGAACATAATTTGAAAATGAATGTCAAATATTGTTTGCTCACTTTGCACAGGTGCTGCATCATTATAAAATTACAAAAGACTTGGAGTCAGAATTTCTCACATAAGCTTGAATAAATCAGTAATTAGAATGAAATCTACATTGCTCAACACAAATATCTGGTTTAAAGAAATGGAAACAATCACAGTGCTTTAAGAAATATATTTGATAGGGAATTTTTCCACATGGTTGGTTTTCGTTTGATAGTTCTGAATTATCGCTATCAAAACTATTCATGGGACTATACTAGTTTCAAGTTAATTTTAATCAGTAAAAGGTTTTTATACCAGTAGAGTTCATCTCAATCAGGAAAGAACTCAATGCATTCGATTTGTATGAGGATTAGGCCATGTGAAACATTATGGAATATCCTACTCCATGTTAGACAAAAAAAGTACATAGGAAACCTGAGTTTCATCTTTTACTCAGCTTGAATTGGAGTGGGTATCTGAAAATGATTATATTTCCTTCCTTTTTTATGAGAATCTTTGAAAAGTTGTTTCTTGTTGATGTAAAGCAGGTCTGCTTGCAAAATAAGAAAACTAAGTGGTACAGAAAAAAACCCTATTCCGTTCCCACTCTTATTTAGGAATACTTTTGAAAAATTACAGACTAACATCTATTAGCCATTGAAGAGGCATCCATCTAGGGACAGTGGAAATGGCACATTTTATTTATGTTCACATACCATACTCCTATCATAGTTTTGAAGGTGAAGGTGTTACTTACATACGTGAATTTATAGAAAAAAACCCCACAACATTTAGTCACTTCCTTTATTACTTTGCTTTCGTCAATTTTTGTTATTTCTGTAACAAGATAAGTCATCAGGTGGTCTAAGACATTTTTCATCAGGAAGGAAATACATCAAAACTTTAATAGGTATATTGTTGCATAGATGTAAGTGCTTTTTTATTGCTAAAGGCCTTCCTTTTCTGTTTTTAGTCTGCCTTTCCACTTGAAACCTGTCACCTCCACACCTTGGTGCTGTTCTGGGGCAGCTGAGATACCTTTGTCAGGTATTTCAAGTGCTCTTATCCTTGCAGCCTTGTGGCCTTGCACTGGTCCAGTTTGAACCACTGTTTTGATTAACCTAAGAAAAGCAAAGTTTTCTATGTCTAACTCATCCTATCTGTCCACTGTCTTCTTACTGCATTGCTTCTGTCAAGGACTCTTATGGAACTGGAATTGTCCCAACATTTCTGTTATACCACCATCTTCTGGCTTGGACATCCAGCCTCCGACAGACTGCATGCACGCAGACCACAGGGCGCCTGTGCAGAGACCAGGCAGAAAAAGCAGAAAAGCAGAAACACGGACTGCACTCACGCAGACCTGGAGACGTTGGGAATTTGATCCCTTTTCATGGCTTCCGGGTAACCCCTGGGTTAAGCGTATCTTATTTTATATGTTGTGTGGTTTAGCAATGTTGTTATTTTTACCATGTGTCATTCCATGTTTTGTTCAATTAATTCAACGTGTTGTGACTAACATGCAGTTTGTTGCTGTCCCATCACCAGACAATGTTAAATATATCCGTGCAGTGTACCAGCCAAAACCTTTAGTTGTAAAAATTGTGTAAACAAATGCTCTCTTCTTACCTTACTATCCTCTCCTTCTATCACCACCATGGACCATGAAGACAGAGATCTGCGAGTCAAGACAGCAATCTTTGAGCCACGGGGTGATGTAAGAGTCTGAAGTGTTAAGAACAATTGTCCCAAAGCTTGCTTTGGTGTGTTTATCTGATAAGACTGGACAGCAGACCACTCTTCTGTCTGATAAGACCCCAGGGTGGACCATTCTTTGGCTTATCAAGTGCCACTATCTTGCAAAGAGATGTGCAAACTTGCTGAAGCTGCAGGCCATTCTTTTGCTTATCAGGTACCATTAACTTGCAAGGGAACATGTAAACTTGCCAAAGCAGCCGGGCATTCTTTGGCTTATCAGGCTTATCAGGCACCACCAATTGGTATCCGGGCCAGGCCACTTGCCCACCAACAATACATATTGTGTGACTGGGTGTGCATGTGTGGCATACGTGATGTTACTCTGGGTAACCAAATGCAAATGAGAGGGCAAACTCCCTCTCGAACACGGGATAAAAGATGGCACAACGAAACCAGAAGAAAAAAGAAAGAAATGGAAGAAGCAGCTTTTCCACCTCTGAAGAACTAAAAGAAGAAGAAGCCTTTCCACCACCGAAGAACTGAAGACTGAGGACCAATGGGACGCCGCTGGATCCATGGTGGTGACTATCCTTTGCTTACCTCTCTGATCGCTTGCTTAATTTCCTCCTAATATTTCCTGCCTTTCCTATTGCTTTAATCTTTTATATTTACCTAATAAAACATCTGATTGGCAGCATATAACCTCGTTTGTGTCTTAATTTCGCCCTTGGGATCATTACAAACTTTCCCCGAGCCTGACAATCAGACCGGGTCATAACAGCTTCATAGTTTCAGTTTGTCATAATGCTCCCATCTCCTCCTCCCCCACTCTACCTGTGGGCTTCTAGGTTGTTGACTCCATACTACAACAAGCACAATAGATAATAAGCAAATAATAGTAATTTCAATATCCAATAAATATTACCCAATAATAGATGTGCTTAAGATCTAGCAGTCAGGTAGTGCATGGCAATTGTACCTAGTTAACCACCAGTGCCAGTAGTATCCTGAAACAAAGACCAATAGAAAATTTGGGTGAGTGTCAATGGAAGGTATTATTATATGGGGGGAAAAATGCTATTTTGTTTGGTTTTTTTGTTTTGTTTTGTTTTGGATGTGATTGTGACCTCTTGCTGCAGAGGAGAGGAACCCCAGGAGATGACTCTCATCGGAGGGCCTCTGCCACTTCCTGCATAACCTCTTCCCTATGCCTGCTTTTTTGGAAGATGACCTCAAGTGGATATATACCATCAGCAGAGGACTGTGGGAATAAAACTTTGTGCATATCAACCTACCTCCACTTTCTTTAATCAACAAGATCATTTATTTATTGAACTATAAAAGGGAAAATGAAATTAACTTATTAAGTAGAAATATAAAAACTGTCTCACTTCTATTGCTTCCACAAAGACTTGTGGAGCAGAAATAATAGAACTGGCTATTATTTTATTTTGACAATAACATTTACTGTTTTGTAAATGAGCTCAGAAGACTGTGTTATTTAAATTTATATCAAAGAAAACATGGTACTCGGGTTTCTAACTATGTCTTTCAGTAAAGTGAAATGATCAGTCAAATTTATATTGCTCTGAGAATATATGTTTTAAACAATATGTTTTGAAAATCTTTTAGGTGAATAACATTTTTTGCTGTATGAGGTGAATGAACAATTTTTTACTAGATAAATATGTAACTGGAAAAAATTGTTTGATATATTTCCTGTTAATACAGGAAATAATTATAGCTCTCTCTGTATAGGCAATTATATGTGGGAGAATGGCTAAGTGAGAAGGGACATGATCTTTTCAGTATGAGCAATCCTGCTTTTAGTGTATCAAGAAGCACAGAGGATACTATAAACTGACCTTGAACAGCAAAGGACTACTTGGCAAACAACATAAGAAGCGGAACTAAGTCCGGAATGTGCTAACGAACCTCTTCACGTGAACAACAACCCTGTACCAATCATATAGCTATCTTAAGCGCGTGAACACATGTAATGAACCAATCATATAGATATTGTTACCGCGTGCTTCGCTGATTGTCTATATAAACCTGGTAATTGTCTGAAATAAACGAGAACGATCATACTCGCATCGAGGTTACATCGTTACTCCGGGTCCGTCTTCCCACTCCAACAATTACATAAAACATTTTATCTCCACAGAGGTTTGCAAAGTCAAGACTATTTCTATCATAATGTTTACATTGTGTGTGCATCTTGTTCTTACCTAAAAGCCTGTATGTGGTTTTAAGCCACAGAATCCAGGCACAGACATCCAGCCTTCAGTTTTTGTGTGATTCTGGTGCATGAATGAATTTTGTAGAAAGGTTTTGGGATTTTATTTATGCAACTCTCATAAGAGTAAGATTTTTGTTTTGTTCTCAAAACCTTGGTGTCAGAAAGTTTCCAGACTTGAAGAGTAAACATCATGCATTTAATCTCTGAAGTGCTTTCCTAACATCTAACATTGCTTTCAGAGTTTTGTTTCTTTGTAAAGTCTTTATCAGGACTAAATTGTTGTTTCTTATGTGATTTTAGATACATGCACACCAACAGAAAACATATCATTTGGAAGCTGGTTGTATGAGCAGCTGTCTCCATAGCATGTATGTTCTCGCAAGATCACTGAGAATTACATAGCAAAAGAACTCTTTTTGTGTTAAGATGGCTTGGTTTTAGCTCTTTGGTCCTGCTTCAGCTTTGCCTCAGTGATACAAAAATCCACGGATGCTTCTCCTCACAGTCCGAATCTCCCCAAGGGAGAAACAGAGTACTCAGAGAGTCCCTGAAATGAAACTCAATAGCAACAAAGTTACTATTAAGCAGGTATTCTTTATTGCAGCGCTGGGCAGCACTGGGGATTCTCCACCATAAGTGCTCCAAGGAGTCAATGAACTTTTAGAGAATATATACTATACAATCAGACATATTCATAGGATTTCCGAGAATTGCTATGCATAAACATGAGATTTCCAGGAACTTATTAACATATGTAAATATCTGATTTGCATGCACAGTCATCTCTTGTGGTGGTCTTTGGGGGTCTTCAGATGAAGGCTCGTAGTCTTCCTCACTGTGTTCACTGATTGACCTTTGCTTCTGCGCAAACTCAGTCCCAGGATCACGTAGACGTTGTCCTTCAAGACTGTTGTGGCCATTCTTCTGTTTCTTCCTATCTTCATGGTTCCGTGCATCTGTTCTCCCAAGGCCGAGTTGTCTGTAACGAAATTATCCCGGAGCCCCCCTTATCTTATAACTGTTCTTCTAGCTACCCCCTAAATCACATCAGACCGCCCTCAAGTCTAACAAGGTATTCACAACATCCTTAAATCACAACAGGGTGTCTTCTGATCTAATTGAGTGACTGAGGTATTTACAACATCTTTCTTGCTCTTGTGGTTTTTAACCCTTTCATCACTCAGACATACTGAGTAAGATTAAAAGAGCTGAAATTTTCTAGTAAAATTTGGAATTTTGCTTTTTGTGCACAGTTATTTTTAGGTGGAGTCCTGATATTTCATCCTTTCAGCTTTCTTCAGAAGAACAGATGTAATCGTCTATGCATGAAAAATAACTTGTCTCTGTAAAGTCCCGGTCTGATTTTGGGCTCAGGGAAGGTTTGTAATGATCCCAAGAGTGAGATTAAGACAGAAATGAGGTCAAATGCCACCTATCAGGCCATTTTTATTGGATAAAAGCAGAAGAATGGAGCAATAGGAAAGGCAGGAATTATTACGGGGAAACTAAGCAAGCATTCTGAAAGATAAGCAAAGGATAGTCACCACCATGGATCCAGTGGCGTCCCGTTGGTCCTCAGTCTTCAGTTCTTCGGTGGTGGGTGCATACCGCGGTTCGTTTCCACGGTCTTTTGTATACGGCATGTGTCCACAGTCTGGTACATACATATATGCCCCACGCGTTGTTCACGCACTCCAGGTCTCGCCTATATGTGACCGTTGGCAGATAACAATGTATATTCTTGGCGGGCAGCTGGCTCAGCCCAGACAATGGTTGGTATTTTGCTTTGATGGTGCCTGATAAGCAAGAGAATGGTCTGCTGCTTCAGTAAGTTTGCATAAGTTTCCCAGCAAGCTGTAGTGTCCCTGGGTTTCGCAATTCTGCCATGTCTTATCAGGCAGGTATACACAACCAAGCTTTGAGGCAATGGTTTGACATTCCAGTCTCTTACAGGCTCTACATCCCTGATTTTTATAGATAAATTTTACAATTTTTTTTAAAAAGTCCACATTTTGCATATCTTATTTCTAGCAATATATGTGGGTTTTTTTTTTTCATACAAATTCCATTAACAGTCTTGTTTTCTTCATTCAGTCATATACCCAGAGTTTGGACCAATAGTGCTTCTGTAAGAAGGTAATGTTTAAATATATCAAGCATCTGAACTGAAAAATTTCTGGTAAAGTTAAAAAAAAAGACATCTATGCTATGCTTTTTTTTGTTGATGAAGTGAACAAGGTTGAAACAAAACATTGAAACATTTTTATACTGTTTTCTATAACATGGAGAAAAGTCTATATCAAATGTATTTTAAAGAAAAAACGTAAGATCAATCTTATATTGAGTTTTCAAACGAGAACTATGTGAACTAATTCTTGTTTTCTTTTTTTTTTTTTCCTTAGCCAACACATTCCAGTGGGAATATAAACTGCATTAAAGGTTTTTTTGGTAAAATATCTCCACTTCCTTCCACTCTGCAAATCAAATTTGTGAGTTCAAAGTCATTACTAGAAATGATGCATGCAACTTAAAAAACATTCCTTCCTTTCTCAAAAATACTTAGCATAATTTAATATTTTCTACATTAATATCTTTTGCCCCTAATGTAGACACTGCGAAACAGGCATTAATTGAAGAGATTGTGAAAATTTTGTCTTGGGTTTGGATATTTTCCACTGGAATAAAATCACTCTGACTCTGACAGCCATGATCATGTCTATGCCAACTCTTGCTCTTTTCTGGAATAAAATAAAAGAGAAAGTGTTTTGGCTGAAGAGGTGAATTCAAATTTAAGACCCAAATTAGAGCCATCTATTCATTCTTAGGTTAAGAGAGTTCAAATTTGAACTCTGCACAGCAGAACTGCAGATACTATATATTGAGGAGGGGAAAGGGGAGAGAGGTAAACACCAGATGGCTATGGCTTGCTGAATGTTTAAATTTAAATTACTATATATCAAGCTGGCATCTTTTGGTGTGTTAAGTAAGGCAAATTTACTGTAAGAGGGCAAAACCACAAATGAAACTGATGGAGTCCGATCATTTGTCACGTCAACAGAGCTCTTAATTGAACCAGCAATGACCTCAGATGCCTACTGACTATGAAGAGTTCATTATAAGGCTAACCTATTGTCTATTTCTTGATGTTATCTTAAAAAATCATACAAAAATTCTGTTACAGTGATACAGGGACCTAGGGGAATAGTTACACTTTAAGCCAGTTTTGAACTGAAATTTTTGCTTAAGCAATTTATGTTCTCATTGTTTGTTTTACATAGAATATATCATGTGCTTTGGAATAAGATATTTCACTATTACTGTATTCACTTCTTGATGGTGAAAATACTGACATTGCATATTTATATAACCAAGATACTGCTATGTGGTTTTCTTTTTTTAATACTCAGAAGCATTGTGGATGAGATACCTCTGCTAACTTCAGAGGGACTCTGTTAAATAAAACTGAGGTGGCTGTAGGTACAAAGCCCACAATAGATACAAGTTGTATCTGAAGCCTGAGATAAAGCACATTTTTTGTGCTGATTTTTGTCACAGGAACAAACAGGTAAGCGTTATAAGTTCTTCTCCCAAAGAAATATCCCTTGGTTTAGCTGAAGCTTTTTTTCACCCTGCAGTTCAAATATAGAGAGCAGTATAATTAGTCATGAGATTTGTTTAAAACTAGCAAACACAGGCAGTTATTTTGTGTAGCCATTTCTGAACAGAACTAAGTGCAAACAAAATGTCCTAGCATATAGGTTGAACTTTTTAGCCCACACCAGCACTTACATCATCATAGATATGCTATTATTAGTACCTAGGATAATTCAGATATGTCTACAGAGGTAGTAATCAGAGATCTGAACTGTTAGATAAACATGCCATTAGTCACATTGACCTGTAATAGATGTGATTACTGCTAAGCTAAAAATATGATCAGTTTATTAATATACTTTTCTTGGTACATGGAAATCAGAAAAGTATAATATAGCTTATATAAATGCAAGGTATACTCTATGTATATGTAAACATAAAGGTACTTGATGAATTTCTAAAGGAACTAAAACGAATATAGTGTGGGCTGGAAATAAATGAAGAAATTGCTAAATGATAATAAAACCAAAGCTGTTGTTGTGTATAGATAGCATTTGTAAATGCCTTGCTGTACCGATGAGCACAGTTTATAACAGATGATTGGTTTGGTTCAGACAAGGAATGAACTATGATGGTACTATTCATTAACATTTTGATGTGTTGCAATATGGAACTCATACTGGAATTGCATAAATCAGAGTAGAACATGCAGGAATCAGCACTCCTCCCAATGTCTTCAACAGTAGTGAAGAGCTATGCAAATAATAAGAGGTATGCAAATATCAGAGCAAGTTAAACTTGTTAAAA
Source organism: Theristicus caerulescens (assembly GCA_020745775.1). Taxonomy (NCBI): domain Eukaryota; kingdom Metazoa; phylum Chordata; class Aves; order Pelecaniformes; family Threskiornithidae; genus Theristicus; species Theristicus caerulescens. The sequence continues at coordinate 49,053,044 of CM036560.1, read as the reverse complement.
AGTGAAAAATAGTGTGCATTCAGGGTCAGATTTTGGAAATTATGGGAAAGACTGCTTCTCAGGATTGCTTCTGTCAACGCTTTTTATGTTTTTCTTGAACATGGCTAAACAGTAGCTTTTATTTCTAGTACTAAGGTAAAACAAAGCATAAGCGTGGAGGAATTGTGTTTATTTGTTTTGTGATTAAAAAGACAAAAAACAGAGTCATGGTTGAGCTGCAAATAAGAACAAGTGCTCCAGCTTCTCTGCTCAGTTTATTCTAGATGATACTCTCTTCCAATAACTTTCATTTATTTCAAAGGCAGAATCAGAAGTATGATCTTCATGTGAAAAACTCAAGCTGGTGTTTAGATGCATTATAAAAAAGTGCCAGTCAGTTACTAGTCAATTTGTGATATACTCTCTGCAATACTGCTGCATTTTATTTAATTAATGAATTTGCATTTCATTGTCATTTGAGTGTTTCACTGATTTATCTAATGGAGGTGTCTCTCCTTTCTACATCTCCTGAGTCAATGGGAATGTCACCGTGGCTCAAAAGGAACAAAGATTTTACTCTTCAGTTACAGCTTTATAATCACTAAGTGTTTTTGAGTTATCATCTCTGCATCCTGTTGCAGTTGTCCTGCATAGGTCTTCAAAAATAGTGGCAGCCTTTTCATATTTCTATAAGAAATACAAAGAGCAGCTATGTTCTGAGTTATTCTGTTATGTCATGGTGCTTCTAACAGTAGAGCAGAAAAGCATTTAAATATTTAAAACAACAATTCCTTTTTCCCCCCGCTGTCTTCCACTCTTTCTCTTTCCCTTTCTCTTCCCTTTCCCTCAGTAAAATCCAACACTGTCATTCATGGCCTGTTTAGCCAGAGGTTACAGGCTATGTTTTAGTCATAGGTGAAATATGACCCAGAGCAAACCTTCCACTCCAGGTTTACATCCTTTCATGACTATCAGTCATGATGAATGGTGCTAGATTAGTTTGTTTGGAAATGTAGACATGATTATACCAAGTTTATATTATTTTCAATTGCTGTGAAAATTTTTGTTATGATAACAGGTTTATGACATTTCACATTTTTTGCAATAACTGTCAAAAGTGTTATATAGTCCTTGAAAGATAATAGTAAACAGAATTACTTTTTATTTTGTTAGCTTTTTGAAATTGCATTTGCTAGTGACAATTTTTCATGATTACAGCTTTAGTAATGTATAAGCAAATAGAGCAACAAATGGGCAACAAAACGCAGAATATTGAAAAGGCTAAAGTAGTACACACAAGCTGAAGATACTTTAGTCTCCCTTGAATTTTAAAATTTAAGGCTACATTCTCATGACTAAGGTTACAGTCCTGTGAATGTTCTATCTCTGCCTAACATGATGTATCAAGATACCTTATCTGAGAAAAATATGATTATTCTTGTGTCTTGGTGCTCTTTTTCTTTGTTTTCTTTCCCATGCATATGGCATTTTGAGAAGCAACAGTAGATGATAAATTCATACTCTGGTTATAGAGACATTCAACAGAGCCAGAGGGGACTTAATGAATTCCTTTCAGCCCTTTTGCATTGAACATACACTCATGTATGAGTGATAATCTCAATTTGCCAGGGCTGCAATACAGAAAACTGTGTAGCTCCATTACTGTAAAGGATATTTATGACTTCTGTGAACTGTTAGGATATGACTGAGTGTAGTCCAATATCAAAGGAAAACTGGATCTTTATACTAATTCTGTTAGAGTCAAGAAAGTCCTTGTTTGGAGTATCGAATAACTGACGTTTCTTGTCTTTTTTTTTTCTTTTTTTTTAATAATTCAAGATTTTTCTCTGTTCTATTGCAAGATCTAGGGATATATTCAGAAGTTTTCTAGAATTTTAAGTGGTTATGTGTATAATTAATGCAATTATAGCCTAATAAGTTGATATCAGTCATAATTTTTGGTGCTTCTGTAGCATCAGTCCTTCATGTACAATACTTGCTGGCACAGTGTTTGACAATAGGGAGCCAGGGAATTCAGAACAGAATTTAGCACATCACTTATCATTCTTAAAGTGGGATTTTACCTAGCAGTGTGGTATGAGGGCTGCTTTAGCAAACGGCAGCAATGCTCTGCTGAAGACATAATTAATGCCTGTGCTAAAATCCCTAGGATATAAGTATCACTGTCTTGGTACTATATGCTAGCTTGTTCGTGATATTTATTGGTCTTTTGTCTTTCATTTGCTTTTGGAAACTAGGACTTTTACTCTGCAGCTGCAAGATACTCTGGATAGCTGTTGATTTACCTTGGTCTTATGTAACAAAAATTTATTGTGAGCTGTTTTATGGCTTTTGCTTGTTCAAGTGGAATACAGATAATGCAATCTTGTAAAGCACTTGGTTTCAATTGCTAATCTTTGACATAAGTCATTAGAACTGTGAGGTTTTGTGTTTTGTTTTGGGTTCTTTTTAAGGATTTGTTCAGCCTCCCATATTACAAGTGTAATGTCATCCAAATATATATTTTTGCTGATGGACTTGATGAATGGGAAAAGCTTAATGGAAAAGAGGAGCAAAAAATAAATAAAAAATACTGAGTGTGAAAGCCTGAAAATCCATTGTCTCTCATGTCACTGGTTTGGTCGCCAAGATAAATTTTCTGTTTTCTACTGCTGAGTGTTTTAATGATCAAAATAAAAGTAGATAACAGTGATTTCAAACACAGATGAGAGATCAACAAATATATTTGTTATCTTTTTACTTCTCTTGGTCTGTAGGTGATCAGTGCTGGCATGTAATCACACCAACTGCAACTGCATGTAAATTGAGTTTGCAGTACTGGACATCATCCTGAAAGATTGATTCAAGTCCCTTGGAAAAAAAAAAAAGAAAAGAAGAGACTTCCCAGACTTTATAATTTGAATCTGCAAAGTCAATGTTCCCTTTAAGGTTTTGTTTGGGTGAGCCTAGGGATGTTAGTGAAGAACTTGCTATGCTTTCTATTAAAATAATACTGCATTTTCAATTGACAAACAGTGTGAATGTTTCCCTAAAGTGTCAGTAGGTATTGCATTAAGTTACTTTCTTCTGTGCTTTCCGGAAGATTAACAAACTGACTATAGTTAGCTGGGATAGGACCCAGATGTCTGTTTTAATGATATCCCTAATGATGTTCAGATATCAGATTTTTTATTAAACCTGTGTAAACTGATGTGCATTATAAAAGGTCAAGGCTGATACTGAAGAAGTTGTTATCTACCACTTTTGATACTTTGAGTGGTAGGTCAGTTTTATCCTGCAATGCAAAGTAGACATGAAGCATAGAGTAAACTGTCCTGCGTACCAAAGTAAGTATTCATTGCTGGTTAGCATCAGAAAATGAATATTAATTTGTACCTACAACTAAGTGTGCTCATAAATATTTCCAGAATTTGAATCTAAAATTGTGTTTAGGATGTGGAACAGCTTTATAATTTATTTCTCATTTGGAGTAAATCTTCATGGCTTCATAGCTTCATTGGAGCTGTGTTGGATAATCTGATGATCATCTACTTTAGTAAGAAACTTATCATGTCTTATCACAAATTCTTCTGAGAGGCTGTCAGTAGGCCTGTGAGATTCCTTACATTCCTTATAACACTGAGTCTTAAGAATTAAAATATAATTTTGTTAGGGAGACTCTCTCTGTGATGGATGACACCACCTTGCTCTTGATGCTCATAAAATTGCAAGAAAAGCATTTTGAATCACTAGATTTATCATCTACCTGTGTGCAAAAAAAGATGGAAGCATAACAAGTACTTTATTAAGGTCTTAGTTCAGCAAAGTTGGTAAACAGATATTTAACTCAAAGCAGCTGGGTAGTTCTACTGATGTAACTGGGCTTCCTTACATACTCAGGTGCTTAACTATTTACTTAGATGAAGGATTCAATTGCACTGCTATGTCTTTTATATTTTTCCCTTGTCCAATTTCTGCCTTGGAATGAGGATGTAATTAGGATGAAAGTCAGTCATGTTCTTGTCCATTAAAACTTCAAATGAGTTAGAGTCATAGGAATGCAGAAAGCAGTCCTTGATACACCAGCTATTTTAGTGTTTAAATAGGAGCTGTATTTCATTCAGTGTTACAGAAGTTAGGTCATTTAATATAGTGATGAGAAACCTGTATTTTCAGTTACTCTTATGCATCACTAGCCTTACCAAAAAGCACAAATTATAAGTTAGTTCAATTTGGTTAAGATGGCCTCCAGGTTAAAAGCAAAACCAAACCCCCCAAAAACCCCAAACTACACAACCCTACCCAATGACAGACTGCCATATTTATAAATGTTTACACCACTACATTAAGTGCAAATTACCTGATTCTGCACGAGGTCACATCCTTTGTTCACAGTTATTGAATGAATAAAATTCCCCTGGATCTACTCTGCAGAACTTTGGGACAGTGACACAAATTGAAAAGCAGGTTATAAATCTTTATCACTGACAGCAAATATTATTGTTTGGTTTCATTTTGGTCACATTTATGATGATGATTTAGTTAGGGGATGGAATGCTTTGATGATGGTTAACTGGGGAGAACCAGAGGCAGTTTTACTTCAGTGCACATGAATTGTTTCATAGCTTTGCCATTTTGCATAGTTTTAACACGTAACATAACTCTATCATTTTCAAGATTATTAGAATAATAATAAAAATAACTTTAATTTCTACATCTTCTAAATGAATATCTGAGTCCCTTTTGCATGGAATGCCTCTGAAGAACATAATTAGTTCTCATATTGTTTAATAGGTCCATCTTATTCAACAGTTGTGAATACTAATACTGTCTAAATATACAGTTATTATTCAGATTTTAATTTTATCCATTTCAATGAAACTGTATGGGAAATAATGAATCAAAATTATTATTAACTATTAACATTTATTTCAGGCTGATTTTACAGGTTTTTTTTTTCCTTAGAGTTGCTGACTTGTGGGGACTCAAAGTGGGGAAAGCTAATATTCACAAAAGCTAATGTCAACCTGGGAACACTAGGCTCCTTCTACAGCTGGGAAAAGAATCCCTCCAAGAAAGGACAGACTACATAAATTAAATTCTAGGTTTGCAATAAACTTCAAAAGAACTCCACTCTGTCTATATCAGGAATCCAGCTAGATTAATCTTACTAGGTTAAATCACTGCTGCTGAATATCTTGTTCACATCAGCTCATTGATAACCTCTATTTTCTTACCCAGATATGAAGAGGTTCATTCCCATTATACATTAAAAATAATCAATAGCTTGTGATTCTTTCATGGGACCAAAAGTAAAAATATATATGCATAAATTAAACAGTATCACAATACAAAGAAGCACTGCAGTACTTTTAACCCTTTTGGAGAAGAGATCAAAAACTGGGTTTGTCTTGATTGTGTCTGAGGACTGTGATCTCTGTGTTCTCACTAACATCCTTTTCCTCTGGAGACTCCACCACACAGAGGAGGCTGCAGCATGCAGTAAAAGTGACTCTGTAACACCCTGGTGGTCTCCTGCTCTTCTGAGACATGGACCAGGCTCCCTTACCTTCACTGACTACCCCCAGTACGTGCTGTCTCTATGACTGGCTTCTATACTTGGCCAAAAGGAGAAGTAGGAGCACTACTAGCAAGGCGAGTGCAAGAAGCAAGTGGACTGCCCCCACTGCTTTCCCATCCCATGGCTCCCTGAGCCTGCTGCTCTGGTCATGTTGTACCAGGTCAGGATTGCAGTGCACAGGGGAGGGAAACAGGAGAAATACAGTGCTGCAGTGCCAAGCTGAAATAGCAACAGTAGTGCAGAAAAGGCCATAACTGATAAGAAATGTGGAAATACGTTTATATGACAAAAATTCCCCCTCCTCACCCCCAAGCAGCTCAGAATTAGTGAGAGGAGATGTAGGAGATGTAAGCACTCTGTTTTGTACACGCATCCCAAACAGCAAAAGTGAAGAATATATTTTGGAGTATGTCTTAACTAGTATTTATGAAGTTTCAGCAACATCCTTTCTGCTTTATAGATTCCTTAACAAAACAGTATAAAATTTGAAAAATAAATCATGAGAGTGATAAATGTACCGAAATCTTTCAGTGCTGTCTATAAGAAGTAATTGGAAAGCAAATGGGAATAAAAAAGAGCTGCCTTTGGTTTTCCAACCTTTCCTTTGAAGTGTCATTGTTGATTATTAACTACTGGAACTATTCAGTGCAGTGCTCCTTACTGTCCCTCAGGTATGTACATGTTTAGTTGTTTCAATTACATTTATAAGTCACCTTTTAGAAATTGTTTCCAGGATTCACCCTTCTTTCTGTAGATGCTTGTCTTGCACACCTCTGATAACACAGTTGTTTTCTTTGAACTGTTCTTGCCCCCAATAAACTGGCATTATTTTTCTTTTACTAAAAGTCAACAGTAAAAAGATGAAAATAAAAATGCTAATAAGAATTTCACTCTCAATTTGTATACCCTTCACTGTACCCAGAATCCTGCCTTAATGCACAGTTCTTTAAAAGAATATTATTCTATGTACCATCTTTGCTCAAAGCAAGTGTTTTTGATTGCTGACAAGTTGTTTTAATAGTGCTGAGACTGCCCTTTCCTAAGTAGTCAGTAAAATGACATGACTTGGTAAAGTATCTCTCAGTAGCAGATTCCCTGAAATCTTCTATTTAAATTAATCCCAGTGCAACTTTCAATGTTCTTGATCATTCTGCCTTTTAGGGTAAATCTATTCTACAGTTAGATAGTTCTACTAATTAATGGTGTGAATTTAAAGAGCATTAAATTCCCATATGGAAGTCTTTTCTTTTCCCTTCCCTCAAAGAGATGAATCTAAAGCAGATTAACACTACCTGTCTTTTGAATGAGGTAATCAAGGAGGTATTTAGTATATTTTATATTCACATTTTTAGTTAGTTCAGCTTAATTTTCTTTAGAATAGAAAACCATGTACTTGTAAATTCTAGACTTTTAATCACATTATGACTTTTATGACTAACCATTTTACTCTTACTTTCAATTAGAAAGTGCTCCTAAACTCTGTTCTCTCTTTCACCAGTTTTGTTCCCAAGGGATATCAGGATGTTACTAGCACCCTTACTTTATGTGAACAATAAACCGTTCTACTCTTCCTTCCTAAACTCATTTGCTTGTGCCTAAAAGGTTATGTAACAAAAAAGAACATAAAATTCAGACAGTGATGAGATTAGAGAAATACTGATGAAGAGTGTAGTAGAATGGCACAAAGAAAAATTGCAGCAGACATGAAGGGTGAATGGAACCAGTATTAAAAATAAAAGGAAAGAAAATTGAGGCAATTGAAATTACAATCTGAAGTACAGACAATGACAAGACAGATTATATTCAATATCACTTTTATTATGTTATCCTTGTAATGTAGGATTTTGTTGCAGAATAATACATTTAGCATAGGATGTACATAATGTCATTTTGGTCTGAAAGCAAACTAACAGAAAACATTATAGTGATCCTTTGAATTTTAAAAAAAATCTTCCTTATTTCTTTCATAAAAGTAGGGACTCTCTCTCAGACATATTTCTCACTGGCGGCAGGAAATTTTCTATGGATGGTGCACAGATCTGAAAATATAACAAAATCAAAGAGTGAATGAAGATGCGACTGCCTTTTCCAATGGAAATATGGGAATGGAAGTAGGCACTGAGATAGCACAGAGAAGGAACAAAAAGAAAGGCACAATACCACCACTATTTTGCTGGGCTATTTGATATTGGATAGAAAATTCTAGAGATGGGTTGCCTCATATTAGATTTGGAAATAGGTTTCTTTCTATGAAAGGACTCAAATTATTTTGTGTTTAAACTGACACTTCTAAATTTCTTTCTTTTTTCTTTTTTTTCCTTCCTTTTTTTTGTTCCCTTGCTCCTTTAATTCCCTAGTCTTCCATGAAATTATTTGTTTAAGTGTTGTTGCTCTTTCAAAACATAGGTTACTGATTTTTGTATATATTTTCAGAAGCTAAAGCAGCTTTAGGAGCAGAGATAAAATGTGACTAAAACATAGCACACAGATGTACTTTTCTGGTCAGTGTCCAAAGTAGGGGAAATATTTGGATTAATAAATATATGTGTAATATTCCTCAAAATAATCACATAGACCCCTTTAAAAGGTGAAGGATGAGGGATAGAGACATTATCAGAGTTGTTTCAGCAGTTTCTACTGCAATGGCTTTGCTGAGGAGACACTTCCTGAAAAGGTAGGACCGTGTTTTATGGATTGTGCACATACTGCTGTCCCTGTGGTTTTTTGTGCTCTCACTCTCCTTGTTCTTCCTTTCTGGCACAAGCCAGCATGCCTTTTGCTAAATACCTGATAGGATTTATATAATTCAGAGTTGTAGGTTTATACAGAGAACTAGGGGAATAATGCTTTTAAGAATCCCTAGCTTTCTGAATCTGATCAAGTATGAACCATTTTAAGTTTCATTGGAATTCAGGGGGAAAGCAGAAGTAACAAGATATTACAGCATCAGTTTACAGGAGAGAGTAGAGTTTTGCGCAACTAATAATTTACATAACCAGTTACATTTTGTGGCAACCCTATAGAAAATCTAGGTAGAAAACTTTAGTTAATCTAATTCAATTGAAGCAATACAGCACTATATCTGTATAGGATCAATACCATTTGGTGAAAATAAGTTATCTAGTACTTACAGCTCATTCATACATTGATGCTAAATTTAGATTGTGCTGATTGTGAAAGCTTTAAAACTGAATAGAATCAAAGAAACTAATTTTATTCCAAATCTCTTCTGTAATTATTCAGGTTAGAACTCTGAATGAAATCTCTTCCCTTCCCTGTCTATGTATTATTCATGAAGGCCCAAAACTGGCCCTCTGTGACCATGAAGACTACTCTTTTAAAATTCTAATCATAGAATCATAGAATCATAGAATTGTTAAGGTTGGAAAAGACCCTTAGGATCATCAGGTCCAACCGTTAACCTACCACTGCCAAGTCCATCACTAAACCATGTCCTCAAGTACTGCATCTATCCGTCTTTTAAATACCTCCAGGGATGGGGACTCAACCACTTCCCTGGGCAGCCTGCTCCAGTGCCTGACTACTCTTTCAGTGAAGAAGTTTTTCCTAATATCCAACCTAAACCTCCCCTGGCGCAGCTTGAGGCCATTTCCTCTCGTCCTATCACTTGTTACTGGGGAGAAGAGACCAACCCCCACCTCTCTACAACCTCCTTTCAGGTAGTTGTAGAGGGCAATAAGGTCTCCCCTCAGCCTCATCTTCTCCAAACTAAACAACCCCAGCTCCCTCAGCCGCTCCTCATAAGACTTGTTCTCTAGACCCTTCACCAACCTCGTTGCCCTTCTCTGGACACACTCCAGCACCTCGATGTCCTTCTTGAAGTGAGGGGCCCAAAACTGGACACAGTACTCGAGGTGCGGCCTCAGCACTGCCGAATACAGGGGCACTATCACCTCCCTGGTCCTGCTGGCCACACTATTCCTGATACAAGCCAGGATGCCATTGGCCCTCTTGGCCACCTGGGCACACTGCTGGCTCATGTTTAGGCGGCTGTCAACCATCACCCCCAGGTCCTTTTCAGCCAGGCTGCTTTCCAGCCACTCCTCCCCAAGCCTGTAGCGTTGCCTGGGGTTGTTATGACTAAAGGGCAGGACCCAGCACTTGGCCTTGTTGAACCTCATACAGTTGGCCCCGGCCCAACAATCCAGCCTGTCCAGGTCCCTCTGCAAGGCCTTCCTACCCTCCAGCAGATCGACACTCCCACCCAACTTGGTGTCATCTGCAAACTTACTGAGGGTGCACTCAATCCCCTCATCCAGATCATCGAAAAGATATTGAACAGGATCGGCCCCAACACTGAGCCCTGGGGAACACCACTCGTGACCGGTCGCCAACTGGATTTGGCTCCATTCACCACAACTCTCTGGGCTCGGCCGTACAGCCAGTTTTTAACTCAGCGCAGAGCGCACTTGTCCAAGCCGTGAGCAGCCAGCTTGTGCAGGAGAATGCTGTGGGAGACAGTGTCAAAGGCCTTACTGAAGTCCAAGTAGACAACATCCACAGCCTTCCCCTCATCCGCTAAGCGGGTCACCTTGTCATAGAAGGAGACCAGGTTAGTGAAGCAGGACCTGCCTTTCATAAACCCATGCAGGCTGAGCCTGATCCCCTGATTGTCCCGCACATGCCGCATAATGGCACTCAGGATGATCTGTTCCATGACCTTCCCCGGCACCGAGGTCAGGCTGACAGGCCTGTAGTTCCCCGGATCCTCCTTCCGACCCTTCTCGTAGATGGGTGTCACATTTGCTAACTTCCAGTCATCTGGGACCTCCCTGGTTGACCAGGACTGCTGATAAGTGATGGAGAGTGGCTTGGCAAGCTCCTCCGCCAGCTCCCTCAGTATCCTCGGGTGGATCCCGTCCGGCCCCATAGACTTGTGGGCATCCAGGTGGAGGAGCAGGTCGGTGACTGCCACCTCTTCAGCAACTGGGACTACATTCTGTGTCCTATCTCCATCTCCCAGCTCAGGGGCATGAAAACCTTGAGGATGATCAGTCTGACTATTAAAGACTGAGGCAAAGAAGGCATTAAGTACCTCAGCCTTCTCCTCATCCTTCGTGGCCAAGTTTCCCTCTGCATCCAACAAAGGAGGGAGATTCTCCTTAGCCCTCCTTTTGTCACTGATATACTTGTAGAAACATTTTTTGTTGTCCTTGACAGCAGTGGCCAGTTTAAGTTCTAGCTGGGCCTTCGCCTTTCTAATCTTTTCCCTGCATAACCTCACCACATCCTTGTAGTCCCCCTGAGTCACCTGCCCCTTCTTCCAAAGGTGGTAGGTTCTCCTTTTCTTCCTGAGTTCCAGACAGAGCTCTCTGTTCAGCCAGGCCGGTCTTCTCCCCTGCCTGCTCAACTTGCGGCACATGGGGACAGGCTGCTCCTGTGCCTTTAAGACTTCCCTCTTGAATAACATCCAGCCTTCCTGGACTCCTTTGCCCTTCAGGACTGCCTCCCAAGGGACTCTGTTAACCAAACTGCTAAACAAGCCAAAGTCTGCCCTTCTGAAGTTTAGGGTTGTGGTTTTGCTGCCCCCCCTCCTTACTTCTCCGAAAATCGAAAACTCTACCATTTCATGGTCGCTGTGCCCAAGACAGCCTCCGACCACCACATCACCCACCAGGCCTTCTCTGTTCGTGAACAGCAGGTCCAGCGTAATGTAATCCTATTCTTATGTACTGAATTATGGAGCCATCAGATCAGCACCCATGGAGTGAGGAATTTCAGATTATTAGAATTCTTAATGATTAGCTTCACAGTGTAAGTTCTACATTGCCTCATTTGTATGGTAAAAATTCTCCTGATGCTCAGTAGATGTCCTACTGTTGTATTTTAATGAACTGAATTTTAACTCCATGTAATTTTAAAAAATCCGTCCCAATCCCCCTCCAGAATTTTTAATGGAAAAGGGAAACAACGCTGATTAAAATTTCAGCATTCTTGTTTGAATCCAAGAAGAATTACCACAGCAAAGGGGCAAAATATTGTATTAGGGCAAAGGACACATTTGACTTATTTACAGTTGGAAAAAGTGATACATTTCCATGTGTTTTGAACACTTTTATCAAGACGGTTTTCTGTCATAAAATGCCACGCTAGCAACCTGTCTTATTTAAGAAGCATAGATTTTATATTTGATTTTTCCCTTTTTTAAAAAATACAGGGTAATGTTTAATTTCCATAACAAAAATATCTTTTCTTTATTTATAAATTATTTTTCCATTTAAAAATATCTTATATATGTATGTGTAAAACTTGTAAAATGTAGAGTGATTATACACATGTACACAAGGTTTTACATGTATACATATATAAAATATATATACAAGTAACATATATTATTTATATGAAATTTATATATAGTAGACATATAGAATATATGAAGTGGTCTAAGTGATACAAAAATTTTCCTCTTCTCTGGTCCATTTCAGTTTTAAACATTAATTTGAATTTTTTTCTCTAGGTTAAGTTTTGTACTAAAAAAAAGTAAGCCTAAAATAAGTTTTCCTTTAAAGAAAGGTCATTCTCTGACTACATCTACTTGGCCTCATTTGTACCAAAGCAAATCTCGAATTAGTTGATTTGCATCAATGAATAGTATAATTGACTAATGCAACTGAGAACAAAATTTCCTACCCTAACCTTCCCAGAAGTCAGTTTAATTTTCCAGTGTTAGTAGTTTTATGCCCCAGGTATACTTTAACAGTTAGACATATTCAATTAACTGTATTTCAGTGACTGTGATTTTACTTCTTAGTTTCATTCAATTATCTTTCCCTCCACAGTTTCTCTCTCCCCTCTGTTTCAAGATTTAATCTATCCAGAAAGTACTGCTGTACCTATTGACTCACAGATCATGCAGGCTATCAAATGTTAGGCTCATAATCAGGTTTGGTGTTCAGCACTCACAGGGGAAGCAATGATTTGCTGCTATAAATAAATGCTGAATTAGGCATTCCTTTCTGCCCATGAGACTTATGCTTTTGTCCAGCCTATACACTGTTTGCAGTGATCAGATCATGAAATAACACCATTAGGAGTGTGTAAAAATAAATGCGATGTGTTTTGCATAACTTGATTTTCTACTGTTCAGCACTGTTCAGCAGTCATGGAGCTAAATATTCAATGAAATGAAGTGAACTAGCACCACTTAAAGTGAAATAGTGGAAAACTAGAACCCTCAGAAAATCAGTTGAGCCTTTGGAGTTCTTGAATTAACTGTTTCAAAACTGAATAAAGTAAGAGTTTCTATGCAGAATGTCCATTATGACTCCTGAAAGTAAAGAATACTATATGAAATATTGGGGTGTCTTTGTGTAGGTATTTCTATATGAGCCAAGGGCTCTATTCAGTTGTTTATTGTGGTAGGTTGACCCCAGCCAGCAGCTAAGCACCCACCTGTTCGCTCACTCACTTCTGCCACAGCAGGATGGGGGAAAGAATCAGAAGAGGAAAAGCTGAAAACTTGTGGGTTGAGATAAAGAAAATATAATAGGTAAAGCAAAGCTGTGCATGCAAGCAAAGTGAAACAGGAATTTACTCACTATTTCCCATCAGCAGGTAGATGTTTAGCCGCTTCCTGGAAAGCATGGCCTCAGCATGTGTCAATGTTACTTGGGAAGACAAGTGTCATAACCACTAATGTGCACTTCATTGGGCTTTATTGAGATACCTAACCATATCTCTGTTTACTGCAGCATGAGACTAAACAGTTGATTCACACACAGATAGCTAAAATCTGGATACCTAAATTTTGGATTTTTAATCTAGACATGACTCCAGTTCCAGAAGTTTAATACTTGCTTCTAGAAATAATACCAGTGAGAAATTAAATTGACCATAAAAAGAATATGTCACGGTACATTATAATTTATAGAAGAAGGGAGCAGAAATAATAAAGGAGAATATGGTACTTAAGCAAACTAAAGCTATAAAAACTTTAAGCATGTAAACAAAAAGACCAGACATATATTTTCCCCATTTTATTTGCAAGATATTAAATTGGTCTCCTAAGAGTTATTGCTGTTGCTTTTCCCATTTCCTCAAAATCTTTTCAAATTACTTCACAACCCCAAACACTGTTCAGAACCAGAAATTTCATGAATTAGTGTGATTTTTTTAGAAAGTGCTTGGTTTTAGATGGACTGGGAATGTAAGCTACAGAACTGAAAATTTTAGATGCCCACATACAGAAAAAAACCCTAAAATAATAATCTCAGGTTATTACCAATGTATATTTTTAAAAATTACTTCACCAATCTGGATTTTATTTTTCCTTTTTGGTGCTGTCTTCCTATTCTTTATTCACATTATTTTTTTTCCTTCCCTTTCCTAAACACTTCTCACTACAAATAATTTGGCTGACTGTCCATTAATTTTTGTTTATTCTTTTTTCAAATTTTTGATGCTGTTAAGTGTGTATTTATAGATGTATTTATTTTCCTGTATCTCTTCTTACTTTCATGTTTAATAAAATTGTTTCTTACTGTTTTCTTCAGTTTAAGCTCTCTAGCTGTTTTTCCTTTTAGCCTCTTCCCCCCCCAATATCTTTCTTTGCTTGTGTTTCTTCATTTCTCTGTCTTCCATTCTTCTTTTCACATACAGTTCACATACATGTTTATATAGATAATTTCTCCTTTTTTTCTGTCCCAGGTGCTGTCTCCATGTTTTCCATTTTGTTTTATCTCAGATATGTTTTCCTGTGATTGCTAGTTTCACTAATGAATAGATTATGAGATTGTGTGTTGAAAGTATTCTCATTCCAATCACCCTTTTTCAGTCTTGCACATACTAAATACTTAATTGATTCAGGTCTTGCTCCTGAATTCGAGCTCCAGTGGGATTCTTCCATTGCAAAATAAGGAACAGAACCAGATGGAACAGCTAGCTGAGATCTGAAACATAAGGAGGTAATGTTTGCAGACAGCCTATTTTAATAGACATTTTGAGATATTTTTCGTGATTTTGAAAGGAATGATATGCTCATCAAAGTTGTACAGCTTAATATCTTGATGTAGTAGGAGAAAAAGAGACACAGGATAGCCAGGTCTCTATTACTTTGTCAAAGGAACCTTTTCAAAAAGATGAAAAGTCTGAACTCTGTGGAAGTCTAGTTTCAGTTTTACTTTTAAAAGATAAGATCAAGCATCTGCCAAAATACATTATTCACAGTGAAACATTTCACTGATTCTGTACTGCAGATACCTTGAGGCCTATATCTTCTGGCAGTATTACTGCAGCAGCAGAACTGCCAAGAAGGAAGGGTTATTTACAGTCATTGGGAACAAGTCTTCCCTGATGATGGGCAGGCTTTTGAAACTGAACTTGTATATTGGAAAATGAAGAGAATTCCCTCTGTATGTTTTATCTCAAAGGACAGCAAGGAGCTGCAGTGAGTATTTTTCTTTCTCTGATTTTGCTATCTGGGCACCTCTGGTGACATGACCTATTTCTTTTATCCATCTTTCTTAAAAAAACTACCCCCCCCAAAAAAAATCTTAAAACCAAAACCCAACACCCCCCCAAACTAAAAAAAAAAAAAACAAAAAAACCCAAAACTTTATTCTACATCTTACCATCTCTTCATTAAGCATAACTTTTCCTTCTTGGTTTTCAGTGTAGCAAAAATTCAGTGAGACGGGATGGACCTCGCACTCTGTCTAAACTTCCAAGTTGAATTTAACTCTTGGCTATGATGGATTTCCAACATTGAAGAAAAAGATAACATCTACACATATCTTTTGTTTTTAAACATTTCCTCCTGCTCTTATCACCTGTGTGAGGTGTCATCTAGGACACTAAACTTACCAGGAATCTGTAGAAGAACCCACATTTAGAGACTGAAAAGAAGTAGTTACCCTAAATCCCTGCTTTGGGAAGGTCTAGCCATTGAATCCTCCCAGGTTCTTCTTGTCAGGTCTGGCAGACCTAAAATGCTCTGGTCAGACTACTCAGACCATTCTCCTAAAGTTTTAATGCTGTGAAATTTGTTTTCTGGTATTTTGTTCCCACTTGGAATCATCAGATTTTGTATTTTTAAGAAGCAGGGCCTCTGTCCATTCATTATTTCAACATCAGCTACAGAGAAGCCTGAATACTTGATATTTCTTATACTTAGGAGCACCAATTAGAGTTAGTATGGAAATGAGAGGCTCTGGACAAAAAATATATTATTTTTTCCAATTAAAAATTACCCAGGGAGCTGGGTTACATGGGGGAAATAAGAATTTGAAAGGAATTTGAGTAAGATGGGTAAGTTAATAAATGCCAATTGCTTCTCACTAATTAACAAAATAATTCTATTTCCAGCCATAAATACTAATTAAAATATGTAGTGCTTATAATCCTGGTTTGCATATGTAACAAAGTTGTAGAATAATCATAATTTTTACCTGAGATAAAATATGAAGTTTTGTTGTGCTTATTTTGAGCTAGTCGTCTTTGTTCTTTTTATAGCCAGGGGAGACATACAGGCATGCAACAACTTATTCCTGCCTAAAACAAACATCTAAGATAAGAAAAACTACTTTAGGTGGGTCTTTTCTAAAAGTTTATGCATATATTATAGAGGAATTTAAATAGATTAGTTTATAGTAGCCCCTACATTTTAAATAGCTGGAGCTAAGAGGGCTCTCAGTCAGGATTAGTAGAAAGAAATGAGTGGTGCTATCAATGGAAGAAAATTTAAATAGAGATTATTTAATATTTTTTGTTATGATATCACTTTATAAATATAGTGATGTGGCACTAAATACTGATGTTCAAGTGGCTATTTATAGCAAGTAAGTAGAAAAATTAAAAGCCTCTCTCCTGCTGTTTTTTGTTAAAACTAGACACATTTACAAATAAAAGAAACACTGATTCCTTTCTGACAAATCGCAAAATAACTCTTGGTGGTAACCAGCATATCTGAATGATATCTTGCTGTTACTACACCGATCCATCTAACAAGTCTGAGGTCACATTGCTTGTCTTATTCAAACTATATAAAGGGAAGACAAAGTGATTCAAAGGAAGTGCCAAATCTCATCTGGCATTGCATATATAACTTATCAAAGTTTAATTAAGTACACTTTAAATATTTACCAAATGGAATCCAAATATCTCCATTCTAATGGGACCACAAAACTTGTTGCACAAGCCTATTACACATAAAAAATAATGGTTCAGAGTAATTTTCAAAATATTATTATTACTTAAAGGTTTCTCATGCACATGGCTGTTGTAGACTCAATTCAAAATGTTCTCCCACAGAAAGCACTACAGTATTTTATAGATTTATTTTAAGCCTCGATTAACATGATCTTTAGCAACAGAGAAAGTGTTTTGTTAGTGATATTTTTTCTTAATCATAATGGAAAAACACAATAAATAGAAGGCACTGCTTGAATATTGTTGCTTTGTATTTAATGGGATATTCATTGCAGTGCTGAACTTGCTTAAGGAGCTTCTGTATGTTGGTTATGTTTGAAGATGAAGCCAACTTTTGTGCCTACTTCTTTACCAAAATATCTCACTCTAGCTTTTTTTTATCTGATTCTACAAAATATGGACACTTTCAATCCTAATTATTTTTATTTGAAATAAAATAGAAGATAAAGAAAACAAGCCTTCATACAGAATGAGTGTAATTAACCCTCTAATGGAGCCATCTTGTGAACGTATGAAGCTGGGTATGATGTCCAATTCATCCAACAAATAGCGTTAATATTATTGAGATATATACATATGTTTTTTTCCACACACTGAAGTACTTCTTATACTTTAATAAAATAAGGTCTCTCTTTAAGGTAGCAATATTTATCATTAATAAAAAAAACATCAAACACCACAGCATAATTTTTGGAACGAATACAGACTCAATGTTGATGATGGACTTGAGTGTGTTTTCCCTAGTGTCTAATGTTGTGATTCTTTGTATTTAGAACATTTTTTTTCACACTATTTAGTATTTTCATATTTTGGCTTTTTTTTTCAGTAAATAATTAAAACTCAGTATGAATCTAAATTGGCAGACTGTATTTTATAGGATGCTGAGTTCATTTTATAGAAGCAACACTGTAGCTTTCAACATTTTATAGGTATCCTAGAATCTTATATTACAGTGTAAACTGTGCTCAGGAATATAATTTTCCTCACATGAAGGTTGCTAGGCAACAGCACTCACAATATTTTTCTTGACCACAAACATAGCTCTGTGTGGTCTCGAGAAGAAGAATGCCGGGGGAGTTGCCAGGGGAGGGGAACCTCAATCCATCCCACTCCTACCAGTTGCATGCCAGTGCCAGCAATAGAAACCCAGAGCCTGGAAAAGGACCACAGGTCAGCAGGAGAGCACCTCAAGAGCAGCACAAAAGAATTCCAGCCACTCCAGCCAGTAAGTCCGCTTCATCCAGGGTCCAACTTAAACGCCTTTATGTAAATGCACATAGCATGGGGAATAAGCAAGAGAAGTTAGACACATATGCATGCCTGAAGGGCTATGATTTCATTGGCATCATGGAGATGTGGTGGGGTGGCTTTTATGACTAGAGTGTTGGAATGGAAGGATACAGGCTCTTTAGGAAGGACAGGCAGAGGAGACAAGGAGGGGGGTGTCACCCTCTATGTCAATGACCAGCTGGAGTGCATGGAGCTCTGCCTGGGGATGGATAAAGAGCTGGCCAAGAGTTTATGGGTCAGGATTAAAGGGAGGGCAGGGACAGATGATATTACAGTGGGGGTCTGCTACAGGCCACCCGAACAGGAAGACCGAGCAAATGAGGCCCTCTATAGATGGATAGGAGCAGCCTCACATTCACAAGCCCTGGTCCTCATGGGGGACTTCAACCACCCTGGTATCTGGGACAACACAGAAGGGCATAAGCAATCCGGGAGGTTCCTGGAATGCATTGATGGTAACTTTCTTCTCCAACTGATAGAGGAGCCAATGAGGAGAGGTGCTATGCTGGACCTTGTTCTCACCAACAAGGAGAGGCTGGTGGGGAATGTGAAGTTCAAGGGCAGCCTTGGATGCAGTGACCATGAAATTGTGGAGTTCAAGATCCTTAGGGCACTGAGGAGGGTGCACAGCAAGCTCAATACCCTGGACTTCAGGAGAGCAGACTTTGGACTCTTCAGGGATCTGTTTGGTAGAGTACCATGGGATAAAGCCCTGGAGGGAAGAGGGGCCCAAGAAAGCTGGTTAATATTCAAGGATCACCTCCTCCAAGCTCAGGAGCGATGCATCCTAATAAAGAGGAAGTCAGGCAAAAATGCCAGGAGGCCTGCATGGATGAACAAGGAGCTCCTGGACAAACTCAAACTCAAAAAAGAAGCCTACAGAGCATGTAAGCAAGGACAGGTAGCCTGGGATGAATACAGAGAAATTGTCCAAACAGCCAGGGATCAGGTTAGGAAAGCTAAAGCCTTGATAGAATTAAATCTGGCCAGGGATGTCAAGGGCAATAAAAAAAGTTTCTATAAGTTTGTCCGTTATAAAAGGAAGAATAGGGAAAATGTGGGTCCTCTCTGGAAGGAAACGGAAGACCTGGTTACCTGGAGTGTGAAGAAGGCTGAGGTACTCAAGGACTTTTTTGCCTCAGTCTTCACCGGCAAGTGCTCAAGCCACACTGCCCAGGTTGCAAAAAGCAAAGGCAGGGACTGGGAGAATAAAGAACCACCCACTGTAGGAGAAGATCAGGTTTGAAACCATCTAAGGAACCTGAAGTTGCACAAGTCCATGGGACCTGATGCAATGCATCTGTGGGTCCAGAGGGAATGGGCAGATGAAGTTGCTAAGCCACTATCCATCATATCTGAGAAGCTGTGGCAGTCCAGTGAAATTCCCACTGACTGGAAAAGGGGAAACATACCCCCCATTTTTTAAAAGGGAAGAAAGGAAGACCCAGGGAACTACAGGCCAGTCAGCCTCACCTCTGTGCCCAGCAAGATCATGGAGCAGATCGCCCTGGAAACTATGCTAAGACACGTGGAAAATAAGGAAGTGATTTGTGAGAGCCAACATGGCTTCACTAAGGGCAAACTGTGCCTGAAAAAGTTTGTCACCTTCTACGATGGGGTTACAGTGTTGGTGGATAAGGAAAGAGCAATAGATGTCATCTACCTGGACTTGTGCAAAGCATTTGATGTTGTCCCACATGACATCCTTGTCTCTAAATTGGAGAGACATGAATTTGATGGATAGACCACTAGGTGGATAAGGAATTGGCTGGATGGTCACACTCAAAGAGTTGCGGTCAACGGCTCGATGTCCAAGTGGAGACCAGTGACGAGTGGCATTCCTCAGTGGTCGGTATTGGGACCGGCGCTGTTTAACATTTTGGTCAGCGACATGGACAGTGGGATTGAGTGCACCCTCAGCAGCTTTGCTGATGACACCAAGCTGTGTGTTGAAGTTGACAGGCTGGAGGGAAGAGAGACATCCAGAGAGACCTTGACAGGCTTGAGAGGTGGGCCTGTGTGAACCTCAAGAAGTTCAACAAGGCCAAGTGCAAGGTCCTACACATGGGTCGGGGCAACACCAAGCACAAATACAGTCTGGGCGGAGAACGGATTGAGAGCAGCCCTGAGGAGGACTTGGGGGTGTTGGTTGATGAGAAGCTCAACATAACTCTGCAATCATAGAATCATAAAATCATAGAATTGTTTACGTTGGAAAAGACCTTTAAGACCATCAAGTCCAACCATAAACCTAGCATTGCCAAGTCCACCACTAAACCATGCCCCTAAGCACCACGTCTACCCGTCTTTTAAATACCTCCAGGGATGGGGACTCAACCACTTCCCTGGGCAGCCTGTTCCAGTGCCTGACTACCCTTTCGGTGAAGAAGTTTTTTCTAATATCCAAACTAAACTTTCCCTGACACAGCTTGAGGTCGTTTCCTCTAGTCCTATCACTTGTTACTTGAGAGAAGAGATTGACCCCCACCTGGCTACAACCTCCCTTCAGGCAGTTGTAGAGAGCGATAAATAAGGTCTCCCCTCAGCCTCCTCTTCTCCAAACTAAACAACCTCACTTCCCTCAGCCGCTCCTCATAAGACTTGTGCTCTAGACCCTTCACCAGATTCCTTGCCCGTCTTTGGACCTGCTTCAGCACCTCGATGTCCTTCTTGTAGTGAGGGGCCCAAAACTGGACACAGTAGTCGAGGTGTGGCCTCACCAGTGCAGAGTACAGGGGCACTATCACCTCCCTGGTCCTGCTGGACACAATATTTCTGATCCAAGCCAGCATGCCATTGGCCCTCTTGGCCACCTGAGAACACTGCTGGCTCATGTTCAGCTGGCTGTCGACCAACACTCCCAGGTCCTTTTCTGCCCGGCAGCTCTCCAGCCACTCTTCCCCAAGCCTGTATCATTGTATGGGGTTGTTGTGACCCAAGTGCAGGGCCCAGCACTTAACCTTTTTGAATCTCATACAGTTGGCCTCGGCCCATCGATCCAGCCTGTCCAGATCCCTCTGTAGAGCCTTCCTACCTTCAGGCAGATCAATAATCCCACCCAACTTGGTGTCGTCTGCAAACTTACTGAGTGTGTGTGCTTGCAGCCCAGAAAGCCAACTGTATTCTGGGCTGCATCAAGTGTGGCCAGCAGGTCCAGGGAGGTGATTCTCCCCCTCTATTCTGCTCTCATGAGACCCTACCTGGAGTACTGTGTTCAGCTCTGGGACCCCCAACATAAGAAGGACATGGACCTGCTGGAGCAAGTCCGGAGGAGGGCCATGAATATGATCAGAGGGCTGGAGCAACTCTCCTGAGAAGACAGGCTGAGCAAGCTGGGATTGTCCAGCCTGGAGAAGAGAAGGCTCCAGGAAGATCTTATAGCAACCTTCCAATACCTGAAGGAGGCCTACAAGAAAGCTGGAGAGGGACTTTTTACGAGGAGCATAGTGATAGGACAAGGGATAATGGCTTTAAACTGAAAGAGGTAGATTTAGATGAGATATAAAGAAGAAATTCTTCACTATGACGTGGTGAAGCACTGGAACAGGTTTCCCGGAGAAGCTGTGGATGCCCCATCCCTGGAAGTGTTCAAGGCCAGGTTGGATTGGGCTTTGAGCAACCTGATCTAGTGCAAAGTGTCTCTGTGCATGGCAGAAGGATTGGAACCAGATGATCTTTAAGGTCCCTTCCAACCCAAACCATTCTATGACTCCATGATTTTCATTTTTATGTTTAAGAGAAGTTAAATATTAACTTTAATGTCCTTGGAAACAGATATAATAATAAGACAAAACCGACTATTTGATTAAAATTCCTTCACCGGAATTTTACTACACTGTTTTTAGCTACACTGCCTTTACTCCATAGCAATGTTACAAAACATTTATTAATGCAGAAAGGGTTTGGTATCAGGAAAATGCACCCTAAATTTATGAGCAAAAATTCATTATATGTTTGACTGCTTTGTATAATTTGACCTTTCTAAAATGTTTTCATTATCTGGTGTGGAGGAAGAGAAAAAGCAGTTTTGGATTACCTCCAATTACTTCCACCCAGTCTCCCTAAACTTGAAAGCTTTGTGGACCACCAAACCCAGGATAGACCCCAAACTCTACCCTGGCTCTGCCTGTGATCTTTAACAAGAGCAAGGTCTGACCTCAGTGTGGAACTAACCTTTACCTTCATCAGACTCTGACTGCTCCTTGCAGATGCCTTATTACAACATATTACAGGACAAGATATTTAGAGACAAGCTGAGACTGTAGCTATCATAAGATACATCATTTAATGTATAAAAGATAATATTTTTAGTATGTAAAATGGTTTTGAGTCATTTTCTTCTTAGCAATAGTAGTAACTACCTATAATAGCTGCTTTGTTTGTGGTTTTGTAGGGGTTTTTTTAAGTATACCCTGAAAACTTTGCAGTTTAGGCTTTTTGAAGCATAATTTTGGTTGATACTTTCTGGATATATGGTTTTAGACTAACACATGTGGGTGTATTATGATATTTTTGTCAGTAGATGATTTGCAAGATGTGTTAATGTACTGTTAATACTATGAAATGTTAATATACAGAGTGATTAAATATAGTATAAAAGAGTAAAATATACTAAAGGATATTAAGAATATAGAGAACTTAAATACTAAGAGTACTCCCTAGATTATAAGAAAATATTCATTTAAGCAAAATAGAGTGAATTCTTTATGTATTATTATCTAAGTACAACAAGAAAATGTAGTTTTATAATAACTAAAATGCTTTTAACATGATTATTTGCTGGATATGAGGAATATTGGATATTTGTGCATACAAAGCTTAATACTTCTTTCTTCAATAAAACATTTAAGTTTATGTTTAATTCTTACTGTAAGTAATGGACTTAAGTGACTGTATAACTTTAAAATATGTTTACTTGCCCTCTAAGTTTTGTGGCCTGAGTGAAGCAATGCAGAGAACCATATGCAGAAACCTATGAGAAGTGTAGAATGAAGCAAGCATATTCTGCTTTGTTGAAACTTCCAGAAAAAAAAGAATTATATTTTGTATAAAGTTCATACTCAGTATCTCATGAGTGAAGAGCTATTTCAAATTACTTTGAAAAAGATTAGCTTGAATGAGGCATAGGAATAAAGTAGGAAGTTAAGGCACATGTAGAATGAGTGGAATTAAAAAATTAATAGAAGTATTTTTAGAAATGTAAAGAGATAATATTTTAAATGCTGCTTGATATTAGATATGAAGATAAAACAACTGAAAATATGATAAATACAAAATAAACTTTTGCCTCTGGTTAGATAAAAATAATTCTTAATGCATTAGAGCCACAGATGACTTGCAACAGTAAATTTACATGTCTGTATGGGTATTTCAAAGGTTGCATGAAATGAAGTTTCTCTTCTGATCCATATCAATTTGTAAAGGTAGGCAATTCAGCTCGCTTCATGAAATATATTCTTATGAAGCATGACAAAATCCAATTTACCAGTAAAATCCATTTAAATTAAAATCAAAGTGTAATCTTCATACGATTCACTACTTGTACCATAATGATGAAATGAGATCAGATACCTATGCTCTACATTTTTGTATCCTGATTATTTTCAACCCTATTCAGCAGAAATTATCCTCAGTGCAAAAGCTGCAGGAAGGTCACAGAACTTGCTTTTTTACTCTGTCAAACTGATCAAGCAAGAAACTATACTAGGGGCCATTTGACAGATTTGCCTCAGAACTGCTAGTGTTTGTGTACCTGATTAGTGATATGAATATACCTACCTCCCTCAGAGAGGGAATTTACAGTTCTTCCTTCTCTTAAATATAACTTTAAAATAATTTTAGAAAAAGTTCTTCACATTACTGTAAGAAGCTCTTTGGGATGCTTTAAAATCATCTCATATTTGTTTGGGAATATCTTTTTTATTAAGTCTTTGTGGGAGTATTATCCAGTAGAAATAATTTCATTCCCTAGTATGACCTGATTTTTCAGAGGCATTGGGAACTTACAACTTCAGGTAAACTAAAAGGAGCTGAAAATCCTTCTGAAAATGAGCTCAGGCCCAGCACTGCATCTGGTCAGTTCCTGGCTACCTTTTGGGTTGTGCTTCAGTTTTAACTTGACCTGACTGCTTTTTTTGTACATGTGGTTTCTGATGTGATATTTTCTTCAAAGGTTCATACTTGGGGCAAAGTTTTAACAAAACTTCAGTCCTGATTAACCAAAATGTTTAAGCATGTGCTTAGTATTGAAATCTGTGGTCAAGGAAAACATTCACATGCTTGGTTTTAAACATGTGCTTGAGTTTTTTGTAAGAAATTTAAACAAGTGTTTGAGATGATCATCATTTGCCTACTCAAAATGAAGTACAAAAAACCCAAATTACTTTCCTTTAAATAGGTTGCATAGTTCTAGACTGCCGAGCACATATTGAAATACGAAACTGTTCATGCTTAGAATGGACCCTTGAAACTTCTACCTGAATCAAATTTAATATTGGAGCTTTCAAAACGTTTTACAAAACCACTAATGCCCATCAGACATTCATTACTGAATTCCTATGTGCAACTTTAAAAATTTGCTCTGATCAGGGTCAATCAGAAAGAGGGAGTTACAGTAATTATCTACAGCGAGAACATACTTAGAGGTACTTCAAGGGATAAAAAACTTTCCGAATAAAGCAGTTAGAACATATTTGATTTAAGAGTGTAATTTTTTTTTTAAGAAGACAGAAGGAAAGTATGCTCTCTGCTTTATAATAAGACACTAAAAACAGTAAAGAACTCAGTTATGTCATGCTTGATATTGTAAGATATCGAGGTTTGTTAGACGAAAAATGAGGGTGTTAAGTCCCGGTCTGATTGTCAGGCTCGGGGAAGGTTCGTAGTGATCCCATGGGCGAAATTAAGACAAAAACGAGGTTGTATGCCACCAATCGGACATTGTATTGGGTAAATGTAAAGGAGTAAAGTGATAGGAAAGGCAGGAAATATTAGGAGGAAATTAAGCAAGCATTCAGAGAGATAAGCAAAGGATAGTCACCACCATGGATCCAGCGGTGTCCCGTTGGTGCTCAGCCTTCCTTTTTTTTTTTGGTGGTAGATGGCCACACTCAGGCTTCGTTGTGCCGTCTTTTATCCGGTGTTGGAGAGGGAGTTTGCCCTCTCGTTTCGGTTTGGTTACCAAGGGCAACATCACGTACACCACACATGCACATCTAATCACGTTGTTGGTGGGCAAGCAGCCTGGCCCGGATGCCAATTGGTGTCCTATTCTTGGTGGTGCCTGATAAGCCAAAGAATGGCCTGCTGCTTCAGCAAGTTTGCACAAGTTTCCTTGCAAGCTGGTGGCATTTGTTAAGTCAAAGAATAGCCTGCCCTCAGGTCTTATCAGAGAAAAGAGTGGTCTGCTGTCTGGTCTTATCAGATAAACACTCACAAGCAAGCTTTGAGACAATTGTTCTTAACACTTAAGTCTCTTACAGAGAGGGGTGTGTGTCCTCACAGTAAAATATTTTTATTAAATTTTCAAACTCCTGTATTGTTTAAGACAGGATTTAAAAAAAAAAATCAGAAGTTACCATCTTTATTCTGTTTTAAGTTATAAAGAGCTGTGATGCTTTCTTTTCTAAGTTTTAATATTTTTTTAAAATTGCAAATGAAAAAAAAATCATGCTACCTAAGGAAAAATAGCATGCAATTGTAAAAACATTAACATAATAATTTAATTGTTTGGAATTGCTAAGCAGTTTAAGATTTGAATCTGCGTATCAACTAAATTCAGGAAGACCAAATAGCCAAAAAAAACGGAACTCATCTTGAATTCCATATGGCTTCACTTTGGTATAGATTTCTTGTTGGGTACATCACTGCAAAAGATCTTAATTGTTTATTGATTTAATTTAGGAAGTCAATTACTTGTTTTCATAGAACCAAATTAAGGAGTTCAACCAACATATTTGTCTAGATCCAAGTTAGAGTATCTTGTAAGCCTGGGAGAGTTTCTGACAAGGGTTAATCTACCATGAGATAATTTTTCAGTTAAACTCATTTTCCCGTTAAACTGAAAGTTCAGGTAGTTTTTTGTCTGGGACTCTGTTGGCTGTGTGTTAAATAATTTCATAAGAGATTGGACTGATTTCGTGTCTTGTCTTACAGATGTAGCAGTTGGACATTGTTCCTTGAGTCATCTCACTGACTTCAATATTAGGAAAAAAAGCAGAATTTAGATCTTGAAAAGTCACATGGATGGAACAAAAAAGTAAAAAAGAGTTGTGTGAATCTGAAAATAAACTCACTTTTAGTTTTAACTTCCCTGATTTTTTACCTGCAGTGCACTTCACTGAGTTTGGCCCTCTCTTCTCAGTCATGCCCTCTCAGGTATTGGAAGGCTTGAGCAAATTTACTGACTCTTCCATCAGTACTAATCACCCACCCAAAACAGTCCTAACCATTGCAACCTTTTGTCTGCAAAAAGAAGTACAGTTACAGTTTATGCAAGATTTCATCTAGTAATGCAACAATGTGCTGCCCTGTGAGGGACGTTGAGCCAGGAGCAGAGGGCGACAGCATGGCAGGCAGGGTAGTGCCCTTGCCAACAAGGGGTCTGCCCCACACTACCTGAGGAAAAGCAGAGCATGTTTGGTGGTGACAGCCAGGGTCAGCCACAGCCCAGTGCTAGCCAGACAAGACCACGGGTGCAGCATACGTTCATAGGTTCAAAGTCAAGTCAATTCAGATAGGCCAGGCCAGGTATAAGGATGGGCACAGACATGTCTACAACACAGCTCAGGCCAAGGCCAAGGCAAAGTGCTTGAGCAGGCCACAAGGCATAGGACAAAGATCCCCAGCTCAGCTTCCTCACACAGATCTTTTCCCAGCAGTCTGATTCACGTGACTCAGCTGCATCATAGCAAAGCTGGCCATGAGCACAGGCAGCCATAGCCCAGTTGGGTAAAGGTTGCAAAGTCTGATGGTCTGCTCAGGGCCCTAAAAATAAATTCATGTTTCAAGTATTTTTCTTGCCTACCATGACTTGCTTTCTTTGCTGATAAATCTGTTACTCAAAAAATGAGGAAAATATGTGTTCAGCTGAGTGATGTGCAGCGTGTTGAATGCCTTACCGGTTGTTTTACTAATGTCCTGTGTACATTGAGGTGCAGATTATTTACATTTCTCTCACAAACAAGGCTGCAGTAGAGAAAATTGTATTCATTTGGTTTTGAAAACTGGGGGAGAAAATAAATTTTGTTGGTTATGCTTGTCTGAATGGGCTCACACAACCCCAATAGTTAAGTAGCCAGATATAAGTTTAATAAAGGAACCATTTCATTACCCCTTAAATGCAGGCTGAATTGCCTTTTGAAGATTCTAACCCAGACTAATTTAAATCACTTCTCAGCAGTTTGTGTCAGAAGAATAACAAAGAAGTGTGTTTCTTCAATGAATGATAAATCAAAGTTTCTGGGAAGGCCTTTCATTTAATCTCCCAGCCAGTTCTTGTTTCCATGAGTCACTGAAGAATAAATGTTCTTTTTTCAATTTATGAGCACTTAAAGGTTATTACTAGCCCTAGCAAAGAGTGGCAACCTGCAAAGAGGGAACATATAGTTGGTTCTCAGTTATTTCTTATTCCAACTTTGTTTTATTTCGTGGGTGTTAAGTAATCCAGAGATCATGCAAAGTCAGAACATTATTTTTTTTCTGTTAAAATCTATTTACTCATTGTGATAACATAAGTATCATGTTTTGCCCTAACCTCTATTTTAATGGCAAGCTCAGTTTTACTTTGAGGTGTGTTTAAAAAGGGAAAAAAAAAACAAACTAAAAAAACCTAAGACTGTGCAAGCTGACTTTAACATACTATGTTTCACATTGAATAGGAATTTCAAGTTAGAAGTTCTGAATGAAGAGTAAATACTATGTATGTTTTTATGTATGTATGTATGTTTCTAGAACGCCCCTAGGAGGGAGTTAATTGACTAATGATTTAACCCTAGATAGGAAGAATTACAGTTTTTGTTCTCTCTCTAGGGGTACTTTTTATGTAAAATTGAATACTAGTTCAAGTCTTAATTTTGTCAGACTACAGTGTATTTTGAAAAACTAGTTATGAACTTCAAAGTAAATGCAACAGAAGATCTCTTCTTCTCTTTTCGTGTTCACATTACCGACTGATTTGCTTCTGGAATTATTTGGATTTGTAGTTTGTTTAATTTTGGTAAGTCCTGGTTAAAGAGCAAAATTTGTCTTCTTGACATCACTAGAATACCTCAACCAGTAGGGTCAAAAAATTAGACATAATATTGTCACTGTAACTTAATGAATGATAAAAATAAACACAAAGACTAATTATGACAATAAGGTCTAGACTTACATTTTGAAAAAAACAAATTGAGTTTGTTCTAAGAATTTCTTCATTTTTTATCCTGAAATAGGCTTTTAATCAACACACTGATGATAGCTTTAAACATCTTAATAATACTGAGTGGGATTCATTAAAGCTAGCTGTCTTAAAATTAGCTATCTTGTCTAAGTTAATGATGTTGGCTCCTCCTGTAGACAACAGAGAGACAGACCAACAAACACAGAGCTTTGAGACAATTACATCCCAGTAACAGAGATATCTGTGATTGCTAAGATGTTGCTTATACCTCTCCATTGATTACAGATAGAGCCTAAATGGCTAGCTTAATTTTGATCATCTGTGGTATACAAAAAGTTAAACATGGTTAAGCTTTCCTAGCACATTTATTTGGCTCTTCTCTGCTCTGTGTCCAGCTTATCTTATTAAACAAATAAATCAATAAATCCATTTCAATAGGCTTTAACTGGAAACATGATGAGGACATATATGATTTGACATTCAAACAATCTTATTGTGTCACTTTCGTATGTTTTAATCTTCTAAATTATAAATTTCAGCAAAAAGAATGGAAAATTAATTAAGAAAAAACCCTGGCAATAATTTCGTAATCATAGGCTCATAAATTAAATTTCTCTGTAGAGCAAAAAATAAGCCTGTGCTTAGAACCAGTGACTTGAGTGAACACATAGGTCAACACCAATGAGACCACGAAGTACCTTGTCACAGGCTGTTTCAGCAGAGATGAAACTTTATGGTAGCTTTATATTTTGTGTGTGTTTGTATGTGTATTCATGAATAAAGTTTATGAGATCAGCAAGATAGACTTGAGAAAA
Organism: Theristicus caerulescens; assembly: GCA_020745775.1. Classification (NCBI taxonomy): domain Eukaryota; kingdom Metazoa; phylum Chordata; class Aves; order Pelecaniformes; family Threskiornithidae; genus Theristicus; species Theristicus caerulescens. The sequence goes on along the minus strand of CM036560.1, from coordinate 49,023,832 downwards.
GTATCCCTTCATCTTGAATAAAAAAATGATGAAAATGCATAAAACCACAAATGCATATAGAATTAAAATTTTTTGCAAAGTCTTCATTTCTGTATATTCCAGACTTGTACCTTTTTTCTTTTTTCTTCTTCCCTTTCTTCCTTTCTTCTAGATATCAACAAAATTTTACATTTCCATTAGAAACATTTTCTTCAGTCACATGAAAGATCTTCAAAAAATCCTCTTCTGACCCACAACTTCATGGTACACTGGCTGATCATCATAGTTCTTTCTTGAGCATGGTTAAAAGGATGCAAATAATTCTCTACTTGTATATGTCTGCAAGAAATGGAAAAAAAAAATCATGACAGAGAACAGTTAACAAATGATGATGAACTATACTGACTTGTAAGTGAAAAAGTACATAACAAATAAGAGAAATAATGTTTAATATTTTTGTGCAGCTTATGTTTTCCTGATTTTACATGTTTGTAATTTGAAATATCTTTGGCAACTTATTGAACTCTGCAGTGTGTTGTTATGTATTATGAATTTGAATGAGTGTTTTCAACAATGACACATTCTGCAGTTGCTACTAAACTCCAGTTTACTTGTGATTTGTGATATCTCAATTGGATTGTGTGGGATTTTTCCTTTGTGCCAAATTTATTTTCTAAACCTTAAGTAACAAAGTTTGATTTTAAAAATTCAGTAGAAAAATAACAATAAATTTTTAAGTTTTGTGTTTTACTTGTTACAGTAACGTAGAAAAGAATCCTGTTGTGGTAATTTATTTGCTTATAGTGTGTATTGATGTCAGAAGGGCTATATGGATGTTTTCCAAAAATAAATGATGAGATATTTTTTCTCTTAGAGTCTAGATATTTTTAAAATGCTAGAGTTCTTGAGGAACAGATTTTACATTTTTCTTCTTTTCTAGTGTATTTTTACAACAGTTAAAAGTCAAGTAACCATAGTAGGTGGTTATAGCTCTTAATTGGAGGCAATGAGAAAGATGAGACACCTGAAGGTTTTATTAGAGCTTTAGAGAATACAATTCATTCAAAAGGAAAAAAAATTGACACCAACTCCCAGTCCTCCAAAGTCCTCACAGATGACCATGAAGTAGTAGGTTCACTGCCACCTCTTAACAAGGAAAGATTAAAGACCATGTGATAAGTTAAGAAGCTTAAATAGCTGGAATACAAGGGGTATGAAAAACCTTGGATAACAGGTAAAAGGTGAAAGAAATAAGAATGTAAATATTTTGGAAAAAAAAAAACAGAAGACTTCAGTTTTTGCAGAGAATAAATGTTTCCAAGACAGAGACTGTGCTGCATTGTCTCAAGGGGAAAGTATCAGAGTCAAGAGACTTTATATAAAAAGGCCTGAGAATAGAGTAGTTGTTACTGAGGTGAGATTAACGCTATATTTACATAGCTGTGTCTTTAAGTCATTGAGCTCACATTCTTTCCTACCCATGGGATCAGGCAATCAAATTAGTATCTAAAGCATGCTTTCTGAAATAAATTAAGGTAATCTAACCAGTAGGAAATAATTCTGGAGTTAACCTAATTCTCTCATCCTTTTTACACAAACTGAATTGCTGACTTTTAAAAAATGTAAGAAAAGAAATACATACAGAGAATTTTAAAATATTTACTCATTATAAAAACATTATAATCTACAGTACTGTTCCAGGCATGGAATTTGTCAATTTCTAAACAGCTCTTCCTTCCCTTGGCTCACCAGAGTGACATTGGCTTTTCAGCATTTTTATCATTTCAAGAGTAGATTGCAGTTGAAGTTTTAAATGCTTTTATTGTCCTGGTGATCTTCTGAAAACTTCTTATATCAGCCAATAGAAAAAAGAAAAATTCAGAGATGCAAATATATGAGTTTGGATGTTTATAACAGTTAGCAAAAGGAGTAGGGTTCCACAGTATAGTATGGGCTGGCTTGTTAAGAAATTCAGGTTTAAACACTCCCATGCATCTGTCCATCTGTGAGTTGTGTCAACTATACTTTCAGGAAATTTCAAACCACATTTCACTGAGGTGTAGAAAAGTAGGTGTAGTGAAGTCAAGATACTTCAAATCTTTGAAGTTTCTACAGATTCCAGGAAAACTGGTTATCTTGGGGAAAGAAGAAAAGTTGAAGCTATTGCTCCTGTTGGGATTTACTCTTTATCATATTTTAGAATGACAGAATAATTTAAGTATAGAAGTGTTGTCTAGTGTTTTGCCTTTGTCAATCTGAAAAATCCTAGCCTACCTCCTTATTTCTTGTGCAGAAGCCATTTCACAGCTTTCATAATTTTCATTGATGCTGTCTGGGTCTTTTCAAGCATTACTTTAGCCTTTTTGAAATAAAGGGACAAGAACTGCACACTATATTTAAAGTGTGGGTAAAACATAGATTGATACAATGATTTCATGTATTTGTTTTATTCTTTATTCTTTTCCTGCTAATTCATAACACTTGTTTTGCTTTTTTTTGGTCCCCACTAAATACTAAGATGATGTTTTCATGGAGATATCTTCTCTACCAAGACTCCAGGTAGTGGTCAAACATAGAAGACTATGAATAGAAGACTATAGATCTAGAGAAAACAAGGGTTGATTAGTTCTGATGCTTGTGAACTTGATGTCTAGAGCTGGGCAGCACTTCTTCGTCTGTGATATAAACTGTCCATGTAAATAAACTAAGTGGGCTGTTCAGATGAGAAATCCACATTTTTTAAGGCCTAAAATTTGAGAGAGGGTTGCTCAACAGTGGATTGCCAGTGCCTTGGTTCCTATCTCTGTAGAGTATTTAATTGGTGAACTATAATTCTTACTGAAAAAATTTGAAGCGGCAAGGTCTTCAGATATTTTCCTTATGTAAAAGGACAGTATGTGACAAATTTTGTCACTTTTCTTTAAAACTTTTTGGAAGAAAAGAAATGGATCCACTCTTTTATATTTTAAAGATTCTGAGACTTTAATTTGAAATCACGTTTACTGCACAGCCAAAGAAGCGGAAGATCAATATTTGAAAAGTATTCTCTGAAGGCTTAGCAGTAAGATAATACTTCATAGGCAGTTCCAGTATGCTTTTATGCACATATACACACATTTTCATCAACAACCAAAAAAAATCCCAGATGAATTACGCCAGGCAAATCTTGCTGTTCAAACTCCTTTTCATTAATCCTAACCTGCAGATAAATATACTAGAGGGCTGAGATTTGGAGACTGCACAAACGATTACCTTTGACAGCTGCCCTCATCTTCTGGGGTGTTTGCATATGCTGGAACGGGCTCTTTGCTCCTAAGCAGACAACTTTCCTAGAAGTTCATTTCTGAAGCTCCTTGATTCAAAGTCCTTGATTCTACCACAAGCAAAATATATTGCAGGGAAATACATGCATGCAACTCCTAGAATATGCTTAAAGCAAATAGCAGAAAATGAGACAGAAGGGGAATACAGGGATATTATAGCAGGTTTGTGATGGAACAAAGAGAAGTGGAAGAATAATAAATGTAGATTTTTCTAAATTAAAAAAAATCTTTTGATTAGATTGAGAACAACAGTTTCTGAAATTCTAATTTCCAACAGACCTCTAGCTACACAGTCTTCAGTATCTCACCTGCTCAAACTTGGGGCTCAGAAGGAACTATACTGACTCGTACCTTCCTTCTGCACTTCAGCACAACAGACAAGTTTCTGTAATTTTCTTTTATGCAGGGTTGTTCAGGACAAATGAAAATGTCCTGATAGGCTCCCTAACCAAATAAATCGCCTATTTCCTGAGTAATGATAAAGAATTGCAAAGTGCGGTCCTTCCCTAGAACATATTCCTTCTATAGCTAGGTACCATTTGCAAGATGATTTTCACAAATGTGTCTTCATTGAGTCCAATGTTAGGTTTGTTTTTTTCACACTCTTAAGAAATCTGAAGAAGGTAGAAGGGATATATATATCACATAAAACATGTTCTGATTTGAATAATTTTTCACTTGCAGAAAACAGAGCTGTTTTTTAATACTGCATAATTTTTTTTTTTTTTTTTTTTTTACTTTTCTGTGCTTTAGTATTACTTGCTCATAGTGAGTCTTGCAACTGGAACTTCAGCAATCAGGGTTTTATTTAGTCAGTAAACTTAGATATTTTTATTGACCTTTCAGGTAGCTTTACCACGTTTGTTTATTTCACATATGATATTTTCACATATTCATGGAAAATTAGAGTTATAATTAAGGGATGAAGCCTAAATTTAAAGAAATTTTATGTTATTTCAGCTACTTATATAAAATTTGGTTTTTTATTTCTGTTAATTTCAATGGAGCTAGCCATATGAGCTCCTAGCTCCTAGCCAATCCCATAAATGTTACTGTACATAAAACAAAAAGAAAAAAAAGTCAATGCAATTAACAGATTGTGTAATCACAGTTTATCTTTAAATGCATATACACAAAGGATCTATGTGTATTAAGTTGCACAAATAACCTTACTTTAATAATTTCCTGTCTTGAATGCTTTTACTTAGCAGTCTTAAAGTCCTTAATAAGTAATATTTAATAATGAAATTCACTGAAATGCCACAGCTCTTTGGAGGCACAGTTTCTCTCAGTGAGTTTAAAAGTCTGATCATTTACACTGAAGAATGAAATGACTGCATTGTCTTGAAATTAGTCCAACAGAAGATATTTATTATTATAGGACCAGTACATTGACTTGATAACGAGTTAAAAACCACCTTAACATGTAAGTATATAGTACATAGTTGAAAGTTTCATAGAATGATGGAGCATTTCATCATTTATTATAGTAGTTGATAGTATGTGTCAAAGGCAAGCAAAGAACGGGCCAAAATTATTGTAAGTAAGTAAAGTATGTGAGATTTTCTTCTGCTGTAAAGCGTATGGAAATTATTATTTTCAAGGGGAAAACACTCTTTTGCTATGACAGTAATCAAAATCTAACTGAGAACTCTGACATTTTCATGATTGCAATTACTATATATTTGGTATCTGCTCCATTATTGTAGGATAGCAGAAGAGTGTAAAGTGTACTGTAAAAATTATGTATAGATTTATTTTAAAATGAAACTTTCCCAACTTTTCATGAACACTTAACAGAAATAAAAAAAGTAAGTTTGACTTTTCTGCTAAAAAGTAAATAAACTGAATTAATTTCTGAACAAAAAAAACCTGTGTGATTAATTTTAGTTTCTTCTTTCACTTAAGATAAGCACATGACAGTATAAAATAATGTTTTACCAATTTGAAAAGAGAAACATGAACATCTTATGAACATCCTATTTATTTGTATAAAACTGTATTATTATAATTAGCAAACATACCATTATTTCATTTGGAGATATAAACATTATCTGACATCAGAATGTAATGGTTATTTTTGTTATATTCTTGCTGAGCTCTGCGTGCTTGTATGTATATGGGTGTGTCATGTACACAGAGGGCTTTCTGAAGCTAGAGCTGTGAGGGATGCCACCTAATACTAGTCAAGCCTATAAAATGCTCTGTGCAGTTCTGGGGTACTGAAATGTATACTCCCAAAGAAGCCAAATTTTGAAGGCATGTTTCTTCTTCAGATATGTTTCCTTCCATTTTTCTCTTTGACAGTCTGATATTTCTAAGCTTATTTAGTCTTCCAGCAAAGCTCTGGAAAACAGGAATCACAAAAAAACCCCTATTTTATTTTTAGTATTCTTCCTCCATTTTTTGTCATAACCAGTACCATGTAATATTTTTTTCATGTTCACCTGGGATGTGCACTCCAGCCCATGGTTGTGTGGGATACTACTCTAGCATGTCACAATCCAGCAGCAGGAGGAGGATAATAATTTTTGATAACAGAGCAGAACAGGATGGCAGATTACCAGAAAGAAGACACAGATTTGAGTGAATTTCAACTGTATGTCATGGCCTTGGACCTTTTTCTTAAAGACAGAAAATCACTTTCAACTGAACCACTTTCCCATTCTGGAAATGGAGATCTGGCATTATCCATGTACTAGCCATCAGAGAGTTAGCTAGGCTGCCAAATGTTAATTAAATGCAAATATAATCATTGAAATCCTTTTGCCTGTTTTTATCCAGTGTTTGTGACTGTGTTGGAAAGCAATTTTATTGACTCTAGCCCTTACTTTATACTTACAGAAAATAAATTAGATTTTCTTTGTGACTATATTTGGAGGACATTAAAAGCTCTGAGCTGAAAAAAATCTGAATGCACTGTTCATTCTGGCATACTCAATCCTAGTGAAACAATTTTTAAACAACTTATATATAATTCTGAAGCAGTTCCATCCCATTCCCAGGAAAACAGGGTTGGAGAATCTTCTATAATTGCATGATAAGATCAATATTGATACAGTATTAAAAGAAGCTCATAAAAGCAATAATCCTTTTATATAACTTTAAAGGTGTCTTGGAGATTAAAACCAGTATATTTTGCCATGCTTACTCAGGACTTCTTCCACATTAGGCAGCCTTAAACAGATAACAGTCCCTGAGGGTAAAATTGAATGATGTTTCTCTTTTGCTTTGCAGTGTCTGTACAGGGAGGAAAACTTTCAATATGTGTGTATTCTCTGAGTGATATACAGTTCTTCCAACATAGATTTCAAATACACATATAGATATACATGTATTTTTGTTGGTGGTTATCTTTTAATATATATATAAGCTGAAAGGTAAAGACAGTAATAATTTGGAGCTTTTATAAGAAAAATCTAAAATATACTATCCCTTGCACAAAACCATTATGGGCTATTTACAGACCTCTAAGCCGTCATTTTCTCAAATGTCATGATTTAGCAGCACCTTCCATATACAAATATTTGAGAAAGCTATAAAATTTACATTTACAGTAGAAAAAACCTGTGAGGTAACACTGAATATATTTATAGATTTTAGAGGTGCTATATCACTATGGAATTGGGATATAATTCAGAATGTCAATGTTTCTTATAAACAGTCCCTAAATTCATATCAAGAATACTTTTTTCTCTTTGACTCAATAAGTAGTGGAATAAATAGAATAGTATTATATAAGTACTCCTAAAATGAAACCCACATATACCAAGTTTGACACCGGAGTTCGAGTTTGTCCCTGTTGACTATGGAAGGTTATGCAATCTTTAATACCTCCTACATGCCTAATTCAGCTACAGTCATTTGAAATTCTTTAAAAGCATTCACCTTATTTATACTTTGACCCAGATTCTAGTCATATTACTAAGCATGTTACTGATACAGGACATGGAAATATCTTTATAGAAGAAAACCAAACAAAAATTATAAAACAAACACCAAAAATACTCTATAAAAATGGAGTACAAAATAATTCACTATAAATATTTCATTTTAATAAAATCAGTCTTTTATTTCTCAAAAAAAATGACACATTCAATACTCTTGGGGTCTTTTTGGTAGTCTTGTGAGAAAAGCTTAATGTTAGAAAACTTGCTTGGATTTAGAATTAAATCCCTCATAAATTCAGGCTCTTTGGATATTATTTCTCCGTGAAATGAGTATCACCTTATCAATACTAAAGAATATACTAAAAGTGCTGGAATTCCTATGACATTCCTCATATTCTTTCATGGATGCCACTGAAGCTGTGTAGATTTATATTGGCCAAAGAACTCATTTATTATTCTTTAAAAGACAGCTTGCAAGTGTAAGTGGAACACAGAAATGATGAACAGAACATTGAGTTCAAGAGTAGCTGAATTTTGCCTAGTAAGAATATTGCCTCATCACTGATAGCAAGGCTATGTTCATTTACTAAAACATGAAAGCAACCCCCTTCTTTCCTTGGGTCTACACTCTTTAAATTATTTTGTGTTCTTCCATCAGCTTCTATTTGCACTTGGAGGAATGCAGCAAGATTATACATCTTTTTATACACTGGACAAAAATGGCATGGTCAAGGTATGTCAGCACAGGTACAGATACTCATCAAATTCAGTAGCTTCAGTTCTTTTTGACTAATTAATTTCTCAATGAGGTACACAAGGAGACAGAAATGATCAGTGAAATTTTCTTCGGAATTTTCCCTTTCACACAGACAAGCAGTTTCAAATGTTGCATATTTAAATTGTTTTCTTTTCTTTTTTTAACCCCTTTATGCTCATAAGAAGTAGAGCAGAATAAAACCTTCCTACAAATTTTACAAGAAATCTTTAGCTGAAAACTACAGGCAATGCAACAAAGAAAAGGAGTTTAGGATTCATAGATAATCAAAATAGTAAAATTTCAGGCAGTTGAATAGAAATGAAATTTCCTTATGGGTAAAGATCAGGCGGAAGGCCAACAAGGCAGATACCATGGTGGGAGTCTGTTATAGACCACCCAACCAAGTTGAAGAAACAGATGAAGCATTCTACAAGCGGCTGGCTGAAGTCTCACAATCTCTAGCCGTTGTTCTCATGGGAGACTTCAACTTACCAGATCTCTGCTGGAAATAAAACACAGCAGAGAGGAAACAGTCTAGGAAGTTCCTGGAGTGTGTGGGTGATAACTTTCTGATGCAGATGGTAAGTGAGCCAACCAGGGGAGGTGCCCCACTGGACCTGCTGTTTACGAACAGAGAAGGACTGGTGGGTGATGTGGTGGTTGGAGTCCATCTTGGGCACAGTGATCATAAATGATAGAGTTTTCAATTCTTGGAGAAGTAAGGAGGGGGGGCAGCAAAACCACTACCCTGGACTTTAGAAAGGCAGACTTTGACCTGTTTAGGAGTCTGGTTGAGAGAGTCCCTTGGGAGGCAGTCCTGAAGGGCAAAGGAGTCCAGGAAGGCTGGACATTTTTCAAGAAGGAAGTCTTAAAGGTGCAGGAGCAGGCTGTCCCCATGTGCCAAAAGATGAGCAGGTGGGGAAGAAGACCGGCCTGGCTGAACAGGGAGCTTTTGCTGGGGCTCAGAAAAAAAAAGAGAGTTTACCATCTTTGGAAGAAGGGGCAGGCAACTCAGGAAGACTACAAGGATATTGTTAGGTTATGCAGGGAGAAAATTAGAAAGACAAAAGCCCAGCTAGAACTTAAACTGGCCACTGCAGTTAAAGATAACAAAAAATGTTTTTACAAATATATCGGCAACAAAAGGAGGGCCAAAGAGAATCTCCCTCCTTTGTTGCATGCAGAGGGAAACATCACCACAAAGGATGAGGAGAAGGCTGAGGTACTTAATGCCTTCTTTGCCTCAGTCTTTAATAGTCAGGCTAGTTATCCTCAGGGTATTAAGCCCCCTGAGCTAGGAGATGGAGATGGGAAGCAGAATAAAGCCCCAGTAATCCAAGAGGTAACAGTTAGCGACCTGCTCCTCCACCTGGATGCCCACAAATCTATGGGGTCAGATGGGATCCACCCGAGGATACTGAGGGAGCTGGTGGAGGAGCTTGCCAAACCACTTTCCATCATTTACCAGCAGTCCTGGCTAACCAGGGAGGTCCCAGCTGACTGGAAGTTAGCTAATGTAACACCCATCTACAAGAAGGGTCAGAAGGAGGATCTGGGGAACTACAGGCTTGTCAGCCTGACCTTGGTGCCAGGAATCAGCAGATCATCTTGAGAGCCATTATGCGGCATGTGCGGGACAATCAGGGGATCAGGCCCAGACAGTTCATGAAGGGAAGGTCCTGCTTGACCAAGTTGATCTCCCTCTATGACAAGGTGACCTGCTTGGTGGATGAGGGGAACGCTGTGGATGCCTGGACTTCAGTAAAGCCTTTGACACTGTCTTCCTCCTGGAGAAACTGCCTGCTCATGGCTTGGATAAGTGCACTCTTTGCTGGGTTAAAAACTGGCTGAATGGCCGAGCCCAGAGAGTGGTGGTGAATGGAGTCAAATGCAGTTGGCAACCGGTCATGAATGGTATTCCCCAGGGCTCAGTATCAGGGCCAGTTCTGTTCAATATCTTTATCAATGATCTGGATGAAGGGATTGAGTGTACCCTCAGTAAGTTTGCAGACGACACCAAGTTAGGTGGGATTATTGATCTGCCTGAAGGTAGGAAGGCTCTACAGAGGGATCTGGACAGGCTGGATTGATGGGCCGAGGCCAACTGTATGAGATTCAAAAAGGTTAAGTGCTGGGCCCTGCACTTGGGTCACAACAACCCCATACAATGATACAGGCTTGGGGAAGAGTGGCTGGAGAGCTGCCGGGCAGAAAAGGACCTGGGAGTGTTGGTCGACAGCCAGCTGAACATGAGCCAGCAGTGTTCTCAGGTGGCCAAGAGGGCCAATGGCATGCTGGCTTGGATCAGAAATATTGTGTCCAGCAGGACCAGGGAGGTGATAGTGCCCCTGTACTCTGCACTGGTGAGGCCACACCTCGACTACTGTGTCCAGTTTTGGGCCCCTCACTACAAGAAGGACATCGAGGTGCTGGAGAGAGTACAAAGACGGGCAAGGAATCTGGTGAAGGGTCTAGAGCACAAGTCTTATGAGGAGCGGCTGAGGGAAGTGAGGTTGTTTAGTTTGGAGAAGAGGAGGCTGAGGGGAGACCTTATTTATCGCTCTCTACAACTGCCTGAAGGGAGGTTGTAGCCAGGTGGGGGCTGGTCTCTTCTCCCAAGTAGCAAGTGATAGGACTAGAGGAAATGGCCTCAAGTTGTGCCAGGGGAGATTTAGATTGGATATTAGGAAAAATTTCTTCACGGAGAGAGTGGTTAGGCATTGGAACAGACTGCCCGGGGAAGTGGTACAATCACAGTCCCTGGAAGTGTTCAAAAAACATGTAGATGTGGTGCTTAGGGACAAGGTTTAGAGGTGGACCTGGAAGTTATGTTAACGGTTGGACTCGATGATCTCAGAGGTCTTTTCCAACCTTAATGATTCTATGATTCTATTATTTGTCTGTATTACATGCGTTTTCTTCCATAAAGAAACACCCTCCTAGAGGGCAGCAGGACTTTTTTTCTAATAAATGAATCAAAGACAATGAAGAATGTGAATATTTAATACTGTAACTTGCTACACAATAAAAAGTACAAAATAGATGTGTATTTGATCAAAGAATATGTTGTTAGGATGCTGCTGTTAGTATCCCTGAAAAGGATTGAGTTCAAGTATGTCTGGGTTTTGGTGTAAGTAGTGTATTTATATTACATGTACAGAATTTACTGGAATATAAATTCTTAAGGAATGTAGGAGTTTATTGGTAGAATCATTTTATTTGTGGCATCTATCCCAGATTTAGAAATAAAACAGAACTTTTATGATAATTTGGTTTGACCTTTTGTACAATGCGACGGGGAATTCCAGTTGAATAAAAAATGAATAAAGTTTATATTCCCTGCAGAAAATAAGCATGTTCTTTCAAATTATATTTAATTTCTCTCAAGACTGGAAGTGACAGAGAATTCATTGCATTCCTTGGTAAATTATTCCAGTTGTGTAATTACTCCCACTCTTTAAAAGCTGGCACGTTATTATTAACCTGAGTAAATTTCTCCAGTGTAAATTTTAACCATTATTTTTGTGATGTTCTTTTTCCTAGATTAAAAAGCTGTATAGTCTCAGAAAAATCCTTTCTACATCTACATATTACATATTCAGAAGTAGATCATAAATCACCTCTAAATTTTAACTTCTTTATTGGGAGGGAAGATTTTGACAATATCTTTCCATTTCCAACCCTGATCAGAGAAGATTAGGAGACAGTACCTTCTAGGTAATAGATGCAAAACAGAAAGTGGCATTTGTTTTTAATGTCTAAGACTTTTAGATGTATCTGAATTTTCTCAGATGAATTCCTTAAAAAAAAAAGAAAAGTGAATTTTCAAAAATAAGCAATATCATTTATATGGATCAACTCCATTCAGGAAAAGAATCTAATTACTTATAGTCTGCTCCAGAGTTACAGTAGCCCTGTTCCATGATTGATTTCATTGCCATTTACACACTAATAAAGAGAGGCTGGCCTGAGGCTTTTGGAAAACTTTGCTGTGCTGTATTCTAAACACAGATTTAAAACACCTGGCTGTTTCCAGTGGAATCAGGAAAAATTGTGGTTAACAAGAGTCAAAATCAGATATTTCAGAAAAAGGAGGAAAATATCTATAGACTTTTTCTATTTGCGTGTTATAAATGTTTGCATGGAAAAATGAAGTTAGGAAGGAAAAGGAGAGAAAAAGTTGGATTATTTAAGATGTCACTTTATGAACCTGTGAAGAAATCAAATGTGGGAAGATCATTTCAGCAGAAAGGTAAAACATTTATGCTGGAAGTGTACCTTGTGGTGTGTACCGGGATGAAGTGTACTAGAGTGAAAACCTGGCCCACTAACACTTGTGGCAAAATTCCTGTTAACATCATTAGAGCATGGACTTCAGTCTGTGTGTAAAATGGGTTTTATTCTTTCACAGAATCCAAAGATGGGAGTTATCTAACAAACCTCACCTTCCCCAAGGTAACCTAAATACATTAACAGCTGCAGAGTAACATGAAAACAGGTGGTACAATGCAGTATCTCATAGTTAATAGACTGTTTTATAGAACATATGCCCAGTCACAGGTTCACAGCTCTGTATAGTTGTCATGAGCCATGAATTCTGCAAGAAGAGATCCATACTAGTCTAATCATAGAATCATAGAATTGTTTAGGTTGGAAAAGACCTTTAAGATCATCAAGTCCAACTGTTAACCTAGCACTGCCAAGTCCACCACTAAACCATGCCCCTAAGCACCATGTCTACCTGTCTTTTAAATACCTCCAGGGATGGGGACTCAACCACTTCCCTGGGCAGCCTGTTCCACTGCTTGACAACCCTTTTGGTGAAAAAATTTTTCCTAATATCCAATCTAAATCTCACCTGGTGCAACTTGAGGCCATTTCCTCTAGTCCTATCACTTGTTACTTGGGAGAAGAGACCAGCCCCCACCTGGCTACAACCTCCCTTCAGGCAGTTGTAGAGAGCGATAAATAAGGTCTCCCCTCAGCCTCCTCTTCTCCAAACTAAACAACCTCACTTCCCTCAGCCGCTCCTCTTAAGACTTGTTCTCTAGACCCTTCACCAGCTTCCTTGCCTGTCTTTGGACCTGCTTCAGCACCTCGATGTCTTTCTTGTAGTGAGGGGCCCAAAACTGGACACAGTATTCGAGGTGCAGCCTCACCAGTGCCAGTAATAACACCCTTGTCTCAACAATTTTGTGATGCCTTCAAAATATTTTACTAGCACCAGCCGTCTTCATCTCCAGATGCCAGAACAGCATTTAGTTTTCAAAATATGGCAAAGTAAAGATGGGCTTCCTTTCCTTAGTTACACAAAGGTATTCACCAAGGGCAAATCAAACTTGGCAAACCTGATTGCCTTCTACAACAAAGCAACCTGCTTGGCTGATGTGGGGTGAGCGGTGGGCATTGTCTACCTGGATTTCTCCAAGGCTTTTGATATGGTTTCCTACAGGCTCCTCCTAGAGAAACTGATGCATTAGGGTCTAGACAAGTGGTCTGTGCAGTTGATGGGGAACTGGCTGACAGGCCGCACACAGAGGGTGGTGGTAAATAGCTCCTTTTCAAATTGGCAACCTGTCACAAGTGAGGTCCCCTAGGGACTGATATTGGGCCCAATGCTGTTTAATATCTTCATAAGTGATCCAGATGATGGGATCAAGTGTACCCTGATGAAGTTTACCAGTGATACCAAACTGAGTGGGGAAGTGAACACTTCAGAAGGCAGAGCCACCCTGCAGGAAGGCCTGCATAGGCTGGAAGAGTGGGTTAACAAGAACCTTATGAAGTTCTACAAAGTCAAACGTAAGGTCTTGCACCTGGGAAAACATAATCCAGGAGTGCAGCACAGGCTGGGATCTACCCTACACCTAGCTGTAGGGTGCAGCTCTGTGGAAAGGGACCTGGGGGTCCTGATGGACAGCAAGCTCAATATGAGTGAACAGTGTGCTGCTATGGCAAAGAAAGCCAAGAGGATGCTGGGTTGCATCAAAAAGGACATCACCAGCAGAGATAAAGAAGACATTATGCCACTCTACTCAACACTTGTCAGGCCATACCTGGAATACTGTGTTCAGTTTTGGTCCCCACTATGCAAAAAAGACATGGGCAGGCTGGAGAGGGTCCAGAGAAGGGCCACAAAGATGATCAAAGGACTGAGAAGCCTGCCATGTGAGAAAAGGCTGAGAGAACTGGGTTTGTTCAGCCTTGAGAAAGAAGGCTTAGGGGAGACCTTATCACCATGTTTCAGTATTTAAAGGGTGGCTACAAAGAAGATGGAGGCTCCCTTTTTACAAGGAGTCACATGGAAAAGACGAGGGGTAATGGGTACAAGTTACTCCTGGGAAGATTCTGATTGGACACAAGAGGAAAACCTTTCACAATGAGAAAAATCAGTCATTGGGGTCATCTCCCGAGGGAAGTGATGGATTCTCCAACATTGGACACTTTTAAGATTCAGCTGGACAGGGTGCTGGACCATCTTGTCTAAAACGTGCTTTTGCCAAGAAAGGCTGGACCAGATGATCCTTGACATCCCTTCCAACATGGTATTCTGATTCTATGATTCTATGAAAGGTATGAAAATTAAACAGGTATTCAAATCACACAGATAAGAATGGCAGAGGTAAAAAAGAGAACTACAGGAAGAGAAACGATGCATACATGAGAGTAGAAAATGGAACAGGAAGAAGAATGTATACCTCTATTCATTTTTTCTGTTTCTTGTCTACTGATACCAAATTGCTCTTCCTTGTTTAAGTAAGTGATACACTGCAATTCATAGTCCCACCAGCCTATTTCTCCAATAGCCATTTTTTTCTTAGATGTCACATGCTTCTTTTCTTTTATGAGAACTATAATGAATGAAATTGCTGAATTTGATAGTCAATATACAAACCAAAGTTAAAGCTGAATTGAGTCTAAAAGGTGCAGAATATATCCCAAAGAGCTGTGCTTAGAGTTTGGGCTACTCTCACTACTTCTAGGGAAGAGATGAAACATAGTGCCTCCACTAAGCCAAACCAAAACAAAATTGTATGATAAGCTCTTCTGACCCAAGGGCAGCTGTTTACTCATAACTTTGAAATGCTGACATTTTTCATAATTCTTTAGTTTCTTTTACATTATTTTTTCTACTCCACCAGAAGCTTGTGATTATGCAATGATTGCTATCCACAGTGGCAACCCTCCCATTGAGTGGGATTCACTCCTAGGCTCCTGTTTGTGTCTTTGTGCAGTCTGGATTTTTTTCAGAATGTATCATACTTGAATAGTGCTGTGTAACTGATTGTGCTTCAAAGTTATGATAAAAAAAAAGAAAAGAAACCCTGATGTCACACATATTAGTATTCAACTAAGTAAGCTAGCTAGTGAAATTAGACAAAATTAAGCATATATCTCATTAAATTATTTTCTTTCAAAATATAGTGTTAAAAGAAAACACTTTAGGATTTTACTTTGGTGCATGGCAGAGCAAGAAAAGCCAGGGTCTGAAATTCTTTAAAGCCAATTTTTGTTTCATTAGTTGAAACAGGTACTTCACTCTCTAAGCCTAAGACAGATTATTTTCTTTGAATTCTGTCTAAGGACCCATCATAAGGCATAAGGAGAAACATAATCAACAAAAAACATAGCAGCTGTGATTATTCTGCATGTCAATTTATGTTTTCACAAGGTCAGTATTTTCAGAGTACTGGAATGTTGGTATGTTTTTGTTGTAGATTTCTACTTCCTAAAGATCCATTTAAATGTCACTCTTAAGTCAAAGTAGTTACAAGAACATCAAGTCCTGTCTGCTTTTTCCAATAAAAATTCAACTGGACGGTGTATTTATTCAATCTAAAGATTGTTTCAGCTTATGTGATCATATTTAAGCACAAGAGGAATTAATAATCTGCTTAAACTCTTGAGCAATCCACTTGAACTGTGGAGTTATCTTCCATGATACCTCTGTGAGAAATTCAGTTTCCCACATAAATAACAAAGCAGTTAACAATCCTGGGAAAGACCGGGAAATATGATCACTGGTGATCATATTTTGTGTTGCCAGAAGCTTTTGTGATGCCAGCTTTTTGAGTAATTTCTTTTCTTCTTTTATTTTTTTTTATTTTTTGTTTTTTCATAACAGTAGCAAAAAACGTGTGAGCAAACAAGACCTTGTCATTGCATCAGGGTCACTGGTTTGTGAAATACCGAACAAACAATGATAAAACTTTGACAAGCACGATTTCAACAAAATCCTGTTATTTTCTGAATTGTGTTAACAAGTGACACATTTCAACATTTACAAAATTAACTGTTGTACTTATATCAAAAGCAATACCTGTATTTATTTCTCAAGACCTGGGGGAACTAAAGGAGTCTTAAGTATCCTTTCTGAAATAAGTAACTGTTTGCAGAATTAAAACAAACAAACAAACAAACGAACGAACAACAAACCAACAACAAAAACAAACCCCACACCCTTCATATTCATGAAGAAATTAATTTTTTTAATAGCATTATTATCTTGAACAGCAAATTACCTGTAGATATTATATCCATGGCTAAGTACGAAGTTGTATGAAAGAGTATTTTCTTTGACAAACTTTGAATTTTCTTTTCTTTTTACTGCATATCATCTTTTTTAAATTCTAAGAGGGGGGAAACACAGTTTATTTACTTTCTGTGATTTAATTTTGGTGTATTATTTGTTTCCTTTTAAAGCAAATAGTGCCAGTGCCTTTCAGTTTCATGTCTGCACTTTTTGAATTTTTTATTTATGTCCATTTTGATGAAGGGATGACCAATGCTTCATGCTATATTCCAGACAAAATAACCAAATGGGTTTATACAAAAGACCATTATGACCTTAGTTTTATTCTCAACAATCAAATTCTGGATTTTTTTTTTTTTTAAGGAGAGAATTACAAAAGAGTCACATATGTCTTTAAGGTGTTAACAGAGATAGCTTTGTGTACAGATGAAAATTTCATGCCTGAAATTATACCCCTCTTCAAAGGAAGGATTTAGTGGATTTCAGCCTACATTGTAATGTCAAACACAAAGCCTAAGAAAGTGTTTCACTGGAATTATTTTTGGCTTTTAATTTTTATCAGTTTGAATGAAATTAGGTTTATTACTGTTGTTGTTGTTTTAAGGTCAAAGATAGATTTCAATTAAGGTCAGAGTAAAGATTTTGTAAAAAAAAAAAAGTCTTCATTCACTATAGCTGAACATATATGGAAGAAGGTACACATTTTTTCCCTGCATGGTAATGGCTAGATTTTCACAGCTAAATTTGTTGCTTTTAAAATTAGTTTAAACAAGAAAAAAATAATGGTTTTTTTTTACATAATTCATTTTGGGATAGCATGGTAATGATTCCTATATTGGGAGTTGCCTGTTTCAAGAATAAATCTAAATCAGATGTAACTGACCTCCAGATTTTTTTAACGTAAAACCTTGCTACGTTAGTATGAGTGGATTGTTAATCACGTTAATATGACTTTTTAAGATGTGCCGTCATGAAAAATGTCACCCTTTCTCCCTAATACTTGAACCATGGCTCTATCTCGCAGCTCCTCCTAATGGCAATAAAGACACAAAGAGTATATATGCAGATCCGTGCTTGCCATTTTGTTTAAATTTGCCAGTCGATGCATTTTGAATTTTAAATGGAAATCCTTTCCAAAGGGCAGAAATTAAGACAAAAAGGGACAGTGGCAATTTTGATGCCTATTACATCTTATAATAGGACACACATGCATACTTACCGGCTTATGAGATGGGGTTTCTTGGAGAAACCTCGGTAACAGTTTCTCAAAGGCAGTCAGTGTTAACAGGCAGCCTGTACTCAAGCTGGGTTCAGAGCACTTCAGATAGCTCTTTTCTGAGCTGTGGGCACCCCACATCCCATGAGCATGGATGTACATAACTGAATTATCTCCCTGTCTAAACTTCCAGCAGAGGGTGTAGTAAAATATGGGCAGCTAGGAAGATAAATTGCCTCTTACCCAATTTCATACAAGATCCTGAAAGAGTTTTTCTTGTAAGCATAGCTAACTGGGCTACACAAAAGGTAGCCAAATCTATGCCAAATCTACAATTCAGAGTTTTACTTGTTGGTCAGTTATAACTATAAAAAAATTTTACATTTCTGACCAGTGCAAAGATAACAGAAATGTACATAAAACAAAACAATAATTTTTATAATGTGACTTACCTTTTTTTGCAAAAGCAATTTACTCAGTATCCACAATAAAACTATGCCAAGAGAGGGATAACAGAAAAACCTTTCTCTGTAGACTTTTACCTACTAAGAGACTACTTCCAGCATTATCTTTGATTGAAGATATTGAGACCATAATTGGCAAATAAAGTTAGGAGCATGAAAATATATACACCACATTTAAAAACTAGTTAAAACTAATGTAAAAATCTAAACTAACTTCCCTTCTCTTTATAATACATCTCCCAAAAGAAAAAGCCTTTATGCAGATGTATGGAAGGGTGTAAATATATTACTGTAAAATTTGTTAAAAATCATTAACATAGATCTTTGAGGATGCTTTCTGCTGTTTTTTTCCCCTCTGAGAAGCATGTATTTCTCTCAGTTTCATAAAATGCTAGCTAGCAGACTTTGAGTTCCAGAGTGATCGTCTTTATCATCTGTAATGAAAAGAGTGAGGTTTATTAGATTGGAGATTGTATACTTTACACACATCTTTTCCCCTCCTTAGCTTTTCTTTTTTCCTTTTAAAAATTCATAGTACATTAACAAATGCTTGCAATTTATTTTCTTTCATTTATGTAGCCAAATATATTGCATGAGTACATCAGGAATGTATTTTGCCAAGAAGGGGATCTGTGTAAGACTGATGACATTAATGGGAAAATACAGCTTCTTTACAATTAGTAATATAGCCAATTTTTCCTTTTTGGACACTTCCTTAAAACACTCCATAGAATTATCACGCAGTTTGATCTTTTGCCAGTTTGTCTATACTGACCAGGAACTAGCTTTATGCTAGGAAAAAAAAAAAAAAGGAACAAAAAGTAGTCTAGTAAATCAATTTCATATAATTCAGCATATATTTTAAATAAAGAAAAACCTAACAAAAAGCTACTTAACTCTTTTCTGTTTTCTGTGGCCTATTGAAATGATGAAATGATGTGAAATATTTTTTGTATTGTCATAAAAAACGAGAAGTTTAGATACGAAACATCAAATTTTTTAGAAAAAATTATTAGGCAATTCCCAAGACTCTTGCAAAACTAACAAAAAAACTTCACTGACTTCTCAGTACAGAAATTTCTATGCGTATTGGAGAAGATATATGAAACAAATGGGCTCTCTGTACTAAAATGCTACTTTAGAAAGCCTAATTTGTTGCAAATCAGACTAAATTAGAGCTTACAATGAGAACATTGCTACCTTGCACTTCACGTAACAATGCTGCATCCTAACAGCGTGTAAGCCATCACAAGATTTAGAGTTCAGCTCAATCAGGGACAACAAAATTAGAAATAAATAGAGAAGGATCAATACAAAGTGTTGTCTGGCATAATGAAACAGCCCTTAGGTAGAAAATCTATTTTATTTCTCTCTCAGCAGCTGTACTCTTTGACAATCTCTGACCCACTCCAGCACACAGTAAGGTTATTTATTTTATTGAGAAAAAACATGGAGTTACATCTCATATATTACAGAAATATCATTTTGTTGATCAAGAAAGTGGTTAAAAAAATAGTTTTTATTGTTAAGATAGTTGTATTAACACTGCTGTTATTTAATACAACATTAAGAATTACCTTGTATTTTATGCTGTTATGGCAATCAATGTTTAGCAGGAAATGCCATCCTCCATGTTTTTATGCAACATCAGAACTTGTGCCGGATGTTGTTGAGCCATTCTAATAATGACAGAAATAAAAACATTCCTTATATGACTGAACACTCAGTATCTGGTGTGGAATGCTCAGTGCTTGTTCCTTTATTTTCTTTTTTATTTACGCCAAGGTCTAAGGAGAGACTTGTCTGTCCATATTGGGATTTTTAATTTAGAAAAGTGCTCCCCTCATGTCTCTTTGTGCCTCTCTTTCAGTGCCTCCCTAGGTGCTGAGAATTCTGCTTCTGCATATGCCCACAAGTAGCTTAGTAAATAGGGATACAGACCATGATTTCAAAACTATTTTTATGGGTATTAGGGTGTTCTTAACACCTTCAGTTGTTCTTAAGAGGATGAACTTGGCAGTCTTTCCAGAGTGCTGTTGACTGGTCCTGCAACTGCCCTATCAGACATCTTTCAAACCTGTGGGGATGTTCCTCTCCCTTTTACATAATACCCTAATATGAGAAGCTTTCTTCAGTTTTCCTTCCTGCCAGACGGCAAGTAAAGCTTAAGTCACCTAAGAGGTGCAGGACCGTGTCTAGATTTGTGGTTTTTAATATCTCCAAGGAGACTCCATGATCTCCCTGGGCAACTTGTGCCAGATTTAGTCACCCTCAGCATAAAAAAGTGTTTCCTGATGTTCAGAGGGAACCTCCTGTGTTTCAGTTTGTGCCCATTGTTTCTGGTCCTGTTACTGGGTACCACTGAAAAGAAGAGCCTGGCTCTGTCCTCTATGCACCCTCCCGTCAGCTATTTATATCCATTGACAAGATCCCCCCTGAGTCTCCTCCAGGTTCTATCAACCTTCCCTCATAGGACAGATGGTCCAGTCCCTTCATCATCTTCGTGGCCCTTTGTTGGACTCTCTCCAGTATGTCTGTGTCTCTCTTGTACTGGAGAGCCCAGAACTGGACACAATATTCCAGGTGTGGCCTCACCAGTGCTGAGCAGGGGGAAAGGATCCCCTCCCTTGACCTGCTGGCAATACTTTGCCTAATGCAGCCCAGGATACCTTCTTTAACACAAGGGCACATTACTGTCTCATGATCAACTTGGTGTCCATCAGACCCCCCAGGCCTTCTTTTGCCAAGCTGCTTTATGGCTGGGTAAAAGATTTCCAGCTTTCTTTTCTTTTTTTTGCAATATGGAGTAGCGCTGTCTTTCCATTTCAAATTGCCATGAAGTGGAGTGAGTTGTATTCCGGTTTCTTATGTTAGCACTTAAATCCCTAGAGCATTTTAGTCAAAGGGAGAATAGTAAAATGGAAAGGAAAAAGTATAGCTTGAACAAAACAAACAAACAAACAAAAAAATTAAGAAAGGATGTGAGTTATATAAGTTCCAAGTACCCAGAAGCACCCTGTGTTTATAATTAAGGCCTGAAATATCACAGAGTTCAGAGCTTAAAATATGTCCCGTTTCCTTTTGACTAGCTCTAGAAACTTCATAGCATATTCTGTAACCTGTGGCATCTTGTTCCAAGTGTGGGCTATTCTGGATTCTGTTCAGAGCTGCCTCAACTCCAGAGATTTCATGTCTCATTTACCCTGATAATGCATGTTTTGAATAAAGTTCCAAGGGCAAGATATTTGAAAATAGGCTGTTGCATCACTACCACATTGATACATTAATCCTTTTCTTAGAATTACTTTATAGAGCTTAAATAAATCATTAAATGCTTGACATTTATGGCTCAGAGCTGCCATAACACCCATATTATGAAATCTGCTGGCAGTAGGAAAAGGCGACCTTCTTTATTTTTAATTCTTTTCTCTTGTAAAGTTATGAATAGGTCTTGAGCCAGCGACAAAACACATTAGTCAGTCAAATTCCCCTTAGCACCATCACTATCTGAACTAAGAGCAAGGAACAGTACCTTTTATAATATTTTGTAAGGTTTTGATAGTAATCAATCTTTCTCTTGCTGGAGCAGTTTGAATTTTTTATTGCTTCAAAAGTGACTATTTTAATATTCAGGCTGCTGTTGTTCAGAAGTCTAGAATATGTTAAAGTTATGTGTATTTGTTAGATTAGCAGCATTAAAGATTCTATCTAGCAAATAAAAAAAGATAAAGTTTCTTAAAGGGAATTTAGGATAAGTATGAATTGAATATGATTGTTATAGGTGTTGATTACTTAGCATACAACAATATTGTCCTGAACTTTGCAAATATGAACTTTTAGGCCTCAAACTACCAAAACATATGATAAATTTACATCCAAGATTGAAAAAAACAGTTTTCACGTACTTGTTCTAACCTTTGGAGCTGTGTTTCTATAAAAATGCTTGTTTTAAGTCATTGATATTCAATAACAATTATACAATTGGGTTATTCAGGAAAATATTTTTGCCAAAAAAAAAAATCACAATCATATTCATTTAAAGTTCTGATTTGGTCTAATAATTGGCTCTGATTTTTTTTTCTTTAATTCTGTATAAATTGTATACCTTTCATTATGTAATCTGACAAATCTGGATGCATTTTAATCCTTACTGCAAATATGCAGATTAGAAAGCAACAGCAGAAAGTAATATGGCCAGCAGCATTGAATTTATTTCATTCTGCTCTTTGCAGAGTCATTAAAAAAGAGAAGAAACAGTGCATGGCTACTGTTTCAGCTATAGATTTGTGATGACATAATACTACTGTAACACCTCAGCTGTGGGTGAGAATGGAAACCATCTGCCTAATTTTCATTCTCTTAGCAAAAAAAAACCCTGAGATACTACCACTTCCTCAGCTACCCAGAAAGAGGTCATTACTTTCTCTGACTTTTCAGACACCATCTGCTAAGAAATTTTATCTATTTGTCTTTCTGCCTGTCTATTTGTCTTCCTTCCATGGAAATGGAAAGACAGGGGAAAAAACCAATAAACAATGTTTGTCAGAGCTATCTCAAAAATCTTTTACCAGAAATTAGACATTTAAATGGCTAAAATACTGCCTTTTATTCTTTATTTTATAGCTCCAAATGTATTTCTGGATTTAACATTAATTCTACATGATTAAAATATGTTTTTAAAGCAGTATATTTCTACCATATACTATTCTTTTGCCTTACATGTGGTTCATTGTTCATCTTTCCCGTCTCAAGAATTTGAGTTTTCTGTTTTCTGACAATTGTAAAGTTTTGGGTAAACTTAGCAGTTATCTTATCTTTAATTTGAGGAATTTTTAACATTTAATTTTTTTATCATGGGTCTTTTATGCATTTTGATTTCTGTGCAATTTTAATTTTATTTTAATGTAAGTATTTGATAGAAATGGAGTCCAGTATTTCCCACTTGAATCAGAATTTATATTCATTCAATTGAGGAATGTGACTTAGCATGGTCTGGCTATGGAATTTTAAATTTTTTTTTCCCCAGTATATTTTCACATAGAAAGCTTTTCAGAAATGTAGTAACTGAAGAAGTTCAGTGAAGTGTGCTCTGAATACTCAAAGACATCTGGGAAAAAAACTCAAAACAAACCCAAAAGCAAAAACCACCAAAAAAATACCTGTAAAAAGGACTGAAAATATTGGGAATGATTTTGAAAAGGTACACAGTAAATTATAATGCTGTCATCAGGAGGTAGATTGGAAACTTTTATCTCACCTTATGTAGAAAATAGGAAGAGATCAACTAAATTGAAACACAGCAATTTTACAGCTAGCAAAAGAAAACAATACATAATTACTGGATTAAGCACCAAAACTTGCTTATGGGAAACACATTTTTCATTAATATGTGCCTAATAATCTTTGAAATCTGACTTCAAAAAGGGATTGGTAATATATCCACAGATAGAGATAATCCAGAGTATCTAAAAATACATTGCATTCAATATAATGAACACTGAAAAAATGTATTTGAAATTAATATTAATTGTGGTAGTTCTAAATAGTAGTGACCTTCCAGTGAACGGAAACTGTCTTTAGGTGAGTTGTTTTATAGGCATTGTCCAGGGTATTTTTCATATCTTCTCCTGATCATCTGGCACAAACTCTTGATAGAAACAAATAACTGGACTAAGATCGGTAATCTAGCCCTGTATGACTAATTATACATTCTTCATCATGATAATTTTCAATATTAACAGCTATTTTACAAACATTCAGATTCTTTCCTTTGGAAATTTTTATTTATCCCTTCATTCAACACAAAATTACAATGTTACACATAGACTGGTTCTCTAACTATGTTGTGTTGTTTTCCTTTATTTTTAACCTTTAATGATATAAATTGTTGGGTCTTTTACAGAGATTCATTAGCAGTTTTCTCTCATTCTCCTTCATTCTTAATATTTACAGGAGAAAATTTTTAGTTTATAAAAAAGAGAATACTGATACTTACAGATTAATCTCTCAGAGTCATCTTTTGCTGTTTCTCTCTCAACCAATTTCAATGTATTTCTCCACCCTGTGCATACATATTTTCACCATAACTTGTAGAAATTTGTCTTTTTATGAAGGGCAGCATGATGCCTAATGTATTTGCACACACTTTGTAGTGACGTACAATCTTGATGCTCTCATGGGCATTTTTACCTCATCCTTCAAAATTAAAACTAACTTGGTACTTTTTTTCTTTTGGGGATTTTTATATTCAGCTGCATTACATTTGCATGCCTTTGTTTTGAAGAACAGGACCTTTCCAGGATAGTAGTTCATAAGAGCCTTTTTCTTCTTTCTCCTTCGATGATATTTGTGTTATGCCAAATTCTAAATTACAGACTTTGTTTAGTCCTGCCTCTGTCTATGTATTTTTAAAACTCTTAGTAGTATTCTTTTTCAATTAGAACAGAAACAGAACTATTAGTTCAGCATTTTTAATTGTGATATCTCACATACTCAACAACTTTTTTGCCTCAGTCTTCACTGGCAACCTCTCTTCCTATCCGTCTTGAGTGGACGGACTGCAAGACAGGGACTGGGAGAGCAAACTCCTTCCCACTGTAAGAGAAGATCAGGTTTGTGACCATCTGAGGAACCTGAACATACATAAGTCTATGGGTCCCAATGAGATGCATCCCAGAGTCCTGAGGGAATTGGCTGATGTAGTGGCTAAGCCACTCTCCATGGTGTTTGAAAAGTCATGGCAGTCAGGTGAAGTCCCTGGGGACTGGAAAAAGGGAAATGTTGCACTGTCCTGGTTTCAGCTGGGATAGAGTTAATTTTCTTCTTGGTAGCCGGTATGGGGCTGTGTTTTGGGTTTAGGACGAGAACAATGTCGATGCTAAGTACTGCTAAATAGTCGCTAAGTAGCGCTTGCATTGGTCAAGGACTTTTCAGCTTCCCGTGCTCTGCCCGGTGCACGGGGGGGCTGGGAGGGAGCACAGCCAGGGGCGCTGACCCAGACTGGCCAAAGAGTTATCCCATACCACATGACGTCATGCTCAGTATATAAGCTGGGGGAAGAAGAAGGAAGGGGGGGACATCTGGTGTGATGGCGTTTGTCTTCCCAAGTAACCGTTACGCGTGATGGAGCCCTGCTTTCCTGGGGATGGCCGAACACCTGCCTGCCCATGGGAAGTAGTGAATTAATTCCTTGCTTTGCCTTGTTTGCGTGCGCAGCTTTTGCTTTACCTATTTAACCGTTCTCTTTTATTGTACTTCAACTATTAAACTGTTCTTATCTCAACCCACGAGTTCTCTCCCTTTTACCCTTCCGATTCTCTCCCTCATCCCACCGGGGGGGAGTGAGCGAGCGGCTGCGTGGTGCTTCGTTGCCGACTGGGGTTAAACCACGACATGCACCTACTTTTTAAAAAAGTAGAAAGGAGGACCCTGGGAACTACCAACCTGTCAGCCTCACTTCTGAGCCTGGGAAGATCATGGAACAGATTCTCCTAGAAGCTGTGCTGGACATGAACCTGCAATGTGCTCTCGCAGCCCAGAAAGCCAACCATATCCTGGGCTACAGCAAAAGAAGTATGGCCAGCAGGTCAAGGGAGGTAATTCTACTCTGTGAGACCCCACCTCGAGTACTACATCCAGCTCTGGAGTCCTCAGTACAGGAAAGACATGGACCTGTTGGAGCAGGTCCAGAGGAGGGCCACAAAGATGATCAGAGGGATGGAACACTTCTCCTATGAGGAAAGGCTGAGAGAGTTGCGGTTGTTCAGCCTGGAGAAGAGAAGGCTCTGGGGATATCTTATTGCAGCCTTTCAGTACTTAAAGGAGGCTTATAAGAAAGATGGGGACAGACTTTTTAGTAGAGCCTCTTACAATAGGACAAGGGGTAATGGTTTTAAACTAAAAGAGGGTAGATTCAGGCTAGATATAAGGAAGAAATTTTTCATGATGAGGGTGGCGAAATGTTGGAACGTGTTGCCCAGAGAGGTGGTAGATGCCCCATCCCTGGGAACATTCAAGGTCAGGTTGGACGGGGGTCTGAGCAACCTGATCTAGTTGAAGATGTGCCTGCTCATTGCAAGGGGGTTGGACTAGATGACCTTTAAAGGTCTCTGCTAACCCAAACTATTCTATGATTCTATGATTCTATGATCTTTTCCTTCTTTTTAAAAACATAGTTGTTATTTAGAGGTTTTTAGAACTCTCTTGATCTTGCAGCTCACTTTCTTTGTGTCTTTTATGTAAATCTCATCTGTGTTTTAGAACATACAGACAAGTGTTATGGATGCTTTTATTATTTTTTTTACAATTTTGCTTATTTTGAAATTTAATATGTTATATCTTGTTATTTTTTTAACCTTCAGTGTGTCAGAAATAGTCATAAAACAACACAGAGTTTACAAAAGTTGCCATTCTAGTAGTTTCTTATTTTATTTTCAAGGTGAACATATATCTGTCTTAGCAAAGCACTTGAATGAGATGTGAAGATTTAGAATACATTCTCACTGACATCACTGACAACTTCAGCCTTTTTTCAGATGGCTCACTAGAGTGAAAAAAAAAACAGACCAGAATTTTTTTCAGGATACTGTGAATTTTATTTCTTCCCCATTTCATGATAGTTTCTGATTATAACTTGATGCCAGAAAATTAATCAGCCAGGTGTGAATATTTGTAAAGAGATAGTGTGCTGTTTATCACCTCCTATCCTTCCATCAAGGAGAGATTATTTTCTAAAATATTTTCTGCATCTTAAAAGGAGGCTGTAGATTCATGCATAAATTCCTTGTAAGGTTTTTACTTTTGATACATTTTAGGATTAAAAGGAATAAACTATCCTGCTAAAATAGGTTCTGACTTTACAATCTATTTAACTTAATAACGAAAATAGGATTCTGGCCAAGGCAGCTGAGCTGCAGGACTTTACATACCCAAAAGAGGTGTCACTCTTGGGGTATCTAATCCAATAGTGTAATGGCAAGGCTGGGTTTCGTGCTTGGAAACTGAAAGTAGATTTGAAGTGTATATGTTCTTTGATGTTCAATGTTTTCTTGCACTACACATTGTGGAATTGTGCATCTGGGTTTGGTCCAATGAGTAAAACACTAAATTATCAGTTTGTTTGTAATTTGAATGCCATATGGAGACAGGGCAGTAGTAGTTGAAAATTGGATACTGTCCACCCACCTTTCAACACTGTCACAGTAGATTGCATTTGCAAGTTTTATAACTATAATAATGTTGTATCTGTCTGACCACAACTTAATGCCTGTATCCATACTTTTGGATACCTGACAGTTACAAAAAATAGTTGTCCTTCACATTTCAAATGTATTTAATGATAACCTACTGTAATTTTTCTTTCTGAATGAATACATTAGATTTTCGATCACTGCTCACATTTGTAGGTGTTCCAATGAAGGACAGTACAATGGAAGCTGTCAAATTAATGATGTGTTATCACCTGGTAACATGAGAAAGGTGTAACATTTTTAATAGCAGAGACTAGATTCATGTCGTTTCAGCCACGAGGAGCTGGGAATCAATTTCAATGCTAATCAGTGGTTTAAAGAATAGATTAGTAATGCAGTAAATGCCATTAACCTTTCAAGCACTGCCTCTACAGGAAGCTTCATGTAGTGGCATAAAGCAGTGTGCAGCTGTGACACAAACAAAACAAATACAGTACAGAGAAGTATTGAAGACTTCCTTAGTCTATTTTACGGCAAAATAGTGCTCTGAACAAGTCTCACTTAAAAAGTAGAAAAATCTTACCTTTTAACAAAAAAAAAAAAAGAAAAACCCTTTTCTAATAAAATGTTTATTTTTTACTTTGAGTTTTCTGAAATATGAAGCACCACCTAAACTAAATGTTTTGTGCAAATTATGTAATATTCACTCGCATGAAGTTTGCTTTCCAAAACATGACAGGTTTTTTAAAACTTCATAGTGAAATGGTGTATAAGGAAATGTGTATGTAGCTTTTAAAACTGCTGTGTACGTCGTCATTGAGAGATATTCTAACATTATTTATGAGTTTTCTCATCTGTGTTAACGGAGATGGTGCAGTCAGTACAAACAAGTACCATGATCACAGTGTTCCCCTTAATGATATCAGCAAAAAGGCAAAACACATTCTTAAACTTTATGAGGGTCAAGAAAAAATAATATCATAGAATCATAGAATGCTTTGGGATAAAAGGGACCTTTAAATGCCATCTAGTCCATCCCCCCTGCAATTGTCAGGGACATCTACAACTAGATCAGGTTGCTCAGAGCCCCATCCAGCCTGGCCTTGAATGTTTCCAAGGATGGGGCATCTACCACCTCTCTGGGCAACCCATTCCAGTGTTTCACCACCTTCAGCGTGAAAAATTTTTTCCTTATATCAAGTCTAAATCTACCCTCTTTTAGTTTAAAGCCATTCCCCCTGCCAGTGGGACCTCTGCCCCACTGATCCCTGTCAAATGGTCCATCCACTTGGCAGGTGTGAGGAGAGAGGTTGCCAGTGAAGACTGAGGCAAAAATGTTTTTGAGTACCTCAGCCTTCTCCTTGTCTGTTGTTACCAGCTTGCCACTTTTGCTCATCAGAGGGGGTACACTTTCTTTAACCTTCCTTTTCTGGTTGACATACCTGTAGAAGCCCTTATTATTCTTTGCATCCCTCTCCAGGTTCAGCTCCAGCCAAGCCTTGGCCTTCCTGATCTCATCCTTACAAAACCGAGCAGTGTCCCTGTACTCTTCCCAAGATACCAGTCCCTTCTTCCACTGCCTGTGCATTCTCTTCTTGCTCTTTAGTTTGACCAACAGGTCATGGCTCAGCCATACCGGCCCCTTCCCTTCCTTGCCTGATTTCTTGCACCTGGGGATTGAGAGCTCTTGTGCCCTATGGAAAGCATCCTTAAAGACCTGTCAGCTCTGTTCTGCTCCCTTATCCCTGAGGGTCATTTCCCAGGGGGTCCTGTTGATTAACTCCTTGAACAGCTGGAAGTTTGCTTTCCTAAAATTCAGGGTCCTGACTATACTCTTCACCTGACCCTTATCTCTCTGGACTGTGAACTCTACCAGTGCGTGACCACTGCAGCTGAGGCTGCCTCCAATCCTGACATCACCAATGAGCTCACTTACATTGGTGACCACCAGGTCCAGTACTGCATCCCTTCTGGTAGGGCTATCTATTACCTGGCTTAAGAATTTGTCTTCCATGCACTCCAGGAGTCTCCTAGATTGCCTACCGCCTGCTGTGTTACTTTCCCAGCAGATGTCAGGGTAGTTGAAATCCCTCAGCAGGACAAGAGCTTGTGAGTGTGAAACTTCCTGTAGTTGGAGAAAAAAGGCTTCATCAATAGGCTCCCCTTGATCAGGCAGCCTGTAGTAGACACCAGCTACAAGGTTCCCTTTGTTGCCTTGGTCTCTAATTCTTACCCATAAACTTTTAACCTGCTCATGGCTATTCTTCAGGACAGTTCTTCACATTCTATTCATTTCTTGACATAGAGGGCAACGCCTCTGCCCCTCCTACCTCTCCTATCCCTTCTGAACAGCCTGTAGCTTTCAATAGCTGAACTCTAGTCATGGGATTCATCCCACCAAGTTTCAGTGATGGCAACTATGTCATAACTTTCGAGCAGCACGGTAGCTTTCAGCCCCTCCTGTTTGTTGCCCATGCTGCATGCATTGGTGTAGAGGCACTTCAGCTGGGCTGTCATCCGTGTCACCTTCTTGGAGGAACACCCCTTGGTTCCCTTGAGGAATTTCTCTAATATTTCCCTGTTGGCTCCTATTACCTCAAGACCCCCCTGCTCAACCCTGTAAGACTTCAACTGTGCTGCAGTGTCTCCAGCCCACCTCAGATCAACAGCCTGAGGGCCCCTGCTAGCATCCCACCCCCGGCTAGTACCCCGTCCCTCTAACCATGGCGTGCCATCCCACCCCTTATCACAGGCAAGCCTGATATCGACCCCCTCTCACTTCATGTCCTTTTGCATGAGCTCACAAACTCCACTGGTACTAGAAGAATTGGGTTTCTGTAATGATCTCCAGGACTGATCCTCTACACCACTGGAAAAGAGCAGGATCTAAACAGTGGCACAAACAACTCAGAAAGGTCTCACAGTCTTAAAATATTTGGTCTTATCTGTGACTCATTCAAGTGTATAGAAAAGCATGCAAACAGCTAACCATTGTTTTTTTAAATAATTCTCCCACATTTGAATAGGTATCAAGTAGATAAGGTGTACTCATAGATAGGCAGTACTCATTAGTTTTGATATGAACTTGGCAGTACAATACATGTAAGACAATTCATGCAATATTTTGTTATGCTCATTATTGTTTTCTAAGTACTTAAAATATTATACTTGTATCAACATTTTAACTTGACTATCATCTCATTTTTAATCCCCAAAAGGGTACAAGTTATAAAGGTATTTTGCAACAACACACATTCTATGTGTAAGAAATTTCTGTGACCTTGTAGAAGAAAATAGAAATTTTCATTCCCTTTGTATAAGGGTATGAATCTTGGGAATCTAAACTTTAATTTCTACCGTTCTTTTATTCACTTTTTAATGTTCAAACAGAATGGTGAGATGATGATACATGTTCCCCAAGCTGTTTTAGTCTTGGTATTCCATCATTTTGAAAGCATTGTTGATGCAATCAATGGTGATAAATGATTCATCTCACTTAATTAAGATGAGGAAAAAGTAAGATACTTCAAATAAAACTATTTTAAAAGGATTTAATGCTAGACTTTCCTAGTCTTCTTCATTTTTATGTATACTAGCATTTCTTCCTGTCCTCATTAAGGTAGAAATATCAATATTTCATATGCCAAAGACAAAAAAAAAAAAAAAATTAGGCCCTCAAGTGTAGATTGTTCCCCAAGCATGGTCTGTCTTTTGTTTATATATTTTTTTCCTCTGATGTAACTGAAAAAATGTTATTTGGTTGATTTTTTTTTCTGCTTCAATCAAAGGTTCATCATAAATACCAACTTCATCAAACACTCTGTATATTTATTTGGGGAAGATTACAGGTCAGCACCATGAAGCAACAAAAGAAATGGTTAATGATGAACTGACACCTAGGCTTAGATTTATAAAATGCAGATAACACCTTTAGTAGGCAAAGGCTACCTTGTGTGATTATATGAATTATTAGCCTTTAAAAGACATGAATAAAAATCAGTCATACAAACTAAGTGACTTTTCTCAAAAAACAACTTATGGCATGTGAAAGAAGAGCCCAGAAATTAGAACAGAAAACACTGTCCTCTAAGCCACTGTTAAACCCTCTCCTGCCACCAGTTCTAATGCTAAACCAGGATACATTTAATTAAGAAACTATTTTCACAGGCTGGAAAACAGTGAATTGTGAAAGAGGGAGGACTACAGAATGTACGATAACATACAAATGACTGAGGAGAATGATAGTAATTCTGGACAAAGGGAGGTTGAACACTATGTGGAATTTAAGACTCGTGAAGAGAGGGATAATATTAAACTTGGGCTTTCCACTCATGCTTTCTACTAAGAAAGTTTTTCTATTAGTGACTATCATAATGTAAAAATATTTTTTGAAGTGAATGATATCAACTAAGATGGAGAGTTCTCCATCAGTTAGAAAAATTCTGCACCTGTAAGGGACAGCTTTGGACTGTCTCTCAACATTGCTGTTACATCACCCCCCCACTTCCTGAACTCCATATCCCATTTTTGGAGAAGTTGCCAGATCAAACTGTGCCTGTGCATGGGTTAGCAGGAAAGGAAACCACCATGCGTAGCATGAACACCACGTACCACACATACGAAAACGGGCTCTGTGCATGGGCGAACCCCCCTATAAAAGGACTGTGTGTTCCTTCCTGGGGGTGCTGGTTGGCCCTCTCTCCGCCCCTTCCCTCTGACAACCTTGGCTACTTGCCTGTATGGGGCGTGGACCCACGGAACATCGCTGGATTGGTGGTGGTGGTAGCTATCCCTATCTGTCTCCTCCTCTGCTTGGTTAGGCATTCTCATTCTCCCTTTCCTCCTTCTCTCTGTCCTATGGCTGTCCCATTGTTTGAAAGAATAAAGTTAAGAGGGCTGTATGGCATCTGACCTTGTTTGCATCTTAATCTCGTCCTTGGTATCGCAGCAAAACCTCCCCCGACATTGGGTCGGGACAGCACCTATCAGGTGTTTGGTACAGTGTCAAATGGCAGAACAATGGGTTTAATGGGAAGAACTGATACTTTTTTTTTATTAAAACATTTTAGGTAGATAAACTACAAGAAGAATTTTTGAAGTGAGCAGTTACTGCAATAACAATGGAAAAAAAAAGCCAGACAGCTGGACAAAATAAATATTTATCTTAATCAGAAATGGGAATTTTGGGAAAGTTTAGTATCATTCATCCCCACTCAGAATCATACATAAGAGAAGTTCTTCCTAATACAATTCACATTTTCAGGAAGCAAAATACAGAAACTTGATTACAAAAGCTACAAGCACCACAGAAATCTACTTTCAGAGAAACATAACATCAAAATTTGAATACTCATTAGATCATTAAAAAAACCCTCACTCAGTATATATCTTTGATCATGTGTTCCATTTATTATTCCAAAGTTTTAAGTTCTTTCAGACATAACCAACTTAAAATCATACCATAGATATAATAACATAAAAACATCAACTAAATACAACACAGGTGTTTATCACCACAGGAGAACGTGTATTTCCCCTGGATTGGTCACCTCTTCATTGGCCTCTTATGCTAATAATAATGCATATTTTTCTACAGTGAGCAAAGCCATGCCATGAAAGGTGGAGACATTAAATATGGGTAGTGAAAATATGAAGTATCCATTAATTTGGCAAAAGTTAAATGTGTCTATTTTGACTAGTTAAAGAGGGATGCAAATCCCTGTTACATGTAAAAATAAAATGGTAGTAGCAATAAAAAAAGATGTCAGTTGTCTGAGATCATGTATTTTCACCTAAGAAGTCTCTTTGAAAGAAATTGTAAAGACCCTGGAATTGCTAACTGTTGCCTCCAGGAGGCGCGGCGACCTGGTTCAGGAACGGCACGGCGGCCAACCCCAGGCCACTCGGGCCATCAGCTCACAGACACCAATGTGGTGGATGACAAATGGCATTTATTGATAAGTAACACAACATTATATAGCTAAAACTCACAACGTCACATC
Source organism: Theristicus caerulescens (assembly GCA_020745775.1). Classification (NCBI taxonomy): domain Eukaryota; kingdom Metazoa; phylum Chordata; class Aves; order Pelecaniformes; family Threskiornithidae; genus Theristicus; species Theristicus caerulescens. Next base: position 48,990,480 of record CM036560.1, on the reverse strand, counting down.
CGCCTGCTTACATCATAAACTAAACACTATTGGCTATCAGGAGAGGGGACCCTATCTTTCCGTACAACACGACATCTTCCGGCCGCCAGACCCTAACCAACTACATCTCCCCCCTCCCTGTGCACAACTAAACTAGCTAAATATAACAATCTTAGAAAACTTTATTTTATAACAATCTTAGAAACATGTATCATAAACCTGAAATAAAAATAAGGCACAATAAATAGGTAAGAGTTGGGAGGCAACTAGTAATAATAGGGTGTAACTTGGGGTAACTTAAAGATAACTGGGAGTAATAACCTTCTCTGACCGGCTTTTAACAGACGACACAAACCTATTCAATATACAAAACAAAAGCAATCTCTAAAATCAAGATTACACAAAAACATCACAAGCCCCTCCCCATAGGGGCTATGTCGCCATTGTTTGAATTCCGCTGGTATAGAGCTCCCAGGTGTGGATCGGATACTTATCAACTTGTTGTTCTCTCTTCACCAAGATGTACGGGTGACAGGGGTGTCCGATGATCCGATCCTGTGAACAAAAACTCATAATTCATTAGTTTTATTCTGAAGGTCTGGCTTAATAGACCTAAGCGGACAGCACTTAACACTATTATCTTTTTTGACAGCAGCATACCCCTGCCCTATAAGGACTAACCTCCACCCTTGTTCCCATTCTCCCAACTCATTTCTAATTATAACCAATGGGCCTTCTTCTAATGCTCGAGTGGCCCAATGTTTTTGAGTAGGGCTATTCACCTCTTCTCCCCTAGGGAATTGATTCAGTGCCAGCAAAGCAGTCGCTAATAAACGTATTTGATCTCCTGGGGGGATGGCATTGACAAAACCTTCTGGTTTTGCTAACACCTCTAATTTAGATTTTAAAGTTCGATTCGCTCATTCTACTATGGCCTGTCCCGTGCTATTATATGGGATGCCATGTATTAGGGTAATACCCCATTTTAGAGCAAATGCCTGGACTGATTTAGAGACAAAATTCGGACCATTATCCGTTTTGATCTGATTAGGGACACCAAGCCACGCCATAGCTGTCAACCAATGTTGGATAGTCGCTTTAGAATCGATTTTAAGATGTTGAGTGGCTATGATCACTCCACTATATGTGTCTACAGTCACAGCTAACCACGCCCGAGGTTTCAACAACTGGCAAAGCGTAAAATCCGTCTGCCATACTTCAGAGGCTTTAAGACCTCTGGGGTTTACCCCACTAGACCACAGCGGTGCTCTCTGACAATAGGGACATGTAGCTACTATGTATTTCGTGTCAGCAACCGAAATCCCACATTTCCTCGCTAGCGCTTTGGCTCCGATGTGGAGAGACTCATGTAGCTGACGGGCATCTCTTAGTGTCCACAGTCCCTTTGCAGCAGCATCTGCTTTGTCGTTACCAGTTTGAAAAAACCCCTTAATTGGGCTGTGACTGTTGACGTGGATGACCGATATAGTGCCCTTTCGAGACAAAAGTGCTTCTTCCAACATTAGGGCTATTGTAGATGTTGACACGCCGGGTCCCGACATGGCCAAGCAAAGTTTGGCCACAAACATCGAATCAGTCACTATATTGAGGTATTCCGTTGGAAACAGTCCGCACGCTAATACCACAGCCATCGCTTCTAACTGCTGAACTGAAAGCATATAATCAGTCATCTTAATACAATGCCATTCTCCTCCCGACTGCCATACCGCCGCCGCGGTTGAGGTCGTTGAGGACGCGTCTGTGAAGACTGTTGGTCCCTGTTGGGGCCGATCCATAATCTTCTGTGGGAGGTCAATATTAACAATTGCCAGCATTTGAACCCAGGGAGGCTTTACAGCATACCGGATTTCTCCACCAAATCCAACAAGAGCTATGGCCAAATACTCTGACATCGCCAGTGATTGCATTGAAAGCTGTTTGCGGAAGGGTAAATATATCCTAGCAGGTTCAATACCCAGATGCCTTAGGGCGAGTTTTCTGCCTCTCATGATGAGATTACCAAGGCACTCAACTCCCGGGGAGAATGCACGTGACGGTTTTCCCAAAACTATCCATTGTATTGGTTGAGCTTTTTCAGGAGAACCCTGCGCTAGTGCTCCTACTCCCCCCCTTCCGTAAAATGCACATACAAATCAAGTGGTATATTTGGATTCCACCTGGCGAGCGTGCTTGATGACACCTGTTGCTCGATAAAATCAAGAGAATTCATTGCTTCTATCGTCAGAGTTTTTTGTTCCCACGGATTTTTTCCTTTCAAAAGATCGTATAGGGGGGCCATGATTTCAGGAGGAATCAGAACAATGTTACGGAGCCATTGCAAGGACCCCACTAACTGTTGCATATCATGGAGCGTTTTAATGTGTCAACGAATTTTTATTTGAGGGGGAGTTACATAAGAACTTGTGATCCCCACTCCCAAAAAACTCACACACGGTCCTCTTTTAATTTTTGCACTCACAATTTCAAACCCATTTATTTTTAAAATTTCCGAAACTGTTGACACTAGTTGATCTACCTGAGTACCTGACGGTGCAGCGATTAAGATATCGTCCATGTATTGAATGATAGTCGCGGTCGGATCATTGCGCCGGACTGGTGCCAGCGCTCGATCTACCGCGATCTGACAGATGGTAGGCGAATTGATCATTCCTTGAGGCAGCACCTTCCACTGGAAACGTAGGTTGGGATGTTGGCTATTTGGAAACACAACAGAAAAAGCAAACCGCTCCCTATCCTCCTCATGCAGAGGTATCGAGAAAAAACAATCCTTAATATCAAGGACAGCACAAGGTTGTCCTTCCGGTATCATAGAGTTCATAGGCAACAACGTTTGAACAGGATCCATTGGTTGAATTTTTTTATTTACTTCACGCAAGTCATGAAGAAGACGAAACCCCTCACCAGTTCGTTTAGGTATTACAAAAACTGGGGTGTTCCATGGGCTAGTGGACGGCTCTATATGACCTCGCTGTAATTCACGGTCAAGTAATTCAAGAAGGGCATCCATTCGAGGTTTCGATAAGGGCCACTGCTCGACCCACACTGGATCAGATGATTTCCACGTTAATTTAATTGGTGGAAGTGGGTGTACGGCAGTGGCCCTTAGAGTAAATTTGTCACCCTGACTTTTAATAAAGCTAGCGCGTCCCTTCCCAGCAGGGGTGGGACTCCTGACATAACATATGGAAAAAGGGTGATGGTTTTCTCCGGCCCCTTTTTAGTGTAAAGCGTAATTGCTACCAATTGAGCACTCTTCCGAGCTCGGGTTAACCCCCCGACTCCACCTACCATGGGCGCGTCTTCCAATTTCCAGCGTGGAGGCCAACTTGTCTCAGGGATAACTGTAACGTCTGCTCCGGTGTCAATTAAAAAGGGAACACTAATAGTAGTGTCATTTAAGGTATTATAGAGGGAACAAATCCCCCACACTACTGGCGGATTGTCACATTTTACTGCCAGGGCCACCCTGGGGTCTCGCCCCCAAGGGGTGGTCCTTGCTGTCCCTGAGATAGAGGCAGATTCGACTGGGCCATCGGTTGGGCCATAAAGTTGGTCGCTTCTCGAGGGAGTGGCGAGTTCGGGAGCACCTCGCCCCATCTGGGGTTGGTATAATTGGGCCGCCTCATGTTCCAAGTGGGAGAGGGCTGTGTGCGGCCTGGCTGCCCTCTCCCCCCCCCCCCGTTTCCCCGGTTTTTAGATCTACATTCTTTGGCAAGGTGCCCCTTTTTGCCGCAGGCCCAGCACGGTCCTTTAGGTCAATTCTGACGCTGTAAGGGGCAATTTGCCACTATACGTCCTGTCTGGCCGCATTTAGAACATGCCATCATATTAGATATCACGGCACGAACAGCTACCTGGATTGGGGCTGAATGCTCTTCACTCACAACATGTTTAATCATGTTTGCAATACTAGACCCCGCCGGCAGTGATCGCAAAATTTCTTTAGTTGCCGAATTACATTGTTGACGTAAGCATTCTGTGACTACCAGGCCTTTTGCTTCTGCGGGCAAGTTTGATGAATCAACTGCCGCTTGAAGACGATCTACAAATTGTGTAAAACTCTCACTTTCACCTTGCTTTATTGTGGACCATGGCGATGGTTTGGCAATAGTTCTAGAAGCTATGCAAATAGCTTCCCTGGCCGCACGAGTAGTTATCATAACTTCATAGGCCCGCAGGCCTTGGGCCTGCGCCTGAGGGGTAATCATTGTTGGATCTGTACCCATTAACCGCTGCAGGCTAGAGCCATATAATGGATGACCTGCCCCAGTTACTCGGGCTAAATACCTCGCACAATTATCTTCCCATTCTTGTTTAAAAACGATCATTCCTGCTCCATCAAAGATCAATCTACAAGTTTGTTTTATATCAAACGGGAGCATATCATCCCCCCCGAAGTAAAATAAAATAGAAGAGTTAAATAGGTAAAGCAAAAGCTGCGCACGCAAACAAAGCAAAACAAAGAATTCATTCACTACTTCCCATCAGCAGGCAGGTGTTCAGCCACCCCCAGGAAAGCAGGGCTCTGTCACTCGTAACCGTTACTTGGGAAGACAAACACCATCACGCCGAATATCTCCCCCCCTTCCTCCTTCTCCTCCCAGCTTATATACATGACGTCATATGGTATGGAATAACCCTTTGGCCAGTCTGGGTCAGCTCCCCTGGCTGTGCTCCCTCCCAGCCCCCCAGCAGAGCATCGGAAGCTGAGAAGTCCTTGACCAGTGTAAGCACTACTTAGCAACTATTTAGCAACAGCTTAGCGCCACTTAGCAAGAACCAAAACATCAGTGTATCAACATTATTCTCATCCTAAGCCCAAAACACAGCACTATACCAGCTACTAAGAAGAAAATTAACTGTATCCCAGCTGAAACCAGAACACACATAAAGCACAAACATAAAATAAAAAGCTAAGAATTATTGAAAATACAATTATATCCCTGACAAGTAGGGACTATATTATATTACCTTAATGTAAAAGCCAAGTAAGCTAATGATAATCATAGACTATCATTGAATTAAGCAAAGACAGAAGGTGCTGCACAATTTGTTGTAGGAAATCAGCTGAAATAGAAACAAGATGTCAAAAGCAAAAATAAGCTCAGCAGTAAAGAGAAGGCATTCAATGTGGTAAAGCTACAGGAATTACATGACACTAACATGCCTTAATGTACTGTGTGGATTTTAAACACTTTAGGTGATGCTATTCGGTATTATGAGTTTCTCCCCAGGAAAAGAAGATACTACAACAAGCAGTTCCATGGATTTGAGACATCAGTATTTATTGAAGACTTAATGGGTGGTATTTACCTTCTGAACAAGGACATTTGTTGTTATAATGCAATTCATCTGCATCTACTTCCCAGGTTTATCAACAGAAAAGAATGAAGTTTTACATTAAACTTAAATGAAGGCATACTGGTATAAAAATAGTTGGAATGTTTTGTGGATGACTCAAAAAGATGACTTAAGAGTTGATGCAGATTAAAAGAAATACAACCCCCCCAAAACTCTCCCAACTTCCCACTCTACACTTTAAACCGAGTCTTTAGAGATTTAGAATGATGAGAAGGTATTTGACAAACTTAAATTTAAATCTAACTAAGGTCATTAAGATCTTAAGGGGATTGCTTCAAAGGGACAGTGCCTGGTAACAGAGAGAGGATGATTTTGTTTTTAGGGCACTAAACTGGACTTTGAGAGGATTATGTTTGGTTTTGTCCTTACCATAAACTTCCCTAAGCAGTGACTGTCTTTACCCAGGGTTGTGCAGCCTTGGCTCACTTGAGCTAAATATGTGTAATAAACACAAATTAACCACAAATATTCTCCTCAGGAAGAAGCAAAGTATTTATTAACTCTTAATGATGTGTTTTACTTCAACATATTTCAATGTACGTCATCAAGTACAGTGAGGATTTAATTCAAAGCCTGTCTACATCATTGAGTGGCTTTTCATCAGTTTAGTGGATTTTGGATTATATGCTAGGAGATTGTTTTACCAGGAACAGCATCAAAGTGAAGCTCTCTTTCAGATCTGAGATCTTACTTTAAGTAAGACAGAAGAAAGCTGTGATGCTGGCAAAAACTGTTGGATTCTGAAATTCCATTGATATAAAAATGTGAGGTGCAATATGTAGAGAAATATTTCACATATCAGTGGCAGGAGTGACTGAAAATGAATGCAGCTATGCCCATTTGCATCAGCTGAGGCTCTGGCCCTTTTCACTTTTAAAGACGAGTACCAGACATTAAGATTTGTGTAATGCTGAGTATATACATTCTAAGCTTAACATTAACTTTTAATAAGAACCTTGTAATAGTTCTATTAAACTAAGTAGAACACCAGAACCTTTACATTCATTATTCCAGTGTTCTCCTAAATAGTAGTCTGTTCATGAGTCTGACCATTTTTACACTCTTAATGCACTCCTAATGCAACCAGGAACGTTGAAATTATGCTTGTAATTTCTGTTGATGAAATCCAGTTTCTCAGAAAATATTCCACCATGAAAAATTGTGAACAATGGATTTTAAGCACATTCTTTTCAAACTTTTACAGTTTAAATTAACAGCTGCAGGAAAGAAAAACTTTATTAAACATGCTGGTAATGATCCTATTACTATGTATAGTGTTCAACACAACTCGTATTCTGCAAGTATATGCCTATCACTATCATATCTTGAACTTTTCTGAATATGAAGTTGGAAAAACAGTTTAATCCCAGAAATTCTATATTTCATGGTTCACAAATCCCAACTATACCTGTTACCCATTTCTTCCCTTTACATTTATAAAACTGTGATAATCTGTATGGACAAAGAAAACAAACAAACAAAAAGCTACCATAAGTTTAGATAATTCCTCAAATGGGGAAAGATTTACAAAAGAGTAACCCCATTATGTTTCAACTTCATCTGATGTGCATAGGTTTTTTTCTCTCTATTCATTTTGTTCTTTGAAATAAAGCAAACAAAAAATAAAAAGAATCCTTTTGTAAGTAATACTCTGAGCTGCTGAAAAAAGTTCAAAATAAGATGATTTTTTTTCTTTTAAATGAAACTGTTATTTTTATATTTATTGAAATATGGGTAAATAATCTTTGTATTTATGAAGTATTTATACTCATTTAAGAAAAAGAGACCTTTTCATAAGAACAGACCACTTTTTACTCTTCATTTTACCACACTGATGCTTGCTCAGATCCATCTAATAAAAACTAATAGAATCACAGGAAGACATCCTTTTAAACAGTGACCAAAGTTTCTCGCCAGTTGCCACCTCCATCAGAATCATCAGCTTGATACTTGTATAAGTGACTCTGACACATCTCAAAGGATTTTTACATTTCCCTTATCCTTTCTCGAAACTATTCACTATTTCTAGAAGACTGGAAAAACATTAACAATGACAGAAAAGCCATAAAAAAAGAACATTCTTTTCACTTCCAAAATATCCCTTACCTCTAGTCACCTTTTCTGCTTCTGTACAGAGATTCCTTTCATGAGAGCTTATTTCAACAAGTATTTTAGATCCTATTAACATGCATAGCATTAGAAAAAAAAATCTCGTATAGTTCCAGAAGAAAGGATTTGACTCCTGATACTTTGATCCCACAGAAACTATGTCATTGGCATTCAGTGTGAGATCTCAGGAAACCAAACTCTTTCATTTTACTAGTGCAAGGTTTGCCAGATAATTCATTTTTTCTTTCTTAGAATTTTCAAAATGAAGAGCATAGAATAAAAAAAATATGAAGATAACTCATCAAGTACACTGAAAAATATGAGACAGTGCATTTACAATACAGAAAGTTTCGACAGCTTGCACCTTCCAGGTGCATTCATGAATGTTTGACCAAATTAGTGTTATGACTCAGACAACTGTCTTAAAAGTACCAATCAGCTGGACCATCTTGTAATCAATAAGTATGCCCACTGTCTGGGTTGATGGCTGTCTGACATGTCTGAAGTGAGACAGGAATAGAAGGCGGGGTTAATGTCACAACGAGTAGTTGTGAATGGCAATTTCCCCTCCTTCACATCAGTGTTTTAAACTTTTGAAAAATCTAGCCTACATGGCTTTGTTCTACATTCTGGTCAAAGGTTTTATAAGCGAACATTAAGAATACCACCACTGTATTTGCTAACATGACAAAAGGATCCAAGATCTATCCACAGTAGTTGAACAGGTAATTTGTCTGTGGAACTGATGTCAGTGGTCAGATAAGATTTAGATAAGATAGGACTAAACATCTATTAGTTACGGTACTTTTATTTCACTGAACAGCTCCAGAGACAACTACGATATAGCACAGTTTTATGACAATAAAAAGTCAAGCATTTATTAACATGCACCACCCCCCTGTGCCTGCCTTCTGTATCCTTGTACTCTCTAGTTTATAGTCATTTGGAGTCATTTCCATATTTATAGCTTGTTAACATGTTAGGTATCTAGTTCTTATAGGTTATTTAAATTACTAAATTCCATTAAGTCAAATTATCAGCATTTACCGTATTATCATAATTATAGAGTTATGTTGGCTTCCTTATTAAACAAAATCTTTTTTATCTAATAGTTGAGAAGTCCTAACCTCACCCAACTGTCTTCTGCTTTTCTTCCATAATTAACAGAAAAAGTCATCACAGCCTCTGATTCACTAAAAGCTGACTTATATGTAAGGATACTTAAAAACAATTCTCTAATGCCAAGCAGTTATTAGACCTAATTTTTGTATACATTTTTTCTAAAGGTTAAACAAAGAAAGAACCAAAAAACCTTCCCGAGCTTAGTACTGATATGCATGCATATTAGCATTTGCTTTCAAAATATATTCCCAGGCCAGCCTCCATAGATAATTCTCTCAAATCAAGTATGTTTTCTAAAATTATCAGAAAAGCATTATATGGACTTGGTAGACCACATTTATCTTTTCACAGCAGAACAAGAAATGGAGCATTCTTTGTTTAAAAGATAAAATCTGCATTCTTTCTTGTAAAACTTTTTAATTTCTTGGATTTACAGTTTACATTATCCTATTTTCATAATCCCTTTAGAATTTTTCAAATAATACTAAGCAACCAAAAGTCAGGGATGGTTCTGAAATTGAACAGTGGGACTTGATCATTTAGACTTTGTTCTTTCAGACTTTGTTCTTTCTTCACCAGACCCGCACATGGTCAAATTATACAGAAAGAAAGCTGACTATTAAGAAAGCAGGTTTAGTTTAGAGACAATTTGTTTCACATGTTTGGTGACTCTTTGTTCAGGCCACAAAGTAGACTGCAGTTTTGAAGTTCTAGCAGGCTGCAGAATAGATATTTTTCTTCTATGGTTATCTCAGCATAATTTTCTCATAGTTTCAAAACTTAAACTCCTAATTTGCTAGAAGTTAATATTTTTTATTTATTTAATAATTTAAACACATATCCACTTGAGTGTTCCTGCATATCCTATCTGGTTATAAGCACAAATTGTTTTCTAGTAATTTCTATAAATCTATAAATAGATTTATAAGAAACATTTCACAAGTCAGCAACTGCACTGTTATGAATTCTGGTGTAGTATGTACCAGGCTGAGAAGGTTATCTTTCAAAGTAAAGATAACCTCACTAGTTTATGAAAGCACTGCTCCTCCTAGCAACTACCTCAGTTCACAAAGTTTTTAATTTACCTGTCCTTATGATAGAACCTTTTGTTTCACTATTTCATGAGAACAATGTTTGTGTTCTTGCCTTTCATTTGCTGATGATACATCTGTTTAGATTTTCTGCAAGGTATCGCACTTAATGCAGTTAATGAGTTGCACCCAACACAATGAGTTGCAATGAGGTGTCCACACTTGAATATTTCAGATATTCACGTTCTACTTGGAGACATTCACTTTTGATAGTTCGTTTAGGAATATGTTTTTAGATGATGTATTTACAGAATCAAACACAAAGTTTTGTGCTGGAGATTCAGTCATCTCATCTATTACTTGGCTGAGCAGTATTACAGGATTTTTTACTAGATTAAAACTATTTTTCTCCATTTCTGAATGCTACTTGAGAGTCACGAGAATTGGCTGTACATTGACAAAGGTTTGAAGAGGAAAGTAAGTTGCTGGTTTATAGTGGGATTTTTATTTTTTAAATATATGTTCCATAGATATTTTCTGAATTCTTTCTATTGATAAAAATGTTAGTATTATTGCCTTAGTCTTTACAAAGACACTGAGATTTGGGTTTTAGTTCTCTGATTTATGCACTTAATAGGGATCAAGAATACAAAGATGGAGGTATAACAAAATGAAAGAAAGGACGCAGTGAGGCAAATTATTTTCTCTCCAGCGCTCTGGGCATATGGAATTCATATGGATAATGCATATTGAAGACTTTCACTTATAAACAGTTTAGTTAGCATCCCTTTTCCACAGCCTAATTCCTGAGCACAGCAGTCAGCAGTAAAATTTGCGCTGTCATGAGTTTTAGAAGTAATGAAAAATCTTCTATGGTGTACTTTGAATTCATTTTTGACATACACCTACTATGGATTTACAATAATTTATCTGGGTGCTGAATAAGCCTCCTTTTTTCACACCTCACCACACCACTATTGTAAGGCTTAATTACAATGCTGTCTCTTTTCCATTTAAATGTGTCAGAATTTATATTATAGCTTTCACACTTAAACCAGTTAACACTAAATAGTCATGTCATCCAAAACAGTGTTCCACTGAAGCTGAAAAAAAATTTTTTTTTTTTTGCAACTAAGTCCAATCCCTGCTGGTTTCCTTTCCCCCAGGAAGGATATGTTACTATAACTTAGCAACCAAATTGCTGCTAAAACATGTAGTTCTGAAGTGTCAAGATAAATGTATTTTAGTATTTTCTGCCAATTAAGCTTAATAAATAAATATTAACCTCAATTTCCTGAAAACACGTTTTGAACAGTTTAGTGTAAGCTGACTGCTATTTAGGAATTATGCAGCAAGAAATAAAATGGTTTGTTTCTAATGTGAAGGTTAGTTTTATGATATTTAGATCAAATTATGAATCCATACCACTTTTGCTTTACACTAATTTTTATGTGGTATGTTCAAATCAAATGGCTTCTTACTCAGAATCAAAAAGTTGACTATACTTAAGAACTATTTATCAGTTATAATAATTTCTTTAATATATTCCTTTAGAAAATACCACGTCGGTGAATTCCAGCACCCACACAGGTCCCTGATGATGCTATGGTTTGGAATTTATTTCTTCATTTTAATTAATTACAGAAAAAAAGTCTCCAGGGAAACAGATCAAAACAACATTCTTGTCAGCTCTAAAATAGCTGTCCTTAGTGGAATAAAATAAGACATATTTAATGGAGAAACATATAGCATTAGGTAATATTTTTGTGGCACTTGTGATTTTGTACTAACTTTTACCACAATGGAACATGCAACATTTTCGTTGGAATATACGCAGTTGTAAAAAGCTGCTTTTATTTGATTCTTCCCACTTTTTTCTTTGCAAGCTTAAAGCTCTTTCCTGGAGAAGAACATTCCTGTGCATAAGTATTTTATCAACACTACTAAAGATTATATTACCTCAGTTACTGGTAGACATCTCAGACCAAAATATTTTCCCCTGCCACTCGTGACAATCCTGTGCTAAACACTAAAGCTATTATCTCCAATGCATCAGCAAAGGAGGTAACAGATATTGAGATCTAAGATCCTTAGTTGCCTAACTACTCTAGCCTAGCCCCTCACTGTCAAATATTGTGACCCTTTTCATTGTATTTGGCAGCATGCAGTTTAATTCTAAATAATTCTGGATCCTTCTTAGCCGATTTTGCTGTACGGGGTCGACTTTGAACATTTACTGGGAGGTGCCTGGGAAAGCACTGGCAGACTCTTAGCATTGGTGTGATTTAACGTTAAAAACAGACTCTAGTGACATTAAAGAAGATTCTGTTTTCCAAACTGTATTGCCATCTTGGTCAACAAGCTTGAATTTACAATATCTCAGTATCTTGGCTGAAGGATTTCACTATGGACATAAGGAATGTTGCATCTCATATGTGGCGAACCTTCTGGTATCTGTGCGTGGATACTTCAAGGGACAAAGGTAAAGGTAGCATGAAGTGGAGCTGTATGTTCAGTGGTCTGCCACACCTGACACAGACTCACTATGCAGCCAACCACACAGCTGAAATAGCTGTACTGTTCAAACCCATCCAAAACATATAAAGTCCCCACCCAGGATTTTTTTTCTCTTCTGTTCTAGCACAAGATCATCCAAAGGAGACTTTCACCTATGATAAGGTTTAAGTTAGGCCAGTTTCCGTTAAATTCCACCCCACTGTAGATGACGTTAGAGATGATCTCTGCATTATGCAGAGTTTCAAATGGGAGCTTTGTATAAATAAAAAGCCTGAAATATTTTCTTACAATATGAAGTGCATGTTGTAAGTACTGTTAGAAGCAAACACTTCTATCTGCAGTGCTCTGACATAACTATTAAAGCATCTCATCAGTCTTCTCAAATGAGTCTTCCAAAATCAACTGACTTAGAACTGAGGACTGTATTTTAGGTCTCAGAAAATCTAGCATTACAGGATGAAGAATGTCAACAACAACAACAATATGGAAAAGGAATCAATAAAAATTTAACACTTTGATAATTCTGAAGGTTTTTATTTTTCTATAAAATGTGGTTTACAAGTAGAAAGCATTTACGTGGTGTGATATAAATGGTTTTATTTGTATTTTTATGGTTTATATAACATATGAAGTTTCTATCACAACTCTGTGGGATAACTCATTTATACATTAACATATCATCTACTACTTCCAGTTTGTCTTCAGATCTGTCTGTCTATCCTGTTCTCTGTTTAATTCATTGATGTACATTTTTTTTTTCATATAAAAGTGAGCTAAAGTAACTTTTTCAAGGGTTGGTAAATCAGAAGCAGATAATCCATCCTGGAGCTTCCAGATGCCCTCCTGTGCATCTTTACCAATGGGTGGTTGCATCTTTCCTTTCAAACTGATTTGAAGTTCACAGAACAGCTGATCTTGATCATAAATACAAATGCAGTGAAGAAGACGGATTTCTTTTATTTTCCCTTGTCTCCTGTCCTAACCATCAACACACAATTACATAGAACACAACGCGGTTTACATCACAATTCTATGATTTCAAGAGTTCTCAGTCACTGCTGGATGTGAAAGCAGTAAAAGCTACCAATTCATAGAAATGAAAAATTGATTTAAAATATGCAAAAGTTTCACATACAAACATGCTGTTATCCTAAAATGTATATGTTGGATCACCATATTGTCCATACTGAATGCTGGAGTTGTAATCTTTAATGTGCAAATATGTTTTCCAGTATATCCACAGAACTTAGTTGCCAAAGTACTAAGTAGTTTAAAAAGCCGATACTTTTTGTTAAAGAACAAGCTCCTCTTATTAAAAATTCTGAATAAGTTCTTCCTTGATTTTCTTAATTTTCTTTTTAAAATATAAATAACTAACTCAACTATAACGTGTGTTTGACAGAAATAATTTGAAAGTAATTATACAGAGCCAAGCATTTAGACTCATGGGTAATTTGAATGCAGCTTCTTTCACCCTTTATAATTAGGTACTTCTGGTGCTGTGCTATTGAGTGAACATTATCCTTTAAAAATGCAGAGAAAGATGTAACTGTTCAAAATTCACTCTGCGATATGAGACTTCAAGTTATTGTACAGAAGAGGAATGTGGAACAAAGCAAGCCTTTCTGTGAAGTCCAGTTGCATTTCCAGCAGGGAATTACAGCTCTCAAAACAGGTATGTGAGATTTTTTTTTCCTGTCATAAAAACAACTTCACTACTTCAAGAAAGAACTGTACAGACTATGTGTCTACAGACACAGACCTGACACCTATGACCCTAAGATAAATAATCTTATTTTGCCTCACTTTGATTTTGCCTCTGGTCGTTCATCAGTAGAGTGAGTGAGATGGCTAGCACATTAATGAATTTTAAACCTAGCTGCATTATTTAAAATGCAGAGATGTTTTACAATCAGTAGAGTCACTTTGGGTTTATCTTAGCTAAATGAGAACACAGTTTACAGCAATGTCCTTTCTTCATTGAGTTTGAATTCTAGTGGTGGATAAAGGTTGGGTCTCCTATCTGACCTGCAAGACAACATAGCATCTTTTGCTACTGTTCATTCCTTAGTGATCATTCATTGGTGTAATGGAAAAGTATAAGTTTTGCCTTTTCAGGAATAACCTGACTTTAATGATCTTTAATTCCACAACATGTCAGATGTTATTATGACACAGTGAGATTTCCTGATTACCAGCCTGTAGTAATTTCCTGATTACCACCTGGAATTAGGTGGTCGATGAAGAAAAGAAAAAATAAATGTGGCCAATAGTTAAACAAGTGGAGATGAACAAATGGAGAGTGCTTCATAACTGATGAAACTACAGTTCAGCAGAAGCAGCAAGACGAAAGCATCATACCAGAATTAGGAAAATTTGAGAAACTGTCTTCTGCAGTTAGACAGAAAACACTTGTGCTGATTCACGTTATTGAGACCACTCATAACTTATTGATGGTTGTTTTCCAGTCCATCTTTAAAGATAAGCTCACAATTTTGCAAGAAGTGTTTGGTCGATTGTTCCCCTGCATTCAAGACCAGCCTTGGAGAAAAGAATAACCTAAGGTAAATTACAGATTAAACACTTGACTTCAGGTCAATAAAATTAGAGATAGATACTTGAAAACCATAGGTCTCATAATTTGTTACTTTATCAGCAGCTCCCCACATCTGCAGTGGATGAGTCTAACCTTTCTTTGGCAAGACGCTTTTATTGGATGTCTAACTTCTTGCTGTGGCCAATGCCAACTATTTTACTTGTTATCCATTCAGTCCAAAGGAAGCTGAAATTAAATCTTTAATCTTTGTGGTTTTGCTTGTTGTCTAATTTGAAAACAGTACTATATGTTCATTTCATCTTGGTGATCTTTTCTGCTTGTCACATAGTGACAAAGGATGAGGAAAAGGCTGAGGTACTTAATGCCTTCTTTCCCGCAGTCTTTAGTAGTAAGACCAGTTGTTCTCAGGATACCCAGCCACTTGAACTGGAAGACAGGGATGGGGAGCAGAATGAAGGCCCCATAATCCAAGGGCAAATGCTTAGCCACCACCCAAGGGTACTGAGGGAGCTGGCGGAAGTGCTCACCAAGCCACTTTCCATCATCTGTCAGCAGTCCTGGCTAACCAGGGAGGTCCCAGTTGCCTGGAGGTAAGCAAAAGTGACGCCCATCTCCAAGAAGGGCCAGAAGGAGGATCTGGGGAACTACAGGCCTGTCAGCCTGACCTCAGTGCCGGGGAAGGTTATGGAGAGATCAGCCTGAGTGCCATCACGTGGCACGTAGGGGACAACCAGGGGATCGGGCCCAGTCAGCATGGGTTTATGAAAGGCAGATCCTGCTTGACGAACCTGATCCTTCCTTGTATGACAAGGTGACCTGCTTAGTGAAAGAGGGAAAGGCTATGGATGTTGTCTACCTAGACTTTATTAAAGCCTTTGACACCATTTCCCACAGCATTCTCCTGGAAAAACTGGCTGCTCATGGCTTGGACAGGTGTACTCTTTGCTGGGTAAAAACTGGCTGGATGGCTGGGCCCAAAGAGTTGTGGTGAATGGAATTACATCCACTTGGCAGCTGGTCACAAGTGGTGTTCCCCAGGGCTCAGTATTGGGGCCAGTTCTGTTTAATGTCTTTATCAATGATCTGAATGAGGGCATTGATTGCATCCTCAGTAAGTTTGCAGATGACACCAAGTTGGGCAGGAGCGTTGATCTGCCTGAAGGTAGGAAGGCTCTACAGAGGGACCTGGACAGGCTGGATCAATAGGCCAAGGCCAATTGCATGAGGTTCAACAAGGCAAAGTGCTGGATCCTGCACTTGGGTCACAACAACCCCATACAATGATACAGGCTTGGGGAAGAGTGGCTGGAGAGCTGCCGGGCAGAAAAGGACCTGGGGGTGTTGGTCGACAGCCAGCTGAACATGAGCCAGCCGTGTTCTCAGGTGGCTATGAAGGGCAATAGCATCCTGGCTTGTATCAGAAATACTGTGGCCAGCAGGACTAGGGAAGTGATCATCCCCTTGTACTCAGCACTGGTGAGGCCACAGCTTGAATACTGTGTTCAGTTTTGGGCCCCTCACTATAAGAAGGACATTTTGGTGCTGGAGCAGGTCCAAAGACGGGCAATGAAGCTGGTGAAGGGTCTAGAGCACAAGTCTTATGGGGAACGGCTGAGGGGGTATAAATACCTGGAGGTATTTAAAGGACGTGTAGACGTGGCACTTAGGGACATGGTTTAGTGGTGGACTTGGCAGTGCCAGGTTTATGGTTGGACTTGATGATCTTAAGGGTCTTTTCCAATCTAAATGATTCTAAATTATTCTATGATAATGGCTGTTACCAGCAAGATATCCTCAAAACTAATTTTTTTTTTCATTTTTTGAAGAACAAAAAAGTGAAGGGAAAGGGAAAATGAGGCCCTTATTTCCTTGTCATGTGCATTGGTAGAATAAAATTACTGTGGAAATATAAAATGAAGTTAATGTTACAGTTATATAGTTACAAGCTCTTTTGAGGTGATGTTTGAGATACTGAAGACTTCACTATACTATGTACACCATTGGATTAATGTTTATAAAAGTATGGGCGCAGGCGCCCAGGTGTTGGCAGCAGGGGCTGCAGGAGCCTCTGTGAGGAGAGGCTGAGGCTGCCCCATGTCCAACATGGCCAGTTCTAGCCAATTCTAACCCACCCCCTGCAGGGCACAGCTGAGCCCCTCAGCCAAGATGGTGGCACCTCTGGGAAAACGCATTTAAGAAAGGGTAAAAAAATGCCAGACAGAGACAGGAGTGAGGAAATAAAAGAGTGAGAAACAGCAGAAGGAACACCAAGGTCAGAGGAGGAGGAGGAGGTGCTCCAAGAGCTGGAGGAGAAGCCCACGGAGGTCCTACACCAGAGTAGGCTGATATTTCCTGAGGGAACGGCAAGATGTGGGGAGAGCCCACACTGCAGCAGGGTAGGTGTGTGAGAGGGAAGGAGCAGCAGAGATAAATCATTATGGACTGACGATAAACCTGCTGCCTCGCTCGGAGTGGGAACAGGTAGAGGAGTTGAGTAAAGGCGTGAAGTTGAGCCTGTGAGAAGGGGGAGGAAAGACGTTTTAATGTATGTCTTTTCACTACACAAATCTATTTTAATTGGCAATAAGTTAAATTAATTTCCCAAGTCAAGTCTCTTTTGCCCAGAACTGTAATTGGTAACCAACCTCCCTGTCTTTATCTCAAACCAGAGCTTTCTCAACCTGTTTTCTCCTACTGTCTACCTAAGGAGGGGGAGAGAGTGAACAGATGGATGGGATTTTTTCTGTTTGCCAAGGCTAATGCACCACAGAACAAGGTGTTTTGGTCCATTCATTCCCCAAAGTAGTTTGATTTAAGAACTGTATGTTAAATGAGTACTTAATTAGAATTTTCTAGGACATACTTTTTAATAGCATAACATCTTTGTAAAACTCAAAAAGCAACTAAAAAGATCGACTAACAGTGGGATTAAGTATTTTATGCTTGCCTGTCACTCATTTTCAGAACAGATCACCCAGTAAAACCCTAATACTGTCTTAAATGAGATCAAAGATAAAATTGCTGTGAAGTAAATAGATGTTTGGTGAACTCAGGAGCCTATGGAGGTGAACCGAACTAGGATTTTGTCTATTACCTTTTTTAGTTGGAACCAATAGATACGACACATCTATCAGCATAGTATACTTCACTTCTAGGGTTTCAGTGTAGCACTTGCTCCATTTCACCTCCCAAATACAATTCAAAATGAAGAATCCAAAAAGAAAGTAAAGAAGGAACTGTAAGCTTGTAATTAGTCACTTAGAATAACAGTAATGACTGTTTTAATATGATGTCAAAGCAAACTCCTGGGAAGGAACAGTATTCCTTCTTTGCCAAAAATGAGAGTAGGAGTCTGACAGTCTGTTCTGCATATCTTCACTGACATAGGAATCTTAAGCAAATCATTTGATTTCAGGTTGCTACTCAGTGATAGGCACCATTATTAAAATGGTT
This sequence comes from Theristicus caerulescens, assembly GCA_020745775.1. Taxonomy (NCBI): domain Eukaryota; kingdom Metazoa; phylum Chordata; class Aves; order Pelecaniformes; family Threskiornithidae; genus Theristicus; species Theristicus caerulescens. The sequence goes on along the minus strand of CM036560.1, from coordinate 48,972,330 downwards.
TCAATTCATCATGTACCTTATGGGTAATTAATTCCACATTTAAAATTGGTGGAATGCTTTCAAATCATTGAATAAACAACCGTACAAGCAAACCAAGTGTAATTATTTAAAGTTTTACTTTACCATGAACAACTGTCAGCTTCAGAAACTGTAATGATAAGGATATTCATTTATATTATAGGAGATTAATACATGCATTGCCAAGATATTCCAGAAAAAAAAATGAATTGAGATACACTACATGCCTCTGGCCTGTTTTTTCATACATTTATATTTGTAAGCCATCCCATTTTTACTGTGGAAAGCTGGCAACTATGACCAAAAATGCCTTCTACTCCCTATGACAGCAACTATGACAGCACACGTTCAATAACATAGATGGTATAGTGTGGCATTGTAACATAAACTCGAATGGGCAGAAGTTTCATCTGTGTCTATCACATGCAAGAGATAAAAATGCTAACCATTTCATAGAATCATTTAGGTTGGAAAAGACCCTTAAGATCATCAAGTCCAACCGTTAACCTAGCACTGCCAAGTCCACTGCTAAACCATGTCCTCAAGCACCACATCTACCTGTCTTTCAAATACCTCCAGGGATGGGGACTCAACCACTTCCCTGGGCAGCCTGTTCCAGTTCTTGATGACCCTTTCAGTGAAGAAATTTTTCTTAATATCCAATCTAAACCTCTCCTGGCACAATTTGAGGCCATTTCCTCTTGTCTATTACTTGCTACTTGAGAGAAGAGATTGACCCCCACCTCGCTACAATCTCCTTTCAGGCAGTTGTAGAGAGCGATAAGGTCTCCCCTCACACTGCCGGCTCACATTCAGTTATATTTATACATAACATATATAAATAGATATAGTGACAGTCTTTGCATATCCCTTCTATTTTGTACAGAAAACTAGTATATATGAATCACAGAGACTGGTGTTTCTGCCTTTCTGAAACTTGTGACTAGTGATCATGCCTAACAGTCACCTTAAAGCTATTTTCTGGCTTCTTGTGTACAAGACCATTAATCATAGAATCATAGAATCATAGCATTGTTAAGGTTGGAAAAGACCCTTAAGATCATCGAGTCCAACCGTTAACCTAGCACTGCCAAGGCCACCACTAAAGCATGTCCTCAAGCACCACATCTACCTGTCTTTTAAATACCTCCAGGGATGGGGACTCAACCACTTCCCTGGGCAGCCTGTTCCAGTGCCTGACTACTCTTTCAGTGAAGAAGTTTTTCCTAATATCCAACCTAAACTTACCCTGGCACAGCTTGAGGCTATTTCCTCTCATCCTATTACTTGTTACTTGGGAGAAGAGACTGACACTCACCTCTCTACAATCTCCTTTCACGTAGTTGTAGAGAGCAATAAGGTCTCCCCTCAGCCTCTTCTTCTCCAGACTAAACAACCCCAGCTCCCTCAGCCGCTCCTCGTAAGATTTGTTCTCTAGACCCTTCACCGACCTTGTTGCCCTTCTTTGTACTCTCTCCAGCACCTCAATGTCCTTCTTGTAGTGAGGGGCCCAAAACTGGACACAGTACTCGAGGTGCGGCCTCACCAGTGCAGAGTACGGGGGCACTATAACCTCCCTGGTCCTGCTGGCCGCACTATTCCTGATACAAGCCAGGATGCCGTTGGCCCTCTTGAGCACCTGGGCAAAATAAGGATATTTTCAAGAAGTTTTCTAAGAACTTTCAGCTAAGTTGGTGGATGTTTCCTCCTTACATGGAATGATCACCCATCCCTTCAGCATAGCTGTATGTCCTGCTTACAGAGTAGAGACACCTTTATGCTGTATGACCAGCTTTAATGTAAAACCACTCCATCTTTGTCTCAGATACTTTGCTGTGTTTTCCCTTCACTTAACAGGCAAATCAAACTGAACAGAATGGAATGTTCCCTTCTGACTCCACCAGTTTACCATGTTATGGAATTATGGATTGTTTCCACTAGGAGGAAAAATCAAACATGGTGTTTCTTTGATGCAATCCTGTTTACAAAGATGGTACAAAATGCTATTTCTATAAACACAATAGGAAGTAGAGAAGAAACAGCAGGGCTGTCTTAGTGCCAAAGCACTTAGTTCACGTGTTCTTTCAGATGTTACCATTCCCTCAGCTGATGGTGCTTGTGGTTTGTTTCACTGCTTCTCTTCTTTTAGACTCTGGGTTTTCTTTCTTCCTCTCTGCTTGGAACAGGAAATATTCACAAATCAGTACCCAATGAAATTCCCTCTACCCACATTTGCCTGCTACATAAATTTTGCTTGGGAAAGTGGAGTAGACAATGGTCTCAGGTTAAGGATGTTATTTATTTCAGATATTTGATCCCACAATAGTTGAAAATAACTCATATTCTCTTTTTTTTAAAAAAAATGCATTTTAAAGATATGGAATTTAAAATGGACTGAAAATTTAATCAGAATCCTTCAGTTTTTTCTCTGATCTGTAATGAAGTCTTCCTTAATAATGAAATCTTATAGTCTTTCATCTGATAGATGAACGTTTATGAATATGACACTTTGGAACTATGTATAAGAAATTATACCTTTATAAAAATTCAATTGTAATTACATTTACTTTGAAATTACAATCTAATTAAAGTCACGTAAACTTGCATTATCAACAGTTTTAGTTATGTGCCTTTTCAATAGAAGCAGTATAATTTCACAGCTCCAGACTACTAATTGTACAGTAAAGTTTAGACTACAGCTACAAAAGCCTTTATTCAGTTGATATGTAAATTAATTAGCAGGATTAATGTGTGACTTGATGCCACTAGACATACAATATGACCTTGCACTTTGCCAGTAATGAACTTAGAGTTTGCAAGTAAAAGGATGCTAACGTAAGGATTGTGTTGGCAAAATAACTCTGGGTAAAATCAAAACACGTCAGATTTCAATTTTTTTTTTTTTTTTAAGTTTTCAGGAAAAATGCTGTTCCATAAAAAAATACTGTATGTTTTTACTAAGATTTTAGCAGAACTTTTAAGGAAGATTAACATTTTTTCAGTATTTGACCTATTGAAGAGCAATGAGGGGTGTTTGGTAAGGTCCACAATACAGAATTCAGACTGCAAGCAGAGGAGAAAGGAACAGGGTAAATGATGAAAGAAGTAGTGCAAAAAATACCTGTTATATAAAAGTAGCATCTATTATACCCTCCCAGTCTAGATAAAAGATGTTCTACTTTTGCTTTTAAGGTGTATTCTGTTTTCCTTAAAAAGAAACTTCAAACAAAAACATATTTAGGCTTTTGACAGAGGTTGGGTGTGTCAGCATCAGTTCATCAATTGATGAATCAGAAAAAACTTGGCTAGCAAAACAAAGCTGGATTTTGTAGATCTCACAGTTGAAGGCATCTAAACAACATTCAAGATGAAAACCTGAATTTACTGAACAATAATTTTGTGTTTAGTGTAGTAAGAGCAAAGACAGCTCTTCCAAAAGTTGAGTAACTTAATTGTTAATGTAATACACTGTTAAGCTCTTCTGAAAAATCTGTAATTCTTCTGCAATGAACAGTTATGATACCTTTTGACCTCAGACTCAAAATGTAGGGAAAATGAGCAAATTAAAATATAATAGATCCTCATAAGAGCATGCAAGAGAAGCATAATAATAATAATAATAATAATAATAATAATAATAATAATAATATACCCTATGCCCATGAAATGTGATTTTAAGCTTCCATAAAGTAATACAAAATCAGCAAAAAGGCTTGAGGGGTTTACGACTGTTGTGGTTTAACCCTAGCTGGCAACTAAGCACTACACAGCCGCTTGCTCACTCCCCCCTGGTGGGATGGGGGAGAGAATCAGAAGGGTAAAAGAGAGAAGACTCATGGGTTGAGATAAAGACAGTTTAATAGGTAAAGCAAAAGCTGCGCATGCAAGCAAAGCAAAACAAAGAATTAATTCAGTACTTCCCATCGGCAGGCAGGAGTTCAGCCATCTCCAGGAAAGCAGGGCTCCATCACACATAATGGTTACTTGGGAAGACAAACGCCATCACTCCAAACGTTCCCCCTTCCTTCTTCTTCCCCCAGATTTATATGCTGAGCACGATGTCATACGGTATGGAATATCCCTTTGGTCAGCTGGGGTCAGCTGTCCCAGCTGTGTCCCGTCCCAACACCTTGTGCACCCCAGCCTACTCGCTGGTGGGGTGGTGTGAGAAGCAGAAAAGGCCTTGATGCTGTGTAAGCACTGCTCAGCAGTAACGAAAGCATTCCTGTGTTATCAACCCTGTTTCCAGCAAAAATCCAAAACATAACCCCATACCAGCTACTAGGAAGAAAATTAACTCTGTCCCAGCCAAAACACGCACAATGACTGACCAATAAACACTTACAATGGAAGAAGGCTCAGTAGAAATAGGCAAGTTTGATGTGCCCATGAAGCTCAGGGAATAATGCAAGATGTGACTGACAAGAGTTGCAAAGAAAGCTGGCTTTATCTCAACACAAAGGGGACCAGAGTGTGGCCTTTGTTTTAGATAAACAGCTATGTCAGTTGACTGGATCAACTGGTGGTATAAATGTTGCCCCCTGAGTTAGCCAGACCAGCATGAGGGGCGGGGAGCCATCACATGGCTCAGCCCAACATATAAAAACTAAACAACAAACAAAAGAATTTTAAAGAAAGCAATGGGCTTGAGCTGGCTTCAACCCACATATTCCTTCCCAGCAACTGGGGACACCCAGTGTCGTGATGGTAAACATATTGTCAAGACTGGTAATGGGAAACATATTAGCATTATCATTGAACTATGTGTTGCAATTGCTATAGTTTCCCAAGTGATTGTTTTCCGTGTAGCATTTTATTTATGTTCTCGCTAATGTATCACTGAGCAGTCCTTGTGTAAAACAGAATCTGTCTAGACTTTTGTTGATGGTGTGTTTTTAAAAAGTTATTACGGGAGTCTCCAGTAATATTTCTATTATATGTTTAATAGAGTCAGAAATAAGAATCAGAAGTTGATTCTGCTTTATGCTTCAGTTTATAAAATACTAAACTAATCAAAAACCTGTAAAATAATTACTGTCAATGTCTTCTACATAAGCTATTTTTACAGGAGGCTACAGTTAACGCACTTCTTGGGTTTAATCCTAGCACTCCCAAAGTCAATGATAAAACACTTTGTAATTGCAGTTGGGCCAGAGTTTCATCCTCTGCTCTTTTGAGTAACTGAAGGATACATACAGACAAAGTAATACATTTTAAATTGCTGATAGCTCTTATGTTTCTGTCTGTCACAGGATCATATGAATCGCTCATCAAATTTGACCATTCATTCATCTGGTTAAATATACTTCTTAACATATTCCCTACCCCAACATAAAAACAAATTTATTCCTTAATTCTATTCAGTTCTGTGCTGCTGTATAGTATAATTTTCCATATTTAAATACTTACGTAATTCACAATCATTATTTTTCCATTTACCCTACAAATTCCATGTGTAGATTTTTGAACCCTGCTACAATTTTTAGCTTTTATGATGTGATTATATACTTAAAAGAGAATGTTGCACTGTATAAAATGTATATTTTCTCAATTTTAAATTTGTTATTTTCTAATACAGTGGCTTCTAGAACTTGTATTATAAGTATTATTAGATTTCTGGGGTGTACATGTCAACTTTAGGACAAAAATATCTGGCATATTGATAAGATCTCTTTGAAGAACAAAAATTCTATGTTTCTTGTTTCTTATGTGAACTGCAGGGACCTAATAGGACCACAACTCATAGAAACAGAGATATTGGTTGGAACTGACTTCAGGATATAATCAGGTCCGGCCTCCAGCCAACACCTGATCAGGACAGCCACGCATAGCTTTGCCTAGGTGATTCTTGAGCTTATTTTGCTGTCTCTCTGGGAAACCTGTACCACTGCTGCACCATACTGACAGCAAAAAAAAGTTCTTCTAATGTTCAACTTGAAACTCCCAAGCCACAATTTTTTTTGTCTGTCTTAAGGATGAGCATAACATGGAGTTTTTGCCCAGTCATGGATACCTCCTCCAATTGTCACTCTTTTCCACAGAAGACATACAGTAACCTTACAATCATGATCCACCAACTTTTTCAACACCTTCAAGATGAAACAGCTAATGAAATGCTGATGTTGTTCAAGCTGATGGATTTAAACATATCCATTTTCTCTAGGTACTTTTGAGCTGTTGCTCCCAGCTGTTAGCTGTCTCACTCCTTCCCAGACTATGCTGTTACACACAGAGGTCTGAGAGCAGGCAAAGTCTGTGAAGTACAAGACACAAAGGCACCGAGTTGTTTAGCCTCCTCCATGTCACCTCTCACTTGTTGGTTCCCCCACCCATTAGCAAAACCCACCTTTTCCCTGAACTTCTTTTTGCAATTAGTTTAACTGTAGGATCCTTTTTTCTTATGTCTAATATCCCTTGCTAGGTTTAGCTCCAGCTGGGCTTTGTTCTCGAATTTCTCCCTAAGTATCTGAGAAATGCTTCTGTACTTCTCGTTTGTTGTCTGTCATTTCCATCCTTTGTATGTTGCTTTTTTGCATTTTAGTTCAAAAGGTATTAATATATGTGAAAAAAAGTAGGTCATACTCAAGATGAATAAGTATTAGACCAGGATGAAAATTTACCAAGTTTGAAGTTTAAATTATGTGAATATTTTGGTTAGATAGAAATTCTGGAGTTCTGAGGAGATTTTTTGAAAAAGAAATGTATTACAGACACATTGGTATATTTTACAGCCCTGTGTTTTTTGGCTGCTTTTAATTAACACAACAAAACAAAACTACAGATAACAGCCTACAAATCCATATAGTCAAAATGGAACCTCCGTATGCAGCTGACTTAAAAAAAAAAAATCAGATCACTTTTTTATTTCAAGCCCAGAGCTTTTTAATCAATTCCGTGTGGAAGCAAGGAGACTGCCACTTTGCTTGTCTGCATTGTTACAAAAAGTGCTCTCCTGTGTTGCCAAGCTTACTGTGCTGCCTCTGTCTGGCACCAAAGCGCTATCTTTTGCTGCCATGCAGCCTGCATTATGTGATAAAGTGTAGTTCTCTGCTTTGCTGATTATCAACTCTACTATAGACAGTGCTCCCCTGTGCTGTAGTATTCCATTTTGAAGTACTGTTCTCTCCTGCTTGTCTCCCTTCTGAAACGCCCATCACAATGAAATTTACATTACTGCTTTCACTAGAAGTTTTTGTGTGGTATGCAGTCTGTAAAGGTATTATTGGTTTTAATTTCACATTTGTGTGTGTATGTGTATTTGAGTAATGGGATATTGAAAGACCTAGAACTGGAAAATGATATGCTACTTTTATTTATAGAATTGAAAACGTGTATTACAAACAGTTGTATCAGGGGATAAGCAGAGAATAGAAATAATATTTCATTGATCTGATCTATTTTGAGTGAAATTCACCTTGAAATGAAAAAAGTAACCACAAAGGTCTTGCCCACCAAAAAAACCCCCCAAAACCTAAAAAAATCCAATAATAATAACAGCGTGCCAGGGGGCTGCCAGCAGCAAAGCAATCAGGCCTGTACCTTCTGCTAACAAATATTCTGCCCCCTTTCAGGCCATAGAGCTGACTGTTCACATCCTTAGGTAACATTTGCCTACATCATTTTCTTTAATTTTTGTTACTGCTGATACTGCATCCTGGGATGCATTAGGAGGCGTGTTGCCAGCAGCTTGAGGGAGGTGATCCTTCCTCTCTACTCAGCACTGGGTTGGCTCCATCTGGAGTGCTGTATCCAGTTCTTCATTCCCCAGTCCAAGAGAGACATGAATTTACTGGGGCAAGTCCAGCAACAGGCCACAAAGATGGCTCATATGAGGAGAGGATGAGAGAGCTATGACTGTTCAGCCTGGAGAAGAAAAGACTCAAGGGGGTCTTTTGAATGTATATGAATACCTGATGGGGGGAAAGAAGAACAGGGAGCAAGAATCTTAGTGGTGTCCACTGACAGGACAGGAAGCAATGAGCACAACTTAAACCCCATGAAATTCCACCTGAACACAAGAAAACATTTTTTTTCTGTGAGGGTAGTCAGACACTGGATGAGGTTGCCCAGAGAAGTTGTGGAGTCTCTATCTCTGGACATATTCAAAACCTGGCTGCATATGGTCCGTGGCAACCTGCTGTAGCTGATTCTGCAGTGAGCAGGGGAGTTGAACTAGACTATCTCCAGAGATGCCTGTCAGTCTCAGATTCTGTGATATCACAATAGCCAGAGAATAGGTTGTCACTTAAACTTCAGAGAAGTTTAAGAATGCTTCAAAGAAGATGTGTCTTAAATCCTCTTCTCTCTGCTTCCAGGAGAGATATATACTGCCTCAGAGCTCAGTGGATTTCATAGTCCCAAATCTCCAAAGTTTGAAAATATTCTTCTTTCAAAATGCAGGTTATGGTCTTTCTTTGCCTTTCCCCATTGGCTTTTAATGAGTCCACGACAAAAAACACAAAGGTCATCTGTGTTTCAGAAGTAAACACAAAACCTTGTTCAGTTAATTCTGAAAAACACCCCCACAGACAAAAAACCCAAACAAGCAAAGAAATCTAACTATAACAAGGCCAACCCAGCTTTCTGGGAGAATTTGCTTCCTCAGTGAATGCTCTAACCATTAAACTAGTACATCTTCATCAATATGTTACTTGAACATAATATTAGATTTTGATACCAGCATTTTAACCTAAGTCCTTGTAGTTGAAAAGAATGTCTGGCTCCTAAACTAAGGTAAGGAGCAGCAGGAATCAAACGAGATGTATGCAGAGCCATTCAGAGGAAAGGTGTCAACAGAAAAGGGACAAGGTCTGTTTTGAGATGTTATGGAGGATCCTAAATCATTCAATATATGTATTTATTCTGTGTCTGGATGCCGGTTTATAGAAGGGCCATAGCTTTTACTTTTTGCCTGTGATTTCTCCTACGTTAGTGTGACATTCTGTATTGGTTGTATTATGTCTGTGGGCAAAACATAAAAAAAAAGATTACCACACCAGTCAGCTGAAAAAGTTGGCAGAGCACATATTGCTATAAATGACAGAAGCAGGAGCAGCAGGTCCTGGAGAAAGAAACTCCAGCTTGAGCCAGGTGGTACTCTACAGTTTACCCAGTTTGATTAATTTTAAATTGTTTGAACAACAAATGTGTCCTTGAAGAAAATGGTTCTGAAAAAAATTCACATTAGTGGAACTTCCATTGATGTATTAGCTGGCAGGCTGGCTGCCTGATTTACAGAAGAAAGGAACTGAAGCAGGGAAAGGATCCAAGGGTGGATTTGGAAAGAACTTTCTACCAGGTAAAATCCAGGCCACTGAATCAAATGGAAATGAATCATCTCACATGACTGAGAACTGTTTGAATAATCTTTTTATTTGTCTTTTTTTTTTTTAAATAAGAGCTATAACTTTAAATTTCTCAGTAAATTAAATGTGGGCTAGTAAAATTAAACTATTGGTAATTAAGTCATTATTTATATTTCCATTAAATGTAAAAAAAAAAAATTATTTGCTTTATTTTCTCCCAAACTGCCTAATTTATAGAATTCAATTTTAAAAAAGTCTATACTACTGTGGAAAAAAGCAAAAATAAAAAAAACCAATAAAAAACAAAACCCCCAAACAAAATGACCCTATGGTTCTCACTTAAAGACTGGAATTAATTATGACTGACTTATTTTGTGTCACCAAACAGCTAAAAACCAAACTTCTTCCACAGCTCTATTCTTTATCCTCCTCTGCCCAGTGGTCTTACACTAGAAGAACCCTATTTTTGTAGGGTTTTAACTTCCCTGAGGATGAAGGTAACATCAGTTCTTCAAACAACTACATGAGTAATTCCATAGGTAAACAATCTTGATGAACTACTTCTATGTTACAAAACAAACACATATGCAGAATAGCAATATCCGTCATGCCCAGTTCATCTTACCACTTCAGTCTTTGTGAAATATGGAGATTTTTATCAGTGGTGTGGAGGATATATTTTCTTCCTTTGGGTAAGCTGGCTGTTTTTCACTCTCTCTCTCCCCTCTGAGATTTGGGGGTGGGGTCTGGACAGAACAACTGATTAGTGAAAATTAGTGCCTAATGTTGAGGATGTTGTTTGTTTGTTTTTTATATGTCTGTTTTACTTTTCTATCTTCTCTTTGAAAGTCCATAGTCCAGATTTGCCAAATGTATTTCTCTCTGCTTTTTGGCAGTCTGACACTGATTATGATGATGAAGGTCTGATTAATAAAATGGCAGTTAATTAAACTTCTGTGATTTGTTGTAACATATGTAATTTTAAGTCTGTACAAGGTTCTTATCACAATATTCTTTTGTGAAAAGCAGTAGCAGAATAATAAAATTTGTAGTTGTGGTCTGAGAATATCTCTGTTGGTAGAAGGAGGTATGATCTTTTTTAATTAGGGGAAAGGTTGATTAATCTGTCTAATGCCTAAGTGGTATTGCTATTTAATAACTGTTCTCATTTTGCTAAGATCTACATTATAGAAGTTTCTGGCGGGAGAAATAGGATGAAAAACTGCTTTATTTCTGACTCACTAATTTAAGTAAGTTATAGTCTTCTTAATTAGTAAAATCTCTTATTGCCTTGCTCTTGCAGGTGGCAAAATCTTAGAAATACTAACACTGAAATTAACATAAAATACTAGCTTATAGAGTTTCACATTATGTCTTCATGCTACTAGAGGTTTTAGTCTCAGCTGCTGGTGTCTGCAAAACACTAGAAATCAGTAATGCAAGATTTTACAAGGAAATGTCTAAAAATCTGTGTGCTTATTCCACTGTGTTTCTTCAAATGACTCTCACAGCAGAGTTCATTTAAAGGTAGAATAGGTAGAATCCCATGAGTTAGATCAAGTGCTATGTGTAACTATCTTGTACAGCCAACTGGAGAACTTGGAAGAACATTTTCTCATACCAACTTTTCCTATTAGTGTTAATTATTGTTGGATTAGTGTTAATAACCATATAGTAGCTTCTTGCTTATGAAAGTACAAGTACAAAAAGTATATTACAAATGGAAAGAGAATATATCAGCAGCTCAGCTCACTCTTACTTCACCCCAGGTGCAAACTGTTGCTAGTCAGAGTAGTTCACAGCTGCATCCCTTTAACACGATCTGAACTGTAAGAACTCCAAAATCAAAATACAGTGAATAGCAGCAGCTGGGCTTTATTGCTGAGCCAGATTTCCCCAGAGTTTTAGTAGTACAAACAAATTAATTTTAGTGGTATATTATAGCCTAATTAGTTTAGCACTCTCAGAGTGGGCTTTTGTGAATACCTCTCTCAATTCTTTTCTGTATAAGACATCATGCAGTGTAATAGTATTCCCCCAAGACTGATGTTCCTTCCCCTTTGTTGAAATCCCCAGAGTTCTGGTCAGTTTGTCCTTGCAGAAAACCAGCCAGGATTAAAACCTTCCTGCTTACTTAAGCAAATGTACTGATGTTGTTTCCTTTGCTAAATAGTCCTATGACTTGCAGAAACTATGAGAAAGAGTGAAAAACTGAAAAGAGAAAAAAATCTACATAATAAAGGGAAAATAAAGTATTGTTGTGTGAGATGTCAGCCACTGAACGTTTTGGCTGTTCCCTACTTCCCCACCCCTACCCTCCAAATTTTTAATTGTTAGTGGAGGAAGAAATTGAAGGACAAAGTACTTGTGAGGAACAGCTAGTATCTGAAAACCTTGGCTAATTCCAGTGCTAACCTACAAATAGAAGCCTTTAAAGTATGCTTACTGTTCTGACAGCTGATCTTCCAGTCTCTGATAAATGATTCTCTCATCTCAGTGAAAATAAACAAACTATATGATATTGATTTTGCTATAGCTCATTGAAAAGTCTGTGGTGTGGATAATATTGTGGAATTGTGATATGATAAAATGACTACTGGGCAAAAATGTTCTTTGTCACTTCTGTCTCCTCAGTTTTCTCTTACTTTATCTCTGCTTTATGGGAATAAGTAATCCCTTCGAAACAACATATATAGAATCATAGAATCATTTAGGTTGGAAAAGACCCTTAAGATCAAGTCCAACCGTTTATCTAGCATGGCCAAGTCCACTGCTAAACCATGCCCCTAAGCACCACATCTACACGTCTTTTAAAGACCTCCAGGGATGGGGATTCAACCACTTCCCTGGGCAGCCTGTTCCAGTGCCTGGCTACCCTCCAGCAGATCAACGCTCCTGCCCAACTTGGTGTCATCTGCAAACTTACTGAGGATGCAATCAATGCCCTCATTCAGATCGTTGATAAAGACATTAAACAGAACTAGCCCCAATACTGAGCCCTGGGGAACACCACTTGTGACCAGCTGCCAAGTGGATGTAATTCCATTCACCACAACTCTTTGGGCCCAGCCATCCAGCCAGTTTTTACCCAGCAAAGAGTACACCTGTCCAAGCCATGAGCAGCCAGTTTTTCCAGGAGAATGCTGTGGGAAATGGTGTCAAAGGCTTTAATAAAGTCTAGGTAGACAACATCCATAGCCTTTCCCTCTTTCACTAAGCAGGTCACCTTGTCATACAAGGAAGGATCAGGTTCGTCAAGCAGGATCTGCCTTTCATAAACCCATGCTGACTGGGCCCGATCCCCTGGTTGTCCCCTACGTGCCACGTGATGGCACTCAGGCTGATCTCTCCATAACCTTCCCCGGCACTGAGGTCAGGCTGACAGGCCTGTAGTTCCCCAGATCCTCCTTCTGGCCCTTCTTGGAGATGGGCGTCACTTTTGCTTACCTCCAGGCAACTGGGACCTCCCTGGTTAGCCAGGACTGCTGACAGATGATGGAAAGTGGCTTGGTGAGCACTTCCGCCAGCTCCCTCAGTACCCTTGGGTGGTGGCTAAGCATTTGCCCTTGGATTATGGGGCCTTCATTCTGCTCCCCATCCCTGTCTTCCAGTTCAAGTGGCTGGGTATCCTGAGAACAACTGGTCTTACTACTAAAGACTGCGGGAAAGAAGGCATTAAGTACCTCAGCCTTTTCCTCATCCTTTGTCACTATGTTTTCCACTGCATCCAATAAAGGATGGAGATTCTCCTTAGCCCTCCTTGTACTATGTAATAATTTTTGCAGTCAGGAAAAAAATTAGGATCAATTTTGCACATAGTTATATATATGTTCAACTTATACAATTTCTTGATGTCCATAGAGCTCCTTGTATATTTTAATTTAATCATCAGCCTATATATTTTCATATTCAAATCTTGACTTTGCACGACACTAGAACATCTTATTAGGAAATGCCTTTCAAAAAACTGCATTTCAGTGGTGCCCTTAGTAGCTTAGCATAATATAGATGTGGATGCATGCCCTGGCATGATTTCAGAGTTTTGACAAATATAAGGTTAGTCATATACATATAGGTATATGTCTACCCTGGTTTAGTGCAGTGGGGAAATGAAGAATGGCTAGTTACTTACTGTTGTTTTCTGTCACTAGTAGCAATTTGTTTTCTTCTTAAATGTATATTACAAGGACAGAGCAGAGTAATAAACCAGAAATGGGTAGAGCAGTTAGCTTAACTGACATGCTTTATAGCAACTGTTGAATAAATCAACAAAACTTGTGCTAAACCTTCATTTGCTTTTGCTTCCCAATAGAAAGTATGTAGCTATGGGTGAAATTTCTAAATAAAATGACTTTACTAGCAGTATTTCCCTATTGACAGCAGTAGTGAGTCTACTTGTATAAACAGGATTTCAGGTGGCTGCCAAAGACTGCCTGAATCACATTATCTTCCTCAGCTCAAAGCAGGTATAAAGCAATTAGTGGTTTATAGATCCTGATTAATTAGATCCAATTTTTAGTTAACATCAGATCTTTTGTTATTGAAGATGTGATGGAGCTGTGGTAGCTATGAGAAATAATGAGAAGAGGAAATTTATATAAACAAAAATCATCAGAGCAAAGGATCATGTGTGTTGACAGGAAAAAGGAGAAAAAGAGGACAAATTGTTCATCAGAGTGTGTGTTGCCACATGATGCATGAGCCCTAGAATAATTTCTTGTTGTTGTTTTTATTGACCCTGCTGTATATTCTGTTTGCATCTTCAAGCAGAAGTTTGAGCCAGATCCCAGGTAAAATGTATGGAAATACTGGTGTAATTATACTGTCACAGGTGTTACCTTCTGAGTCACTAAGGCTAACTTCAGTTAGTACTACACAGGTGGGAACTTCTAAAATAGTTAGAGACTGTTGTGTACTTCTAGTACTGCTCTTTTCCTCCAGTCTTGCTTTTCATCCAGCAACCTTCACTGACTTTTGGAGCTACAACAAATTCCATGCATGTACACTTGGGTGTCCAAGAAAAGTCTTTTCAGTCTCCTGTGAAGTCTGGCTGTGTATCTATTCACTGCTCTTCTCAGGATCCCCTGATCTCTTGCTACATACATCTCTTCTCATTCTTTTTTTTCCCACTTCCTTTTGTGTTCTGGAAACATCCCCAAACTGAGTAATCTCCTCTGATCTATGGGAGCACCCAGGGTATGGTAAGATGTTGATCTGTGTTGCACCTTTTCACAGGAACATATTGTGCAATACACTGTACACAGCAAAGACCTAAAATAGAGACCATCCATCTGAATAGTTTGTATTTACAATGTGTCTGTTTCCCATCTAGAAAGAAAATCTTTTTTCATTTGTAATTGAGTAAAATATTCTAAATATTAAAACAATAAAAAAGAGTGTAACATCAAGGTAAGAAGTTTATTTACATATTTATTTGCATTCTGACTAGTCAGGTATAGCACTTCATAATAGAACACCACTGAAATATTATTGTTTAAAAATCTACTAGGAAGAGTTAAAATTCAGGGATTTTTAAAAGGTATCTCTAATATTCTTCCTAACTCACTTTTCTCCTCCCTTTTAAACCTGCTTTATAAATATATCTAATGACTTATATTTAAGTAAAGGATCAGATTGAAGTACTGTTTTGCTACTATTATGAATGACATTACTCATATTCAGAAGTGGGTTTGATATCAAAATTGAGGGGGGGGAAGCATCGATTTATGTTTTTCTCAAATGCTACAAAAATTTAGCAAACCAGGTTACTTACGAAAAAAGATTGTGTAGGCCTCAGTAATCTCAGCAAATGCTGGAAGTACCAAAGTTATATGAATTCTTACAGTCATGGTATACCCAGTTCATCTGCAACTTGAATGGCTCGATAAAACCTTTCTTTTCTTCTTCCCCTTCTTGTTTTTGGACTTGCTGAGAGCTCAAAAGAAATATCTGGGTTAAGTGGTTCCTTTTCACTCTACAAGCACGTTCTTTCCTTGCGTTCATAATTAATTAGAACCATTTAACTATCTAATAAACTAGCCATAGGCAAGATCTCTGTCCTGAAAGGTCAGACAGTGGTGAAATTGTTTTCTGAATCTGGAAATTCTGGGAGACATTTATTTGAATGAACTTTTTATACCAGTTCTCAGGGCTGTCATAAGTGTCCTCAGTGCAGCTAACAACATAGTGGAACAAAGGATTTAAAAAGCACTTCTATGCTTTTACATAGATGATGAAGGTCTACCTGGATTCTGCACAACATAAAATAGTCTTAAAGTAACTCCAAATGTGTTAATTAGCAATATTTTCAAAAAGACTTATACATTAGGTGAGAACACAGTCTTTCAGAAATGCTTTGACCTTGCTGTACAGTCCCAAAACAAGCCTGATGAGATAAAAAAGAGTAGAAGAATGCCACATTCATCAGTCAGGTGCCTATTTTCTTATTCTATAATTATTTTTTACTTTTAAATCATGTACTCCTAGCATTGCAAATGCTAAGTTTAGTTAATGCACTGGTAGAACTTAAGTGATGTGGAATGTGTGGGAAATGTAGTGGTCCAAACTGGCAAAACCTTTTTTGAATATTCTTCATAGTACATACATATCTAAAGTACTTTCAAAAAACAATGTGTTTTTTGGATTATTGTACTGAAAAGCTTATACTGCCTATATAATTGTCTTTGACTATTATTTGTAAAAAAAACCCCCACTAATGAATACAATAAGCCAAGTCACAAACACTGTAATAATATAATTATCATAAAAACAAACTTGCATTTTATCATACTATGAATACTGAATTCAACTCACATTTGAGTTAGTAAGTTATTTTTTCTTTTTTTTTCTTCTTTTATTTTTTTCCACCTAAAATCCTTATCTTGTTTTCCTAAAACAAGGAATAAGTACTAACCTACAGTAAATATTTCTAATTGCTGTTAATCAAATGGAATACAGTATGTATCATAGCTTAAATATGCTGTACAATCTTCTTTTGAGTCATAGTAAAATGTAGCATATGGACTGACAAAAAAATTTATTATGTGAAATTCAGTGTCAGCTGAAAACCTATTTCATTTTTTTCTTTTTGCAAAATCCATTTCTAAATGTAATGACCTACATGTATGTGTTAGTAATGGAAAGTCAGAATATTTTGTAGATTAAGTTACAGCCAAAAAGACATACTCCAAGGTGTTTTTTTTTCCCTAGAAGTTTTTGCTGAGTGACTGAAAGTAGGAGTAAAGTTTTAGTAAAGAGAAAAGGAAGAATAAGAATCAATTTCTCAGTGGTCAATAGAACCCAGTGTAATTTCTGGTGTCCACTGTGTTCCATGTTGAAATGAACCACCTGACAATTCATGGTTAACAGGAGTATTTTATTTTCACTTTAAATCTCAAGGCATTTTATTTTATTTAGATGTTAATTCTAAGGTACCACTGCACTGTAAATTTCCTTCTGCTGAAAAGTGTGTGAGCAACAAGAGATGTTTTCAAATAAAAATTATCTAGTTACAAAAGTTTGAATATGCAGTCATTTTTAAGGAAGAAAGTGGAATGGAGAAAGTGTCTGTAGAAAAAAATTTTGTCTCTGTGATTACAAGTGATCCAATTAGACTCATTTGACCTGAGTAACAAAATTAATAGGCTATTTCATCTCAAATACTTATTGTAGTTCTTTACTGCCCAAAGCAGTCCTTTGCAAAGCATTTAAGTGCATGAATGTATGCTTATATCTACCTGTAAGAAAATGTTTAGTCTAAAATGTTTTATATTCCTGTTTATTTTGGGGACATAGTCTCATGATATTACCTGGAATGTGTTATGAAGTGAATAGATTAGTTAAGAAATCTGTTGTGGGCTGAAAAATTATTAGCAGCTTTAAT
This sequence comes from Theristicus caerulescens, assembly GCA_020745775.1. Taxonomy (NCBI): domain Eukaryota; kingdom Metazoa; phylum Chordata; class Aves; order Pelecaniformes; family Threskiornithidae; genus Theristicus; species Theristicus caerulescens. The sequence goes on along the minus strand of CM036560.1, from coordinate 48,955,125 downwards.
GGCATTGATACATCAGATATATTAGCACTCAGGTGAAAGAAGTAGAAGAGAAGATCTCCCACACAAAGCGTGCTCTATTAACTGCAACTAAATGGGGGGAAAAAAGTTGCTTTAAAATAATAATAATCTAAGCTATCAAATACATCAAGAAGAAAATTACTCCACTTGCTGTCTTATTGCATTATACGAAATGTTTCAGAAAAATGAAAGCTAATAAAAAGAATGTAATCATATATGTAACTTCATTGAAATTTATGGTAAATACAGTGTATTTATCCTTAAATATTTAAAATAGACTATCATAAGAATAAAATATAGCATTAAAAACTTTTTTTTTTTTTTTTAACACTGATAACAAGATACTCCAGAGTTGAAAAAGAAGGATAATTTCTTTCCTGGTTTAAAAGGGGATTGTCAAACTTCTTCAGATAAGGTTGCTTAATGTTAGTTGCTTTCATCCATGTACTCTGTGCAGGCCTTCAAAATTATACTAGAAATCATCCATGTGCAGACTCAAGGAGTAAGAGAAGGAAAAGGAAGGTAACTCAAAGAAAGGAAGGAAGAGAAAATACATGTAAAATGAATAGAGAGAATTAGCTGTGGTTTTGTTGCCATTTGTCTACTGGCAAATAAAGCAGCTGCCTGTAGGACACAGAAGATATGTGTTGAAGGGAAAAAGCATGATTTACACTGAACCTTTATTCAGTTTTGCTTCCTACACTGCTGATGGGTGCAGGTGTTGCATATGGTTCAGAAAGGTGAAAGCTCTTGTTTTGAAGATCAAGCAATAGACCTCAGGGCGGGTGTACTTTGGAGAATATAAAAAGCGCTCTGAGTAGGAGCACATCATTAAGCCTACCTGGCTGGTCCTACTTGGCTGGACCTTTGCATGCTGGGGTCTGAGAATGCCGTGTGGAAGAGTTTGGAAGAGACCATAGTCTCTGGCTGTGCTTCAGGATCCACACCCTGGACCTTGCGAAAGGTACTTGAAAGGTGATATAGGTATTGGTAAGACTTTTGCCCAGTTCATTTTGGTTACAGAAATGCTTCTCTCCCTTTGCCCTCACTTTCCAAGCCGCATGAAATCATGTGGCTTGTTGGGCGCTGAAGGTGTGTAGCAGTGGCATATTCTTGATGATGAGACTTTCCCAGTTTCTGCATAACTGTGAATATCATGGAGTATGGGGAGCCCATGGTCCTCAAGAAGTGTGAAGAGGCACTTTCATTTCTAGTTTTCAGCAAGTAGCTTGCAGATGGGATCAGCTGTGGGTGATATTCCTCAAGAAAGGTCAGTGAGGACACTCTGTCTCATTTACCAGCATGCCATCATGTCCAGTTGAATGAATTGTCCATGGGATATCATTTCATTGATCACTACAAAATGGGGATGTGGACAAACTTCTACATCAGAAGGAATTCCAGGGCAAATTTTTGCTGACTACTGTGAAGGCAACACTGGTGCTCTGCTGAACACGTATAAGACACAAGTTGAACCATTCCTTGATCTAGATGAGTAGACCATGGCAAGGAAGGAGTCACAGTAAACATGAGACGACCTTTTGACCAAGTGCGATAGGTTCATTTCCTCATGTTCCACCTCCCACTTTTTTGGTTAGAAGCTGAATTCATCTTCCCCATACAGCTGCTCCAATGGTTAGTAAAGCTGATCTGCAACAAGACGCTGATGAAAATTCTGTGCACAGCTAAAGGAAAGTTGCTGTCACAGTGCTTACAGTTTTTTGCTTAAAACCAATTTAATTGTTTAAAAGGAAAATGTTCTAAAAAATGTGTCAAGAGCATAATATTAAAATAGGTCATCAATAATGATGAAGGGGGGGCAGGGCAGTGAGAGAGAAGACTTGCATGGTAGTGATGGTGAGGTTTAAAAATCTGTGGAAATACAAAGAAAATCTCTGTGTAAGGAATTAGTTCCTTTTTAAATATACAGGCAATTTATTTGTGAAAGAACCAATTTTGTTTTCACCAGTGAGAAGGAAACTGCCATATTAATTTATTTCATATTAGAAACAGCACTGGGAGAGTAAAATAAGCTTTGCTCTATGCTGCATTTAAATGAGTATATGTGTATGTTTCATTGGAGTATGTGTGTATTTTGTGATTATTCTCCTTCTCTCATGTTCCCCCACATTCTTTGAAGAGAATTCCTTTAAAGTTAAATTTGGTACTTAAAAATGTGGTTGTTGGGGGCAAAAAATTATATAGTCAAACTGACAGCTTTCAAAACTTTTTTTTGGGGGGGGGGTAAAGTACAATGAAGGTTTAAAATCAATGATTAGGCAGAAATTATTTTTCATTTTACCTCTTAAAGGCGGGGAGTTTCTCCGCCTTTCTGAGGTACAACCTATGTATTGTAAATTATTTTAAATGCAGTCACTGGTTTCTTTGGAGAGTGTCCGCAAAAGTATAAACAGTATGCCAAAGCTGCAATTCAATCTACAGAAGGTTTTTTAATCCTGAGTTTTCTAAAGTGAAGTGATGCCATTTTCAGGTGGTGACGTACTATAGCACAACAAATAATTAAAACATACCTGACTTAAACATTTAGGAGACTTTCTGATGGTATCACAATGGTGAATGGCCTGCTCTTTATGCAAATTAATGTATCAAAACAAAAGGTATATAGGTGCAGCAGCAGTCACGTCATTAACTGTCAGGATGAGTAAAGGAAGTCTTAGCAACTGTTTTAAACAGAGATGTGCCAGTCTCAGAGGGAGACTGACCGCTAATTTGTTGGTTATTTTCTAAAATCCACAAAGTATAACTGGAATAATCTAGTTTGATTTCCTGCATGAATATGGACAACAGGCCTGCCTAAATTATTACTGTTTGAAATCCAATGTACTTAGTAATACATCAAAGGACTTGCCCACCTCATTCATTTAAAAGACACAGTCTGTCACCACAAGAAAGGACTTTGCTATGAATTGACAATATCAGATGTATCACTAAAATTTACTTTAGGTCTGCCCAGTTTTTCAGAGACTCATTTTAGTCTGTGTGTTACAATTCTTAGGAAAAAAAAAAGCAATCAGATTACATTTAAAATTTCTATTAATGAAGAATTCTATGCTCCCTACTGAGTGTGGATCCTGTTGGATCACATCCACTGTGATTCCCTTTTTCCAGTAACATCTTGGGACACACAAACTCATTTTAAGGCATACCACTGTTTTTTTGTTTATTGTATTTGTTTTTCCCTTATCAATTAATGTATTCAGTAGTATTAAAAAAACATAGTCTAGGAGTCAAAAGCTGAGTTTAAACTGGTTGTTATGACAATTCACATGTATTCTGTATGAATGCAGGCTGGCACTTTATCTTTGAAATGCATGTCTCTGAAACATGTTTCAAAATCAAGTCCAGGTACACAGAAGATGGGGAACTGTGTTCAATGTTAGACATGCTAGTCATAGTTTTATTTGGCCAGGTTTCTTTTGAAATACAGCCACCACCATTCCTCTTCCCTCCTTTTCAAAATGTATTGACAAATATGTGTAATAGAAGACACACTTACAGAAGAAATTAGGTTTCGTACCCCTGAATTCTTGACTGTGGGAGAATTATTAGACAGTTCTCAGCAGTGGATACATCTAAGCATTCAGGGATATCTGGTCACCTGACCACTATTTTCATTAGAGGGAGATGGTTTCTCATGTCCCAGGATTGTTATTTTCTAGATAAATTTACTATAAATTCACAATAAAAGCTGTTTTATCAAGATGCACTTTCTTTTTTCTTAGTTTTTAAGATTCATATCTCTCTATGTTTTATATGTAAAATGAAACATGAAGAATAATAACTTCAAGTTTTGAATGAAAATCTGAAAAACTATTTTTATGTCAAATGTATCATCCTTTTTTTCATTCTTCTGTTTTCATGGGAGAACTGGAAACAAGATGTGAACCTTCTTATCATTTTCCCTACATTCTCCTTAAATGATCTCCTTATAATATGTTAAGTGGTAAAATAAGATAAAAGAAGATTCATCCCCCCCATCTTATCTGTAAGGTTATCTTACAGTTAAAGACAATTATTCAATTTCAATAGAACAAGTAACAGCCTGTGATAATTTTCTTCTTTATGATTTATTTATTTATTTATTTATTTATTTCTAATCAAGATGTTTGGGGCAGGTTTACCAGGTTTTATCACGGCAAAAACACTCAACAGTACCTCAGAGCTAAGCACAAGCTTTCTGAACAAACTAAAAGGTTTGGACATGCTTGAATGTGCTCTGAATTCTGCAGTGTACTCCCACAGGGTGCATGGTGTTTTTATACCATATTTCTTCTTCCTTATTTCTTAAGACATTATTTCTCTAGTTAACTATTTATTTTTATTGTAGTAGTGTCTAAAAGACCTGCTCCACTTGGCTGGAACTATGTAACAGGGGTTTTGTTTTGCTTTATTTTCCTCCAGTATCCTAATCAGTTCCTCTCAATTCACATACAGCTGCTGAGATTTCAGGCTGTGTAACACAAGTTTTATGGGTTTCAAGAGAGGCACATTTAACTTGCCTTGAGCTGTTGAGATGAAAGGTGATGTATAAGTTCAAAGTAAGATCCTATTCACTATAATGCAAATGAGAGCTGAAGGAAGCAAATATGTAGCTAAAAGGTTGAAAGCAGGAAATTTGAAGGATCTTTCATCGTTGATTGTTGAAATTTTAGGAGCGCATGTTCCTCCTTACAGTTTAGCCAGTAGAGGAAAGAGGACAATGGAAGCCAGAACAAAAAAATGCAGTGTCTCACATGCAAACTGTTGGGAGATTTCTTATTGAATAATTTAAGACACCTATAATTAAACTGAAATGAGATCTCTTAATCAGTAAGATTCTATTTATTTTGCAATATAGGTATTTAATTGCTTTCAAGACAAAATTAAGTTGTGGGGGTTTTGTGTTTTCTTTTAATACCAACCAATAAAATGTATTATTGACTTTTCTTTTTTTTTTTTTTTTAAATATGTGATGTTTGCAGGTTTAAATGGAATTATCTGAAGAAACAGAAGACAAAAAAAACCCCAAACCCAACCCAAAACCAAAACCCAGAAAAAACAAACAGCTTGGGAATGTTTATGAAAATTTAAGTATGGAATCATGGAATTACAGAATGGTTTGGGTTGGAAGAGACTTTTAAAGATCATCTAGTCCAACCCCCCCTGCCATGGACAGGGACATCTTTCACTAGATCTTTCACTATAAAACAAAAGTTTTTAAATTAAATTACAGACTTCAAAACTCCAAGTAGCAACAAACCTGGAAAAAATCAACAGTGGCAGCAGAGTTGAGTGAAGGAGAGGGGCACCTGTTTGGCGGGTTTGTTTGTTTGTTTGTTTTAACATAGGTAGGTTTTTAACTATTTGAGTTATAATTGATCGTAATTCCTCTTTCAGTTCTCATTTTTATCTTTGTCAGGTTCAGTACAGGGGCATGTACATTAGTATTTTGGAGCAAACATCATATGTGTTTCCAGTTTCTGTGTTTCTTCATGGAGTGGTGTCAGAGAGCATGATCTGGTTTCCTTTTGGTTGAAACAAAACAAAACAACACAAAACAAAACACACAAAAAAAAGACTTGCCCCTAGGAGTGCACATAATGCACTCCAACTGCATATTCAATACATGGAACAAATCTAGATATTATGGAAATAAAAACTCTGGAAAAATACATAGTGTGTGATGTCAGGACCCATCAGTGAACTGTTACATTTTACGGTTCTTATCTTTCCAGCCTTCACATCTTGGTGATAATAGGTATAGTCAACTTCTCTTATAGCAAGTGTAAAGAGTGCTTATGTGTGTTCTTCCATGTATATACCTGTTCATAAAGTATTTAAACTGTCCATAAGCTGATAAGAACATGTAGCCTGCAACACGGAACATGTGACAAGATTTGAGCCTAAGATGGAAGCAAGGAAATTGTGTCTCCAGTTGTTAGACAATGATTGATAACTCTGTATAAGGCAGAATTAGGGGAAACACAACCTCATGCAGAACTTCAGATTAAGAATTCTTGGATTATGTTGATTTTTTCTCACATCTTTTACTTATCTGTGGCCATCTAAATACTTAAATGGTCTTTGGGATATAGTTGTTCTATTGTCTTAGTGTACAAATGTAGTAAGGAAAGAGAACAGGACAATCTACCTACCTTCTTATTTTTGGGAGGGGAAAAAAAAAATCTCACTGTTTAATATTGTATGTTCCAGTCTGAAAACTGTTGCTTTTCTAAAAGGCACAATGAAGAAAGCTTGAAAGCAGGAAGTTTAACAATAGTCAAAAAGGGGAATGAACATCAGCATATTCAGAGCATGTATTTCCATCCTTCTTCTCCTCATTAAGTCTCAACTGCTTTCTTCCAGGAACCATATAAAGTGGCAGACTGAAGTTTGAAGAGGGCCTTTCAGCTGACACTGGCCTAAATCACTCCCTGTTCTAGGGACATGTTTCTGGCTTAAGTAATCTCTCCCACTGAAGTTGTCTAGTCAGTCCCAAACAGCACACCAACGTCTAAATTTCCTCTTCAAATTTACATACTTCTATCTTGGATGTTGGTTTTCACGTTATGAGTTGTTACTGTATGAAAACAACTGGCAGAAGAGCACGTTATGTAGTCCCTGTACATTTGATTAAGGTGCACTCGTAGCGGAAGCTAACACTTTATACTATTAAATCTTAAGATTAGCAAAAATATTTTTATTAAAGTGTTTTATTTTCATCCAGAACTAATCCTCTATGAATCTAAGCAAGGAAAACTAACAAGCTGTGGTCTAAAAAACATACAAGCAGAGAGTGAAATGTGCTTCAAGACCAAACTGAAGAAACATATGAAGCAGATAAAATTATGCAAGACTTCAATCCACAATAATGAAAAAGCTACTTCAAAAAGTTTACTAAATGTTTATATGCATACACATTGTGGTTTTTTCAAAGTTATTATATATATGTGTACAAAATATAATATACAGTAGCAAAAAAATCTCATTTTCTGACTCTGAAGTTTTCATCTTTGAATTGCATATCTCCACTCCCACTGGGTTCCCCATTAGAAGTTCTTCTCAGCTACTAAAACCTAATGCAAGACAGGCAGGGTAGAGCATGGAGAAAATAGTCTGAATTCATTAACTACTATTTTGTCTCCAGTGAAGAATGATGGGGAAACAGAAAAGACAAACCTTTATCTAGAGTTCTTTTCCTCATTGAGAATCACCCGTTGGAGGAGAGCTGTAGTTCTGAAGATTTAGCCAAGTATAATTTTTTTAGTGTATCCTATTATATAGAGGGTTTTTTTAATATTCTTTAGATATCTGCCTGGTAATCTGGAATCACACTACCATTTAAGTTTAAAAACTAAATAAGCCCAGTGTATAACTTTGGCTTCTAGAAATCAACTTTCCTAAAGTTCTAATGTATATCGAGGTCAAAATATTCTTAAAACAATTACAACTTCTGTTATCCAGGTAGGTATGATGTCACAGAGTTACCATATGCACCACTCCATGATCACTTTTTTCAGCCTCTGCCCTTAACGCTGCTGCTGTCTTTTGATGTTCTGAAACATGTTTTCATAACTGGATTACAGCACACCAAAAATATGTAGCGTGCTATGCCAACAGTGTCACCTCTGCTTCCAACCTGAACATCTAGGACTGTCCATTTAACCCCCAAAAGATATTAAACTGTACCAGTAGATAACTTAGAAAGGAAAAGAAAAAAAAAGCCCTATTCATTTTTTCTCCTGGTAATGTCTGAGAATTTCTTGTGAATCTATGTCTTGTTCTAAAACTCTGTAAACCAAGCATTGCTGGGTGGCTTGGGCCTAATCTCTAATAATCTTCAGGGATTATTAAACCTCTTTCCCTGGAAAAAAACAATTGTTAGTACTGAAGTTCACCTTCTTTCTTTCTCTGCCTGTTCACTTAAGAAGAGAACAGAGTTGAATATGTGGTCCAAGCTGAGAATTTTATTAAGACATTTTGGATTGCTTTGTTGACTAAATTGCTTCTCTATTTCCTTCTGTGTCACACGTCAAAATCCAACAAGAAGCCTCCTAGAAACTGACATGTTAATGTTACTGATTCAAACCACTAAACATGAATGAATCATACCTTGTAAAATAATGATACCACTAGAAATAAGGAATTACAATTATTTCATTTTTAAAATTTGTTCAAGCTAGTAGATTTTCATAAATAGAAGCTGAGACACTGCTGTGGCTATTTGACCAAATATACAGAGGCTCTAAGACAAAAAGCAGCTTGTCACTGGTAGTTACATGAAGCAGTAGCTGCTGAGAGAGGGGAGAGGTGAGTGATGCTTATTCTAAAATTTCTAAATAGCACACAAACCAAACCTGTCTTTAAGGCTAGCAGGTTGCTTTCAGCTCTAAAGAGTCTTCCATTAAGCCTTACCTTACTGTGAAGAGGGAAGACTTTCGGAACTTTACAGCTGGGCTGTTGCACAGTGAGGTCTTGGTGAATACTTTTTCCAGGCAGTTTCTTTAGTTTCAGCAGCAGATGCTGTATTTGTGTAAGCAGAAGAGAAGAGGAACCTAATAATCTAACCACATTTAAGAAAGATGTTTTGGACAATAAATGCTCACAAAATCTTAACAAAATTAGGAACCATTTTAACAGAGAAAATCACTGGCAGAGTGAACCACCATGATTTTGGTGGTTCCTAAACAAAAGTGAAAATCACAGAATGGTTGAGGTGGGAAGGGACTTCTGGAGGTCATGTGGTCCAACCACTCTGCTCAAACAGGGCCACCTAGAGCTGGTTGTCCAGCACCATGTCCTGTTGACTTCTGAATATCTCCAAGGAGGGGAGACTCCACAGCTGCTCTGGGCAGCCTGGGCCAGTGCTCAGCCACCCTCACAGTATAAAAGTGTTTCCTGATGTTCAGAGGGAACCTCCCATGTTTCAGTTTGTGCTCATTGCCTCTGATCCTGTCACTGGGCAACACTGAAAAGAGCCCAGCTTCATCTTCTTTGCACCCTCCCTTCAGCTATTTATACACATTGATAAGATCCACCTGAGCCTTCTCTTCTCTAGGCTAAACAGTCCCAGTTCTCTTAGCCTTTCTTCATAGGAGAGATGTTCCAGTTCCTTCATCACCTTCATTGGACTCTCTCCAGTATGTCTATGTCTCTCTTGTACTGAGGAGCCCAGAAATGGACAAAACACTCCAGGTGTGGCCTCACCAGTGGTGAGTAGAAGGGAGGGATCATCTCCCTCAACCTGCTGGCAAAACCTTAAAATAAAAACAAACTAAAAATGTTAACACAAATAAAAAAGATTGTCATAAGGATCACAGTTGAAGCTGAGCATTTTTTCTTTCACTAACCATGACTCTTTTCTAAAAACCATGCTCATTACAAAAATATCTTTGCAGTATAAACTGTGTTTTACATGCCTTACAAGATGTAACTAAATTGGTTACTAGTGAAGGTTAAATTCAGCCAATCAGAATTCATATACTTACCCATGTTTTCTCTCTGATTTGCAAAATTGCATCAAAAATTCTCTCCAAGTTGAGAGGTTTTTTGTTTTTTTTTGTTTGATTTCTTGTTTCGTTTGTTTGTTTTTAATTGTTATATCATGATCTGTTTACATGGAGAATGTACAAATATTAATGGCTAGGACTGCAGCATATCCAATCCCACCTAGAATTAAGAAGCATGAGTGTCACAACACCAGAAATAATCCTAGAGCAAGGCAGCATGGGAAACTTTTTGATCTCTATAGAAATATATGCTATTTTGGGCTACATTTATGTGTATTGCATTTACTGAACAATTGGGTTTCATCAAGTGCTTGCATATGCTCCAAGGATTTAGGCTGAATGTAATTCCTTCAGCATGGAACATGGAGGCTCTGTGGGGCTGGTGGCTTTAGTGAAATAGCCCCCAGTTAATGCTGATCATCCCTCCTCACTTCACCTGGTAGTGCTCTGTTAATGTGAGTGCATGTTTTACCTTCGGGGGGGTGGGGAACAAAACAGACCTTAGCAGTCGTGTTCCAAAGATCTTCAGAGTCTCGTCATGCCTGTTTGATGAAAGCACAGTCTACATCTATTTCTTGGTGGTATACTGTCATGATTAACCCCAGCCAGCAACTAAGCACTACACAGCCGCTTGCTCACTCCCCCCTGGTGGGATGGGGGAGAGAATCAGAAGGGTAAAAGAGAGAAGACTCATGGGTTGAGATAAAGACAGTTTAATAGGTAAAGCAAAAGCTGCGCATGCAAGCAAAGCAAAACAAAGAATTAATTCAGTACTTCCCATCGGCAGGCAGGAGTTCAGCCATCTCCAGGAAAGCAGGGCTCCATCACACATAATGGTTACTTGGGAAGACAAACGCCATCACTCCAAACGTTCCCCCTTCCTTCTTCTTCCCCCAGATTTATATGCTGAGCACGATGTCATACGGTATGGAATATCCCTTTGGTCAGCTGGGGTCAGCTGTCCCAGCTGTGTCCCGTCCCAACACCTTGTGCACCCCAGCCTACTCGCTGGTGGGGTGGTGTGAGAAGCAGAAAAGGCCTTGATGCTGTGTAAGCACTGCTCAGCAGTAACGAAAGCATTCCTGTGTTATCAACCCTGTTTCCAGCAAAAATCCAAAACATAACCCCATACCAGCTACTAGGAAGAAAATTAACTCTATCCCAGCCAAAACTTGCACATATACTTATTTATTGTTCTCAGAATGCTCTAGAACTGAGGCTATATTCACATGTATTCAGCTGCATCTCTGTTTGTTTACAGTTTAGGGTGGCGGCCTGAATTTTCATTATATTGAGAATTCAAACCTAGGAACTTGTTGGTGGTAGATACCTAGGATTCCAGAAAGCTAGATCATCTGAAACTAAAGAAAGGATTTGCAAAAGTGCCTGTTTACTAGGGAGCATGTCTGACACTGGCTCTTTGAAATTATTCCTTTTTTTCTTTTTTTTTTTTCAATTATATCCAAAGTTTAAGATGATAAAATATTAAACCCTTTCTCTTGAGCCATCTAGATAACAAGTTTTTACATAACAGCTTGAAATTAGTGGCCTTGTCAAACAGCTTTGGCACTAAACTGATATCTAGAAAATTTTGGTTTTATCTTCCTTGTAAACTAGTGCAATCAGAGAAGTGGTTCATAATTAAAGATCAACAACCTGTTACAAAAGTTTTATTTTTTTTAACAAAACTTTTTAGTAGCATGGCAAAACATCAATCACATTTTTTTTTTATGATTGTCTACTAAAGCTAAACATGTTAATTGTTCAGAATTTTAGCTGTCACTTCATTCCTTGTCAACAAGGGGAAAATACTGCTACTTTCTCTCCTGGAACATTCAAAATTAAGATAATTGCAAAGAAATGATAACTGTTAAAAGAAAAATAGGAAGAATAGGTAGTGGAAGAATAATTTGTGCATAAGCAGATAAAGTTTGGGAAAGAGCGAAAATTTCCCCTACTTAGATTGTTGGGCATAGCTATATCATGAAACATGCTGCCATTTATCAGCTTAAAAAGTTTGAGTATTTCTTTCAGATAGAAAAATCTATGGTGGTGCTATGTTTTTTCTTTTTTTTTTTTCTTTTTTAACTTGTGGCTTGAAAGAAAGCAACAGTGAGAATGAATTTCATGCTAGTACACACTTTTAAGACTAGATTTAGCTGCAGTCACATTAGCTTAGATAATGGGAGAATTTTTCTTCATTGAAAATGCTCCCTGTCGCTTAAGAAGAACTCACTGAGGCAGCCTGCCATCTAGCAGCAAAATAGGCTTGCAGACTGCAGATGAGAGACTCGGGAGCAGAGACAATTTTAACTTAGCCATCCCTAATTTATCTCAAGCTTTTTCAATTCATCTTCACTGCTCTATGCACACTGGAACACCAGATTGTCAGCCCCTGGGAACAGAATGCAACCAGGGATCTAGAAAGCTGTCACATCCTGAGAAATATTTAAATTGTGCTGATTTTCTTCTGAAGTGCTGAGCAGAGGGAATGAAACTCTCCATCAAGTCATAGCTTTGCAGGCAATAGATCAGAGGATACTGCCAGCTTTTCTAATGGATTATTGTTATCGGGCAGGTTCTTCCTGAAGGTATGTAGTTACTCTTTCAATTCATTACCCACATTATTTATCAGGTAATGATCTAATGAACTAGTAATCCAGATACATTAAGAAAAATGTTAACTAAGTAATCTGTATTGATTGAATAATGGCACTTTATTGCAGCATGTTTGTAGGTAAAATACTCTAATCTACTTACTGTAGATATGTTGTACCTACTGCCAAGTGCTTTTTGTCAGTGATCCCCCCAAGCAAAAAAAAATCCCTAACCTTTAAACAAAAAAAGCAAAAATCCATTGTGCTGCATATAACATTGCCACAAGTTGATGCTGACTGTCCAGAGAATGTTGTTTTCCTGAAACAATGAATAATGAAGAGCAAAATCATACTTCTGATTTTAAATTTGTTATAGGCGAGTATTTATTTCGCAAAATATTTTCCAAACCTGGGTATGGGCAGAACTGTCCTTAAAGTACTACAAATTAATTGTGGAGTTAGATATTTTCTTGTTTGCTGTGATGTTCCACCCTTTCCCATGGGGAGTTAGGATATTTAATTCTGAAAATCTCTGATGTTAGATATGTAACAGAAGCCTGTTGTTGCATCTGTACTGCCAGACTCCAGGAGCTTCTTAGTAAAACATAAGGATTACATACCACAACAAGGGTTTTAAAAACAAAATCTGTAAAGAAGAATTCCTTGCCTTTTAAACTTTTGTGTTTAAATAGGAGTTACAGCATCTGTCTCCTAATCTGAAATGCTTACTGCATGTCTGTCAGTGTAGCTTGAGAGGAAGGCTGACCTAAAAATGAAAGATCTCTAAACTGCAGAAGCAGACAGACATTTTTGAACTATTCCAAGCGCGGGAGTTGCTGCAGATATGGAAAAAGCACTGCCACATTCAAGTTAAAGTCCTGGCCTTGTTTCATTCCTGAGTTGGCACTCTACCTGAGTACAAGCTCTGAGACTTGAACACAAAAAGACAGATGCACGGCTAAGCAAGAGTTAAGCCCTGAAAAAAATAAAAATTCTTACCTGGACAATTCTAGCTTCTTGTCCAGTGCACTTGCTGTGCTGCTGTCATGCTACTAAGAGTAAATGATGTATGAGCTTGTGTATGGTGTACTTGATAGTGCAGTGGATATGCTGAACTGGATGTTTAGTCACAAGTGACATATGCTTGCTGTATTTTTTAACGTACTGCTGAAAGAAATAAATATGACAGTAATAGGTAAAAAAGATAGGGGAAGAAGAAGATTTCAGAAGCCCATAAGGGTTAAAATCAGTGAGTCTGAGATAGGAGAATTTTCCAGTGTGTTTAACTTCTATTTATGGAATATAATCTTTTCAAGGCATTAATAATAAATTACGGCACTATATATTGCTCCTGTATGCAACACCTGAAAGTTCCTTTCTTCTAGGGCCTTGGAAAGGCTGAAGGAAAAACAAGAGAGATTGATTCTGTCCTGTTTCTCATGAACTCTGTTAAAGTACTTCCTTTCCTATGGACCTCAGAAAGAATGAGGCAAAGAGGCTTTCATTAAACTCCTACCACCAGCAAGCTATTTTTTAAAGGAAATATGCACACTAGCTGTGTTTTTCCCAATCTCCCAAGCTTCTTGTTTAAATATATAGAGCCCTCTTAAAATGCTTCTGTATACCCAGCATCTTGTGCAATCAATTATGAATGTCACAACCTGAGATGGTAATATAGGTATTTCTTATTATAGGTTGCTTGTATGAAAACCTAACTTTTCCAGATCAGATTCCTTTTTGTCTCCTTTGGGTCCAATTTTATGTTTCCTTTTAAATGTTGGGTTACTTAAAACACTAGCTAATTAAATATAATTGTTTCTGATATATAGCATTGGGGAGTAACCAAGAGCAACATAACAATATCTTTTCTTCAAAGTAAGATGAGACAAAACACATTAAAGAAAGATTTAAAAGGGAGGGTAATATTAAATAATAGGAAATAAATTAAGTTTAATATCTTTATGTTCTATCTTTACCTTCACATTGTTATTTTTCATCTACCTTGCCGTGCAGTAATAGCTATGCCCCCTTCTCTTGATAGAGATCTATGGTGTGTCCACATATTATGCCATTTTCATCTGGAACTTTCTGCTGCATTCTGAAATGCTTTTAGGCCATTTGTGTGAATAACTGTATTACAAAATGTGGTATAGCATAAACAAATGAAACTGTTCTGGGAAGGAAGAAAACTCAAGCACAGGTTGTTGTGGTGTTAAATCCATCCTCTTTAAAACGTAGTGTTCTACCTGTCCTGGTTTCACTGGAATTCCTGTTCCACTGTTAATTCGCTATTATTTCCTCTTTCCTATGTTAACAGTTTCCTAAAAAAAGAGGAAGAAATAAAAAAAAGACATTCATTTTTCACAGGAATTCACAGCAGTACAGCAAACTGACCTGTCTTCTTTACATTCTTCAGCAGTCCTTAGCCAATACCACTTATCTCCTGTGCTCCACTTTGATTGAGCAAGTAAGCTTAAGTGTTGACTGTATTCCTTCCTTGATATCTTCTTACGTTCCACTCCTTTCTGTTCTGCTGTGTGCTAGACAAATCATAAAATCAAAAGATCTGTTTTGACCTTTTTCTGCAATGCTCTTGGGTTTCCCTTGTGCTTGTTTAACAGCTGTTTGAGGTTGGAGTTTATTCTTTACCTAGAGTGAGCCTCTAGAAGGTACAGTTACTATGTAGAACTTGGTGCAAAAAGGGCACCTTCTTACTTGTGTTATATTCTTCTTCCATCTTTCTTGTTTTATATTGGGAAATGTGTTTGTGGTAACTATCCTGAATCTATACAGTGGATATAAATAACATCTCTTATGGACTTTTGGGGAAAAAAAAATAATTCATGACATTATCTGTTCTTTGAACTCTAAGAGGTAACTACTGGAAAAGTGCTTAGAAAAAGAAGGGCCTAGGGGCCTGGGTAACAATAGGATTTGCAAAACAAGAATGAATGCTTTCAGGCAAAAACTGGATATTTCTAACATGATGTGCTATGACCTTATTTGTTTCTTCCTTTTATGTGTCTTTCTAGGTTTCAGGACTGACTTGTCACTATTTACAGCATTTATGAAGTGCATTCTTTTGTTTCAAGTATATCTTTTACACAGACCATTAGCTAGACAACACATTCAATTATGTAGTAATTCTGTTAAGACATAAGTAGGTCTAATGACATACAACAAATCTGTGTTTTCACACACATAATTTCACAATTTTGAGTGAGCAAGAGTGAAAAGATGGTTTCCCCTGAGAATCATATCTGATTATTGTACAGCACATCAAGAAATAAGGGTGGAAAGAACATACAAAGCTAGTTCATGTTTGCAAAGCTGTCTTATTTTGGTTTAAATGCTTCAATACTTCTCAAACTGTGATCCATCTTCTTAAACCATGGGATACCCTGCCTAGCTACAGGTACAAGTCCAAGGCCTCACATAAGTCTTGTGTTGTATCTTCCAGCCCCTTTTTACAGTTATGTAAAATATCTGAAATTTTAGTAGACATTGATATTTAAGCAACTGAGTAAATATTTGTTCAACTTTTTTTAAGGAAAAAAAAAAAGATAAATAAGTACCAGAATTCACTTCTCCTGCCTTACTCTGTCCCCATCTCTTATGAGAATTCAGATCAAATAGTAACACAATTCTAGTTACTTATATTCTCCTTACAGACAAAGTTTACAGTCCAAAGTAGCTGGTGTTCCTGTTGAAAGGTACATAGCTCACAAAAACATCAACAAGTCCATGATTAAATGAATCAATATTGGCTTCAGGTTAATATCTTTCAGGTTATATATTTTTAAATATAATTTTCTAAAAGTGGATCTGAATTCCTTTGTTCTATGACTGACCTTAGTTTGGTATATTTTAAGCAAAGCATTTTGTTTTGAAAAGCTTCCAAAGATTTTTGGTTTTTTGTTGGTGCCCCCTGCCCCACTCCCAGCCCCCCAGATGATATGAAACCACATTTGAAAACCTGTAATAACTACTTCTATTGCCTTTCTGGAAAGCCCTAATTTTAGAGTAAGAAAACTTGAAGACTTGTAAGCATATGGTTCAAGGATTATTTTAGCTAAAGTTTTTGTTGTAGATTTTAGTCTTCTTCCTCCTTTCTATGCAGTAGAAAGTAAATATGCCTCAAAAAGTAAGAATGTTATACCCTTAATCTTTTCTTATGCTTTTTCTTTCTTTTGTGTATTGTTGAGGGTGGAAGTTATTCTGAAACATCCAGGGTTGGTCTCTTCTTCTTGCCAATAAATACACAGGGTTCTCTGCAGTAGGTTTTTTCAGGTGCAATAAAAAACTTGGTTTATTTGGGGAGCTTCAATATTGCTTTTCTATCTTAATGCAGTCATTACAATTGCTGTCACACATAGAGAGATAAATAACATTCCTGAAGAAATTATAGTAATAGAACTTGTTCTGAATGTCGTTTAATATCCAGTTTACCTCTTTCTTACACCACTGGAAGTCACTACATTGAAGTCAATGGAATAAATGAGAGTGGAATCGGGCTCGGTATGTTTAAGTATCCCTGTTTGCCCCTACAGGTCAATCAGTGTGAAGTTCCTATCTTAAACTGTGTCTACTAATAAGGCTTTGAAAGGTAGATTATTTGTTTGGACATAAAACTGCTTCTGTTTTCCTCTTCCAACTGCTGCTGAAGACTAGCAAATACTTTCGAACTGTCCATACCTTCTCAAATTTTGAAAGCTGCTTCGTCAGAATTTAAGGCAGATGAACAAATTCTGTTTCAAAGAATTTTAAAGAATTCCTTGACTGCTTCTTATTAATTTGATGCCTTGGATTTTCATTATTTTAATGGTATGAAATATATGTATGGGTATTACTTGGGATACACTTCTAAGATGTGTTGTCATTACACACACTTCTATTTAAAAAAAAATCAAGTTCTAATTTGACTACTTTTTGAGTAGCAATTAACATTAAGAAACCTTGGCAAGCATGCATATTTTCACATGAACCAAGAAGCATTTCTAATTTATGTTTTCAAATATGTAGAACATTACTGTATAAGTAATGATGGAAGAGACTATATAAAATCAAAGTACACTCTGAATTAAAGAGGAGTTGATAACCATCTCTAGTTAAGCTTTACCTCCTTTCTCCAGTATGTCTTCTTATCCTTTTTGCTCAACTTTCAATTGTCAGGTTGAACTTTTCTGATACTGTATGACAAAAGTGAGAGAAACTAAAATTTAAAAGGTGCAACTTTATCAGGCTGATATTTTTGAAGAAATACAGGGACCAGTATGCTTTCTCCAGCTGTTTGTTTGTATAAAGGATAGGAGTAAAAGGGGTTAATAAGCTATTTTATCTATCCTCTGCTTGTGAAGCCATGAAGAAAACAGACGTTGCCAAACTGAACAGATAAAAAAAAAAGTCAGACTCACAAAATATTTAAATACTCTTAAGAAAAATATTTTAGTCTGTTTTCTGTGTTCTGTATTCCCAAGAGCATTTATAGATCTGTTGCAATTAATGTAGCACAGTCTCTGAAAGTCAGGGATGATTTTTAGCACTTTGAAACCACTGAAGTGTCACTCCTGTATCTGACCTTCCTTGCTCAGCAGTTGATTCAGTCCTCCTCCACTCCCTCCTATGTACAAGCTGTAATCCATGTTAACCATCTTATAAAATGTTTTACTATTGTTACTTGTGGGAAGTGAGGGTGTGCATGAGTATGATGCAACAGCTGAGCCACTTTAGCATCTTGCCAACACTGAAGGGATGTCATGCTATGCCCTTTCCTCTTCTGGAGAGGCTTTTCAGCAGCTTTGACTCTGGAGCTTGCCAAACCCCTCCATGAGCCACTCTAAGCACAAGCCTGATGGAAAGCTAACTCAGCAGAAAAAATGCATAGTTTTCCAATAGTTTAGTAATTTGAATCATGTCAGCTAAGGACCTGATAAATCTGAGACCTGAATCACATCAGCAAAAGACCAGGGAGACTGAGGCTATTAGAGGAATGAGGTGGAAGGAGGCGTTTCCTCCTTTCTGCTGCAGTAAACTGTTAGATTACAACAGCTATAACATTTAACCTCACCTTAAAATTGCCTTGCACTTTTTGTACATCTCCCTTACCTTCTGTCAAAAAGTGTCAGTGGAGGAAAAGCGAGATCTCTGCTCACTTTCAGAGAAGGTCTTATCACTCTGGTGTGTGCCTCCTTGGGGAAAAGCAGCCTGGCAGCCAAACAGAGACTGAAATCACTTAAAGCTTTGAAGCTTCCCTTACTGTCAAAACACCCACTGCAACACTAGTCAAAGTGGTGAGACAATAAAGATCTCTAAGAACCAGCTGTATAGTTTATTAGATCTAGTTAAACAAGGCCCAAACCTGATCAGTTTTAAAAAAAGGGAAAATATTCTTACGTAGTCAGTAGTGAATTTTTAAGATTTTCTTTTGTTTTTTTCTTGATGCAAGTTGTTTTCCAAAAAATTTTTCATAGAATCATAGAATCATAGAATCATAGAATACCAGGTTGGAAGGGACCTCAAGGACCATCTGGTCCAACCTTTCTAGGCAAGAATTTGCACAGTCTAGATGAGATGGCCCAGCACCATGTCCAGCTGAGTCTTAAACGTGTTCAGTGTAGCGGAGTCAACCACTTCCCTGTGTCTCCATCTTCTTTGTAGCTCCCCTTTAAGTACTGGTACATGGTGATGAGATCACCTCTAAGCCTCCTTTTCTCAAGGCTGAGCAAACCCAGCTCTCAGCCTATCCTCATATGGCAGGCTTCCCAGACCCTTGATCATCTTGGTGGCCCTTCTCTGGACCCCCTCCAGCCTGTCCACATCTTTTTTGTATAATGGGGACCAGAATTGTACACAATATTCCAGGTGTGGCCTGACAAGTGCTGAGCAGAGTGGGATAATGACTTCTTTATCTCTGCTGGTGATGCCTTTTTTGATGTAACCCAGCATCCTCTTGGCCTTCTTGGCCGCAGCAGCACACTGTTCACTCATATTGAGCTTCCTGTCCACCAGGACCCCCAGGTCCCTTTCCATGGAGCTGCTCTCTAGCCAGGTGGATCCCAGTCTGAGCTGCACTCCTGGATTATGTTTTCCCAGGTGCAAGACCTTACACTTGTCTTTGTTAAACTTCATAAGGTTCCTGTTAGCCCACTCTTCCAGCCTATCCAGATCTTCCTGCAGGGTGGCTCTCCCTTCCAGAGTGTCTACTTCCCCACTCAATTTGGTGTCATTCGCAAACTTCATCAGGCTACACTTGATCCCGTTGTCCAGATCACTTATGAAGATATTGAAGAGCGTTTGGCCCAATATCGATCCCTGGGGGACCCCACTTGTGACGAGTTGCCAGTTTGAAAAAGAGCTATTTACCACCACCCTTTGGGTGCGGCCCGCCAGCCAATTCCTCACCCACCGCACAGACCACTTGTTTGGCTTCTTTGCTTGTTTTTTGTAGTTTGGGTCTGTCAGACCTGTGTCCCTCCCCTTCAAAGTCTAGGGGTGTGTTTGTTTCTTTCTTTGTTTCTTTGTTTCTGGCTGCCATTGCAATGTTGAAAATTAAACGGACTGGGCACATTATGCTAAGTATCTGGGTAAATCTTGAAATGGGAAATGCTTTAAGTGTTTCCAAGTTTTTACTGTGTGTGTTGCTGCATCTTAATTTTCAGCCTGATCAGGACCATCTTTTTTTCCATGTATTCAGACAAAGCATAATTCTTGAGGGGAACTCCTATCTAATGCAGTAAAATAGAATCACAGAATAACAAAATGATTGAGGTGAGAAGGGACTTCTGGAGGTCATGTGGTCCAACCACTCTGCTCAAACAGGGCCACCTAGAGCTGGTTGTCCAGCACCATGTCCTGTTGACTTCTGAATATCTCCAAGGAGGGGAGACTCCACAGCTGCTCTGGGCAGCCTGGGCCAGTGCTCAGCCACCCTCACAGTATAAAAGTGTTTCCTGATGTTCAGAGGGAACCTCCCATGTTTCAGTTTGTGCTCATTGCCTCTGATCCTGTCACTGGGCAACACTGAAAAGAGCCCAGCTTCATCTTCTTTGCACCCTCCCTTCAGCTATTTATACACATTGATAAGATCCACCTGAGCCTTCTCTTCTCTAGGCTAAACAGTCCCAGTTCTCTTAGCCTTTCTTCATAGGAGAGATGTTCCAGTTCCTTCATCACCTTCATTGGACTCTCTCCAGTATGTCTATGTCTCTCTTGTACTGAGGAGCCCAGAAATGGACAAAACACTCCAGGTGTGGCCTCACCAGTGGTGAGTAGAAGGGAGGGATCATCTCCTTCAACCTGCTGGCAATGCTTTCCCTAATCCAACCCAGGACCCTGCTTTGCAGCAAAGGCACATTACTGACTGATGATCAACTTGGTGTGCACCAAGACCCCCTGGTCCTTTTCTACCAAGCTGCTTTCCATCTGGGTGGCCCCTTGTATATATCATTGCATGGGGTTCCTCTTCCCCAGGTGTATGACTTTGCACTTCTCCTTGTTGAAATAAATAATATATTACTTAAAAATACTAGAAAATCTTCTTTCTTTTTATCTATCTCAAACCATTTTGGGGATCCCAGCCAACATTATTTTATTTTCTTAAAAAATATTCTTCCCTGCAGTTTTGAACTAGGATTTTAAGTCAGAAAATCAAGCTGTTTGTTCCTTTTTTTGTCTTATTTCATCTTAATGACTCCTAGCTACTCTGTATAAGTATGATGTCACCAGTGTTCATCAGCGGTGTTCCTCAGAGTTCAATTCTGGGTCCAGTTCTATTCAATATATTTATCAATGATCTGGATGCAGGAGTTGAATGCGCCATTAGCAAATTCGCTGATGATACCAAACTGGGAGGTGCTCTTGACTCTCTTGAGGGACAAGAGGCCTGGCAGAGGGATCTAGATAGATTGGAGCATTGGGCTATGATTAATGGCATGAGATTTAACAAGTCCAAATGCCAGATTCTGCACCTGGGACAGAGTAATGCCAGGCACTAGTACAAATTGGGAGAGAAGTGGCTGGAAAGCAATCGTGCAGAAAGGGATCTGGGGGTTCTGGTTGACAGTAGGCCCAACATCAGTCAGCAGTGTGCCCTGGCAGCCAAGAGGACAAACTGCATCCTGGGGTGCATCAAACACAGTATAACCATCCAGTCAAAAGAGGTGATTATCCTGCTGTATTCAGCATTGGTGCGGCCTCACCGTGAGTACCGTGTGCAGTTCTGGGCCCCGCAATCTAAGAAAGATGTGAAGGTCCTTGAATGCATCCAGAGGAGGGCAACAAAGCTGGTGAAAGGGCTGGAAGGCATGTCCTATGAGGAGTGGCTAAGGACTTTGGGCTTGTCTAGTTTAGAGAAAAGGAGGCTGAGGGGTGACCTCATTGCTCTCTGCAGCTTCCTGAGGAGGGGAAGTGGAGAGGGAGGTGCTGATCTCTTCTCCCTGATATCCAGTGACAGGATGCATGGGAATGGTTCAAAGCTGCACCAGTGGAGGTTTAACCTGGGCATTAGGAAACATTTCTTTATCAAGAGGGTGGTCAAACACTGGAACAGGCTTCCCAGAGAGGTAGTCAATGCCCTGAGCCTGTCATTGTTTAAGAGGCATTTGGACAATGCCCTTAATAACATGCTTTAACTTTTGGTCAGGCCAGAATTGGTCAGGCAGTTGGACTAGATGGTCGTTGTAGGTTCCTTCCAACTGCAATATTCTATCCTATGCTATGCTATGCTATGCTATGCTATGCTATGCTATGCTATGCTATCCTATCCTATCCTATCCTATCCTATCCTATGCTATTCTATGATGAAGACATGCAGAAATGATCTGATGACTATGCCTATTAGTGAGAAAGAAGAGTTAAATGAATGGGAAAGCTATGCATTTAACATCTTTGGTTAAACTGAAAGAAGGATAACATAACGCGATTTTAACTTTTGGATACTGAACAAAACTATGCAAAATATGTTTAACTTGAGATGTTATCCAAAGAAAGACTGCAATCTGAATTCTTGTGCAAGGAAGTGATTCAAAACTCAAGAACAGTGAAGGAGTAAGAGACTCCTATAAGGAATCCCTCCACTGTGGTTGTGATATCAAGGGTTTTATATACAATCAATTTGCCCCTTAAGATTCTGAGTTATCTTCAAGGTGGTGGTGAGAACTAAGTAACTGATGAAGACCTAGTGATCTAAGCAGTCATATTATCTCAGCAGAAACCAATATAGGAAATGGAATGAACTGTCTCAAATCTGTCAACATTTTGGATTCTATCACACTTAAAAAACAAACTATAGATGGAGTGTACTGAAGGAAAGGAGGAAGCAAGATTGAAGGTACTGCTGTATGCAACTGTCAGTCTGTCTTGACTGATTGGTTGGTCTGCTATGTTAAATTTAATGTATTCTCCTATTTCTCCACTACCGAGAAAATGTGTTATTATTTTATTGGTTTAGATCCTTAATTTGAGTGCTTACAAGTCTTGAGTATTAGACAAAGGAGACTTGATATTTTAGTTTTCCAGGTTTCTGGGTGAGAAAGAAAGATGATATACATATATATTGTAAATATATGTAGTTGAAACTCAGCATTAAATAAGGAGCCACTGACTGCAAACGGGTCATCCCCAAAACTGCTTGTTTACCTTTTTTCTGAACAGAATTACCATGATACCTTAGGGGGAAAAATAAAGTGATTTATTATTTGAATAGAGCTTATTCATAAAAGGTTGCTTGTACTGAATATGAAATTAAATGTATGAGCCAGAATATTTGCAACAAGTTTAAAGCATCTCTTGCTTCCTAAGCTAAGTGAATCACATTTCAAGACCACAGAAGACAAAAGGCTATATATATATGTATGTATATAGATATGAGATTTTATTATTGTTATTATATTAATAATATGTATTGTTATTAATATAATATTGTCTAAATCCTGTTAGAGAAGTTTTTAAAAAATCATAATTAGGCATTTTGGAATTAAGCATGATGGAAAAAGCAAGAAATAGTAACTCCTTGCACACTTAACAGTAGCACTAGCTGCAGACAGCTAGTGCATTTGAAACCTATCTGCAATGAATGGTGCTTGAACTGATGAAATTATTCTATTTTTCCTGTAGTGGCCAAAAATAGCATAATATTTAGTATATGGTATTTTATGCTATTTCATGTTACTTACATAGATGGATCCAGCCTCCTGAGGACAAACATAAAACACAACATACTTCTGTTTTGAGTGATAATACATATGTAGATAAGCTGAAGGACACTAGAATAAAACAAATGTTTTGTCTCCTCTAGACATCTCTGTATTGGCCACTGCCAGCAATGTTTAAATAGCATACAATTTAATTTTGTTGTTATGATGTCTTTGTATATTTTAATAGTATTACTCTGCCTTCACTGGCTTTCACATTTGACTTTACTACTCACAAGCGCAGTTACAAAATATAAATCTCAAACATTGTAATTTTCTATGAAGATACCAAGTGAATGTAATCACATACAAATCCATATCATTCCGTTGGTTGCTTTATTCAGTTTAATATTATTAGAAGAAACAAAATAGCAGGAACAAAACTGAATTCTTACTTGAACTTGAAATTACCATATGGCCACATAAAAGTGACAATGATATATTTTCTTATATTGATTTTGCGTAAATATTGGTAGGAAACCATGTTAACAGAAAGAGTTCAAATTCCATACCAAAAGAATCTCTGCATATCTGAAATGAGAGAGGGAGTATAAAAGAAGAGATGGATAGAAACCCAGATAAACGTGAGCAGCAATGTTGAACACATAGCAACATTCACTACAGTGCATTGTTTCGTAATGATCTTGGTAGAGAAAACTGCCAGGATGTATGGGTTGAACTTTCTTGCTTGAAAGAGCAAGCATTTATGTTTTGAGATGATAAAGATCACTTACTGGATGCGATGCATTTATTCAAAATAAAAGTACTGCAAACAGTATATCTAATGGCATAAGAATGGCAGACTTCCAGGTCACATTGGGGAAATACTTGGCCTTTGTGTGCAATAAGGTAGTCTTCTAAGTACATGCAGATGAGATCTATTAATTCTTTCCTAGAAATGTGAAAAAATATTCTGTATTGATAAAGCAGTAGGCAAACTCAGTGCCCAGGAAAGACAAAACAAAGTTCTCAAAAACTGCTTAGTCCATAATTCCATGCATGTGTCTGACTTTTCTTCTGAACAAAATCTGCAGGATGTCTTTTCAAATCCTGTATTTGTATGAACACATAAGGACAAACTATTGATTTCTAATAGCTTGAAACTTCCCAACCTTAGGGGTATTTTAACTGAGGGAATGAATCTTTTCTTGTGAGTATCCCTCCTACCTATAATAAGAGATTTGTGCAAGACATTCACTAGCACTAGATCTTCTTTACGTTAGCTTTGTTCCATAGCCAGGGATTGCTGTAGGGATTTTCTGTAGGTCCCTTACCTGTTCTGTGGTGAGGGTTTAAATTTTTCAGTATTGTCAGATGGTGCAACTGAATCTCAAGAATGCACAGTTGATATGCAGTATCCGTTCCCAACCACAGATACAAGGTATGCAAGTAAACACACATTTGGTTCAATGCCAACACTGCATGTCAAAATTCTCAGCTTCAAATGAAGCCTGCCTTACCCAAGTAATACACATACAAGGGCTCATACAGAGAGCAATGTAACACTTTGGAAGGCCTTAAAAAGTATTTTAGTTTTTAGTTGTGTATTTAAAAAAAATCAGATTTAGTTAGCTGCAATATAAAACACTACTTCATCATCAAGTGCAAATTTGTTTGGCTAAAAAGTAGAAAAGCATAATTTCTGAACTTTATTCATTCATCATGCCAAATTGAAGTAGCTTATGAACCGGAAATTTTATTTTTAGTGATGGAATTATTCCTCTGAAACAATCTGTCTCACTTTTTTAACAACATATTACAAATTTACCATATAGACTTGGTAATATGTGTACAGTACTTTGACATGTTTTATTTTCAAGTGTATTATTTTCAGTACCTACAACAAAAAACTATGTGCATTTTATAAACTATTAGTGCATGTCCTTTGCCTTTTTATTTCATCTAATACTCCATTATTATTTAAAAAGAAAAAAACCTGACCAAAGTAGACTTGCTTCTGATGTTAGATGACAAGATTTTTTGTATGTATGTTTGTGAGTAGATATAGATAGATAGATAGATAGATAGATAGATAGATAGTTAGTTAGATGGACAGGTAGATATGAATGATAATGAAAAATAGTATTTTGTGACAAACAAAAGAAATAGACATTGACACTGAAATGGAACATTTTAACTTCATTTGAAAATTAGTTTGAAGATCCATAACATTCTTATATATACAATTACAGAAACCTCTATCTTCTATAATGTTTGCATACAAACATTAAAGAACCTAATGCACTCTACTTAGCAATTAAAATACTGTTTAGCAGTGTTCTGATTAGTATTCTTAGATTGAGAGATAACTGTTTTGTATAATGGACTGTTAAAAGAGAATTTCTTTTACCTCTCAGAGATCTCTAGTATGGTTTAAAAAAAAGTACAGACTATTTTGTAAATACACAAATTAGCTTATCTACCTGAATAATGATTGTTCTCTAAAGTGATGATATGCTTCACTGTATGTTTTTGGGAGCCAGGAATAAGATCCAGATATAATTTTCTAGATAACAATGTTTGCCTTTTCCATAGAAGCCCTCTTTGGCAAAAGACAGGATGAAAGAATTTCTTAAATAGAGAAAGATCTGTACCTTCTTAGTGTAAAATTGATATAATTCTAACTGGTCTATTTCAAGTAACACTTCTCTGCCTGTTTTCCCTTCTCCTCCATATTCCCCCCATTTCTTCCTTGGACCATAACTCAACAACTGACATTATGTCAAAAATGCTGGGCTAAGTAGCCTCCTTCCTCTCTAAATTCTTTCCTGACACTGCTCCTCTTATTGATATGGCAGAAAGGGATGTATGGCTGGCTACATGGCTAACTAAACTGGAAAATATCAAAGAAAAAGTGCCTTTCTAAACTATTTTACATTGTCATTTAAGCTATCTAATTGGAGAAGCTCATGGGATAATTGCTTTGGAAACTTAGGCTGCTTAATTAGCCTCTCTATTCACCATTCTTTTTCTCACAGTATAGCAGATGTTTAAAGGGGCACTGACTGAAAGCCCTGTTACCTTTGTAAGGGGTTCCCCTGTTGAATGCAAGGGTTAGCTGGCAGAAAAAACAGTGAGGCATCACACTTCAGCTTTTAATGTATCACAGCATAACCAGGAGCAATCTCATTTTAGTAGCATGGAGGTCAGTGTGGACACTCTCCAGAAGCTGAGTAGATTACTGTTCAAATTTTTGTGGAGTTCCACATCACAGCTCAAATTGCTACTGCTAAGCAAAACTAGTTCAAGTACCTGTGTTCTGCATTGCAATCTCACTGTAGACGTGTATTTAGTATTACACCTCCTTGATGCTACAGCATTGTTACTGGGCCCTTGTTCTCCACATGAATCCTTAGAACATGAGCGGTGAGGCAGTGTAAATGTGACCTGCAGCTTAGTGCTGCTTAGTGCTGTTTTTGCTGTATGGAGACAGGGACTAGTATTCTGGTCACTCCTGCCAGATTTACTGTACAGATTACTACTGTAATCAACTGGCATATTTTTATTGAACAAAATTCACTTTAAGTTTGTTGCCCTGGAAACACTCTGTTCATATCACAATCTTGCACAAATATTTCTTATTCAATAGGAGTTTGATTACTGAAGCAGTAGGTTCACTCATGGATTTAGGGAAGACCAGTGCTGCTTAAAAGCCAAGTTGTGTGTTTTAGTATCACATGTATTTATCAACTGACATATGTACTGTTCCCAAACTGTTGACATGTATAGTGAGTGTTTTAATGAAATGAGTTTTCATAATGTGGAAATAATGCTAGCATGGTACTGTTTAATCAATTAAAAGAGAAGGCAACAAAAATATCCTCTTCCTGTAGATACCTGACCCAATTGCTCCACATGCTGCTGTTGAAGTAGATGATGGATATTTAATACTAAATAGGTGCTCTGGTTTGTATGCTGAAATATTACTTCATTACTTAAAGAATGTGGTTATAGAACTGATATATTGCATTACTTTGTCATATTGTGTCAAGTTGAATTGACTTACAGTGTGAACTATGTAACATGATGTGACGCCCTGTAATTTGCCATAATATAATTTAGCAGGTCATAAATGTAAAACAAACAAAACTTTGTCCATGATGAAATTCATGCTGCTCATTTAGGCAAATACGAAAAGAATTTTTGCCAGAAAATAGAATAGACATTTATTTCACATGATGGGTGTTTCCCTAGAAATATTCTCTATACAACATAGTAGAATTGTTTAAGCAAAAGAAATCTTGGAGCTGATGAATACTTAGTCTCACTGAGAGTGGGTCTAAGGAATACCTTGAATGGATGCCATTTTCCTTAAAAGCCATCAGAATACCGCACACTAGCCTGGGATCCAGTTTTACAGTAATATTTTAGGACAGTACATGTCAACTTCACTTCCCAAGTCATTAACGTAGGTATGTTAATGATCAAGCTTAGGCAGAAAAAAATAAGTATTTTTACATGTAGGAGTTGGTGCACTCATCTTATAGCTTCATATGTGATCATTAAGTCAAGACATTTATGTATAACATGGAATCCATGTCAGCTGGAACTGACAGTGTCAAGCAGGTGTCACCTGCAGTATGAAAAGGTGATTGACAGAAATTCATTACTTGATTAGAGGCTTAATTGTTTTGCTTACTCAAAGTAACCCCTTCTTATCAGCCTCAGGCACTTACTGGGGCATAAAGCCCTGGGGACTATAGAGAAAGAAGAAGAACAAGGGGAATGACACAGAAAAAAGATAAAGGTATTCCATTTGTCATGCAGCAATTTATTTTTTTAGGCTGTCCATATAAATGGGAGAAAAACAATGCTCCAAATAAAGCAGGAGAAAATCATACATGTTATTTCAAGTGATCTTTGGCAAAATTACTTCACTAAGCTACAGGTATATGAAATTATCTAAAATTGAAATTCATGCTGAGCTTTGAGATGCAGCAGTCTTCTAGCCTTGCTACAGCACAAATCTTCATAATGGCCAATCAAAGAGTAATATGTGAAAAAAATACTAAATACTATCAATACGTGGCAAGGTTGTGTTTTTAAAGCTGTATTGTAAAAGTTTATTCTTTATTTGAGATGTAAAAATGAAAACTCTAACTTTGCTTTATAAACATTTCATATAATAAATTGTTTAAAAGTACTGAGAGTCTGGATATCCACTGCTTTTGATATTTCTCACTATATTTTATAGGAGAGAGTTTCTGGAAGACGCAAATAATTTCAGAAACTTTTTTTTAATATTCAGATATATTTTGATTCTTTTATCTGTTCAATTAAGTAATTTCTGATAATTCAATGACTTAAGAAGGAAGATAGATTAAAGCAAATTTTGCATCTTTTTCTTTATCAGCCCACAGATTGTTTTATTTATTTGGAATGAGCTAAAGTCACACCAGGCAAGAAACAGCTCTGATTTTTAAGAATATTTGTATCTAGGAAGCTGATCATTTTGAAACTTCATACTTGTCCTTATATTTTTGTATGAAACTGAATCAGTCACATAATGTCTCACAACAGCATCTTCTAATTAATGACATGAGAAGGTACATGAAGGATATGGGCATCCTGGTTACCTGTATCTTCTTCCAGACCTTTTTGAAAGATTGGTGGCACAATCACTTTAGTTTAGCAATAACATGGCCCTGCTCTGACTGGGGAGGTTATGTCAAATGTCCTTCAGATATCCTTCCTACCTGAACTGATCTATGATCCTGTGAGTCTATGTAATAAAATTGTTTGAGCATGCATAGAGGTTTGAAAAAGTACATACACAAAGAAGCAATATGGCAGAACTACAGAATGACTGAGGTTGGCAAGGCCGTCTGCAGATCATCTGGTCCAATCCTCATGCTCAGAGCAGGGTCAGTTAGAGCAGGTTATGCAAGGCTGTATCCAGTTGGATTTTGAACATCTCCAGGGATGGGGATGCCACAAAATCTATGGCAAATCTGCTCCTGTGTTTGATCACCCTCACAGTGAAAAAGTTCCTTCTTATGTTTAAGAGGAATTTCCTGTATTTCAGGTTATGCCCATTGCCTCTTGTCCAGTCACTAGATAACACTGAGAAGAGTCTGACTCTGTCTTCTTTACACCTTGAACATGGATAAGATCCCTCGTCAGACCTTTCTTCTCCAGGCTGAACAGACCCAGCTCTCTCAGCCTCTCTTCATATGAAAGATTCTTCAAGGCCTTAGTCATCATTGCGGACTGTTGCTGGACTTGCTCCAGTAAGTCCATGTCTCTCTTGGACTGGGAAACCCAGAACTGGACCTGCACTCCAAGTGTGTCTCATTGGGGATGAGGAGAGGGGAAGGATCACTTCCCTCAACCTGCCGGCAATACTCTGCATAACGGATCCCAGTATGCTCTTGGACTTCTTTGCGGCAAGGGCACGTTGCTGGCCCATGGTCAGCTTGTTCACCAGTACCTCCAGGGCCTTCTCTGCAAAGCTGATTTTTAGCCAGTTGGCCACCAGTGTGTACTGTTTCCTGATGTTGTTCCTCCCCAGGTGCAGGACTTGGCATTTCCCTTTGTGGAACTTCATGAGGTTCCTGTCTGCACATTTCTCCAGCCTGTAGAGGTCCCTCTGGATGTCAGTGCACCCATCTCCTGCATCTTTGACACTCCACCCAGTTTTGTAACATCTACAAATTTGTTGAAGGAACACTCTATCGTATTGTCCAGGTCATTAATGAAGAAGTTAAAAAAATCTCGCCTTGTTATTGGCCACTAGTGACTGAAGGCACGTCTAACCAGTAAAGACCACAGTGAACAAGGCATTGGGTACCTCAGCCTCTCCCATGTTCTTTGTCACCAGTTCTCCTGCTCTGATCAACAATGGGCCTACATTTTCCCTCATCTTCCTTTTGTTGATGATATATATGTAGAAGTCCTTCCTGTTGCCCTGCATGTGCCTCACTGGATTCACAAGTCCAGGTGGACTTTGGCTTTCCTAACACCATCCCTTGCATGTTCGGACAGTGTCTTTGTATTCTTTCTGGTGACCAGGCCCTACTTTCACTTCTTGTATGTTTCCTATTTATGTTTAAGTTTTGTTAGGATCTCCTTGTTCACCTGTAAAGGCCTCCTGTCACCTTTTCTTGCCTGTCATTTTTGGCATGACAGACTAGACAATTTTGAAGCTTGGAGGAGTCAATCTTTGAGAATCAGCCGACTATGTGATTTAGATTCATTCTCTGTGTTAGATGTTAGCTAATAGACAGCTTTCTCAAAATATTTTTTTCCAAAAAGTGAGTTTGCCTTGACTCAGAATATTCTTAGAATGATATTAAACAGTGGCATTAAGCAGAGAAAAGGACTATTTAAAAAGGTGTTGACTTCCTTGCAAGTGATGACAAGTTATAATCAGCTGGCATCACATGCAAAATGGTGACTTTCTTAGCTAAATAAAAAGCTTTCTATAAAGGCTTCCTTTGTCAAGTTTAGGCATGTCCTAAAAGTAATAACTGATTCTGGTAAATAGCAGAAAAATTGTGGGCAACAGAATCAACAGTATACAAGATTTTCTGACAATAGAAAATGTCATTATTCAATTTTAAAAGAGTGTGAAGTTGTCTTTTGCTAGAAAGATCTTGATATTTAATACTCTGTTTAAGAAGAAAAAAAGGCACAGAACAAACTATAGCACATTCTAAACACAAATCATTTTATTACCTTATCACAAGTATTTACTTGCTCCTACGTGTACATATAGAACATTGTGTAGTGTATAATATGCGTGTAGAATTGTCATAGTCTTTATTACTTCTTCCCTTATCAAGCAACAAAATAATTTTTATGTAACCTAATACATCAATATCCCATCTTCCTTTTAGTTATTTTTGTCCAAATTCCTACCAAAATGTCCAGTGTTTTCATAGCAAGTATGAAAGCAGGTACTAAATTAGGTGACAGTGCAAAGACAACTACCGTGGAGTTTGGGAGTGTTCTGTTCTTTAATGCCCACCTAACTTGTGGCTAGGTGTTCAGGCACAGATAACCTTATTGAGTTATTTGGGCACTCTGGGGCAGAGGAGAGTCAGAATCTTCTCTGTGCCATAAATGTGCATGTGTACAGTGAGGTTTTTCTCAGGCAAACTGTCCCCAAATAAGAAGGGTCATGTCAGTGAGTGTCTATCTCCATGGCGGCAACTCACAAAGCCTACTGTTGGGGTTTTATGTGTGGGTTACCTACCTTTAGCAGTTAGTTCTTAGGCATTTCATATTCTAATCAAATTCCGACATACACAGTTTCACTAGAAAACAAGTTTCCAAGCTGCTTGTTTAAATTAATGGATATATTTAGGTATCAGCTCATAATGATAGGGGTGGAACATTTTCACACTTAACAAAAAAGACTCTAGGCTTTTTTTTTTTTTTTTTTTTTAAGAAGAACGATGGGTTGTATCTTCTTTCTCTGAATTTTACCCATCTCTTCTCAGTCAGGTTTTTCAGTCTATGACTGTATGTCAGATCTCTTAGTGAATTCATTTAAGCTACTAAGTTCACTTGGAAATTTTATAGTATGATTGCTGTTTTTGTCTAGTCTTAGCCTTGTATAATCTACAATTGTGACTATTGCAAAGGAGTTCTGCACCTGTTTTTTTTTCCCTGAAGTTGTTTATTTTGTTTTTTTCCTTAACAGGAAAAATTATTTTTGTATAGTATTTGAACTTGTTCTGAAGGAAAAAATTGTTTCCATTTAAAACGATATCCATAGTAGAGAAGCTATTAAACTCTTTGTTAGAAATGTATCAGATGAATACATTTTTTCAGTCTTACTGTACTGTTATACTGCTAATGTCTGTATATATTAGAAAATATTTTCTTCCCAGAATGACTTCTATTAATTTGGATACAGCTCAAGAACCTTCTGAATTTAAATTCTTATCACCTCCTAGGTTCACAATAATTTCCAGGTTTTTTATGATCATTACTGAGCTTTTTGAGAAAATGAGAATCCAATCTTAATACTATGCCTAAATTGACGTTATTTGCGCATTTGTCGTAGCTGCTTCAATAATAGGAATTTCATAATTTTAAGCAATTCCTGAGTTTCTAAGGGACAGTATATCAGTAAGTCTATTATTTTTGGTGATGGCTAACTTTTTAAGACTCTTTCAGAGCTTGTAAATGTTAATATGATTCATAGATTCAGTTTTCATTAACTAACTGCATGCTATGGTATGAGAAAAAGCTGACCATGAAAATAAATCAAGGCCTGATCAAGGAAAAAACAAAATTATAGCAATGTTGCAGCCTAAAATAATTATAGCAATATTGCACTGATCTGTTACATTTTTATGCTTCAGTTAAGTTTATAGACAAGTCTATAACATGGAATTGTACATAAGGTCTGTGTTCCTACTTAGCAGAATCACAATGGTAGTAGCACTTAGGTTACTATTTTGAAGTATTTCTGCTCATTCAATAGCCTAAAATGTAAATACTTAATTAGAAAAAGCAAAATTGGCATGTTATCAATTATTCTGTGATGCTAACAGATGGTCTGACTGCCTAGCCTGTTCATTCACAGTTTGTTGTATAAGTGTTATTTGGTTAAAAGGATGTAGCCAAGTAGCAGAGAGGAAGGCTCCCTGATCATGTTACTGTGACTGATGCACTTCAAACAGGAGTAATTTTTCATACAGAGGAAAGTTCTGCTTCCTTGAGAACTCACAACACTTAGCTCAGAAGAGCTTCTGGAGTGTAATGTGAGACAGACAGGCCTGAAAAAGCCAACAAGAAGAAAGTCTGCAAAATGGATATAGCTGGGAGATTCCCGAAAGGAGCAGAGTAGTCTTTCAGCTAGTAAGTCACAGACAGGAGAAAGTCGTCTTTTTTGGCACTCTCAGGGGATGACATGGAAACTTTCTTCCCTGTAAATCAAAGCAAGTTGCTGGAATGGAAAGAAAGAATCAAGGGGAGGACATCTCCTCCTCCCAACTGTTGGAGAGGGTAGAATTACTTTTCAGGTATTTTAATTAATGTCTCATCTAGGAGATCTAAGTTTCTTTTCTCTACAAATTTATTTTCTTCAATATCAGGTTTTTTTCTGTGGTTTGATAAAACCTAATTACAGAGTTTACAAACCTTTTATTTTCTTTTGTCAAGCTTATATCAAGAAAAAAAAGAGGTGGTAGGGTGAATATGTTCATCACAAGCTTGTGGCTGACTCATAATCCCATCACAAATGCATGCAAAATTATCTTTTCTAGACTATTTGTTCAGTGCTACTCAGGAAAGATCAAACTGTGAATGCCTGTTTACACGGAACATGTTTATATATTACATATATGACCCTTTCATATGAGTTGAAAGGGTCAGAGAGCGCTCTTTTTGCATTGCTTTTTTGCATGATTGTTTTTGATTTCTTCTTTAATCTTTTGATCCTTAACAGTTAATGCTCAATTTCTCAAAGCAGAAAAGTAGCTATTTAGAGAAGGTGATTCAGCCCATGGATTATGGATGTAGATTTTCAGAAACTTAAATGTCAGACTGGAAAATATGGCAAAACTCCCCCCAAAATTACCATGGTCAAGATTCAGTGAAGACAGCTTGTTTAAAAGACTCAAGAAAACAGTATGTTGTTAGGTATAACTTTATAACCACTACAAGTCTAAGAGATAATGTAAAGTTTCAATCTGCAGAACAACTTTAATTTCAAACTATTGGAAAATAAACATTTTTCTGATAAGGTAAGGATAACTTTTTATAGGTAATCTCTAAAGTAATAATTTCAGTGGAGAAATGTTGCTTAAAAAAGAAGGTGTACATTTCCAGAATGAGCTGCAGTTCTTTAGTGTGTTTTTTTAAAGTGTGATTTCTTATCTGAAATTACATCATTTTAAGATTAAATCCAAGTACAAGACTGATATCTGTTAAAAAGGTCTTAAGCAATTTGTGGCTCATGTGGATGGAGCTAGCAAATGCTTCTGATATGCTTTGATGATCTTGAGAAATACCATTATGACTCAGATTTAAAGAATGATGAATCAGTCTGTTTTCAGAACTTTTCAGTGCTTTTGCCATGTACAAGAAAATTCAGGTAACGTTTATGTTTCTTTTATCTGTTGCTTGAATATTGAGTAGTTTGTCTCTAACTTTAGATTAAAGCAAGGTCTTGAATCTAAAGTAGTCCATCTTTTTGGTTTTCTCTTGATAGAAAAATCTGGTGAAATGAACAGAAAGAATAATTTTAAATTTTAACAGAAAGTATGTCAAAGACTTTTTAATGTATTACAATTCATTTTCTCAGTAAATGGCTCAATTATATATATATTTTTTTAAAAAATTTTCTCTCCTTTCCCAATGTCTCTTTCATTGTAATAAGGTCCATTGTTATCCATTCTCTTAGCTTTCACACATAGCATTTTCCAATTTGTGAACAACTACAATTTCCCTGGAAATTACAAAATCTGTGGTTGTTGAACATCTTTGAAAACTGAACTATATGTAATTGCTAAATAGAATATTTAGTTTTATGGGAATATTTTTTTTCAAGATTCCTGAAGCTGTAGCCAGGAGTTGATGTGCTTTACTACGAATGTATGTAGTATCTACATCTTTATCACTAGTTTAAATCAGAGATTCCACAAATTCCTTTGAGATATGTTCATGTTGAGTTCTCTCTTAATCAGATTGTTACCAGAAAGCGGCAAAATAATTCACTCTCTAAAACTTAATTTTGGAGTTTTAGAAAGCAGGCATTCTTTATTGCGGCGCCGGACAGCACTGGGGATAGTTCCACCATAAGTGCTCCGAAGGCTTGATGGGCTTTCAGTAATTATATACTCTGAAAATATACATATTCATAGGATTTCCGGGAATTCGTCTACATAAACATGAGATTTCCTGGAACTTATTAACATATGTAAATGTCCGATCCGCATGCGCAGTCATCCTCTGTGGTGGTCCTCAGGTGGTTTTTGAGGGTCTTCAGATGAAGGCTCGTAGTCTTCCTCACTGTGTTCGCTGATTGACCTTTGCTTCTGCGCAAACTCAGTTCTGGGATCGCCTACCTGTCTAGAGGGGAGTATTCAGGAGCTTCTTATCTTAACTATCCACGAAGATTCGCTTTTGTTTGGTAAAGGGGAGCATTCAAGAGCTTTTGTTTGGTAAAAGGGAGCATTCAAGAGCTTCTATCTATATTCTCAGGTATCAAGATATATCCCATTGTTTCACTGCAAGATTTCTCCAGTGCTACTGTTTCCTAAGAATGATATCACTTCCTGTTTGCTATGTTTTTTGTTTGGTTTTTTTTTTTTTTTATTCTGGTATATATACTATTTTGTCATTTTCACAACATGCAATTTTTTAATTCCCTGTGGTGGATACAAAGTAATATGATGTTGAACTGTTGAAATAAACATCTGAAACAAGACAAGCCTGTCACATCCTTCTCAACAGACCTGTTTTCACATAAAATTGTAGATCTTGTACTATTACTCTGTGATGTTATCTATTTCTAATACACTCTGGCAGTTAAAAAGTGCTGAAAAGAATTCAGAGAAAGTATCTGGAATATGTTAAAATAAACTCTCCAACTAAAAGTGCTGAAGAGAATTCTCCAAACCTAGGATTTCATGTTTTCCCTGACACTCTGATAAAAAAGATCATTCTAAATATAGGTTCCTTGCCTGGGGAAAGTTGGAAGTGTGAGTTTAATTTTAAAATATAGCAAACATACAAACCCCAGATTTGCAATAACTAACGTTCAAATGAAATTTGACAGAAAGAAGAACTAAAATGGGGATTTTTTAAATTATCTAACGAAGGTAGGTTTCCTGTACCCCATCTAGACATGTATTATATTAATACTGAATAACAGAATCTGAAAAGGGATTACAGGAATGATAATTTAAAAAAATTGCCACTATCAGTCCTGTCCATTTGTCACTCTTGAAAAAGACTGATATAAGAAAGAAATGTCAGAGTAATACACAAAGATGAAAAAGCCTCCTGTATAGCCCGGAGGCTATAAGGTCATGAACCTAGAGGCAATGAAAAACAGATTCTAAACCATTTCCTTTTACATTGTCATCTGTAAAATCAGTAAGTAAAAGTGAAAGGGAGAAATAAAACTAGAATTACAAAAACAGGTTATTTGGATTTCATTCAGAAGAGTCTTATAAATTGGGTTAGCAGCTTCTTTGCTATCATTTGTGTCTCAATATTTTGCTTAACAATAGATTAAAGACAGAAGGTATGAAAAGAGGAACCTGACTGACCAAGAAAGTGTCACTGTTCTTGAGTTTATGGATCAGTTTGGTTAGATAGCCAGTTATGATGATAATGTTCCAAATCATCTAGCAGCATGCACTGAGAATGTCAAGTTGAGTCATTATTATCTTCAGGTTTTCTTTTCCCATCTTTTTCACCCTGTTCCCATTCTTGTCCTTTATATTACATTTCTGTTTTTCAAATATACAGTAACTGAACTTAACAAAGGATTTTATCTGAGTTCTGAGTCTTCATTAAGGTTGTATTAGAGCTAGCCAAAATTTTCTATATAAATTCTTCATTTAAAAAAAATCAGACAAAACCCCCAAGAAATGTGGGGAACAAGGTGAAGAAAACAGAGGAAAAAAGATCTGGAACCTATTTGGGTATATTTTTGTTTATATTTAAACAGGTTCCAAGTGAGAATCTATTTCTTTTGGCAAATACAGAAAATAATTATAAATTCTTAAAATTTATAAAGCATTTAGTAACTATCTCAAATGTCTTTATTCCAATTGATCCCATTTTTACCTAGTTCTCTTTTAGCTTCTCCTCTCACTTCTTTTTTTAAATGGATAGTCATTTATTAATGTTTTCAGCAAAATGTGAATGAAAGCTGACATTTTAAAACAGGCCAGAAAACAATATGTTTCTTTCTCCTTATTTATTTAAAATTATTTTTGTGTGGCCAACTTTTTTTTTTCCAATAGATTTTAAATTGTTTTTGATGAAGCAAATAGCAATTACATGCTTTACACTTTCAGAAGGAAGAGTCTTTTTTCTTCCCCAAACTCTTTTCTACTTCCACATATCATACTAATAGAATTTAGCCTCCTTTTTTACCACAGTGACAACATAGAACCCTCAGTTTAACTAGGAGAAGATTGATAACTGCAAATCAGTGAAGTCATTGTATGTTAAATAAGAATTCACTGTAGATTTTTTTTCTTTGGGTATCATATTTCTTAATATTTGCTTTACAAAAGAAAATTCTGTTTTGTCATAAAATACCATGATGGGTTCATCTTCGATAGAAAGAATATCAGACAGTGGTGTATTTTATTTCCATAGTAGCATAGCAAAGAAGTCACAATACCTTTTAAATTTTCTTTATGATATTGCATTGACTGGCTTCTAAAAAAATCTAATATGTAATTGCATTTGACCTAACATACTTATTTGCTTTAATTTTTTAATTTCTTTCTTCATTTATTTATTTATTTTTGTAAGGTAAAACAAATATCCAAACTTGGTTTATCTTCAGTCTTGCAATTTCCTTGCTTATGTTTGTACCTATTATATGCAGTCTTCAAATAAAAATCAGTAGTAAAGACAGTTTCTTTTTTTTAGATTACTTTCACAGAATCTCACTTAAGATGTCTTAAATGTTCTGAATTGTCCCTTTGCGTGCTCCTACTGTCTTTCACTTTTTCTCTTCTCCTGCTCCAATTCCCACCATACCTACATATACAAGGACTTAGACTCCAGTCTCTAGTCTTCTGAATCATCATTTTGATCCCTAATACACCCTGAATCTGCTGCTGATGAACATATGTACAGACACCTAAGGGGACTGTGGTCTGCACTCAGTACCTTGGCAAAGGTTGGACATACTTTCAGACCTGATGCTTAGCTTTCCTTACCACTGAAATGTGAGGAGTGATGTGCACCTGTGTCTTCTCCTGTCATGGAGCTGGGGTAGAATGAGGAATGTGGTCAGATATGAGACCTGTGAAGTACTTCCATATCCCACAAAAGCTAACCATACGTCTTTGAAACTAGTACACTACTAAACAAATATAGTCAATAATACTTTCCTAGGTCCTTTTCTGCTGTATTTTTAACTTCTGAAGAAGTAGCTATCATTAATCAGTCTTCTTGTATTAGTGTATGAGGAATGTATGAAGCAGAATATTAATTTGGGTCAAATATTACTATTTATCTTTAGAAAGTCAATAGAACTATCAGTATTTGCAAGAAATTTAGGGGGTTTCTGCTATAGTTTGCTGATATCTCATACCTGAATACAATTAGTGCAGGAAATGATTATATAGATTGCACATCTACAAGTTGTCCCTGGCAGTAGCTGATCCTTCATGTTTTAAGAAAATGTGAGAGGAAAAGAGATTTTTCAAAAAGGAACAGTTAAGACCAACAGAGATTCTGGCAATACATTTCTACAGTTTTTGACTGTATGAAGCAATTGCTATGCAATAATTTACTACTGACTCATTAACAAAAAATAAAGCAATTAGGATTGATACCATGATTAAAAATGTTGCAGACCCTAGAGACCTTTTTGAAGAATTGAGTATCTGAAATCAGATCTGGAGAAGTAACACAGACAGACACAGTACTTTTAAGGGAAGTTTTCCATTATTCATGTTAAATCTTGGTTCTACAGTAATGACAGCGTCAGATGGAGGTATATAAGGACCGGACATTTCAGGGAAGATAAACAAGAGCAGAGG
Organism: Theristicus caerulescens; assembly: GCA_020745775.1. Lineage (NCBI taxonomy): Eukaryota > Metazoa > Chordata > Aves > Pelecaniformes > Threskiornithidae > Theristicus > Theristicus caerulescens. Next base: position 48,916,117 of record CM036560.1, on the reverse strand, counting down.
AACAGGAATGAGTACTTTGGAGAAACATGTGAGCCTTGGGTATTTTTTTTTAATACTACCAAATCAGTAATGCCATTATGATCTATGATGGATCTATTATAAACCTGACTATTTAAATTATGTCAGTTTAGAGAGAAAATATAATTAAGAAGCCAACGTTGCTATTATTATATAGGAGGAAATCTCTGCTTTTAGTGAGTGACTCAGGACTGGATTCTAGAAATCCTTTGAAAAGAAACTAAAAATCATTAAAATTATATTGAAAATAGAAAGTTATCCTATAAAGAAGAAGAGTTAACATCAACTGACAGTGATTGGTTTTGTCCAAAAATTTTCTGCCAAAATTTGATTTGCTAACAACAATTAAAATTAGAATTTCAGTTTTCATGTATGTACATATTTTCATGTATTTCCCATGATTAATTCCTTTTTTGTCCTTATTCAAAGGATGTCCTTATACATCACCCTGCTGAGTGATGGCTATATGGCCCCTTGCACCTCACTCTGGATTGGGAATCAGAAAATCTTGAACATAATCCTGATCCCACTGAGGTTTCCGAGGAATTTCCTACCTAATCTTACACTGACAAAGTTCTGATTTCTGTTTTGTCATCTCACAGGAAAGAAAAGACTAACTAAAAGTAATCCTACTTTTCATCTTCCTGGAGGAAATCTTACATATCAGAAAAACTCAGTGAGGTATTTTGCAGACTACATTCTTGATTTTAAGAAGTTATTTAAAAAAAAAAAAAAGGTGTATAATTTCATTTTTCAGGTCACAGTGTAGGATGACCTTGCAAGCTATTTAACATGGAAATATTTGACATCTTTTTGTGCTCTGGGCTCTTCCGTTCTCCAGTAGGATCCCACAACAGTTTAGGGGCCTACTCACACAAAGGAGGATTGTGCCCAGGTTATGCCTGGGTTTATTTCCCTGCAGCCATGTCCAGCCTTCTACCAGGCATGCTCTTTACCACTGCTCTTAAGTTTTTGATGTAGTTTTAATACCTGTTTAGTTCTTAGCTATTGCTGCATAGCAGAGAGTTCATTTCAGAAACTAGCGTGGCTAATTCCTAAATGTTCTAAATACAAACTTTTTCAGAGTGATTGCTTTAAATCCTTGACTGTGTTTTCTGATCTCTGCTGTGTCTTGTTCTTTGATATTTGCTGTAAACTACTCTTTCTGCATTTGATGATGACATTTGTAAGCAAAACCTATCTGACAGTATCCATTATATTTATGGAAATTCAGGGCACTAAAACTTCTAAGGAGCTCCGTAAGTTTTAAGGAGCTTTTGTGATCACACAGATGCAGTATTTAGTAAGGCTAAGACTTTAGAGTCTAGAAAAAGCAAATGCACTTCTATTTATTTTGGATTTTTTTCTGTAGTCCTAGTTTGCATGTTAACAGCACCAGAATGATTGTGAGATAGAAAGCTGAGCAATGCACAACAAGAGAAAGAAAGAGGAATTATTTGCAGCATCCATTATTACAGAAAATCTTTTTTCCCTGTATTAATCAGAAATGTGCAAAAAGCATCAAGATTTTCAAAAGATACTGCTACATTTTGTTTGATAATTCTAAAGGAATTATAGGGTGGGTAGAGTTCAGAGCAGGGGTGTTCAGTTTGTGTAATTTAGTGGGCCTTCAGAGGCATTTATCAAAATCCGGCCAAACCTCACACCTACACTATCTTGCCTCCCTTATATTTCCCCCTGCCCTTTGTAATACTGCCAAATCCTCTGCTTTCTGTAGCGTTATTTTTGGCTTTGATAAGCTAGTGACATTCAGCGTTGCTTAAGGGGCCAAAAGTGATTTTATTGACCCAGTGAGAAGTACTGAGGTTCCTGATATCTGAAAATTGTTCTACATCTGTGTGCCTTAATTTTTAGTCTTTCTGTGCATCTCTCTCTCTCTTCTGATTGATCTGGATAGGTATTCTCAAAAAGACATTAGTTAACATGATAGGAAGGTTGGAAATGACTTTATTGATTCTATACTTCTTTTGAAATTTGAATCTGAGTGGCAATTTTCTGATGGCAGGACGATCACAGTCCTGTACCCTTTAGGGTGGTAACCCTATAAATCATGAAATGTCTTTTAGAGGGGAAATGATGATTTTTTTGATCTAGGAATAGATTCACACTTACCATTTGGGATCCAGTTATTATAGTATTCAAAATGCAGATACCTAGGACTGACTCATATTGACTCATGCTTCTCTACACAGTCAGTATAATAAAGAACAAAATGGAACTGTAGGCAAAGAGAGGCTGCAACAGAGCAAGACAAGAGAAAGCAATTTTTATAGAAATGGGCAAGTAGACAGATATGTAGGGACTAATATGGAAACATTGTAGAAAATCTCAATGTAAGATTTTAAAGGATGGGAAGGTGTTTTTATTTTAAAGCAACACTGGTTTCACTTATTCACATTCACAGTCAAACCCACAAACTCACAAGCACCAAAATATGTGTGTCTGTGCAGCAGGCAGGCTGATAAATATTTTAACTGCTCTTGAATGCCAAATGAGCATGAAATCTGGTAATAGAAAAATATAAATAAGTCTATTCTTGAAGAGGGAGGGGGGAGAAAACTAATCATATTCAAATTGATAAATAGTTGATACGTTTATGCCTAAACTCAAACATTATCAGTATTTCTCTTAAAAGGGGAAAAAAAAATCTATGAGAGGAGCATAATTATAATCCTCAAAGAATCCAGACCCAGCTCTGCTGTGAGATAAATCATTTTTTGAAGCAAAATATCAAATCCACCCTCATTAGCTTGTTCAATGTAATGTGTATAAAGCAGTAAAGTGTATCATTTAAGTAAAAATCTGTTCCTGGCAAATTGACAAAAGTAATTTAGAAGCTGTCTTTGTAATTATCTCAGCCATAGTAAGCAGAGATATTTTACCCAAACACCATTTAATAGCTAAGGGATATGAACATTGTATTAAAACTCTAAAAAGCTGTATTAATAATGAGCATTATCAATGTCAACGAACAGCTACAAAAAATTGCAAATATTAAATTATCTGTCTCAAAAGACTCATCCAAAGCTTCTAGCTGATCAGCTGCTTTGGGAATCTTCTGAAATTACCACATCAGGGATCTTCTAAAGAGGTGGGGGAAAGAAACTGTGTCTGAAGGACAGAGCTCGCAAGGCTGCTGGAAAAGACACCTTGGAGAACCATTGATTCCTCAGCAAGGGAGCGTTCCTGTGCTTTACCAGTAGATGATACTCAGTTTTGAGAGGGAATTTTACTTGAGTGAGGTCAGGGCTCCTTGCTGTGGTCCATGATGTGTTCTTGACACAGGCATGGTCAGACAACTGCTTGCAATTGTAAGACACAATATGTGGTAATGCTCAAATTATTAGTTCATTGAAATAACAAGCAAAATGCATTGTTTTAAACAGCTAGTTACCAGATAGCAGCTGAGGAGGTTGTCCTTTACTGTACTCAATAAACATGAGTCATGATGAATGTTTGATAAGACTATAATTACTATAAAATGCAACCAGTTATACTGCAGGCAGTAGAGTTTTTTCTCCTTATATACTGCTAGGAGACTTTACCAAGTGCTCCTGTGTAAGGCTGGACATGCTTTATCATGTGGAAGGCTACATCATAACTGTCCTGCGTCACCTAAGGAAAATCTTTATTAAATAGATCTTCAGTAAAGAAGGCCTTGAAGATATACACTTTATCTCTGTGACTCAGTGAAGAACTGGGGCTTAATTTCACATTATGCAATATAATTCTTCTATATGCTAGCGTTTAAGTGGTAATTTTGCTATATAATAATATGCATGAAATGGACACTTGTGGATATGCTTATGCTTAGCTTAGGTTCTTGATTATCTTTTAAATAACCACAATGATAGGAAAGTGTATTAAAAATTGCTTTACTATTTATCTGTGGAAGGATGGCTAAGTGAGAAGGGACATGATCTTTTCAGTGTGAGCAATCCTGCTTTTAGTGTATCAAGAAGCACAGAGGATACTATAAACTGACCTTGAACAGCAACGGACTACTTGGCAAACAACATAAGGGACAACAACTAAGTCCGGAATGTGCTAACGAACCTCTTTGCGTGAACAGCAACCCTGTACCAATCATATAACTGTCTTAAGCGCGTGAACACATGTAATGAGCCAATCATGTAGATATTGCTACTGTGTGCTCTGCTGATTGTCTATATAAGCCTTGTACTTGTCTGAAATAAACGAGAACGATCATACTCGCATCGAGGTTACATCGTTACTCCGGGTCCGTCTTCCCACGCCGACATTTATCCATCAAACTGATCAGCTGTCCTTTAGCTTTTCATATTTATAGACATCATCCTCTGGAAATGTGAATACGTGGTAAGTTTTAGCTTTTCTCCATTTACATGAACAATTGTTCTCCTCAGCAGTATGTCTTCTCACTGTGTGTGTTCTTAGTTTTCTCCTTTGCTTTGCTTTCTGTTCTTCCTTCACCTATTTTCCATCAGTCTCTACTTTTTAACTGATTTTTTAAGTAAACAAATAAGAATATTAAAGAAAATTTGCCTTTTACTGCTTCTGTTCGGGATTCATAATAAAGGTAAAGATCAAGTTTTTAACAGTCACATCATCTAAGAAAATCCAATGCAAGAAGGCTAATCTTATCTTTTTCTGTAACTAGTGATGTGAAAGATGTTCCTGCTTGTAATTGTCATGAAGGGAGTGATTGCTTTCTCTGCTGAGTAGAAAAGATATCTGCTAAGGTCTTTAAAATATCTGACTAAGTGCCTGAAGTTAGATGATGTGCATTCATCCTTCATCTGTTTTAAAGACAACACTAGGCATTGCACCTTCTTCCCAATCTTTACTGCTGAGTAAAAGGGGAGGGAGAGAGGAGTTCAAACACTGGATCACAGATCATCCATTGTTTAACTGATGAAACATCCTTTGTATGGTTTTCACCCATATCAGATAGAGCTCTCTGGGAGAATTGCCCTTGAGGTGTTCAAAGGAATATGGCAGAAACCACTCTCAGCAGGTTGTTTGGAGAAGATACTTGAATCACGTTTGACTCCCTCAACCTTATCCAGCTTTATCTCAGCAATCTTGTTCACTCTGGTGTGACATTAAGTCACAAACCTGAACATGCAACACCTACATTCCATCTCACACTATGGGAACACCGTGTAACCGAGACATTAGAGACATTAAACTGAAAACAAAGAAATTAACAAATAAACTATATCTTAGGGCAACAGGTGTATCACCAAGCTGATGACACCAAGCTGAGTGGTGCAGTTGATATGCTTGAGGGAAGGGATGCCGTCCAGAAGGACCTTGATAGGCTTGAGCAGTGGGCCCATGCAAACTTCACGAAGTTCAACAAGGCCAATTGCAAGGCCCTGCACCTGGGTCAGGGCAATCCCCAATTTCAATACAAGCTGGAGGATGAATTGATTAAGAGCAGCCCTGCTGAGAAGGATTTGGCGATACTGGTGGATGAAAAGCCGGACATGAGTCAGCAATGTGTGCTTGCAGCCTAGAAAGCCAATCATATCCTGGGCTGCATAAAAAGAAGCATGGCCAGCAGGTCGAGGGAGGTGATTCTTCTCTTCTTCTTTGCTCATGTGAGACCTCACCTGGAGTACTGCGTCCAGGTCTGGGATCCCCAGTAGAAGAAAGACATGCACCTATTAGTCCAGAGGAGGGCTATGAAAATGGTCAGAGGGCTGGAACACCTCTCCTATGAAGAAAGGCTGAGAGAGTTGGGATCGTTCAGCCTTGAGAAGAGAAGGCTCTGGGCACACCTTATTGTGGCCTTTCAATATATAAAGGGGGCTTATAAAGAAGATGGAGAAAGGCTTTTTACCAAGGCCTGTAGTGACAGGACAAGGGGCAAGGGTTTTAAACTGAAAGAGGGTAGATTTAGAGTGGACATAAGGAAGATGATATTTTTTATGATGAGGATGGTGGGACACTGGAACAGATTTCCCAAAGAAGTTGAGGATGCCTCCATCCCTGGAGGTGTTCAAGGTCAGGTTGGACAGGGCTTTGAGCAATCTGATCTAGTTGAAGATGTCCCTGCCCAGAGCAGAGAGGTTAGACTAGATGATCTTTAAAGGTCCCTTCCAATCCAAAACATTCTGTGATTCTATGATCACACTGAGCTCAGATGAGCCCTCAGAGCAAATGGTAAATAGTGTGGATATGAATAGGTCACACCACTTGCCTGGAAGCCGGAGAACAACTCCTGATCTTGTTTTTGCTTATCAGTACAAATGTGGGAGAAAAGTCTTCTTTTCTTCCTTCCTTCACAGATTGTTATTCAACTGTCATTTAGACAAGTTGAGCTGTAGGTGAATGAATTTCCACAGGAAAGTTTCTTATTATTGTGTACAAATTAGACTGAAATACACAGTCATGGCATATACTAAAAGAAAACTTTCAGAGTTAAATCTCATTTTAGGCTTACCCTGTGCTGCAGAGTCATCTTGGGCTAGCTCTGTCTTCTAGTTTCACCTATGCTTTAGATGCATTATATCAAAGCTGACTAATAATGAGGTTTTAGTATTTGTATTTATGCATTTTAAAAGTAGCATTTTTTCTTTCATTCTGACAATTTTGTGAAATTACTGAATTTTTGACAGAATATTTTAATGCATATAAGAAGTACTGAACTGGCTTTTTTTTTCCCCCCCCCCCTAACACCAGTATAAATATAAAAGAAAAAATTATTTCAGCTTTCTGTAAGAAGTTTTTTTGCCTAAGTAGAAAAGTCCAGCAGGGAACTATTGGAGTGTATAGAAATAAAGAGAACTTATGAAGAATGGAACGACACCTAATATGCGTAAAATAGAATTAAGAATGGAACCACACTCCTGTCATGACAAAATAGCTTGTGGAGTACTTATATTCATTTATTGTTAGAAAAATGCCTCTACACTAGCAGAATAATAGACCCCTTGACTTGGCTGTTATGACTATAACATATTGAAATGATACTAAAGTGTAATGGCTTTAGAATTGCAAACTTATCAGAAGTATATCAATTTTTATGGATATAAGGATTGACTGAGAATATTTTGTGTTTGGACTAGGAAAATCTTACACTGAAAAGTTTTCCAGAGAGATACTTCTTCCAAGTTTGGACTGTAGCTAGGATTTTTTGTTTTGAGGGATCACTTATTCTTTAATTATCATGCTATGGAAAAATATTGCTACAGATGATATGTAGAATGTGTGACCCCTTTGATGTGGAAAAAGAGCAAAATATAAAATTATTTACACAGGTAATGCATTTAACTTACGTAATCTTAAAAAAATTAAAGAAGGATCAGAAGAAGATAATATGTTACCTTCCTCACTCTGCTTTTTCTAGTGGATAAAAGCAGGTTTCACTGGAATTTTATTGTGTCCTGACAATTTTTTTTAACCTGACATATACCTCCTGCTTGTCTTCACATACAGTAACAGTGTCCAGTGAGATTTCACACCATTGCCAGCTTGATTTACTTCCTGCCAGTCCCTGTTCTGTATAAATGGCTCTGTTTAAAAACAACAACAAAACCAGAAAAGCAAGTACTAAGTTTATGTCTCAGAGATTACCCATATGAACATTCCCATTGATTTCCTGGATTTAGGACTCTGTTTTTACAGGAGGATATGACCATGGAGTATTTGACAAAGATAGGGAAGAACAATTCATGAAAAAAGGAGATGCTGATCAACCTGAAACAAAAAGGTGGAAAATATGTGAAAGCATCTAGCATGAAAGATTTTCTTATTATCAGCATCTTTATTTAACTACAGGTGGACTGACATAAATCAAGGCTTAGGATAGAAAAATGAGAAAAACAGGAAGAATGACTAGTCTCTTTTCTTTATTGACATATTTCACCTGCAAATATGAGAGGAATTAAACATATGTTTTGGTGCAATGTATTTTGTGTGCTTGGTAATAAAGTCCGAAACAGAGTAAAGAGATCATCTTACGATTTTTTTGTGATTTCAGCTGGTTTTTTTATTCTGCTTTTGTATTTTAATTTCTGGCCCTATGTATAGAACAGATTTACAAAGCTAAGAAATTAATTTCTTTTTTTTTTTTTAAGTATACTTATAAAAATAAAAGCTCACTGCAAAATATTAATTCAGGTTTTTCTAACAAGACAAGATCAATATGATTTTGTCATTACTATTTATTCATCTGGATGTGTGGTACTTAAGCAACACATTGAGTTTGCATTATGAACTCCTCAAGTTTTCTAACAATTAAATCCAATATTTTGTCTTCACTTTCAGGGACAGAGGATAATTTATCTTAGCTTAAATAGTGCATATGCTGTATCTTTGATATACAGTAGCTGAATTTATCTCACTCTTTTCCACTCCAGGTGTCTGTTACTGCATGAGTGGTCACTTCTAATTGAATAAGGGGTTCCTTCTGAAGAACGGTTATTCCCGAAAGTCTTTTCTCCCTGCATGATGTTCCATTCTGTTGCCTGTTGAATGATACATTTTTGTTCGATGTGTCCTTGGTTTTTTTTCACCTTGTGTATCCAGTTGATCTGTTGCTCCCCCCCTCATTTTTTCTTTTACATTAATTTGTACCAGATTCTAATTTTGAGTTAGAAAGATATGTGTGCTTTACAATTAAATAATATATTTTCTTAATATTGGCTTGAGGAGTGTCTAAAGAACATTTTATTTATCTAGGAATGTAATGTAAATTCTAAATAGCTCTGCTTACACCAGCACAAACTCTATCTAATATTTGCTGCTTAAATAACAAAAATACATGAAATAGCTTCTAGATGGAGTAACCGATGTTTAACAATTTTTCCCAAAAAGACTGATGAATTATTTAAGGATGCCTGAGGGAAGGTCCAATGTGTTGTCTGGCAATTTGTTCATGTTTTCCTAACTTTTTGAATCACAAAGTGAATTATGAAATTAAATATGAGCTTGTTTAACGTAGCAGGGGTTTTTTATGTTTATAGCATCCACTGGTGCTATGTGAAATTTCGCTGTTATCCTTAAATCCACCTAATGTGGTTTTACCATCAAAGTTCAGCAAACCTTTTGCAAGAAGGAACAAACTGTAGACACTTTAATACATGATAATGAAAAACAAATAGAAGTGCTTTCTATTTGAGCATGAGCTTGATTTAGGAGGCTCAGGAAAATCTCCCTAGACACTCCAAAGACGGTTGAAAGTGTGGGAAGGGATCTTCTAGCTTGCCATTTTACTTTAATATGCTACATTTAGGTCGCAGCAGGCTGAAACAGTACTATATACATGCACAACCATCACTTATACTAGCAGTGGAAAATTAAAAGAACTCTGTGACTAGTAAAGGCATTTGATGCTCTGAAGTTTTGTCACTGCAAGAAAAGGTTACTTTGGGTGAAGACTATCTTACATCAAATTTCTAATCTGGATGGTTTTTGTTGTTGCCTCTGAAGTTGCCATAAGAAAGAGCAAATGGTGTTACAGTACAAAAGTTTGCTGGTACAAAAGCCGTTATTCACAACTCATTTTACTATTGCTGGAATTATCTCTTTATTAAACTTTTATCATGCAATCTTTTTTTAGGATCCTGAATTTCAAAAAATATTGACTGTTTCCTCTCTTGCATTTATGACAGTTTTTCAATATCTGTCTAAGGATTGCCTATGCTTCTGCATAGTGTAAATAATACCACACAATCTTTCATTTGGAGCTCTGACAATATACTCCTCAGAGTGTATCGATTCTTATAAGCTCATCTATCATTACAAGAAAGAAATCTCCTGAAATAAAGGATGACATTTTTCTCACTTTGTAGTTATTTTGCCATGATGAATTGACCAGTGTGCTTACTCAAATTATCCCAAATTGGATTTTGATCATTTAATAGAATTTCATTTATTATTTCCCTATAAATGTTCAGAGTGAAGTGTCAAAAAATGTTTTACTGAACTGACTTGGGCACTTACCTTTCCAACCTTTTCTCCTGAAACATTCAAATTGACCTTCATATATGCATTTTCTGAAATAAAATTATTCAGAACCAGTTCTATAGTTCATCCATTCCTAGTATAATAAACAATCTTGTTGGTGAAGTTGCTTGCCAATGCTCTTTTCTCTTAACTTTTTGTCTTTTAATAATTTGCAGTCATGAACTTGTAATAAAGTGATGATTTAAGGTAGTGAAGAGCCACTGAAAAATGGAAAAGAAGAAAAGAGATCATTCTAATTTAAAGGAGAAAGCAAAGGGTTCACAATGGCAGGTTTTGAGAATAATAGAGGCTTGGGAAATAAGATTTTTAAAACTGTGAAAAAAAAAGAAATTAAATTTTAAGCATTTTCATGCTGTGCTTAACTTTCACATTTTTTATCAAATATGTAGTTCTTACCTACATTGTCTAGAGTAGTAAAACACACTTGGATATTATGTCTTTTACTAAAGTCTTGCATTTGTTATTGTGCTAAAATATATACATGTAAGTGGGAACATTATAAAATTACTCTGATCACTATTTGTGTGCTCTTCTAATTTGATCTAATCTAAGCAATAGTATACAACAGTTCAGCTTTAATTTACTGTTTGAATAAACTTAATGTAAATACTATATGTATTGTTGCTTAACATATTTGAACTATCTCTTTCCATTTTTTTAAGTTTATTTTTATGGTTTTGAGGACCATCAACTTTGGTGAGTTGTTGCCACACAGTTGAAATAATTAAAAAGATTCATTGCATCTGAACGATAGTTCCACGTGTCTGTTTTAATATACTTTAAAGTGGTCAGGAAACATACAAACATAAAAAGAAATCTGTATTTTATTAACATGTTCTTTAGTAAGATTTTCAAAAATATCTAAGGGATCAAGGCTCCTAAACCCCACCCACATACACATGCATCCTTACATATATGTTTTAAATGACCCAGTTTTATCTTGAAATAAGACATTGTATATATAACATCTTTATAACACTATTCATTTTATAAACCATAGGTAGTGATTTAATTTTTGTAGGACTGCTATAAAAGTAAAGTTCAAAGCAATTTACTTCCTACAGGGCCCTGAATATAAAAATACAAATATATATAAGAATATAAAAATTAACCTCTGGTTCAAGGAGGAAAACAACTGCTTTAAGCACCTTTCATTTTAGCTTAGCCTGGAAAACAGCTAAAGCTATTTTCTGAGAATACCTGTAGAAGATAAATAGAAAACCCAGTCCCCCCCCGACTGGTGTTACATCTAATGAGTTTCTACAATATTTTTTCTAAAAAATGAGTTATAATTTTATAAAGGAGGATCAAAAAAGGACATTTTAAACTTAAAGAGGGATCAAAAAGAAGGAGTATTCAATGTGGCTAGGAACTACAATTACATCATAAATATGGAAATGTTTATTTTATTTAACCTTTACAAAAATTAAGAAATAGTTTATTTGCTTTGCTGACTTTAAGGCTTAAAAATTAGTATTTTGGGTCATAGAACTAAGGATTTCCTGTAAATTTATCTTTACCTCTCCCTTCCAGCAGTCTTCTGTCTCGCTCTTTCTTTTCCCTCTGTGCTTTGAGACATGAAATTAAGTCAGAATATATCTCTGCTGTGTTGACTTTCTCACTTTGCTTCTTACATTTCAATCTGATTTTCTACAAATTCTTAGAAAAAAAACCCCTTTTTTTGATATTTTAATCTCTGAGATCTTAATTTTTGTATTGTGGTTGATTTGCTGGATTCTAAACTGAAGAAAGCAAAAGGACTCTATTATACATTTGTGCACACACACACAGACGGAACATTTATTCAAAGGGACATGTAAGCTGATGCAGCACCAAGCCTCAAATGAACACCACCGTTTCAATTGAAATACTGTTCCTAAACAATATTTCCAAAAGGATTCACTTAAACTGAGTTTCTTACTTACATGATGTTGATAGTTGTTATTAATGTTTACAAAGTGCACTCAAGGTGTTACTATAGAGTTTGATGATTTCTTTTTTAATTTGCCAGGAGAAATCAATGGCAGTCTGTCTTGATTTCTAACCTTCATGGGGTTTTTGTGTGTGTCTTTGTGTCTGCATGTGTTATACTTTTTATAAGTTTTTATAAGCTGTGGAAGCCTGAAAATGGCTTTTATTTCTGTCTGATTTCTTCACAACTTTTTAAAATTTTTTGTTGTTATTGAAATCAGCTATGCATGATGTTACCTGATTTCATTTCCTACTTCAAGTTTCACTGATAATAAAACAGTTATTCCAAAAATTCAACATAGTCATACTGAGCAACAGAGATGTATATATATCTTTCAAAGAAATAAAAATCCTTAACAGTCAGCAAATCTCACTGTCAGCAGTGTGATAGTACAGTACCAGAATTAAGTTTTCAAATGCTGTTGTCCAGCACCGAGATTGTGCGGGTGGCTAAGTACTCCTCATGTTCAGAGGCAGTAAGTAGCTACTTAGTCTCTTGTATGCAGGGAGATGGAAACTCTCTACTGATGTTTTTTCTGCATTTTGGGTTTAAATTCACTCCAGAAAGATGTCTGTTGATGGTAGCAGAGACTCAGCATGCGTTATTTTAACAAATGGCTGGTCAATTCTTCCCAGGAAAGTTAAAAATTATATTTAAGACACACACATGCAAATGCTTTACGACAGAACATATGTATTGATTCCTCAGGCATGTTAAGAAAGTCGACCTGACAAACGAGAGCATCAAGTGTTCAGTTTCTCAGTTCATACTGAGAGTACTATGCATTACTGAAAAATGTTGTCTTTGTTCTTGGTGACAAAGTACTATCATTCATGATTCATATAGAGAAATAAGAATTTCAGAAATTCATATTTCAGAAATTCTTATTTCAGAAAACTACATGCTTCAGTTTTACAGTATGTCTAGGGGAACAAAAAAGATATTTTGTTTGGCAAGATATTTATTTGTGTGTTCTTCTGTGACTCATATCTGTGACTTCTTAATCTATTGGAAAAAGAAGAAAATATTATCTCCCTTCCATATATTTCTTATCTTTCAAGATATCTTATCAGCTTGGATGCTGCTTGGGTGTATGATGCTTGCTGATGACCACATATTTTAATTTCATTTACTTTTACCAGAGTTTTTTCCACAAGAGTCTTGGCTAATCTTCTGTTGGTCTGAACACACACAGTAATATTTATCACAGGTTTTGATCCAGAACACTCCTGAGGAGCACAGGATCCCCTGAGAAAAGGCTGTATATACTTTCAGTTTTGATTCAAACATCATGACCTCTTTGGCTTTCAAAATTTTTCATCTGCACAGTACAACTTTAGTCAGGGATCTCTCTAGTTGTTAGCATCCTCTGATGCTAAGGCACTACTAAAATTCTGCAGCCTGGCACCCGAACCAGGTGACTGCACCATTAGTTCCCGTAGCTTCATATTCCCAAATGTGCCTCATCTTAGGCATTTCTGTTTTATTTTGCTGAAAAATGACAGGTGATGCAGAAGATGAGTTGATTAGGGACAGGTTTCATCAGAAAGAAAGGAATGAACTGGCATTATGTCCCACAAAAATAACATTAGTATTTTGTCTATTTCATCTACTTATCAGCAGGAAAAACGCCCACAAACAGCAAGAGGGCATCAGTGCCAACTACATCATAAAATAATAGGCAAAGTATCAAGGAACATTTGGCTATTCTCTCTTTTTGCACTAGAGATACCCAAAAGAGCTAGGCATATGTATTATGGACATCCAGGATTTTTAATCTCTTGCTTTGAGTGCTCATCTTTTAATTTTTCAATGTTTCTTTGATGTTTCCCAAAAGAAGGGAGTGGTTAAAGGCATCACTCTTTCAACAAAGACAAAATTATTCTGTACTGTTGGATTTTGTAAATGGTCAGAGGCAATAATCCAGTCCAGGTCTCCTTGATATGAAATTTTCACTTTCCTCTAGTGATCAGAGCTACTTGACTTCTTTATGTAGCCCAGATCCCAGTTAATTAAAAGAGTACATGTTTTCCTTGAAGTACTGATATATTAACTATATAACATCAGAGTAAATTCCTTTAAAAAGTGGAATCCATGTATATGCAGTTAAATGAAAAAAATATCTATGCAAAGTGTAACTTGTTCAGTGGTTGCTTTGGTATTTTTATTGTTCATTAATGGTAACAACATCAAATATACTGTAAATCTTTGTATTAATGATAGCATTATGAGCTACCAAGCCCATCAGTATGAGTTTCAACTTGCTTATAATATGTCTAGAAAGAAACACCGTTTTAAGAATGTCACGATCCTTCTCTGCGTCCTCTTACCCCTGTGACCCACATCTGTAATCTCTTAAATTGAATGTATTGCTCATTTAATACCAGCTCTATTTTAATTTCCTCTCCAGCTAACTCTGCAAATAAAAGACTTCTAGCTGTTTTAATTTTCTCTTCTGACAGCAAAAGACATATCTGCATAATTAAAATGCCAGATATCTTTATAACTGTTATCAATTACATTAATTAATAGAAAATAGCAGTAGAATTTGCATGGGGAAAAAGTATTACTCTAAATCTTAGTTAATTCACAGTTGTCTGTAAGATACCATTTCTCCCACACCCCACTTATTTTTTACCCTTTCATGTATTCATTTTTAATAAATACTTCTCTAACAAGTATGATGTATATTTTCTGTTTGTATCAGTATGAAGTATAGACCTATTGGGGTTGTATTTCTCAAGTTGAGAAGAAAAGGAAATTTTCTTTCATAAAACAAACAGCACTTACTGAGTGCTTAAATTTTATAAGAGCAAGTGGTCTGTATGACAATTATATATTTTTTAATTAACTGAGTCTACAGACCGTGAGTTTACAGTGCAATATATTTTTAAAGTCAGAATTTTCCCTAAATTCTGTTTCTCCTCAAGTCTATTCATAGCTTCTGAGTGGAAGTTCAGGTCTTGTATCAAGGTGCTAATCTCAAACCGAGCTCTGTTTTTGCCAGGTGCAGGAGCAGCATGTCATGGCTTCACAGCCTGGCAGGCTGACATGAAATGGAGTGCAAAAGCAGATCCCAGTGACAGCAGGGCAAAATATTTCAGACTTAGCATTTGGCTGAGGTTTTGAGGGTATCTTTACATTTTCTGGTGTGGGTAGATAACCCTACTTACATTAGTGAAGTTCCTTCCCCCACCCAAAATAGTCCTGTGAAAACAATGTTAGGCAATGTTCATGCACCTTGCTGGAAAGCATATTTATTCAGTATGGATTCAACAGAACATTCCTGTGGGAATAGTGACTTGTTTTGCCAAATTTTTTATTTTGCCATTATACCCACAACCATCCTCTTGCTCTCCAGCTCAGCTGTTTTAGTCCCTCTGGCCTCTTATCATCTACTGCAGACAACCGATCTTTTGTTTTGCAGCCTGGGCCTCTCTGAGAGCCTCTGGGATCTACCTGGATTTGCCATTTTCTGCCTGTCCCTTGTTGTGCTCTTTTCTTTCCTCCCCGCTAAGCTGTACTGTGTTCAGCTGCATACTGAGCTCCAGTACATGGACGGATAGGCACAAACCTTTCAGAGGTTTAGAACTTTTTTCTATAAAATAAATCCTACCATTTCTTTCATTCTGTGCTGTAAGAGCTTGCCAATATGTTGCAAATAAATTATGCTGGTGTTATCATTTTGTAGAAACTCTGCCAACCTCATACTTTATTTAATTGTTTCTTTGTTTTCATTATTTTCTGATGAAGTTTTGGTTTTGGTTTACCATGGTGTTTCTTTTTTTGTTTAATGGACAGTCATGGTATATGTATACATGTATATATTGACAGATATCTGGTTATTTTAGGTTGGTTTAATAGGCAGTTTAGGAAGAACACAGAGATTTTTTAATTTCTTAATTTAAAAAAACCCAGATCTTTATAAGAATACTCAAATTAATATTGACATGCTTGTTTTATTTTCTGTTAAAATTGAATCCAAGACATATGTTGATAGCTGAAATAATATGGGAAACTGAATTTTCACCTTCTAAATTGACGGCTAGACTTGCATTGTCTTGTAGGAAAACTCCAAAGAAGTGCTTGAGAGAAAGGGACCTGAAGGAAAAAAAACAATCACTTTTTCCAAAACATTTTGTTACCAGCAGTGGAGTTGTCCTTCTCACCTTTAATACCTCTACATTTCACACAACAGCTGTTTGTCACAGATCAAACCCACAAATTGACAAGGACCGTAAGAAAAGCTAGGACTCTAGTGGGGTTTCTCTCTTCTTTTTCATACTGCTGCTGCAATAGAGCCAGGCTACAATAAACATCTCTTCATCCTTTTTCTTATAGAAGAGAGATCATGAGGCTGCCGTACTTTCCCTGTTTACCTGTACTTAACACACAAATCTCAGACTCTCTGAAGGTCTTCTGACAGTATGGGAAAATGTGAAATGCTATATAAAGCTTCTACAGAGATAGTTTTCATTCATGGATTTTTAAGGAAAGTTAAAACTTTTAACTTCTGAGAGAAACTTGCATTGGACTCTTCTGCTAGACAATACTGCAATAATTCTCTAAGTTTAGCTGCATATTAATTTCTTAAATTTTAAATATATTGAATATCTTGTAGGCTTAGAATTTTAGGAGATCAAGGTTTACAAAAATGTTTTGCTTTGTCAATAAACAAGGCAGGCATCTGCAGGTTAATGCATTTACATAATACTTTATGATGATTATATTGGCCTTAAAAAGATAATCTGTCATTTGGAACACTTATGGTCTATTTAGCTCATTTTGACAGCCAAAGAACTTTAGAACAATGGGGTTATAATGACCCCAGAAATATATTGACTACGGTGCATTTCAAAGGTGTTTGGAATAATACAATTAAAGTAATGGATAAACAATTTAATTTCAAACTTTGCTGCTCAATGACAGTAAAAGATGTTTAAATTCCTCTGTAAGTGTATTCTTTCTTTTTTCCATAAACTATTTCATTAGGTTGTAATTTTAATTTTGATTGTTAAAAGCTTAGCTCTACTGATTTTCTAATGTAAAATATCACAACAGATCATTTGTTGCTGTTGTTGCTTAAAGACTAAAATTGGAACCTGGAATAAAAAAAAAGAAGTCAGAAGACTCAGAAGCTATCTATAACTCATATAAACCAAAGAAACAAAATAAATAGCAGAGAGTGTTAAAGGGGGATAAAGTCAGGATCCCCAGCTGTGAGCACACTTTCTCTTTTGTCTTCCCGTGTTAAAACCAGGAGCTAATACACCATAATGTTCTCGAAGATGCACTGCAAAAGTACTGCTATTGGACTATTTATATATGCTCATGGTCAGAATGGATTACAATGCCCATCAGTTTTGTCAAGTAAGACTGTATTATATCTGTTTTTAGGAAAGCACTACAAATATAAGTGTTTTTTTGTTTCCTTTCTTCCGATTTTCTTCCTATAAGCTCTTAATTACTGTTAAGTAAAAGTATGCCTCTTACTTTCTCAGCTATTACCTGGTATTTTAAGAGAATTTCAGACTTAAGCTACAAAACAATCTATGGTTTTCAAACAATATTCTGGGCATCTTTTGGAAAGAAGTCAGTCAAGAAATCAGTTCCATTGTCTGGATCATGGTTTTGGTAATGGGGTATTATTTTCTATTTTGAAATGATAAAAACACAACATAGTTCATGTATGTGTATTTCCAGAATTTGAGTGATATGCCAGTTACAATTTCAGTGAAATTACTTTAATTTTGTATCAAAGCTTGTATGCTGGATTTTAAAATCCATGATAAAGATGACGAGGGGATAGACTGTCTTTGGGAGGAAAGTAACTTGTAGACCAAAATATGTTTCACCCTTCTGTGAGAGTAGATAAGCACTTTGCATTGCTGAAAATCAGGCTATTTTGTTAATAAATATAACTGTGAAAATCTGATTTTACTTTCTAAAATATCTGTATTTAGTTGTTGGCTTTTTGTTTCATTTTGCTTTGTTTTGTTATGTGTTTTCCTAGAGAGGCTTGTTATAAATAGCAAACAACAGCAAAATAGTGTGTCTTGATTGTAGAATTGATACTTTTTATTAACTTTAGTTAAGCAACCTTGATATGACTTAGAACCACCCCCTCTAATGATTTCTGGCAATATTTGCAACAGAAAGAGAGAATTATAAAAGCATCATCATTCTGCTTTTTTTTTTCCTTACTAAGATCAGGGACATCTACTACACTTTTAACAAAAGTTCAAAGAGCAGCTACATAAAGAAATAGTAAATCTGAGTAGCTAGAGCAGAAAATAAGTCAGTTCAACCTTAAAATAATTGCTCTAGGTAACTGGAAACTTCTCCTTTTTTAAGGAAAAAATATATATAGTAAATAGCGGTTTATTTGGTACCTGTGCTTTCACAGGGAATTTCTGGGCCAACTGAACCTTATTATTAAAGTCCTGCAAGGGACCAAAGAACAATCCTTTAAATGAATAATTTCTGAGCTGTTAGAAACTGGAGGGAAAAGATAATTCAATGTCAGTTAAGGATGATTATTGAATGAATAATCTACAACCTATAATGAAGAAAGCATTATTCTTAACCTTGGCTTTGTCTCATTTTATAGCAGTGTATTTGTAAATAGGAGAATATTTGGCAAGAGTGATCAGTCTTTTTCTTGAAATACTGTAAATATAATTTTAGCTTTATTGAAGTTAATTTCAGAACTCATAGTGGAATTTACTGGGGCTAGCGTTTCATCCACAGTACTCTAAATGATTCAGAGATGTAAAAGTAATTATGGGAAATGAAATGGATAAAATACTCCTTGGAAGATGCATTAGAGTTAAAAGTCTTTTGAACTGCTACAACCAAATGAACAGCTTCTTACAGATACTTCATGAAACATTCTTTAAAAGTCCTGACATAAACTGTGTTCATCACTAAGATAACAGTGAGAAAACAATGAAATAAAAATTAGCTATTTACCTCTCTTAAGGTTATGAATACTGTCCTTACAGGAGAAATATCAGTCACTGTAGCCAATAAAAGGAACTCTCATGTTAACTTACATTTCTGCTCCTTATTTCATCTCCAGAAAAGTAAGGCAGCAAAGAATCTCAGGAACTCAAAGCAGCTCATCAGTGGTCATAATCATCAATACCACAGTATAATTACATTGACTTCAGTAGGCATTGTTGCCAGAATGTCAACCATGTCCACTAATTACTTGGCCACTATAGATGAAAAGAAAGAACAGAAAAGTACAATTTCAGCACTTTCAGATGTGGCAACTTAGGAATCTTTTCATATACTCATCTCTCATATACCAGGTAGCTTTTTTAAATTGGAAACCACTTCACCATATAGCATATAGATAAGCGTAGTGATTATGCTCTGATGTAGTTTTTATTTGAGCATAATTCTTGACAGATGATTTATGAATTCTTAGGCCCCATGTTATTTTCAGTATAGCTTTTATCTTTACCTCCTTTACCTGCCTTTGTGCCTTTAGTTTTACCTTTTACCTGCTGAAAGAATCAATTTGGAATTTTTCAAGATTTTTTTTTCTTCCTTTGTGAAATGTTTTGTAGACAAATATTCTTTTAGGTGGAAAAAAAAAAATAAAAGAAATATTTACCAGTTGCAATGTTGTTTAAATTTCTGGAAAGAAGGAAACAATTTTTTATTGTTTACCCTAAAATAACCGATAGCCTGTAAAACAGGGTGCAAAATAATTTTTTCTTGTGATCAAAATAGAACATCTACACTGGACAACTGAAAGAGACTGACAGGCTTGTATTCATCTGGCTAGATATAGATATAGGTATAGATATAGATATCTCAGATACCTCTGAGTTAGCCATTGCAGAATCTCTTTAAAGACATTGGACATCTAGGCTGCACAGATAAAGGGGATTAGGGAATGTTTCCTCCCATCCCAAAGTATGCCAGATGAGTTGCATATCTCTGTGGTGATGATAAATGAAGTCTGAGATGACTTGTTCAACCATACTTGTCTAAATTTATGAGAATAATTCCAGCAACAGGGACTGTCTCACCATAGCAGGAGAAAGTGGTTGGGTTTGGTCAGTGAGCTAAACCCAGAATGGTGGCACTTCAAATGAATCCCATTCAGCAAAAGTTCAGAGGTACGATAAAGGTGCATTGCATTAGAATTTGCGAGTCCTGCTTATTACTCAGCCCTTAACACTATATAAAACAGTATCAGTCTAGAAAACAAACTCTCTGCGATGACTTGCCCAAATTGTCAAGCACTGCCAAGAAGTTACAGGCAGAGGTAATATAACTGTTATTGCTGTGGATGAATACTGGTGTATTGGATCAGGACTAGTTTAGGAATTGCATCACCTGTTTTGTCTCACTTCATTCTGTCTGAAAGCATGACTTTAGGTATGTCTTTGGTGCACATACCTATCACTTGATAGTAAGAAGAGAATGTGAAAACTGAAGTTTGGAATGTATGACTTATGAATATAAGAACTGTATGACTTATGCATGAGTAACTCTTCCCCTGCTTCAAAAGAGTTTATATTAATCTGCGTGTAACAGAGCCATTTCTAAACAATGTTTTAGTAAAACATGAAAGGAAAATATTGTAGTCTCCTAATATCCCCTATCTTGTTTTAAAACCATAATCAAATTTATACAGTCATGCATAACCTCTTATTTGAAGACATAATTTCTTATTTCTTTTAACTTATTTTAAAAAAGTTTTCACAGTATTGGCAATTTCTGTTTATCAGATTTCAGTAAAATTCTACTTTATAGATTTAGACACTTCTAGATCTGAGCTACACAAGCTCGTCCCAAGACCAGAAACAGAGAGCAAGAGTTCTTCAGTTTCCCTCATAGAAGCCAGATTTGAAGCTAGGGTAGAAGTTGTCTTTGCTCAAGTATGACACTGTATGAGTGCAGCTACTGACCTTCTGGTCCCACTCTGTAAATCTAGAATTTCAGCTGTGCACACCCAGAAAAGAGCATGTCTTCAGAGAGGCAGAAATAAAACTGCTATATATCAATACTGCAATGTCAGAGATCTCTAAACTAGCTCCATCCTGGCCTCAGTATGGCCATTTCAGTGGATCAGCTAATTAGTTCTGCTGAAACTGCAGCTATTAGCATTACACAAATACAGTCATGCGGCTTTCAGAACTATTTTCTGTGTTTTCTACTGTGCAGTGTCATGTCAATACAACAGCTTTGCAGCTCTTAGCTCAAGGATCTCTGTATACTGTCCCACCAAGTCCTAAATAGTTTTTTGTTTTCTAAGACACAAAAATAGTTAGTACTGTTCAGCCAAGGTTCTTCTAGTGCTTGCTGAGAATATAAGGGTACTCTGGACTGTTTCTGTCAGTACACTTGACTATCTGAATACTCTCTCAAATCATAGTGTCAATCTGTTTATTTGCTCTGACACTGTGAAGGAAAAGTCCTTCACTTTCAATGAATTTATTTATTAAAATAATTCAATACTCATATGTCCTTCATGAAAGTTACAAAGTTTTTTCTTTCTTCATGCTGCTGGAAATCACTATTTTTCTTTCCTTTCATAACTGCGAGAAACCATCAGTTAATCACAAACAGACCAGCAATGATGAATTAAGCATGAGGCTTCTTTCTTTGCTTCTGGCCATCCCTCAAGTATCAACCTTTTGAGGACTAGTAGCTTCACATCCTCACGTTTCTTGAACTGGATCTTGGAACTGCATGTTTTCAGTCAGTTTGTATGTGTCGTGTTCTTCATTTGGGGACCCTCAACTTGGTAACAAAACTTATTTTTAAACTAGCATAGCTTAATAAAATTATTTGCCAAAGAGATTTTTTTAAAGGCATGAGTATCTGTTCAGCAGAGAGCTCACCAATATTTCACATTGAGCTAATCAGTTCCTACTTTTTTAAGACCTTCCGTTGGTGCATTAAGGTTTGTCTGCAAGACAAGGGGTTAATTCTATTAGTAACAACCTCATTTAAAGCTTGACTAACTTAATGTACAAAGTCTCTGTATAAAGAACTAGAAATATTTAAGGTGTATTGCATACTTGTTTTCCTGTTCTTTTGCTGAGGCAAGTGTAAACATGACTGGTTAGTTCTAATTAAAATGTTATTGCTTCTTCTTGAATATTTATTTCCAAAGTTCTTATGTGGTGTTCACTAGGCATGCTCTATGCCTTGGCAATTTTTAGTGAAGTACCTGCTGTAATTAGGTTTAGGGACTTTATAATTACTTTGATCTTTGGCTAATATGAATATAAACTAACATAAATTAATATTTGCCAAGCACTTTGCACATTTTTTTTTTCAACAGCTGGCTTTATTTTAGTTCTAAAAATACTTTTTCCTCCTGTTTAAATTGGAACAGGGCAGCAATGTACAGGAAAAAGCTATGAAGCACCATTTATTTTCTCTCATATTTCTTGAGCTTTCTCTGGATTAAAGACATCAAGGATGCTGGTGGTAAATATGTGATACATGGCATTCACCTGCCTAAAAGTGTTTGCTAAATTCACTTAAATCTGAAACACAATACCTTGGAATCTTTCCTAGTTAAGTAGAAAAGAAGTGAGTAAAGTGAGTATACAGTCTTCAAAGACTGAATAACTTTGCAAAATGTGGGAAGAGTTGATTTTACAGTGTTGTGCATGGAGTCTAACTCTAACAGGAGACAGAAATACATAAATCTGCATATATGAACTGTATAGTAGTGAGTAGAGTTGATCTTCATCTCAACGTTACATGCTTGCCTTATTCTTAACTTGTAATTAAGTAATCAAATGAAAAAGTTAGTAAATTTGCTTAAAGGAAAGGTAAGAAAAAGAAAATCTCATGTCAAAGAAAGAATCTTTCAATAGGCTTTAGACTGTAGTATATGGTAACAAAATAGTAATAAGACATCTCTTTTCTGCCAAGATTTGTTAATTGTACTCCACTGTAATCACACTAATGAGACACTCCTCTCAGCTGGAATGACGTTGTTTTGCACTAAAAATGAATAACTCTGATGTAAATTAAAAATTCAGTTATTTGACTATTTGAAGTACTGAATCCACATTAGGTTGCCTTAGGTGAGGCAGTATAACGATGAGGGTATAAACATTACACAGCCTACTTTCTACAAGGTTTATACATATGTAAAAAAGAGCATATAAGTTTTTGATTGTTATTTCTGTAAATGGCAAGCAAGGAGATAAAGGAAGTCATACAGATTATTTTGTGGTGGTGGTTTCTTTTCTTGTAAAACACATAAAATGTAAGCCCCTTCATGCTACCTTCAGCCTCTGGACAAAATGGACAAAAAACCCCCAGAAATTCTGCCCTTGTGTATTTCAAACAAATAATTGTTATAAATGTTTTTGCTATATATATATAACATGGATCAGTGGGAGTTACTTAATGACTTACGAATCCTTTGGACAGATTTCCTTCAGTTACATCTGTTCAAATAATTACTTTCTTTTTTCCAAAACAAATAGGTAAAATCTGAAGAATACCAGCATTCTATTATGTATTTTTACTTTTGATTGTATACTTAGACAATGTCCTTTTAAGAAGTGTGAATTAAATTTCAGGAGACTGGTGTGACTTAAGAAATATTTTTGAAGAGCTTCCTAAGCTCAGAAGCCTGCAAGCTAAAGCTGAGTCAGTCCATAATTTGTTGATTTTGCATTGTAGTTACATTCTATGTTTTGGAGATAAAAATTTTCTGTAAGTGGGAAAGGTGACTGTAGATGTTTTAAGGTAATTTATGATACATTCCCATCTAAAAATGCTGAAAAAGTGTTATAAATTTATGTCATCTTGATATTAGAATATTTGATATAAGATGTAAGTATTATTTTATTCTCCTATTATATTTTTAACATCTCTGAGACTTGATTTCCAACTTCACCCTTTGTTATGATAATATACTCTTTTCTTAATTCTTAGTTCCTCATTGCCTGTGAATAGAAAAAGCACATATAAATGCAATATTTTCTCTTATTTAAGCGAAGAATAACTAAATCAAATTGCAATTAGGTAATGCATCCTTCTTTCTTTTACAAGATTTTAAAAACATGCCAAGTAACGTAAAATGAGTACAATCTCAAAAAAACCAAAGTCTAACTGTAAGACTTTTAGATTGCACTTCTGTAATAGTCTTAGATCATCTAGGATCATAGAAGTTTTTCCATAGTTTTATATCATCCCATTTTGTAATTTTCTGACATGATGGCATAAAGCTTGAATTTATCTTATCTGAGTGGATTTTTTTCCCTCCAATTTTGTTTCAGTTATCTTTATATGCACTTACATAGAAGAAGCCTCAAAGTGTAAAGCCAAATCAAAGATTTCAAGGCATTGCTAGGTGTGACAAGTGAATGAGTTAATTTTCTTGCAATAGAAAAATTAAAAATATTTATGTTTGTTAGTCCATCTCCTCTCCTGCCTTACTCTCTCTCTCCAAAAAGTAACAATTTTTCTTTTCTCTGTCTATCAGACAGGACTAAACACACACACAAATGGAGAGTAGAAAAAATGTTACATTAATATGAATAATCAGCATGAGCTTTTTTCAAAATAGTACCTTTGGCAAGAGTATGTTCTTTATTTGTGATGTGTAAAAAAAGATATTAACGTAGAGGCTGCTAGGCAAAGGTGAAACACTGGCCTTATGAAAACCATCAGGAAATTCCCAATAATTTCAATGGAAGTAGGAATTTTATCCAGCTCTGCACAGTTTTTGTGTGAGTCCTTTATGTTTTGAGAATTACAACCCAGTTGCCCATATGAATTACAATTATGATATCTCTGTAAATATTTTACACCTATATAACATTTTGAACATTAAATGTAGTGGTAATGGTATATGACTAATCAAATAACAAGGAAGGTGATCTGGTCTTTCTTTGTTTACTTGATTCATCCTGTCTGCTTTACAAATTGTGAGAGCAGCTGTGATTAGTAATAAACGCTCTGAAATGTATTGGCAGATATCATTCATATGTACTGTCAGTCAAGTGGCAGAGAACCCTGAATTTCTGCAGTGAGCAGCTTCTTTATATACTTCCTCTTCTTTGAATTTATTTTCACAGGTTCTCTTGGGAGCAATCATTTCATAAAGGAAGTTTCCCACTCTTGAATCCTGGCAGGGGGCAAAATTGCTGCTAATTATTGTAATTGCATGTTTCAATCCATTCTGGAGCACCAGAAATTAATCTTATATGAAATGTGATCTGCAGACAGGTCCCCTAGCTTGTTAATTTGCTGTTCTATTAAATCAGTATTTTGTTCTATTCTTGATGCTTGAATAGATTCATCCTATTCTTGGCTTCAATTAGAGCTTATTTGAACTGTGTCCTACTAACCTGTCAGAATGAAAAATCAATAGTATAATTCCATTTTGCAGTGGTAGTAGTTAAAAAGGTATTTAAATGCTATGATTTATATAAGAACCACCATTAATTTAATGCAGATATTGTTTTAACAGAACATGATTAATTGCAAAACAAATTGTGAACATCTCCTTTAGGGACTGAATTCATCAATACAAACATGAAAATTCTGAGGACTTTCAAAGAGCATACCAATTCAAATGTCAGAGAAAACTTTTTCAAAGGGAAAATTCTTACTTAGTGTAAAATTAATGTTACCTTAAGAAGTCTATAATAATATAGCAATTCTTGTCCTTTGAGTACCTGGATCAAAACATAGGTATTGTCAGCTGTGCAGTAGAATTAAAAAGATTTCAAGAATATCTTTATTAAAGGCTGTTAAACCAGTGAAAATGTTTCTTCCAAGAATATGAATTTGTTATAGTTAGCTGGCTTTGCTATTGATGAAAATGTACATTTTTATTATATGTCTCTGATTTTACATGTGGGAATTTAATAAAGCAAAAATTTAAATAAACTTCAGTCCCAGAAAAACTCAAATTTTCACCCTACATTTGTAAAGTAGTGATCCAGTTTTGCAGTGCATTGTCAAATGCAATTGTATCTCCTAAAACACTGTCCTAGAAAAATCCACTTATAATCACCTAATCACATTTTTTTAATTGCTTCAGGCTCAGTAGACCAGATACGTTCAAATTCCATCCACTAATTTAGGAATAAGCTTCCTTAGTCAGCCAATTTATTTTCTTAATCCTAACATTTGTAATTATAAGACATAGATCGCGAGGTCCTGCACCTGGGTTGGGGCAACCCCCAGCATCGACACAGGCTGGGGGATGAAGGGATTGAGAGCAGCCCTGCCGAGAAAGACTTGGGGGTACTGACAGATGAAAAGCTGGACATGAGCCAGCAATGTGCTCTCGCAGCCCAGAAAGCTAACCGTATCCTGGGCTGCATCAAAAGAAGCGTGGCCAGCAGGTCGAGGGAGGTGATTCTGCCCCCCTACTCTGCTCTGGTGAGACCCCACCTGGAGTACTGCGTCCAGCTCTGGAGTCCTCAGCACAGGAAAGACATGGACCTGTTGGAGCGGGTCCAGAGGAGGGCCACAAAGATGATCAGAGGGATGGAACACCTCTGCTATGAGGAAAGGCTGAAAGAGCTGGAGTTGTTCAGCCTGGAGAAGAGAAGGCTGCGGAGAGACCTTATTGCAGCCTTTCAGTGCTTAAAGGGGGCCTACAAGAAAGATGGGGATAGTCTTCAGACTAGATATAAGGAAGATATTTTTTACAATGAGGGTGATGAAACACTGGAACGGGTTGCCCAGAGAGGTGATAGATGTCCCATCACTGGAAATATTCGACCTGATCTAGTGGAAGATGTCCCTGCTCATTGCAAGGGGCTTGGACTAGATGACCTTTAAAGGTCCCTTCCAACCCAAACTATTCTGTGATTCTGTTACATATAATCTGTAAGACTTTGTCTTTCTTCACAACAGTTATTTTAACACTCAAATTTTTCTGTCCACAGGAATTGAGCCCGTCAATTGGTCATTTTTTTTTAGGTCACATAGTTAATACCATTCAAAGGAGAGCAGACACAGTAAATCACTGTTATTTCTGTTAGAATTTGTAAATAGGACATTATATGCTCATTTAAAATTACTAATCAAAAAAAAAGAAAAAATAACTAAGCACATTTTAAAACTGAAATTAAAACCTGGTATAACGTTTAATGTCATAGTTTCAGATGTAGGCCTTTAGAAGTATGTGGATTAACATTCAAATAAGCTATCTAAATATTACATTAGATTTTGTAAATCTTTATTGTCTATTACCAAAGTTAAAAGTATAAATTATTCCACTGACCTGTTTAAAAAAAACACAAAACACACATCCAATTATATTCCCATAAACCCATTTATTTTATCACATAATAAAGGCACATTATCTTCATAAATACTTCAGCCTAGAAAGTTCCAAAATCTTGGAATAGGTGTAAAAATCCCAAAGCTACAAGAATCATATCTGTATGTTCTCTAAGCTACATAACTGTAGGCATGTGGAAAATAAGTGACAGGAGATGCTCCACAGAATATTGCTAAAGCAAGAGTACATATGAATAGTATATAGGGTTATCTGCATCAAAGGCCTCAGTCAGGTATGATGTGACATGTGTGTGTCTGCTTTTCATATGGCTACAGGATCTCATTTTCACAGGTTCATTATTACCTGTGACAAGAACGCTGTGTACTTAAGCAAAATCACACACACATATAATAAGAAGTAATGTATTTTCATCATATGGCTTGGGGAAAGAGAGAATTAAACCTCTAACTGGACCACAGGGGTTAACAAGGTCATTGCTTGTTCATCATGGGTGCCCAGAAACCTTTCTTCAGAAGGCTCTTTTGCCCTCTGAGTGTCATGTAAGACAGAGATAGATCACAGTTTTCTCTGTTATATAAATTGAGGTGAAATTATGTGTGCAGGTAAATCTACAGTTAAATATGTACTCATTTCTGAGAAGCTCTAAGTAGACAGCAGTTGGTGACATGTTGGATAGAATTGGATATATCTAACATATAATAGATTTGGCAAGCCCCTTTGGTCTTATCAAATATAAAGGAATTAGAGGAAAGACAAACAATATGCAATATACAGATAATTTTAGAGTTCATAATCCATATGGAAATACTTGTCAATATAAGAGTCTAATGTCTGTAGCATGAAGCTGAGGTAAAGGAAAATTGTTTTATTTCATACTTTCAGTTGAAAAAATATATATCTCTCAAAATTATTTGCATATTGTTTTCTCTTTCTTCTGTCTGTTAATTTGCCCAGTGAGTTTTAACATTACTGTTCAGTTCAATCATAACTGTAAGTAAGTTTGTTCATTAAATTTACAGGACACCTTTTACCACAGAGTGTATGGTTATATATTTTTAACTGGCATATCTAGTATATATTTTTTGTTCTTAGATTTCTTTTCTCTGTATTCCCTCTGTTTGCTGCTGAACAAAATGATGCCTGAGAATCAAATCTGAGACCTGTTGTCTGCATCCACCCAAGTTTCTTCTCTATCTCTACCTGTTTCAGTGCAAAGGAGACTTGAGAACACTTGGCATATACATGAAAATACTTGTAAAAACAAGGACACTTGAAAATCAGAGGGAAGTGTCTCTCAATCTGTCCAAAGAGAGGCAGAGCTCTTCATCCGGATCTGATGGTTAGAACTTTTTCTAACCTAAAGATTTCATGCGACATCCAGAAATGAGTAACCCTGGTTTTTAATCTTTATTTTTTTCTTTCAAATTTTACACATTTTCCACACAGGTTATAGGATGTGTTTTCTGGTATGTTTTTACTCACTTATAAGATGTCTGAAAGATGTAGTGGGCATTATCATTATGAACAAAATTAGATTACATTTACAGTGGCAAAGCCTAGAACACTTTTATTTGCTTTCAAAAATTTTGAATGAGCTCAACATATTTCTAGTCATTGTCATACTATTTCATGTAAGACTTAATTACAGCTCAGTTCTTGTTCTGATCCCACCAATTTTCCTTATTATTATTTCTGGACCTGGAATTGTTTAGACAATTTCCCAAACGCTGTCTCTATAAAAATGTTATTTTTCCTGTTCAGAAAATTAAAATAGAGGTTTCTTGATTAATACTGGGACTCATCACAGATTTTTCAAGATATAAATACTCAAAAAAATAGAAGGAATAAACACTCAGATTGTCTCATGAGATCATTTGTACATAACTGGTAGTCAACATGTCACATAGAAGAATGGTAAAGCTATCAGTTGCAGCAGAGAGAGAGCAAGACTTGAAAACTGATACCCAGAAAAACGATAGTTCATTAAGAGTCTGTACAACTCTGACTCTTGGTGGGCCAAGAGAAAACCTCATAAGAAGAAAACATGTATCATCCAGTTTGGATCATTTGCCACAAATGCAGTCTTTTTAGTCAAGGCACTTGGCATCTTAGGATGAGCCCAAACAAAATACTGGTTTTGTCTACAGATGCTGTAGCCTCTGTTTCTGTTCCTTATTGTTGTTTTCATTTACCAATGAATCTGTTCCAGAGAGAGAACATGAATCAGTCATGACTCAGAATTCATTACACATGCTTTTAAGTGGAAAAAAGAAAATAAAAGGAAAAAGAACAATTTATTTTCTACTGATTACAGTTGTCAATGACACTGCAGGTTCCCCATTGTCAAGTGACAGTCACCTCTCACTGAGAGGGCTGCAGATATGCCTCAAAGATAATTTTATCACAATTAGCATTTTATCGACACTGAAGAAGGATTTATTGCATATGTTCATAAGTGTGACTGTGAAGGTGCAGAGGGCTACTTCTCATCTGAGCAGACAGAGTTAGCTCTATGGTGTGATTTAACAGTAGCTGCAGAATATACAAGGTAGAATATTAGTATGATTAGTGAGAACAGTCATAACTAGGATCTTATAAAAAATAAGCATGTCATGGTATTCTACAGAATGATGGGTTAATGATTAAAAAATGGGGGGAAAGAGAAAGAAAGTAGACCTCTACACATTCTGTGAAAGGATCACTCTTGGAAACATCTAGGCTATTAATGGGTTCTTATCATTTAAGATTTATTTTTGATGTCGCCATTGAAACAACTCAATCTTTGTGGCAGGTAACTCATTAAGTGAAAGATTTTATTGCCTTCTACTTAACTGGCTGATCCATTCCACTGGTCTTTTGTGATAAGCATACTTTTGCCACAGCAGCTGTGTTTGGTAATTGTTATAAGAACATGTTTTTAAAATCAGTAATTCCTATTATTTCATATTCTTTTACAATAATAATAAACATGAACAGAAAAATCTGTCTGTGACATGTTAAAAAGAGCTTTTCAAAGAGGAGATGATAGGGATCCTAAGTGCAGTTTATTTTATAAGTAGTATTTTACTTACTTTCCCTGTTCCTGATTTAATTTTGTATAGATTAACCTAGCTGAATAATTGCATACAATTCCTTTGTTATTTTGTTTGTTTGTTTGTTTGTTTGTTTTTGTTTTGGTATGTGTAAATGTATGTATAAGTAACTAGCAATTTGCTTTTTATTTATGAAAGTGAAAAAGGAATCATTCTTCATAAGAGCTGAAAAGCTGCTGCTTTTGGGGATATTAAAGATTATTTCCACACAGTGTGTAAGAAGAATAATGAATATTTTGATGGTGAGCTAATATTAATAAAGTCTTATTCTGTATTTCCTGTACTACATATGATCTTCTGTTTGCAGCTTTCAGATGAGAATTTAGTCATGCAATGTTATTGTGATGATAGAAATTTAGATTATTTCTCACTGCTTTTATATTATGTATGATTTATATAACAGATATGGTTGAGAATTATTTTTAAAAAAATGGAAAATGTCAGGTTATTGAAAATATATCCTTTCATGAAAATAGAGCTGTTTTAATAAAAACATCACATGGAAGCTCTCCTGAGTCTAAGACTGAATATCTTGTCATATCTATATACAAACCTTCTAAGAAAAGAACGATAAAGGATCGTTTCTGGACTGTAGGAGCTGTAGGAACAAATCTCTCTCTCTCTGATTTGGTAGAGTGAGTTCACCTGGGTTTCTTTTATGCCAGGTGATATTCCTATATAATAGATAAAATATTCATGATTTTTCAGCTTTTCTTTCTTCTCTGGAATATATCATAACATATACAAAATAACATCAACAAGAGGAAGTAACTACCCTTGCAGCCTGAACATTGCTTCCTCACCAGATGGGTGAGCAGCAATTGAGTCTCTACTCTTAATAAGGTGATACAGATCTTGAACTTTTGTCCATCCAGGAGAAATTTGTGAGCCACTTCAGTACATCATTACAGGAATTCTTGTTTTCTTTTCCTTCCCCACGGAAAATGTCAACTTTCTTTATTGGTGGATAGAAACTCATGCCAAAACTTTGGAAATTTTTTGTTTCTCAGCCAGTCCTAAGAAATAGAGATACTGAAGTGTTGCAACAGAACATGACACAATATATGAGGTAAACTATGACTTTCCATTAACAGTTTAAAGGCATAGGCTGGAAAGAGTATAGGTTGATTTACTGTACACATAAATTTACCACTGAAGTGCAACAAGGTCTTAAGGTTAGAATGCATCAGAGAAAAGACAGATTTCCAGCAGAGCTGGGAGAAGATTGGAACTACTGACATTCTCTGGGAGGTGGTTCCAGGTCTATGAATAGGTATATAAAAGACCATAAAGTTATATGTAATTGAAAAGATGGAAGGAAAGGGGATAAAAAATAGTAAAGGCAGACATCTAATACAGAAAATATACCCCAGTGAAGGCCTTAAAAAAGGAATAAGTGTAATCAGTCAACCTAAAAACTCTTTACGTGTCCTGAGCTATATTAAATACATTAAAAAAAAAAAAGCCTTGTTTTCTCATACAATCATTGTTGCCAGATTTTATTATTTTTAGATGTTTGCCATAGGCATCAGGTGCCTCAGGATTTACTTCTCTTTACGCTCTGTCAAGAGAGAAGAGTTTTGATTATATGTAAGGAAAGCACATGTGACCAATACTCCAATTTTCCTTTAATATCCTCTGTCTGTTTTTAAAACGTCACAACCAGACAAACTCAATTATTTCCTTAGTAGCCAATGATGCACAAGGTGTGGACCATCTGATGTGAAATGAACTTCCTTAGGTTTCTTTTTTCTTGTTTTTTTTTTCTTCTTTTATCAATTACCTGCTAGTCTTGTCACAATTAATTCACTATTTATAACCTGTAAAGATTCATTAGTGAACTTTCTTATCTGAACATTATTTTTGCCTTATTAGAATTCCTTCTAACATTTTGCCAGGCTTCTGTTTCACTGCTCCTTATCTTTTGCTTCAAGGCTTAAATCACAAAATGTCCTCCTCACTTTCCTGCCACTTTCATTTTCAATACTATTTTATCACAAATCTTTGGTTACTTTAACAGCTCTTCATAAAAACAGAGATTGATTGATGTGTATATATATTTTTTAAGAAGAAATTTACTTTGTATCTCTTGATTCTATCATTTTTTCTATGTTGTTAATGTTGTTTCCCCTCAGTCTTGTTAGGCTTGTGAGGCCTAAGACTTAAGATTAATTTTAAACATATACTCAGGGCCATTACTGACAGGGGTAGTTGCTCAAATTAAAAAGTTGTGGGTTTATATGTTTATTCTTAATCTAAATTCTTGTTTATTTTGGCAAAGAAGATAAGGATGTCTAATCAAATGTCTTCTTCAAAACATGGAAATGTATGCTTAAGAATGTAAGATATCATCCTTTAGATTTAGAGATACAGTCACAGATCCTAAAAATATTTAAGTGCAGAAGAGTCAGGGATGACAATGTGCCAAATGATACTATGAGAATATTTATTGTGATGGAGAAGTGTAACTACTCAAAATCTTGTACTCACAAAGTGTTTTAGATGTGAGGTATTCTGAAATTTCATCCAGAAAATGTTGAAGATTTGCAGATGACCACATATTTTCTTGTATTTAATTTTCCACATGCTTTATAATCAGCAAGAGGCTCTTATTCAGCAAGAAGAATTATTGGAATCTTCTTATTTTTTCTTTTATTTCTATTTTTTTCTGACTCCAAATTGATGCATGTTTGTATCACAGGGTTTTAGAGGTAGCAATATATTTTAAGATTCAGACATCCTGCTGTGTACTCTTCAGCTTTTCTCAGGTCCAGTATCTATATTATTTATTTCAGTTGAAGAGCTGAAATGTCTTCAAGGTCATCTAATCTTTAAACTTGTAATTTAAGGCAAGTAGCTTTACCTCAAATTCCTTTGATTTTTTCATTTTAGAAAAGGCCTGAGGTGTTCAAAGAAGTTCACAAAGTGAGAAACAAAAACGTATTCCTTGAAAGACGGGAAAAATATGGTTTTTTCCTTTGAAATTTGATTTTACATTACATGTCAGGCTATTTTATCTTCTTTCCATTGAAGATCCTGGTTAGAAAACATTTGTTCTGCACAGTATCTGCATTTTACAGCAAAGTTCTACCCTTTAAGTTATTACATGATCTAATGTGATACAGCACTTTGCTATTTTCCATTACCACATCTTATTTTTTTTTATAATGTTGATGATCCTGTTCTTAAACATAATTTTATTTCTTTATATGCTGAAATTGATGAGTATGAGTAGGAATAGATCCTACCCCATAAGCATTAAGCATTGCAGGATCATTTATGTGGCATTGATTAATAAGTTTGGATAAAACCAGTGCTCTCCCCAGTCCTTTGACATTAAAAAAAAAGAGAGAGAGAGAAGCAGCAATAAAAACAAAAGCCATCTTTTGGTTCTTGATTAGTATCAACATTTGAAAGCCAATCTCAAATATCCGTATGGTATTTATAAAACAAATAAATTAAAAAAAATTCTGCCTGGTATTTTGTACATGTCATATAATATGTAGATAGCACACATTATACTTACGGCCAAACTGTACTTCCCAACTTCTGAATTTTTTTTTTCCTGTAGCAGTAGAATTGCAAGACCTCGAAATTCTGTTGTTATTCAACAGTGTGGAAATGCTGATATAAAAATAAAACCAGCTTTTACACAGAAATTTTAGGCAGCTGGTTGTACATATTGCCAGGTGAGGAGACAGCTGACCAAAAGAACCTCAACTGATGGAAGAATTTCACTTTTCTCATTCAGTTGCTGTTTGAAATGCAAGGTGTAAGGACTGTGAAAGAACCAATGCTCAGCCTATTTAGCACTTGCACAATGAAACTGGTTATATTAAAGTTGTTCCCTAGAAGATTAACAGATGGTGCACAGATAGCCATCATAATATTAGCTGAACGGGAAACAATGATGCATGAACATATTTCATAGAAAAGTTAACAGTGAATGAATGAGTTGATGATTTTCATTGGAGTGACCGATTGAATTTCTAACTTTGGATTTACATTTTTCTCTGTTTCTTTCTGCCCTAATGGTTGCATACCAAACAGTAAAGCATTTTTTTTCTTTCTAATTAACTGAGTTTTAGCTACCTGAACCTGACTCCATTTTTATATTTCTGTGGTTTTAATTCATAATTATTTTATATCTTTTTGAGATCCTATGTCCAGGACGCAGAAATACACAATCAGAAAAAATAATTCTAGAGGGTTTTTTTATATATAACTGTCTAAATGTTCTTTAAAAATAGGTCTGCTCCTACCCTTCCTTTCTGTAAAACATGAAATGTACAAAGAATTACATCCTTGTATAGTATAGTTTTCTCTTTGACACTCCTGGCATGACTCATGTAATTTGCAAGTGACAAAATCTGCAAATTGCTTATGCTTTCCTCCCTTTTTAGATCTATAGAAGCTTTTTTTACATACCTACATAGTCATGTAGCTTTTACTTATTTATAAGAAATTATTGTAATCTTTTTTCACATCTTTATTATTGCCATTCTATCTAAATAGTGCACTCTTAACTTTATGTTTTCCTCCCCATATATTTCAACATATCAGTCATTCAATAGCTGTCTCCTTCTTTTCAGTGTCAGATGTAAAGTGAATGGGGATCCAGATTCAAGACATACCACTCCTTTCTGTATCTCATTTCTTCTCATGCTTGTCCCACTTCACATCTGACTTTTTATACATCCTGCCTAGTTGTCCCATATTTCTCAAAATTCCTGTCTACCTTGCAAAAAAGAACTTGTCTTTTTTGTTTGTTTGTTTCAGATTTATTTCCTAAATACTGTTCCTGAAGTTGAGTAGTTCCAGTCTGCCATCTAAACAAGTACTGTTCATCACAAATACATATTCAAAAAAGAAATAATCCTGCTGCACCAAGCAGCAATGTCAAGATAATGCCTCATTCATTTGAACTGGCAGTGTATGTTTTCCTTGAAACTTATTCCTATGAACTAGCCACAAAATTAAGTGTTAAAACCTAGAAGTTTGATTAATCATTTGTTTTGAAGAGAAAAGACAAGCTGGATAATTTCCCCTCTGAGATAGATAGTAGCAGCAGGGGTAGCTTATTTTTTTAGAGATATAACAGTCTTATAATTTCAGGAATGTCTTGTTTGTCTCAAGTTTACATAGAATTTTACCTAATTAGTTGTCCCTGCTTTTCTTGTGCTGCTTCAATAGAGGAATATGCTGGACTCGCAAATTTAAATGAACAAAACACTCCTTTCTGTTATTTAAAAAAACAAAAATTGAATTTACTTGTTTTTGTATCATAAATAAATGTCTGTTAAGAATTCTTGGAGTTGGAATAAAGTCCTTCCTGAGTGTGAACATGACCTTAAAGCTGTTACCGAGATGGATTAAATCTATAGCCTTGAACTTGAATATTAGCATGTTGGTCAAAATCTTGGCATAGATCCTAACAGTAAAAATTAAATGTAGATTTACAGATGGTAAATCAACATGTAAATACAACTAAGTATCTGCATGGTTGGGAAGTACAACAACCTCAGTGACAAAACAAGAGAAAGGAGAGAATCATGTATTCAAACCGCAGACTCTCTCTTATGGCTTTGTACTTTTTCTCCTCAATGTAATTTCTGAATATGTTTTAAATGTAGCATATAATTAATAAGTGTGTCAAAGGATGGTCTAATTAGAGACAAGATTTATTGTTCCAATTGGAATTGAGCTGAATATGTGAATTTTGATTATGCTTTTATAAAGCTAACTTAATCAATGACGTTTCTAATAAAGATTGAAAAATATATGTCCATTTTACCAAAATACTTTTTAGCAGAATGATGCATTACCTGTATCTGACAGTATGTTTATCACTTTTGGAAATGGACAGATGATTTGAGATCTTAAGCATTTAAGTAAATATATTAACAGCATTAAAGACATTAGCTGAACTGCTAATGAAAATGAAGCTAGAGAAACATAATTTACATATTCCAAAAGTGCCCTGGAAAGAGTGCTAAACAAGGCTGTTTCCCCTGGCACAGAGTATACACTAGCAGGTTGGTTCACCAAGTGGCTTCTTTGGCCACTAATTATATGTGTGAGTTTTGGCTCATTTCTGATATACCTCCATAGATACAGTTTGGCGCTATCCATAAAGATATTTTTAAAATAGCTCATGAGAGAGAAATACTGTACACAATGTCATGACTTTACATAGTCCTGTTTCTGCAGTCATTAAGATTTGCATTACTAATCAATTTTAATTTAAATTTATAACCCATTATGTTCATTTGGAATTCTTTGTGCAGGCAGTAACAGCTGCGCTAATGAATTTTGTGCGATACCTTATGAATAAATAATTTTCCTTTCTAGTTTTGCTGAAAGAAGAATTAGCCCTATATTACTGTCATTTGTTTAAGACGGTATCAAACTGAAACCATGTTTTCCACAATATTTAACAAAAGCTGCTGGACTATATATGCCTGACAAAAAACATATAGGGCCAACTGTTCATTAAAGAGCAAATAGATGAAATACCAAACAAACAACATCCAAAATTTAATTTTCTACAAAATAATAAAAAGGTGATCCAGAACATGATGAAGAAAAGGCATTTTGTCTTGATATGCATTCTATACTTGAATAAGAACAGAACCTTCAGAAAATCTTTCATTGCTTGTTTGGATAGAAGTTGAGCCAATTTTTGCTGCTTAAAATTAATCTGGAAAACCTTTGACAATGTGCCTGTAGGATTTCTGCATTCAAGATAAATTGAACAGCATCTGGTTCAACTCTTTTTTTCAGTTGAAGTCACTCAATTTCTACACTGCAGTGCATTCTGTTTTGGAACTTCTTTGAATGTGGGTAGCTTGAAAATCGGACCTGGTAATGTTTATATTTAGTTGACTGCTTTCTTAAGTTTACTGTATCTATTTTTGTGGTTTTATTTTGTTGTGTGCTTGTGAAAGAGAGGAATCATTCGGAAATGGATACAATTCCTGTTGATAGGGGATAATGATGTAGTTTTTTTCAGTGAAGTAGGAATTGGCTTCCCTTTCCTTTTCCTGATAATATATTAACACATTATTGTATCAAAAGAAGATCAGATCCTGGAGTCATTATTTAAGCAAAAGTCTCATTGGGATACTATTCCCTAAATTACCTCAATCTGAATTTATAATAACAGTACAGCTCAAACCTTACAATGAAAGCAGAAACCAATTCACTGTCCCATATACACTGAGATAGAGTAGAAATCATAGCAGTTAAGCAGAAAAAAAAATTAGTTCTTCTATAGAATTATTTACTAAATGCTTTTATTTTATTCATTTTAAGTTCCATACATTTGGTCAAAATTGCTTTTTAAACATTGTTGCCATGAATGTTAGATGGATTATTGTATTAAGTATTAGTTCTGCACAAATGTCTATTGAAAATAGTATTACATTTGGTATGTGTTAAATCCTGTTGAAGTGAACAACAGCATTTTTGTTTCTCATGGGCAACAGAGTGTAGGTCTTCAATATTTGAAAAAATGATAAAAAAGGTCATCAGATACAAAATTCCGGATCAGGGAAAAAATAGAATATATCTTCATTACTATCATACAACAGTTTTCTTGGATTTCAGAAACCTGGGTGTGTAGCATCAGGTACTGAAAATACAGTATGACAATTCCAAAAAAATCCCCTAGTTAATGAAGTCTGTGCTTGAAATAATGTAATCAAAAGAGCTGTTGGTTTTTTTTGCTTGTGTTATTATTAAATATCCAAAGAACTGAATGTTAATTGCATTCACTGTGCTAACATTTCTATTCAGAAAGTTGTAAATTCCCTAGGTTTTAGCAAGGTAAATACAGTTATAAATATATGCAGACATAGGCTGTCAGTGCTTATATAACTATTTCAACTGGTGTTTCAAAGGCTGTAGGCAATACAATATACTTATAACAACTCAAACAACAGTCATTTTCAAGAACATAAAATTACAGACGTTACCTTGGTCTTATACCTGGGAGAGTGAGTGGCAGGTCTGATTAATCCTTCGAAATGGTAAGGAAGGTAGTATAAATGCTTGAAGATTAGTTTGTAATGATAATGGAAGAGGTTAGTTTACAATGTTCTCGTGATGTGACTTCCA
The DNA here is from genome assembly GCA_020745775.1 of Theristicus caerulescens. Taxonomy (NCBI): domain Eukaryota; kingdom Metazoa; phylum Chordata; class Aves; order Pelecaniformes; family Threskiornithidae; genus Theristicus; species Theristicus caerulescens. Next base: position 48,877,677 of record CM036560.1, on the reverse strand, counting down.
ATTTTGTTTTTCTTTTTGTCTTAATGGACCCTAGTTGTATATTGGTGACTTGATGTATTTTTCATTAGTTTCCTAAAGCATAATGGTTAGAAATAGGTAGTTTTCGCTTGTTTACTAACAGTTTTACTTTATTTAATGCCTCTTGTCTTACATGGTTGATAGATTCAGAGAAATGAAAACAAGTACAGTACACAAATTATAATTCTCTTCTGTGGTGCTCTTTTCTTAACTCTGTGAGTAGAGTCCATGTTAGAAAAAATTCTAGGAATAGGTGTACTGTGCTTAACCCCATGAATTCTGAGAAACATTTGAATACTTCCAGCTATTTGCAAATGAACATGCTATTGATTTCATAACTGCAATACCTATAATTAGAATTTTTTAGATCAGTCCTTTTTGTTACACTAAAATGGATCAATACAGTCCCACTCTATACTTTTAGGATATATTGGAGGCTAATCATGCTGTACTTGACTTGCTAATAACTTTTCTCCTGAAAACAGCATCCTGTATTTTGGGATACCAAAAATGAAAACTGTTTAAAATGTGACTTAGCATGTTAACAAATTATTTAGCAGAGAGGGAGATTGTTAATAACAATTTCTCTAAGTTATTAAGTATGATTTCCTCTTGGTTTGATTACCTTAGTACCCTGGTCTGATAAAAGTAGCAAAAGAAACAAAAATTCATAAAATTAGAAGAGAAAAATGTGGTGTTTCCCTCATATCCAGTAGCTCAGCAACAATAATATATGCTTCATAAAAGGGGAAACCTTTCTTTTTAATTTCCTTTTGCTAACATGAATCTGCATCTATGCCTCTCAAATAAAAGCTCTACTGTATATTCCTGGAAAAAAAAGTTACAGTCCTTCTTGTTAAAATGCACCCATTCTATCTTCTATAATTATTTTTTGCACTAGAGAGAGGAAAATGCTGCGATGGCACTGTAGTTCACTGAATATGGCAGTCATATGGAAGAATATCTGGGTCTGTATCCTACTGAAATATTTGTCTAAATATATGCAAGTTAATATATGCATTATTTAAAAAAAAACCAAATCTCATTGGGATCCATCAGTGAGAACTCTATGTGAATTGGGTGGGGTTTTTTTTAAGCAGTGGAAGAATTCACACATTCCAATAAAGAGTGTCTTCATACTGTACCCTCCAATTCATCAAGCCTTTTCTTTGCACTACTTTTCTTACACGTTTCAAGCAAACTTTTTTTTTCTTTTAATCTAAAACTATCATGCAGATTTGTCCCACCATTTCAAATAGCTTTAGCTATTCTCAAGTAGTTTTTTGAGAATTTATTATTTGAGAACCAACTGACATCAAAGTATACCTTATTAATACTGTTGCCTACTTTTTTTCAGTGCTGAGTGCCCTCCTTTAAGAAAAAAGAAAACTTAGTGGAGTAAGAAGGATTTCCTAAAAGACAATAAGAATAAAATAATTACCCATATCTAAGATGATGAACATGCAGAGATAAATTTACAAAGGATAAAACATTGGGAACAATGGACATTTACAGCAGGTGTTTAAATATCTACATCTTGCTTCATGTTGATTATATAAGTATCCCAGGTAGCTTGATGGGGTTATTCTTGGTGTTCTTATCCTCATTAACAAGCTACAGAGTATTTCAAGTGGTAAGTCTGTCTTCAATTGGTCACTGTATAAGAAAGAAAGAAAAGAAATGAAGACAATAAAATGAAAAGAAGGAAGGAAGGAAGAGAGGAAGAGAGGAAGGAAGGAAGGAAGGAAGAAAAGGACTGAAGACTTGTTGATCTAGGAACTGCAGAGAATTAGCTGATAAGAGCAACGTATTTCAATTTACTGAATTGACTCAGAAAATTCCTTTTACGGGTAAACATGTAACAAAAGAAAGAGTGTGGGTTTTTTCTTCACATAGTTTTTTTAGTTCATACACAGTCTTGGCAGTGAGATGTCCAGGATTTTGGCTTTCAATGAACTTACGGAGATTCAGATCATTTGTTGTTGCTCTACTAGAAAATATCCTTTCCACCAGGTTACAGAGAAGTATGAAATGGAGTCACTCTTCTGAAGGTGAGTCATGGTGAGAGAAGGCTGGAGAAAGAATGAACAATGAAGACCCTGTATCTGCATTAATCTGGGAAGATTTCTTCTGAGAATGGAAATCCTTTGATTCCTTCTTGTGTGGATACACTTCTGTCCTCTAACATTTGCTTGAAAAAGATACAGTCAGTCCCTGAATGTACAAAAAGAAATCAGACTTTCCTAATGCTAAAGGGCTCTCCTTCCTATTAGATCTTATTGTCAAGCTCCTATGAACTTTGATTCACAGTAGTGCAGCCTGCAGCTAAAGAAAGACCCCTATCTAGAGTAACTTGTCTCTTAAGACACTTTTCTGAAAAACAGAGGCCACGGGTCAAGCTTGAAAACATGATAGCTTGAAATTCCTGCTTCTTTGGTGAGTATGATAATTAAATGCTCCAAACAAGTCTGGGTTGGAAGCTGTAATTACTACAGGGAGATTATTAGAAATAAATGTTCTAAGTTTCCTAAACGTAAACCTCAGGTTCCTCTGAGGACTACCACATAGCAGTTTCTCAATGCTCCAATGATTTAGTGATCTAACGAAAAAAAAAAAGAAAAAATAGTGTCTTCCTTATCTTTGAGAGGAGCTCCACCTGTTACTATCTGAAGCTTTCTAAGCTAGGTAGAACTCTAGCCCATAAATTTACTTCCTCTTCTGCCCATGTGCTTAACTTCACTTATGTTCTCAAGGTCTGAAAGTTCAAGAATATTTATGCTATATATCTTCTGTTCAATAGCAACAAAGATATCTAGGGATCTAGTATAATTGCACTGTTTTCATCTTCAAATATAAACACTAAATACCTTTAAGTAATTAACCAAAAATCATTATGGCCACAGTATACACATCAGTTACAGTTTTGTGTCCAAAGAAAGATCCCATACAAATCTAGAGTCTTGAATGAATTTAGGCCTTTGCAACTCTCCTTCTGTCATTCATGCTGGTTAGTGTGTAAATGAGGCTCACTTGGAATATAATCAGAAATATGAAAAATGTTCTCCACACAAGTTTCAGTAATTATATTCTTTGCAATCTTAGAAACCATCAAAACATTCTTGTTACCATGGATTGACTTTTCAGCAATATATTTTTTTCAGGAGAGAACGACTAAACTTGTCTTCACTGCTGAGTTGTCAGAAGTATATAATTTAATGAGAATAAGAATGAATGGAGGTAGATGTCAGCACTGTGTTTTATCTGCTCAGTAACAGCTCATTTTGTATTAAAAGGATATCTATGTTTCAGTATGAAAAAGGTACAGGCTCTAAATATTAATATTTACTTTAAATATGAATTAATATTCTAGTTAAAAATAGAAAATATGACTTTGTTTTCCAGAGCATTTAATACACAATGCCACCATACCCATTAACTACAAGCATAGTTTCTCTCATGCCTTCCCTCCCCCCACTTATTTTTCTAATCAAGGACATGCTTTCTCCCCTGAGGCATGTGGGAGTTTAACAATTACTTGCAGCTCTAACACCAAGCAATTTCTTCTGGGACTGCAATCTGTTAGAGTTCAATTTTCTCAGCCATAGATGAAATGATCAGAATGAATTTGTTCCTTCAGAATGAAACAGAATGAATAAACTAAATGTGATTGAAATGAACTTATGTAGCACTCATACCTAAACCGGCAGACTTCTTTTGCACATAAACACAGTCACATAAAAATACAAGTGCTGGAGTTTCAAATAGCTGCTAGTACTGACTCTTTCCTTCTGCTTCTTTTTCTTTCAGATATGGCTTTTAAACACATACCTTTTACCTACAGAGATCATTAAGAACACTATTAGGAATGTTAGAAATAAAATCTTTACTCAAATGGGTGAAGATTGTAATGTTTTTGTGAAGAAGCACATAGAAATATTCAAAAAGAAATTGATCTATAGCAAAACAACCAACAAACACACACACACATACACCCTCATCAGAATTATATCTCTGCATTTACTTGCAAACTAACCATAGCCTGGAAACACTTTCACTAGAACTTTTTATTCCATGAAGATTTGCAATCCATGCAAGAATCTGTTTTTCTTAGGAAAATCCATCCAGCTTTCCAAGTGGGCTTGGGAATTGAGGCTGTGGTTAATACTTACATTTTTTATTTAATTTGATTTAATTTAAATTTGATGTAATAAGTCTATCAAACTTCATTTGGAAATTATATGAAATAGAGGAGATATTCATCCTTTCAGTAGCACATAATGTTAGTTTCCTTCCATTCTTTCCAGAACCACATGAAGAAATAAAACTACTTGTGAAGATTTAAAAAAAAAAGTATATCTTTAGTTTACTGCTTGCTTCTTACTCCTCCTTTTTGCTCTAAAGTCACCATTTTCTTGTCTCATATTTCCTTGTAATTCACATCTGTGGCTGATGTCGAAGCATTGTAAACAAACAGAAAAGAACTCTGGGTGATTCTCTTTTTGCTTTGAAGAAGCCAAAGAGTAATTAATTCATTAGTTTGTATTTAATCACCTCTTGGTTTGTCTCTCAAGCCAGACACAAATTTAGATAATTAAACCTTCAGAGACATCCTCATTGGCAAATGTAATACATGGCATTATAAGTTGGAAAAAAGAATTGAAATTATTAGCTCTTTTGCAACAGTTGTTGAGATTTCAGTCCTGTGAACTATTGGATTTTCTACACTAGTTATTTGCAGGGTAAAAACTCACATGGACAAACAATAATCTTAACTTTGCTAGAATGAATTCAAAAGTTTCAGCTTATTGGGATTTTTCTGCACCCAGGTTCTTTTCCATTTTAAAAGTTATATATTGTATGAAGAGAATAGTAGAATACTTGTACTAAGTGTGCGAAGTCTACTAAGTTCCACTATTCATAAATCTTTGGATTAATTTTTTTTTCTTCTTTTTCTGAAGAACTTTTCCAATTTAAAAATGGCGTGTTCAGTCTTTCATAGAGAAAAGTCTCTAGTACATTAGTGTTTAGAATGTCCTGTGTGTGTTAGCTTGAATGACAATATTCCAAAGGAATAGCTTCTTTCTTCCCAATCAAGCATTCAGGAAGATGCAGTTTAAAATTAAATTCATACCAAAGTATTGAATGTGGTAATCGTCTTTTCAAACCTCAGTTTGTACAAGTGGAACCATTAAGTCTGAACTAGTCACTGTAAGATGCCTTTAAATAAACTATGTTGCCTCTATCCTGATATTGATGATTTTGCCAAGGCTGGATGACAGTCACTAATATCTCAGTGTAACAGGAAGGACCTAGGCACTGAAAAAATATGCATAAGCAAATATTTCTTGTTAAACAATGAACAAATGTTCAAATTGTACCTTATTTTTAATCTTCATAGTACTGTAAAACATTTGTGGTAGGTGATGAATTACATGGTCTTTTTCTATCTAAGGGCCTGAGGTGACACATTTAATTCATAGTCTGCATGAAAATTCTAATAAAATATAGGGGTTTATACAATATAAGAAGCTAAAAATTATGAATTAGCTACTTTTTGTGTCAAGCTTTATCAAATATGAATTACTTTTGAAGTGGTTGGTAGTCAGAGGCTGCCTTTTGTAACACAGCCAAAACGTAGAGTATCCCTTAACACACATATGTTAGTGCTAATAATTCTCTCTTATATATGAAAAAGAGACTGGCTGACTTTTAAAGTGGCTGCGGTAATCAACTGTACTAATGCTTCATAAATTCTATTCAGCACTCTTGTCTTATGACAGTATATAGCTAATAAGCCCAAATGAATGAAATCTAAGTACGGAGGAAATCTGTGAAGAGTTTCTTCACTGAACAGCAAATGCATTCTCTTCTGGTTGCTCATTTGAATTGGTGCCACTTCAAATTATTCTGTTGTTATATTATATGGGTGCATAGGGAAAGTATACTTTGTGAACTTCCTGAGCATTGTTGATGCCCTTTTTTACATAAAATAAATCAGGATTTTTATGTCTTCAGAATAACAAATTCACATTTTGTCCTGTGACCTACAATGTTGTTTGGAATAAGTAAGATCCTTGTAAGTACTGTGCTGACAGAATTTCTGGCTTTAAATATCTTAATAGATTATTTTGTTAATAATATAACAAGCTAGTAATAAAGTGCAGTGTCTTCAACTAAACCCACAATTTTTAGCTACAGCTGAGGAAAACTGAAAGACTACCCTCTTCTCACATCCTAAAATTCTAGAAAGTTTAAACTTACATTAATGTCTTCCTTTTAGAAACTCATTAATTGAATGTGTTTAGATTTATTGGTCCAATTGCATATGAGCAAATCCTTTCTATTTATTTATTTTTTTTAGATTATATCTTTTGGTGCTGTTTATATTTCAGTTCAGTAACAGGTTCTCTTGATTCACTTTTTGTCAAAACTGCACCTTTTAGTCATGACTTGAGTAACCTTTAGTTAAATTTATAGCTCTTCAACAAGCTGCATTTCATGATAAATGCTGCATTCAAAATTGATGCTTTCTACTAATTTTTTTCATCTGAAAGTGATCTTGATCTCTGTGTATGACAAGGTAGAAACAAACAAGAATGTGCATTACAGCTATTATAATGGTTTACAAACTGCTGCTCTCTCACAAAACCAAACTGAATCCAAATGTACATAGTAAATCTAGCACTTTAAAATAAAGCAGTCAAATACATTGGGAATGCAGAACAACAACATGAATTTAAATGGAGTAAAAGACAGTTCTGTCACTAACTTTATTTTTGTTTCTTTAGATTGGAGTGATGCCAGTGTTAATAGGTATGTGAAAATATTTGCTGTTCATAGCTCAAGACCCCATCTTCTAGATGTTGCCAATCTGCCTTCAGGACAGCTGACCAGCTATGGCACTTCTTTGGGTGTTAATGGAGCTATTTTCTGTGTGCTGATATTTTGGGTGCTGGGGTTGCGTTTAAATAATACTCTTAGTGTGGTGTCTCTGGTGTATAACATGGGTTTCCCTTTAAGATGCCCATGTGGACAACACACCATAGACAGCTCCTCTGCTCTCCCTCTCTTCCAGCTTTGCACTTCTAGAAGAACAAGTCCTTACAGGTCCTTAAAATGTGTCTCTGTAACCCACAACAAATAACATACTGAGGCAAGGAAAATGAGATTCAGAAGAGGTACAAAAAAGAGGGAGGGAAAAGCTAAGATACAGGACATCATAGCAGGGGGCTATTGAATTACATGAAGACTCCATAAATTTCCCTTCTTGTTACTTGCCTATTTGTGCATACACTTGCACTGCTGCTAAATCTCAGTATTTTTTTAAACAGATAACACACTTCATTAGGCATTAAAACGACCAGTTACAGGTAAAATATCTATAAATAATGATATAATACATAAATATCTATAAATAATGATATGATATATCCTATAACAGTTGATTTAAAAAAAAAATCATGGAGCCAGTGCTTCCTTATTGATAAAATGAGACAATTTAATGGATGTAGCATTTCTAAAGGTTGAAGACTTATATCAGGTTAGATATTTGGAAAGTTAAGAAACATTCATAAGCAATAAAATGTTATCCAGCTTCTCCGGAGACTTTGCAGGTCTATAATCCAACCTTGTTGAACTCACTTCTGTTAATTGTGACTCAGAATTGATTTTTTTTCTCCTAAAAAATGTTGTCATTTACTTCTTAAATGCCTCTGCAACTTGAGAGTCACACGCTAAAGGAATTAGAATGTTGATATTTTTTTAAATTTAAGATTTTATATCATGGGTAAAGATTACATAGCCAGGATGAAAATAATGAGATAGCCTGAATGGCTTGAAATATCTGCATAACTAAATATTTCTCTTTTCTTCAAAATAATGCTGCTTCACCATTTCATATCTACAATGTTCACATAATGCAGTCATAGACTTTCATTTAACTGGTAAACAAATCTGAGGTTAAAATAACTATTTTTATTGCACAGAAAATTCTGTGGGGTATTTGCCACCTCTTTCCATTTCAAACTGGAAAAAAGTTATTTACATTTTTCATTAGGAGCACTATGAAACTTTGATCTGTCAACACTGAGATAAAACTTTCTTAACTTGAGATTTGTTCTGCTGTTGTGACAATCTGAGGGTTTTATAATTGTTGATTGTTTGCCTGTACCAGATGTAATATGTGCATTCACCTACATATATAGAGATAAAACAGAAAAATCTTAATACACATGCATGCATGTATACAGAAAGTTAAAGGTGATTGTTATGTGCAAAATTCATTGAAGAATTTTCCATCAAGCACTTTTGATGCTCATCTGATCACATGATAAGGGGGTTCAAGTCACAACAGAGAACCAATCTGGGAAAAAAATGTTAAAAATAATAAAAAAATCACCTTATATTCTTGTTCCACTTAGCCAGCTGAACTGGATTACAGTAAGGTAAATTCCATATCCAGTGTAAGAAGGGGCAATCACATGGCTGGTGGGGGAGGAACAGGAGAAGAGAGAGGCAAGAGAACAGTATGACAAAGTGCAAACCACACTTTATGTATATAGTGAAAACACACATTTGTGGAGAATCTAAGATGTGTACAGTAATATTAAAAATATTATAAAATATTGTTGTATCCTTTGCTTAGATATACATTTATTAAATGTGTAGTGTTTCTATGCCACAGCGCAGCAAAAATGTTTATGAGGATAATCACCTTCTGAGAGATACATCTTAGTGATATGCAGCAATTATGATCATAAGTTCAAGAATGAACATAAAACCAAAATATAACGATCTGTTAAAATGGTCTATTCTGTACTTCAGCTGGCAAAGGGGTGCTGGGAGAGGTAAAGAGAAAGAAATCATGTAACTAGTATTCAAGGAGCAATCATCAAGCATACATAGTAAGCGAGCAAATTGTGTTGATTTGTATAATCTTAACTTTGACATTTATTAATTTTGAAGTTGACTTTGTTGTCTTTTGACATCATTATCCATGACATATTATTAATTTTTCTTAAAAATATGTTTTGATTTAATTTAATTCTTTGTTAGTGCATGGCTATTATCTATATCCACAATCATTGCTTTCTAACTTCAACAATCAGATCATACTCATAACCAGAAGGCTTATCTTAAATCTTTAATTTGGATATTTGTTTTTGCACTGCCTGTTTTGTTTTTCATATTTACAGAGTTGTTTCTAACTGAAGCTGTTTGTCACTTTTTTAATTAGGCAGCTTTTGAGGAAATATTCTGTGTCTACTTCCTTGAAAATATAATTTTGTGAGGGAAAGATAACTCTGACTTACCAAACAGCCTGGTGGATATAATCTAATTCTGTAAAAACAATATCCTGATTCCTTCACTGAATATTTTTTATTCAAGATTATCCTTATTCTGGTACATACTTGGTACTGTTCTTGTCCCAGAAAGGAAGAGAGACAATGAACATTCTTGTGTTTTCATGAAGATACTTTAAAAATATGGATTTCTTTCATTGCAGAAAGTTCCCATGAATAGCCATCTTCAGTTAATCTCTCATCAGAGCTTTTTCTTCTTTGAAGAATACACACACACACAGAGAGTAAGAAAGTATAATTTTTGTACTCATTCCAATTATTAAATAAATTCTTGAAAAGTTTGAATGGTTTGGTTAATTAGTAGTGAAATGGAGAACTTTATACTACAAAGTAATAAATTTTTAAAAAAGTAAAATTGTTGCTGTAGATATAAAGATCCTTCCTAATTTGATACGGTGTGCAGTATTCAATAGTATTATTGGTTTAACTCCAGAATTGTGGAACTGATCATAAAACTGTATGCCTTACATATTTAAAAGAATTGCTACTAGCTGCTTGATATGTATATTTTTTGTTTCTGCATGGAAAAAATGTTAAACAAAACACAACTGAAGTGTTTTAAAAGGTTTAGAACAACTGCAGATCTCTAAAGGAACTTTGTATTACTTCCCTAAATGTTCTTTATTTCTAGAAGCATGAATGAATCATAGATACATATGTGTTAAATTTGCAGATACTTATAGACCATCTGCTCCACTATTCACAGTGATCTAACATGCTGACTGCTATAACAATTTAATAGATATTGACACAAAATGCAAGGGTAAAAAAGGAAGAAATTAACATAAAACTGAGGCAAAAGTCAAGTTTCTGAGCTGTTAGCACAAAGCTAGGTTATGAATAATAACAATGAATCAAAACAACTAGAAATACAAAGACAAGGAATTCTTAATCGCATATGTGCAAATATATGTCCGGTCCTGTTTAATATCTTTATTGATGATCTGGATGAGGGGATTGAGTGCACCCTCAGTAAGTTTGCAGACGACACCAAGCTGGGTGGAAGTGTCGATCTGCTGGAGGGTAGGAAGGCTCTACAGAGGGACCTGGACAGGCTAGATCATTGGGACAGGCCCAGCTGTATGAGATTCAAAAAGGCCAAGTGCCGGGTCCTGCACTTTGGTCATAACAACCCCAGGCAACGCTACAGGCTTGGGGAGGAGTGGCTGGAAAGCTGCTTGGCTGAAAAGGACCTGGGGGTGTTGGTTGACAACCGCCTAAACATGAGCCAGCAGTGTGCTCAGGTGGCCAAGAGGGCCAATGGCATCCTGGCTTGTATCAGGAATAGTGTGGCCAGCAGGACCAGGGAGGTGATAGTGCCCCTGTATTCGGCACTGGTGAGGCCGCACCTCGAATACTGTGTCCAGTTTTGGGCCCCTCACTTCAAGAAGGACATCGAGGTGCTGGAGTGTGTCCAGAGAAGGGCAACGAGGTTGGTGAAGAGTCTAGAGAACAAGTCTTATGAGGAGCGGCTGAGGGAGCTGGGGTTGTTTAGTTTGGAGAAGATGAGGCTGAGGGGAGACCTTATTGCTCTCTACAACTACGTGAAAGGAAGTTGTAGCGAGGTGGGGGTCAGTCTCTTCTCCCAAGTAGCAAGTAATAGGACAAGAGTAAATGGCCTCAAGTTGTGCCAGGAGAGGTTTAGGTTGGATATTAGGAAAAACTTCTTCACTGAAAGAGTAGTCAGGCACTGGAACGGGCTGCCCATGGAAGTGGTTGAGTCTCCGTCCCTGGAGGTATTGAAAAGATGGGTAGATGTGGTGCTTGAGGACATGGTTTAGTGGTGGACTTGGCAGTGCTAGGTTAACGGTTGGACCTGATGATCTTAAGGGTCTTTTTTCCAACCTTAACGATTCTATGATTCTATGAAATACTGGGAGTCTGGACAATATAAGAGTTATAGCTGCTCATTTGTGAATATGGAATTTTAAATTAATTGGTATTCCTAAAACTTGCTGGAAAATTTGCATGGCTGGAAGTTAAAATGAATGGATTTTATTTAATTAAGGAAGAACTGAGAGGGTGATGTATACAAATTAGAATATGGGGATTGGGGTTTATTTTTATTGTTTTTTAATAGAGTAAAAAAGGCAAGGTGACTTCTATGACTGGATAGAATTCCATATATATTCTTATTTCATGTGTGGTTTCATTTTATACAAAACAACCCTTGTATATTAACTGTGACACTGGATTTAGGCATTTATAAGTCTGTGAATTCAGATAAACAGTAGCCAAGAATTTGAGACTTCCAAGTCTTCCTGTGTTAGTGTCTGTAAATTGTAGAACAGCAGAGAAAATCAGAAATGGAACAAAAAGAAACCAATATTTTAAAGGAGAGAAATAACAGGCCTGATACCAATGTTAAGCAATATCTTGATCTGAACAAGTAATAATGACCAGATTAAACAAGAGTGAACAATGAATAGATGTTTCAAATAATTCATCTTGATCAATAGAGGTCTAAGAAGTATAGTTTTATCAATTTTAATTTTTTATTAATAAAAATCTTGCTACAAGTTTGATTATAGAAATTTATATAAGCTGCTATAAGGCACTAGAATTGTCATTGCAAAGCATTTAAAGAAGTAAAATCATATCAAACCCACAATTTGGAGACCATCTGATACATCTTAAAATGTTTTTCTGTGTAGGAGCTGATGGATGTGTTTCTATCTTTGTTCTAGAGGAATCACTGATAACTTTGGTGGTATTCACCTATTTTTTGTCTGTTTCTTGAAAGGGAACACAGAAGTGGCATTGATGAAATTTGAATATGGTATGAAGATTGGGACAGGTGTAGTCAATAAAGAAGAAAATAAATTAAACATGCCAGTGATATTAATTGCTAAACAGATAGGATTAATACAAACAGCAAGTGTGTCATTGCAGCCCAGTGTAAACCGACTAGTGTAGAAATGCAGAATTGTAAGGATGCACACAGTGCAGGCACCTTCATCTTAGGAAGCAGTGACTACAAAAAAAAAAACTTACACCATGGAGGATAAGCAACAGATTACAAAAGAACTCCATTACATATATATCATTTGGTTCCCAATGAAGAAAATAGCCAAAAAAGTGTTGCACTTGGTATTTGTATAACTTCTGCTGCATTCCTTTGTCCAGTTCCGGCACCCAGAGTTCAAAAAGAGGATTAAAAGATTGGAAAGTGTTCAAAAGAGCCACAGAAAAAATAAGGATTTAGAAAGGGTGTTGAGTAAAAGATAGCCAAGCTTTTAAAAAAAAGTGTATGAACTATTGCCTTTTAGAAGTAATACATAAAAAAGAGAAATTTGCTTATAGAGCAATGACTGGCAAAGTTATGTTAAGCTGGTGATAGGTAATTTACAGTGGATGAATTTGGCCTATACTGAAAAAGTAATATTTTAAAATAAAATTAATTAATTAATCCTTCCACAACCAAATTCTGAATTATTTCCTATAGATTCATGTGCCTTGAGCATATCCAATTTCCACAGAAACACATTAATCTACTGTTTAGGAAGCCCATAACTGAAGGAAGTAAATTTGGTGGCCTGAATTCATTACCTGCTTACTTTTGACCATGTAAAAGTATTTAGGGATAGTTCAAAAAGATTTTGCAAACAAAATTTTCGTTTCTAGTGTCTGCAATTTGCAAAGTTATTCCCTTGTTTGCAGCTGCCAAATATAAGTGAAGAATAATTAGGTATAAGCAGAAGATGCAGGATGAAATACAAAGAGCATCTTCCTAATGTTCAAGCAAAAGTCTTTTCCAGATTGTGGAAATGTTCTGTAATTTTTTGTATAATTTGATTGGTGTTTCATAGCCATATGAGTGTTATCTAGTTATTCACCTGCTTTTCTTATGCATGATTTCTTTTGAATATTGAAAAGCTTCAATTTAAAAAGCAGAAAATTATAGCTCATACATATTTAGTTTATTGGGATCAGTAAGCATTGGCTTGAAATTGAATTTAGTCTAAATGTATTTTCTCAATCATATATCAGAATTTCAAGAATATTTTTTCCAGACTTGTATGTTTCATGGTTGTCTTTTCATAAAGGAGAAAAAAGAATTGAGCAGAAGACACAAAAAAAAATGACCAAATCTGTTATGTGTAAATGACCTTTTCAGGGAAAAACACAGCATGAAAATAAGACGCTTATGCCTATGTATAGCAAACAATACAAAATAATATTAGCTGCTGATGAATATTATTAGTTATCAGTTAGTACCAAAATCTAGATACCACTATACCATTACGGAAGATTATTTTATGGTTTTCCTCTACTACAGGCATTTTTGAGAAATATAGTATGCATTTAAAATAATTAGCTGCCATAAACATTACAGCTGTTTTTTAATACTTAATGTTCAATAAGTAATATACATATTCAATGTATAACATTTTTGAATTTGTGTACATCTAAATGGTTTTGTCCTTGATTTCCTTGTGCTTTGAGATCCATTAGAAAGTAAGGCTGTATACAATGACTTCATTGCTTGCAAAACTTGATGCTAGAACCTCAAATCTGTAGTTCACAAGTTAAATAAGCTATTTGCATGGAATTGATTAGGAGATTTATTCCAATCAAACTTGATATAGGAACAGTGAACAAGGAGTAATGCGCTTGTGGTATTATTCTAATGTCTCTTCTTTGGCTGAACCATTTGCAGCATTTGTAATTTTCTCAAAGACTTTAGGTAAAATCCACAGCTGAGTGAGGACATGATTGGTTTTTTTACGAGTATGTAAAAAATCAGACTTTTACCCTTATATGATAGAATCAGAAATCATACATTTATCTCTTAGGGAAAACCAACTTCATGTTTTATTGTGGGTTTTTTGGTTTGTTTTCTCTGTGTCTTTTTTTTTTCTGGTTTCTTAGATTCATTAGAATCTTTGAATGTGAACAAGATCTACCTGTGTTTCTTGAATCCTCCTGCTTCAATTTTTTTTATTTTTTTCAAGTGGGCCATAACACTTTGCTTGGACATTTCAGCTGGTTTTCTGAGAAATAATTACAGCATCAGAGAAAATAATTACATCTGCATATTGCACTTTTTTTTTAAAAAACAAAAGACATTGGTTTTCAAAGAAACTCCTAGTATGGGAAAACAAAGACCTGAACATTGTTTTAAAAGAAAGAGATGTCACGAACTTTTGAAATGCACTTAAGAATGTATTTTGAGATTCACAAGAGTACCTCTCTGATAACTGGTGTCCACCTGCAGTTTTCCATATGTGAGACAGTTCTGCATAAGACACCTAAAATGCAGATGAGTCATAGTAATTTTTCTAGACGAGGTCCAGTTTAGTTTAATTTCTCAATGAGACTTACTTTCAGAAATATATTTTTTATAATTTTTTTACAATTTGTTCCAAAATTCTATTTTGTAAAGAAAGATCATCAGTGAAAATAATATGAAGTTATTCGGGCGGCAATCCTGTTTTTCCTATAACTTCTATATTTCAAAGATATGGGCTTTTTTCTTTTTTCTTTTTTTTTCTGTCAGCATTTCTCTATCTATATTAAATTTGTAATCAAATTTTATTAAGAAAACTTTCATTATATACTTTTATATTGAGTCATTATAAGAAGAGATTCTCGTTTAAATAACCAAACCTAACAAGTGGTTTGCAGTGTCAGGATTTCTATTTTTTTATTTATTTAGACTACTTAACCCTCAAGAATCCTAGAGGGACTACTGACAGACAAGGTTTATGCTGTGTTTGTCATTCTGTGAAACCAGGGGTGGGGAATAAAGACTGACTGAACAGACTGACAAACGTTCAGACATAGTACAAGAATCAGAAGAGCAGCACTACTCAGTGTCCCCCACAATATCCTTCTCTCTAAATTGGAAGGATATGGATTTGACGGGCAAACTGTTTGGTGGCTGGCTAATTGGCTGGATGGTTGCATCCAGAGGGTAGTGGTCAATGGCTCGATGTCCAGAAGGAGACCAGTGACAAGTGGTGTCCCTCAGGGGTCCGTACTGGGGTCAGTGCTGATTAATGTCTTCATCAATGACATAGTGGGATCAAGCGCACCCTCAGCAAGTTTGCAGATGACACCAAGTTGAGCGGTGCAGTTGACGCGCCTGAGGGACGGGATGCCATCCAGAGGGACCTGGACAAGCTTAAGAAGTGGGCCTGTGTGAATCTCATGAGGTTCAACAAGGACAAGTGTAAGGTCCTGCACCTGCATCGGGGCAACCCCCAGTATCAGTACAGGCTGGGGGATGAAGGGATTGAGAGCAGCCCTGCCGAGAAAGACTTGGGGGTACTGACAGATGAAAAGCTGGACATGAGCCAGCAATGTGTGCCCAGAAAGCTAACCGTATCCTGGGCTGCATCAAAAGAAGCGTGGCCAGCAGGTCGAGGGAGGTGATTCTGCCCTTCTACTCTGCTCTGGTGAGACCCCACCTGGAGTACTGCATCCAGCTCTGGAGTCCTCAGCACAGGAAAGACATGGACCTGTTGGAGCGGGTCCAGAGGAGGGCTACAAAGATGATCAGAGGGATGGAACACCTCTGCTATGAGGAAAGGCTGAAAGAGCTGGGGTTGTTCAGCCTGGAGAAGAGAAGGCTGCAGGCAGACCTTATTGCAGCCTTCCAGTACTTAAAGGGGGCTTATAAGAAAGATGGGAATAGTCTTTTTAGCACGGCCAGTAGCGATAGAACAGAGGTAATGGTTTTAAACTAAAGGAGGGTAGATTTAGACTGCACACAAGGAAGAAATTTTTCATGATGAGGGTGGTGAAACACTGGAACGGGTTGCCCAGAGAGGTGGTAGATGCCCCGTCCTTGGAAACATTGAAGGACAGGCTGGATGGGGCTCTGAGCAACCTGATCTAGTTGTAGATGTCCCTGCTCATTGCAGGGAGTTTGGACTAGTTGACCTTTAGAGGTCCCTTCCATCCCAAAGCATCTTATGATTCTATGATTCTATATAATCCTTATACAGAATATATGTCAAAAGTGATAGAAGTTGGCAATCTGTGTCACCTAAGTTTGATATCGAATAAGAAAGAAGCTATGACATTCCTTAAAACTGAAGAGAAATAGTCCTTGATGTAACAACAGAATAATGCATTAAAAATGTGATTGGCTTAAAAGAGCAATCTACATAAATGAGTTTATAATAGAATTCTGAATATATCACTGGTTGAACAAGACCTCATCTGGTCTTGACAAATGCAAAGGTATTACTACAGCTGAAATATGAGCATGTAATAGTCTAGATAAAGAAGATGACTCACAGAAAAGGTTATAACTCAGGTAATTTGTTCTCTTTGTGTGAAAGGAATCATCAAGGTTTAGGATGTAGTTACATGTGACAGTGTCCTTCAAAAAAAAAAAAAAAGTATTTTGTCCGTAGTAATAAAAAAGTGGGAGGCAATGGTGCTGAGAAGAAATCGTGAGTTTCACTGGAGTTATCGAAAGTGAACCTGATGGCTAGTCAGTACAAGGAGGAAGCAGCTGAATCAGGAGGACGTGGTTTGTATAGCAAAAAGATTTTCTATATTGTTATAGTAGTTCACATATTTGTAAATAAGATGAAAGAGAAAAGAAAAGGACCAAGACCAGACCTCTTTGGATTATTTGCAGAATCTGAAGGAAGGAAAGTGAGGAGAAAGATTAGATGGAAAAGGGCTAATGAGGAGATAACAAAGTCATTAAGTCAAAGAAAGATTGTTCTAAGAATACAGTCAATTGTATTGTAATTGCAGTCACCTCAAGAAGGACGAGGCTGGAGTTGACATTATGGGGAGATACTGCTATATTAGTGATGTGCTTATAAATACACAAGTGTTTCATCAAAAGATCTTTACTGCCTGTGAATATTTTTTTTCTGAAAGTTGAACAACTTTCATTTAGGTGAGTATGTCTTGTGTATTCTCTTCCCTTTATATATATAACACAAACTTGTTGAGATAAGTTGGTCTCTTCTTTTGGGCTTCCTTTCTGAGCAGAACAAGATGTCAAGCTGCTAAGCAATGTGTTCCAGTAGTCTGGCCTTGTATTTGCATTCTCACTTTTAAGTCACTTATTTTAAAAAATATGCCATGAGTGTAATTTTAGTGCACTTTAGGATGTTTACACAACATAATGAATATTTTTTTGCTTATTTGTTTAAAGTGAGGCTTTTTTCACTCCTCTGTAACAATTTTTGGTCTATAATCTTTCTGTTATTTTGGTGTTGGGTATTTTTTCCCCCTTGCTTCTAATCTTTCACTTCTCAGGCAGCCACCGCTATGTGTACAAATGATGTTTTCCTTATGGAAACAGAAGTGAAATGCCATTGTTACACATTTAAACAGATTATAGAGCTTTTCTTAAAAATCCTTGGATTCTTCAGAGCGTTTATTCCAGAAATGTCTTTTATGAAACCAATTAAACATTATCTGTGAAGCAAAAGCTTTTCTATTGATTGGCGTGTTAACTGAATTGGCTTTTCTCAATTTCACTCTGTACTGCTTAAATTCAATTACAAATGAAATAATGAAACTTCATTTTATATACCTATAACCAAAAAATATTGGGCTTCCAATACCAACTTTGCTTTATAAACTATCAGGCTTAATCTTTGCCTATGAAACAACAAAGAAACGTGGAAGGAGATAGAAAAACTGTGGTGGAGCGTCTTGGTGTACCAAGGATTTATTTTTAATTTGAAGTTTGTAATTTTTCTTTCCATAGTGGGAAAAGGCAGAATGTAAACAGTGTAGTTTAGAATTACTGTCAAGCATTTAGTTAATCAACAAATATATATAGAAATGCTCAGCTGCCAAGCCAAAGAAGTGGCAAGACAGAATTGATTAATATGAGATTAAGATTAGGATTAGTATAAAATTAATAACAAATGTTGGATTCAAATTGAAAACAAATATATAAGTCATTCAGACTTAATATCTGCTTATCAGAAACTCAGTGGCTTACTTCTAATTGTAGAGAGTATTGGAGAGTCAAGCTTTGCAATGTTATCTATGATTTGCGGGGGGAGGGAACCCAATGAAAAATGTTCTGATCTTAAATTTCCAAGAAAACTTTCTGTCCTTTTGGTTACATAGTGTAAATTGGCAGATTGAAAGAAACCATGTGCAGAGCAGCCAGATTGACGGTGAGATGGATGTTCTCCTTCAGGGCATTCCCCTGCCCAGGGTGCTGTGGGTAGCGCTGGACCAGCGGGAACGCAAGTCATTTAATTTCTGTGGGCCTAAGCTGTAACACAGCTACCAAGTGTGGAAGGAAAGGCAAAGTCATTGCGAGTTTTAACCATTTTGAGTTAGGCATTCTTAAGATTTTAAATAGTAAGTAGGCTTTCCCTACACTGTAGATCATTAAACAGTGTCTCTCATTACAGTGATAATGGGCAAACACTTTCAGTTATTAATGCAATTTGCTAGCATTTACATGTGATGAACTGCGGCTATGTAAGAGCTTCGTTTTTTCTTTCTCTCTTTGAATTTGTAAAAAGATAAGTACCTACTTCTACAAATGGTTTTATTGCCAAAAATCACTATATTATATTGGACCATGTTTGGTTAGAATACCTCGAGGCTGATTTAACCAGATGTTACCCATAGTAATGCTTCAAAGGAACAAAATAAATGGAAATGTCTGATTTTTATCTGAGTGAAGTCTTTTGAATAGTCTGGGTTATTTTACTTAGGTAATGAAAATGTATCCTTTATGTTCAAGGGAGTCAGGCTGGAGAATTTATTATTATAATTTCTTCTATTATTGATAAAAGTCTTTTTAATAATACTAGTTTCATCTCTAGCTTTTGAAGAGAGGGGTGCATTACTTTCAGATTTCTTATGAGATGAAAGAATTTGGATGGTTTGTTGTTCCTGTCTAATATTCTGTAAGAAAAGCTAAGTGAAAACCTATGAAAGCTAAAGAAATTCTGGCTTTATCTAATTGGTATAAATGCCTTATATTAATTAACTGTTCTTTTAATAAAATAAGCATTCTAGATTTTAGTTAAAGATTCTCTTTAAGTGGCAAAAAATGGCAAAAATATATATCCATTTTGCCCCAGCAAAATGCTTATTTATAAGCTTAAATTATATGTGCCTTGCTTAATCAAATCCAATGACAAATCACTCTTAATCCACTGCTGTTATTAACATCACTTGCTTTTCTTAAATTGCAAATATTACTTCTGTTGTCAGCTATGCTAAAGAAACAGAGATAGCAATTAATAATACAACATTCCTGTCACTCTCGCAAGAAGTAGAACATACCTGATCTTCCCGATAAGGATCTTGGACAGATACAGCAGTGCTTTGTGCTGTTAATTCTGGTTTCTAACATTCTGTGTATTCCTTACACTGATAAGCATTTTTTAATGAAAAAGTAAACAGAAGTATGTGCTTTGGCAGCACACCAAGTGTCAGGCTACTATTCCAAAGTACCCTGAAATGTCATGCAAATTAAGTCTTGATGTGAATTGCCTGAAATTTTTCAGCTGCTTAACCAAATAATGACCTTCTTTACTTTTCTTTTTAATCTTATGTAGGCAAATCTGTAATGTAGAATAAAATATTCAGTAATTGGAACTGCTTTCAAAAAAATCATTGATTTAGAATCTGTGATAAATAGGGGGAAAAAAAGAATCCACATTCATGTTAAAACTCTTACCTGCTAATGTTCACACAATCTGGACACAGATGCAGTCTGGAGAATATTTCAATTTTGGAGTCCATGGAATGCCAGCATTATGGGAAGATGATCCGAACGATGTCTAAAAATGTCATTAAAAGCAATTATAGAATTATTTTAATTGCCATTCCAAACTACTGAATTTGGATGTTACCAGAGTAAACCCATCCAGTAATCAGCTTGCTCTGGTTTGAAAAGATCACAACAGTGACTCTCCTATGGCTGCCCAGGCAGGCTTTCTAGCTTCTTCAGAGATATTTTCCTGGAAATGTGTCTTTCCATTTGGAATTGAGGGTGGCCACTAAATCCTCTCTATTAGTTGATTAAGCAAACTTTTTAAAAACTCCAATTGTAGGTTCATAGAAGTTTAGAATTCAACATGTCATGAGATGTGTGACTTCTTGTTGATGTTGGTTTTTTTTTTTTTTTAATGTCTGATGAAATAATTTAATCTTCAATCCCGTTTGCCTGTGTTCCTCTGAAGTGGTCACTCCTAGGACATATGGTATGCACTTTTCCCCATAGTTCAGGACTTCTAAAACTTTTTGGCTGGAGTCATAGCTATTTGACTGTAATAATAGTATTTGGTGTGAAAAAAGATGTGCCAGCACAAGATGCACATCCATTGCTTTGTCCAATGATTACTTTATAAAGCTTTTTTGCTGTTTTCTATATATATCACCTCAACATGAAGAAAAAGGGGTAGCAGAGAGGACAAAACCAGAAAAAGGAAAAAAAAAAGTAATGTGTAATGTATAAATTGTGCTTTTTCCAAAACATCATAGATAGCAATTAAAAATTGTTTTAACTATTCATTATGCATAAGAAATATGTAAAGGTTTCATTCCAGATCATTTTAGTAATGAGTATATGCTTGAAAATAAATTAGATGAGCGCCTTAAAGCTAAATTTGAAACTGATGTTTTAAATGGTTGCCTGGTGGGTAAAATTATACTTAATAAAAATGACAGGTAGAACTATATAGTTATATTAATGCTAATAATTATTAGCTTAAGTCTACCTTTGAGATCTAGTGGGAGAAGACAGTCTTTATTTCCACCAAATAAAAATACATATTTCTAACACCAAATAAGATGAAACATGTCTCATTTTATGTTTGGCCCATAATTAAATAGCAGTAAACTCTGAACATAATTGTATTGTTACATAATGTGCTTGTATGAAGTGATATCAAATATTGCTGGCATTTATTATGACTTCCATTAAAAGATTCTTTAGTGTTCAGTTTCTAACAATAGGATGATATTGTTGATACTTTTTAAAAGGTAGGGTTTTGGTTTTTTTTTTTCAGGAAAAGTATGAGAAATGAGAGGAATCTTGCCAGGAGAGACAATGAAACTTATGTTTGTGTTTTCATACTCTTACCCCACGCAGCCGGGGGATAAGGCTCAGCCAGCATGGGTTTATGAAAGGGACGTCCAGCTTCACTAACCTGGTCTCCTTCTATGACAAGGTGACCCGCTTAGTGGATGAGGGGAAGGCTGTGGATGTTGTCTACTTGGACTTCAGTAAGGCCTTTGACACCGTCTCCCACAGCATTCTCCTGCAGAAGCTGGCTGCTCACAGCTTGGACAAGTGTGCTCTGTGCTGGGTTAAAAACTGGCTGGATGGCCGAGCCCAGAGAGTGGTGGTGAATGGAGCCAAATCCAGTTGGCGACCGGTCGCGAGTGGTGTTCCCCAGGGCTCAGTGTTGGGGCCGGTCCTGTTTAATATCTTTATTGACGATCTGGATGAGGGGATTGAGTGCACCCTCAGTAAGTTTGCAGATGACACCAAGTTGGGTGGGAGTGTCGATCTGCTGGAGGGTAGGAAGGCCCTGCAGAGGGACCTGGACAGGCTGGGTTCTTGGGCCAGGGCCAACTGTATGAGGTTTAAAAAGGCCAAGTGCCGGGTCCTGCACTTCAGTCATAACAACCCCAGGCAACGCTACAGGCTTGGGGAGGAGTGGCTGGAAAGCTGCCTGGCTGAAAAGGACCTGGGGGTGTTGGTTGACAGCCACCTAAACATGAGCCAGCAGTGTGCCCAGGTGGCCAAGAGGGCCAATGGCATCCTGGCTTGTATCAGGAATAGTGTGGCCAGCAGGACCAGGGAGGTGATAGTGCCCCTGTATTCGGCACTGGTGAGGCCGCACCTCGAATACTGTGTCCAGTTTTGGGCCCCTCAATTCAAGAAGGACATCGAGGTGCTGGAGTGTGTCCAGAGAAGGGCAACGAGGTTGGTGAAGGGTCTAGAGAATAAGTCTTAGGAGGAGCGGCTGAGGGAGCTGGGGTTGTTTAGTTTGGAGAAGATGAGGCTGAGGGGAGACCTTTTTGCTCTCTACAACTACGTGAAAGGAGGTTGTAGCGAGGTGGGGGTTGGTCTCTTCACCCCAGTAACAAGCGATAGGATGAGAGTAAATGGCCTCAAGCTGCGCCGAGGTAAGTTTAGGTTAGATATTAGGAAAAACTTCTTTACCGAAAGGGTAGTCAGGCACTGGAGCAGGTTGCCCAGGGAAGTGGTTGAGTCCCCATCCCTGGAGGTATTGAAAAGATGGGTAGACGTGATGCTTAGGGACATGGTTTAGTGGTGGACTTGGCAGTGGTAGGTTAACGGCTGGACCTGATGATCTTAAGGGTCTTTTCCAACCTTAACAATTCTATGATTCTATGATTCTATGATTCTATGTGAATGCAGATTATACATATTTATTTTCTTCTAAAAAAAATGAAAAGGGAGGATAGATCAGACTATCTATTGTGGGGACTCAACTACTGAGTTTTGAGTTTTTCTTATTGAAAAGATATGGAACATGTTATTCCAATTTTTAGACAAAATGTCATCTAAAAGAAAAAATATGTTATTAAGGGAATGCCTCAATGTGATAAAGACAACTGACTTTAGGAAAGGATTAATATAAAGTACAAGTAAAAATGTCTGAAGGAAATTAAGAATCCAGGCACAGACCGGTTGAGACATTCCCAGGGTGCATCTAGATATACAACAGAGAGCAGCATAAATGACAGAAAAAATTGGATATGTGGAAATGCATGTGTCAAAATCTTAACTAAAGTGAGGAGGATTGGTCTGCTTTGGGACTTGAAGGGGTGAAAGGTTGCTGTTGCCTATTTTCTGTTTTTTACAAAAATAATGGTCAATATCCCCAAAATTATCCTTAAATGTTGGTTTTATATCTAAGTGGTGAAACATTCTGACTGGGCAGGATACTTTTCTAAATATAAACAAATTTTAAATAAGTTCAATATTATATAGCAGCTCCTCAGTGAGTAGATAGTTGTTGCTTGCTAGTATCTCTGTGTAACAGGTCAGTTGAAAAAAAAAGCATCTGTTAAATTTATGTCTCTAAGCTGGCTGTAAAGTGATTAGAAAAGTGTTCATAGAATACAGACTTTTTTATTCCTTTTAGCATAGCTGTAACAATTCAGGTCTTCTAGAGAAATAAGGAATACAGGTAGCAAGCAAACCTTTCTTCCACTTCCACCTTAAGGTTACAAAATAAAACATTAGTATGGCAAACAATATTTTTTCTTTCTCTTTTCCCTGTTCTCCTAGAGGCTTAACTTGAGCTGAAAAGGTGTTGATAGAGAATAAACTAACATTTAATGAAGAGGAGGGAGAATCTTTCAAAACTACACCAACTGTTTCTTCAGTAGGCTTGTAATTTTAGTGGCATGGTTTCTACTACATGTAAAATTGAATTATATAAAAGTCAAGTCTTTAGTAATATTGTATTTCTTTTTGTCTTCACTAAAAATAGTTGCAGATTTTTTTTAATTGGTTGGCATTATAACTGTTCTTGCAGTAAAAGAATATGTACATTATTTAAGTCCTGATAGATTACCAGTACGCTGTATGTGCATATGCTACCTGTATGCTACTATGTGTACCCTCAGCTAGTTTTGGTTGCATTTTGTGTAATCCATATCAAAAGATTTTTCTGTTTTCATTTATTAGAAAGTTTGCTGTCTTCTCCACCAACTAATGCTAACATACATATAGCTACATGTTTTCTATTTCATTCTTGTTAAAAATATATGTCAAATAAACAAGAAAATGGGTAAGGATGATGATAAAGATGGGCTATTATGGAAAATTAGTATGGAGACTGCATTTGCCAATGCTGGATTAATGTATTTGAGGGTTTTTTTGGATTTTTTTTTTTTTCTGAGTGACTTCATAGAGTCAGAAAAGTTAATGCTGATCATGTAATCTGATCTCCTTTATAATAAATCAAAGACCCAATTATTGTTGCATGTTTAATAATCCTGTTGATCTAGAGTCTTTCTAACAAAATCTTGATTTAAAAACTCCAGTTATGGAGAATTTAGCTCAGCCTTAGGTAATTGTTCTAATGAATAATTGCCTTCTGTTGTTAAAAAAATTTAAAAAATAATAATTTTTTAAAATCTATTTTTATTCTCAGTGTATGTAGTTTTACTTCAGCTTGATGTTTTATCATAACTTTATATGCCAGACTGGGAAGCTCTCTATTGGGAAATCTCTGTTCCCCAGGGAGGTCTTTAAAGACTTTGCATAAAATAGCTCCTTCATAAACTGAGTCGACTGAGTTCCTTGAAACAGGACTTGAATAAGAAACAAAAATATATTCAACTTTTAATGCTTCTTATTAATGTGCTTGAATACTGCTTAATATTTTGCAGAGTTTTTTGCAGTCTGGACAGACAGACTGGTAGCTGCAGTAATAGCTGTGCCAATGGAGAAGAGAAGTAACTTCATGTGGTGGGTTGATCCTGGCTGGACGCCAGGTGCCCACCAAAGCTGCTCTATCACTCCCCTCCTCAGCTGGGCAGGGGAGAGAAAATATAATGAAAAGCTCGTGGGTCGAGATAAGGACAGGGAGAGATGATTCAGCAATTACCATCACGGGCAAAACAGACTCAACTTGGGGAAATTAGTTTAATTTATTACCAATCAAAGACAGAGTAGGATAATCACAAAATAAAAACTAAATCTTAAAACACCTTCCCGCCATCCCTCCCTACTTCCTGGGCTTAACTTTACTCCTGAATTCTCTACTTCCTTCTCCCTCAACAGTGCAGGGGAACGGGGAATGGGGCTTGCAGTCAGTTCATCACGTGTTGTCTCTACTGCTCCTTCCTCCTCAGGGGGAGGACTCCTCACACTCTTCCCCTGCTCCAGCATGGGGTGCCTCCCATGGGAGACAGTTCTCCATGAACTTTTCCAACATGAGTCCTTCCCACGGGCTGCAGTTCTTCACAGGCTTCTCCAGCGTGGGCCCTTTCCACAGGGTGCAGTCCTTCAGAAACAGACTGCTCCAGCATGGGTCCCTTCCACAGGGTGCAGTCCTTCAGAAACAGACTGCTCCAGCATGGGTCCCCCATGGGGTCACAAGTCCTGCCAGCAAACCTGCTCCAGCGCAGTCTCCTCTGTCTCCATGGGTCCACAGGTTCTGCCAGAAGCCTGCTTCAGCGCAGGCTCTCCACAGGGTCACAGACTCCTTTGGGCATCCACCTGCTCTGGCACGGGGTTCTCCATGGGCTGCAGGTGGAGATCTGCTCCACCGTGGACCTCCATGGGCTGCAGGGGGATAGCCTGCCTCACCATGGTCTTCACCATGGGCTGCAGGGGAATCTCTGCTCTGGCACTTGAAGCATCTCCTCCCCTTCCTTCTTCACTGACCTTGGTGTCTGCAGAGTTGTTCCTCTCGCATATTCTCACTCCTCTCTCTACTGCTGTTGTTCCGCACAGGTTTTTTCCCCTTCTTAAATATGTTATCACAGAGGTACTACCACTATTGCTGATGGGCTCAGCCTTGGCCAGTGGTGGGTCCGTCTCGGAGCCGGCTGGAACTGGCTTTGTCAGACATGGGGAAAGCTTCTAGCAGCTTCTCACAGAAGCCACCCCTGCAGCCCCCTTGTTACCAAAACCTTGCCACGTAAACCCAATACACTTCATTAGTTCAAGGTACCTCTCCTTATATATTTAAGGTGTTTACTATGTGTAAAACATACATAATCTAGTAACATACACAATTCTTTTCCCTTAATAATTAGAATTGCTTTCCTTCTAGTTTTAAGAATTTGGGGATTTTTACTGAAATGTGTGTGTGCATATATAAGTTTAAACTGTTATCAATCTGTTTTTAAATAGTTTCTAAGAAGTTAGTTGATACATTTATTAGTTCTCTGAAACTAGTAATTTAAATATTCATTATGCATCATGAACTTAATACAATCTGGACAGGATCCCTTGTAGTTAAGAAATCACTAATTTTATTTTAGCTGTCAATTTCTGTTTTTCTGCTAGAATTAAGTTTAATAGAAAATTCACTATGATGTTGTGGGCTAGCAAATAATAATCTGATTTTCTTTATATTTGTATTTACTACTTAAGAAATTTCAGAGGTTTTTTAGTGCTGGGGGCACCTCTCATATATGTCACTCACCCTGAAGTCCTACATGCTATCTCACATTTTTTCTTATTGTACTTTACAGAAGAACCTAAAGTGTGCAATCACCTGTTCTCTGCTATGCTTAGGTGGTCTGTTGCTCACAGTTCAAAAAAAATGTGAATAGGTTATTTTATGTAGAAGATTTTTCTCTAAGGAAATAAACTATATTATTTGAACTGTAACTTGTATTCAATACACCAAAAGTGCTTAAGCATATAAAAGATCATTTAATTGTCATAATTAATGACTGCTCATGATCCTATGGCATCACAAGCACGTATCTTTTATGGAGACTGGTAAAAGTCCAAGCACAAAGCTGAAGCATTTGAATGTTTCTGCTTAGAGCGACACCAGGAGCTATAGTAATCCGTAAAATTATGCTTAAAGTTACACAGCTAGTTGCCTCATTTTCTTACAAATTCACCCCAAACAAGTAAACACCTGACCCAATTCTGAAATGAGTACATGTAGGACGCAGCAACACTTTTATGTCTCTGTTCCAGGTAGGCTGGTTCTTTCTTTTTTTTCTGCATAATTATGTTGTGGATGAAAAATAATAATTGATAGCTTTCTTTCTGAAAGAATACATTATGCTCAGTGAAGAATTAACCTCTGACAAGTAGACTCTCCAAAGGAAGCATTCACCGCCAGTAGGAATACCATAGGCTGTGCAGGAGCACTGGATGAGCTGGTGTCACTCTTTTCCAGTAAATCACTTTCTTTTTCACCTCCTCTAGTGCTCTATAACCACTGATTCTTTGCCTGATTGGATGTTAGACACCTCAGCAGCTGTCTATCCTTGTTAATTGAGGAAGACATCCACTGTAAGCTGAAAGGAAAACCAGGTGTCTGTTCTAATGAAGATCGATTCACCTCAGGATTAAGACTATGAAAAACAGAACACCAAGTTCACCTTCTTCCAGTCAAGACCTTTGGAAATGTAATAGACATTTCATCTGACAGGCAGAGGACTGAGGAAAACAAAAGATTTGTTTTGCAGACAGAAAGTTTTGTCTCTGTACATAGCTGAAACAGACCCAGCCTTATACATTATGTAAGCCTGGTACATCATGGTAGCTTTATTCTAAACACAAAGGTTTAGAAGAAAAACTTTAGGCAAGAATATCTTTGGGGAAAGTAATGTAATTGCTATTACTTCTGTGGAAATCAAAATTTAAAAAACCAATAAGTTTACTCTTTTTTTTTTCTATGTAATATGTAACAAGCTTTCTTAGGACAAAAGTAAAGAGGGCTTTATATAATTCAGCTTCAGAAATTTCCAATAGATTTAAATCACTTGAGGTTTGGGTTCTGGTGACTTTTATCATACACATAAAACTTTTTATAAAGGCAAGTTAATGTTGTAATATTTCTCTTTACAAAGGTATCAGGTTTTGTGAAATACAAGCAGATCAGGGAGTGTACTATACTATATTGTTTAATACTGGTTACCTTTCTAGATTTTATATTTTCAGTGTGTTAGTTTAATATTTCACTGTATTTAAGAGAGAATTATTTGCCTAAAATGTAACTCTTGTCACTTCTCACTCAATATGACCTCTAACACCAAGTTTTATTTTTCTGTCCCCATAAAACTGCAGACTAAACTGAAATAGTGATCTGCTGGAAAATGTACATAATCTACTTCTAGGAAAACATCAAAAGCTGATTCAGTTAATAATATTGTATAAAGGTTGTACTTCTCAAAATCCCCTAAATGACCAGTGCTTCTTGTAAGCCCCTTAGCAATACATTCGTAATCCACATAAAATAATTTTGAGAGTTCCCTTGTACATAGTAGAAGTGCACAGTGGTATTAAATCGGTCTTTTTACTCCAAGTGTCATTAAATTCTGCAGGTTTTTCTGGCATTTGAACTTTGCTTGGAATGAAGTCTTACAGGGATTTTGAGCTAAAAGGAAAGTCTCAGAGCAGTCTCTGGTATTATTAGCAATTCACCCTCTTGCAAAGTTGTCAGGCACTAAAAGCAAGGCCATAATTCAATGGAAGTATCAATTTGTATGTGGGTGGTTCCACATTGCCTAGTAGTTTTGAGTTTTGTCTTAGTGGTACTTGTAGAATTTTTTGTTGCAGAGCTGACAAAGTTAGATTGTTAACAATTGAAAAATTACTTGAAATGTTGTCAAAGTGGATTCATTAAAGTCCTACAAATATACTACTTTTTCAGTTCCAGTATATCCCTCTTGCTACAGAGATGTATATTACATGAGATTACTAAAAAGTCAATCTCTCTCTCCTGTTTTGTAAATGGAAAGTGTGGTTGTTTGGTATTTGCTACAGTATTATTGCTTGGTCTTGGGAAATTCTTGCCTTTGTCATTGTTGAGAAGGTATCTTAAAAACCTGATTTTCAGAGCCTTAGTACACATCTGTGTACAGAATTCTAAAATGCAGAATACTGGAAGCATATTTTCAAGTTTAAAGCTCAGAAGCATAGTTTAATTAAAATTGCGTCCTCAGCTATAGTTCTTATCAGAGCTTGCCTTTTTCAATTTTCCAGTCTGATGATTGAGGATCAGATGGGCAAATTTTGTGGCACTGACTTTAAAATATTCTGGGTTGTTAATATAGTTCAACTGCTTGTGAGTTTTGTTTTCTTTTAATGTCTTGGAGATCTTCCACTGTAATTCCTGATGACACTGTGAAAGAGCCTAGGGTTTGATTTTTGTGAGCTGCTGAGTACTTTTACCAGCAGTAAGAGCCAAAAGAAGTGCTCAGCTTCTTGCACAAACTTTTGAGTAATGTGGAAGCAAATAATAAAAAAATTATGCTCTTTGTTATAGCTGGTTATTTTTCAATGGTGATTCTGAGTAACACAGTGGCAATCTGAAAATAGATGATTTCAGTATCTTTCAGATTTCATAATTTACACCCAATCAAGGTTTATGGAGGGTAGAGGAAAGGAAACCAAAGGATTTCTTGTAGCTTCTCCATTAAACTTTCCTTGATGTGGGTGTTCCATGTTATCTACATGACAAAGTGCTTTAGGAGGTATGATAAAGACACTTTAAGTAGGTTTTGTTTTGGTGTTGGTTTTTTTCCTCTATTTTCCAAGAAATATCAATTTGCTTCACTCAAAGACGTCACTTTTGTGGCTGGAGTCAATCACTGAATGCAGTGGGGTTCAAAAATCTGCCAGTCTAGGTGATGACTGACCACTGCTCTATTCCCAAATCACTCAAAACTACTGACACAATGCAGATACTGAATCTAACTTTTTTTTTCACCACAGACCATAGAGTGTGAGAAAACAGATATTCAACATCAACTCCCCAGGAGTGCTGTGGTTTTTTTCTAGACTATTCTTGTACCTGTGCACTGCTGTTTTAGTGGTTTTACACATGAAGAACAATGTGAAAAAGATTTAAGACAGGTTAAGACGTTTAAGACTAGGTTTAAGACACTTGTGAAATAAGGTTGGGATTTTTATTTTATTTTAAGGGAATAGGAGCTACAGATCTGTGAAAAGCAACTATTGCCTGAACACAGTATTTCAAGTAGTCCTCTCTTTTGTATATGCATAGGTTTGGTTCAAGTCTTTGAGAGAACTGTTAGATCCTCCTGGAGAGATTACCCAAGCCATTCTCTCTACAGACTGGCCTTCTCAGGACTCACAAACTGATGTCTGTCTTCCTCTTTCTCTATAATCTCAGCAGCAGTCTAAACCAGGTCTTCACCATACCTGGTTCCTGAAGGCAGGTCATTGCTCTACTCTGTATTGAGCATGGTCATCAGTGCTCAGTGAGTTGTCCCATCCAACCTCCTGTCCAAACACGTCACCTGGGAAATGTTCTGCCAAACCATGAGCTGAATCCATACTCCCTTCTTATTGCTACAAACTGTAGTTTTGGATTTCTAATGTCTTGAAAAGGGGATTCATGTGGACAAAATTGTGTCATGTTTTGAAACACTTTTGAAGAGTGCCATCTCTCTCTGTCAGATGCATCAGATGGAGTAGCTCAGCCCTGTCTGCTGTTAAATACCTCCACATATGGGGACATATACTTATTCCTACCAAATGGAGATGCACTCTTTTATTCTTTAATTCTTTATTCTTTTTAATTTTTAAAAATACTGAATTTTTAATAATATTTTTATTTCTTTTATGAGTATGGCTGGCCAGAAAAGTCATTCTTGTTTGATATAAAAATAAAAAATTATCTGGAAAGCAAATTAGCATGCTGTTGCATGCATTTTGGGAAACTGCTGGGTGCACTGCACATTTTTTATGTCCAGATCCTGCTGCACCACAGGTTAATGAGAGAATATGTGAGGCCAAACCAGCAGCACGGTGCTGGGCCTGAAACTTCTTCCCTGATATAAAGAAGTTTCAAAACTTTGGACTGGAGTCTATGTTTCTGGCTTTAGCTTTATGATTAACCTGCACCCCCTTAATGTACAAGCTCTAAGACTTTTGACAGAAAATCCAAGACTTAATAAACTGTGAGAACTATTGCAAACCTGATATGGATTTTACCAAAGCTTTAAGGGTCAATTCATTTAAGCTTCAGATATGAACTGACTCACTTTATTCACAGTGTATTCATTCTTGACTTTAAAAGTCAACACACAAGAGAGAAATATCCATAGGAGGTGTCAGCTACAGGTAACCTGGAAGTAACTTTGGGTTTAACTCTATGAAGCTTCACAGCTTTGAAATTATGCTAAACATAGGAAGAAGAAGTTTTCATTAATACTATTTTTATTAGGAAGAAGTCTCATATAGATAACAATAATTTGGTGAAAACTCAATTTTTTTGCTTGTTTTCCCAGTCTTTTTGAACACAACTCTGTTTAGACATTCTCTGTTTATATGTATATTCTTATACATATATATGTTTAAGAAAACTGTATATAATTACACTTAGGTCAAACCTTTAATCATTTTTTATTTTGTCACTTAAAAAACTCCATGCATATTAACATGACCTTGTTGAATAACATCTTTTTTTTTTTTTTTTCCTTCCCCCTTCCTTACTCTTGGAGTAGTTTCAATATTTTAAAATGTGAAATGTTTCCAGCAACATGAAAATATAAACAATGCAATCTGGCTGGGTCTTGATTTTGAAAAAGACTACTAAAATTAAGGTAATCTATGGGGATTTGACAGGCAAGAAGTCATCCTTATCTAGTATATACACTTGCTCTGAAAACAGGAGGACTTGTGATATTGTTCAGAGCATGAAATTCAGAATTCTTCCAAAGACTTTCAGTATTTGTTTTGATTTCTAAGAAATAGAAAATTCTGCCTTTCATATCATTTAGGAAATGAAGACATGAGCAAACAAATACTTCATGTGATGAAAATTTAATTAGTATGGAAATAATTATTGAAACTTATTTAAGAGTTAAGATGCAAACCCTCTGTCCTTTAACAACTTGATATCCTTACTGATGACTATCTTTTTAGTTTTCCCAGAAATGTCACCGAATCTAGTTCTGCTCTGGTATCATTGTTTTTGTGATGTCCCTTTTTCTCTAATTTCACATCTCACAGCCTGTGTAACGTACTGAACGGCATGGATTTTTTAGTCTTTCCTTTTTAGTTATTGTTTTGCTAAACAGTCTGTGATCTGTAATTGATGTTTACAAAAATAACTGCATAAGGTTTTGTCTATTTGTTTCATTATACTATGGTATAGATTTCTAGGATAATGGAAATTTTTCAACATGCTATTTCAGGGATCTATTTTCATTATATGCTAATGTTTATGCATAAAACATCCTGTTTACTTGTTGCTGGATGACAAGCAGCTTGTCAAGTATGCATGACTGACTTTCTTCTAAAGATACTTAAAATTCCTTATATGAAGATCCTTATATGAAGATCCTTATATGAACAGATCTCCTCAAGTAACTCAATGAGGGGAAAAAGCACCTTACTGTATACTTATAGTTTTGATGGCCTAAGTACTACCTTATTGGATTTTGTTTTCCCTTTTTTTTTTTCTTCTTCACATCAGTACTTAAAAATTGCTAGTTGAAGCTAATCACTTAAACCAAGCAATATTTTTTTCCACTCTTTAAGTAATTAAATCTTTCTCATATAGTAATGGTAATAGTAAACCAAGATTTAACCCCTAGAAAAAAGGAGTTAGACCTTGGGGAGATAATGAATCAGAGATTAAAAAACTTCAACTTCTGAGCTCAAGTTGTTTCCCAGGACTTAGTAATTACTCAAATTAATTTGGTGCGAAATGTGTTGTACAGGTGCAGGACTTGAATGTAAGGTGTTCTAACATGCATCAGGTTGTCACGGATATTTCTCTGAAGTTTGGAAGAGTTCATTAGTAGATTGTTGCTTTCCCTGTTTTAGTCTGTGCTGCATTATGTATATCAACATAAAACAGCTAAAACACTATTAATAACTATAGATGTTTATTAAAAATACTCTGAGTCTCTGAATACGCAATCTTAACAGCTGCTTTCTACAGGCCTACTAAGCTCAGTGCCTCTGCGACTGCATAGCATAAAGAAAGCATGATTTGGCTGATTAAACCAATCCTATTTGTGAGATGTTTTGTTTATACTTCCCTGGTTGTATCTTCCAGTCTTCTAGACCCCAGTCTTCTGGGGTCTGGTGCGAGAGTACTCTACATCCATATTGCTAAAGATGCTTCAAGGCAATGTTTTGTTATATCAGTAGATCCCTAGGGGAGATCTTAATCAATTACATTAACAAAGTGTATTACTATGTTAGGGTCATGGATTTTCCTAAAAATATGTAGATTAGTGCACTTTTTAAGAAAAATTCTCATGAATAAGGATTAAGTGAATATAGGGCAAGAACATCAACAATTAGCCCATTTAAACTAGCCTAATTTCAACTAAAAGACAAAATCTGTTCTCGTACAGACTGAGGACGACTGTCGCACAGTTTTTCTGCCTGGGCATATCCATCTATTTGTGTCACATACACTAGAATCAAAGCAAAAATTAAACTGTTAACTTTGACTGTATTATGTACATAATCCAAATAAAGTGTAACAGTTACATTTTAATAATGTTCACTGTATCAAGTGCAAATATTTAAAAGACGGGAAACACACACTATATTGCTAGACTGCAGGATTGTCTTTCTTTAGCAAGTGCTTGGTGAGGAAGGGATTTTGGTTATGGTTTCAGTTTTGTATTACAGTGAAGAATCATACTGTAAGAACTCTTTTGAACCCTATGCCCCAGTTATAAGGCTCTTCCAGAGTTATCAATGTTTTAGGATATAAGACCTCAAATTTTGCCCTGAGACCCTAGAACACCCTTACCTTAATCTTGCCCTACATTGACTATATTATCTAAAAAATCTTCACTATCTTCTCTCAGTTGCATTAGTTTTGCCTACAGCAAAACTGGGCTGGCTTCCTGAAAGTGTTTCTCTTTTTTAAAACTTCTTAACTTCTGTGGTTTCCTTTTTGTTCTTTTAATGCTGCACTTTATTTCTATGTTTTCTTAGACCAGTCTTATGTGAGATTCCACCCTAAGTAATATAAATTGTCCAATAGATGAAATTAACTCCCTGAGAATTTGCACGGATTAAAATACCTCCACTAACCACAGCCAAAAAAACCAATGAATTGGGAATAGAATTAGACCTGTAAAATTGTATTACTGAGCTCTCACTTAAGACAGATTTATAAAGTTAATGATTTATTTATTTTTCTGTGTGAAGTTTCTGGTTTCGTTTTAAGGTTAATTTCAATAGACTTGAAAGACTTTAAGACATTGATTATTGGGATCTTTGGAGTCCAAGTCATTAGAGAGATTTTCCTCGGCAATTCTTCTTGCTACTGTAAATGAGATTACTGGTGAATGAACACTGCTGGGAATAGTTGGAAAATAATAAAATTAGCTAAATCTTCTTCAACATTCAAATAATTTGAAATTAAGTTTATCTTTCAGTGAAATTGTTTCCACAACTTCTTGCTGCAGGAGTTGCTTTGTATGGCTCTTAATCTTGTGTATTTTTCTTTATTTGTCTATAAACTAGGTGATACTTCATACATTTTAAAGTAACTGTAACAGTGATATTTCTTACATCTACATGATGTTTCAAACTGTGGATGAAATCTACCAAACTGTGGAGATATGAAAACATGCCATTGAACTCAACAGGACCTAGTTCACAACCTACTTAGCCTCTCAGTGCTGTGGGAAATGGGAGTTGCTACGTCTCACAGGGACAAATAGCAGTTTACTAGGATGAAAAATATGAACTTTGTTGTTTCGAAAATGTTTTGTGTAAAGAACGAAAAATTGTCATTGAAAGCTTACTGACACTTACAAAACAACTCAATCTGTGTAATAAATGTCAGTATACTAATGCACTGGAGGAATCTTATTTATTACCAAATTCATACTGTTGTAGGTAACCACTAACTTTTTCCCTAGTTATATTAAATCCTATTTCATTATTTCTTTAATAAATTACATCATTAATCTTAAAGTTCTCTATTTTCAGTAAAAGATTCTTGTATGTTATTTTAAGGTTAATTTTTAAAGTTTCAAAATACTTAAAGTAAAAACTCTATTTTAGGTGTGCGTAATTTTTATTTCCTGTTTTGATTTGCATCTTTTCTTTATATGATATTTTAACATAATTTAATTATCTAATATAGCTAATCAACAGTACAGAATCTAGAGAAATGTTTCACTTTTGCTGCCTGGCAATTAGTTTGATGTAAGATATGTTAGCATTGCTGATGCAACATGGACAACCAATTGACAATGAGGTGACCTTTTTCTTTATACAGTTGTCATTCAGCAGTGCATCTCTAATGAGCATCTTGAGTTCCTGGGAACCTCTACTAAAAAAGTATTGTCATTTCCAATGAACATGCTGATGGCTGAAGTAGAGCTTTTGATAAATGAATACCTTTTATCAGCCTTGCTCTCTGGGACCCATTAGGAAAGATTTTGCATTGTGTATCATTTAGGGAGCTTAAGATGTAGAAATATATTGAAATAAAGATAACACTGAACTCCAAGCTGAATTATAGGACCACCCCTTTGCATATAAAAGTAATATGATATAAAGAGGTCACAAGCAAATAAATAATGTAGCTCTACATAGTGCTCGCAATGGATTACGTGTCCATGAAATGTAGTGAATTGACAAAGGTACTCGGTCATCTCAGCCTACAATAAGCTTAGTATAGAGTGAGATAAGTCATCACTGTGCTTCTCTAAAACCTTTTATCTTAACCTCAAAAGAGAGAAAATCCTCTTATTCTTGGGGTGCACAGGTTGTTTAGGCATGCAAACGTATTATAACTACGCATCTTTCTTTTGGTGATTTCAGAGAAGTTGAAGTAACCCTCTTATTTTTGTGAACCACATTAACATTTTCATACACTTGAGATAACTTACATGAAAAACAGACAGATTGGTGTTTTGATGCACAAATATCTATGTGCAAGATTTGTTGGGCTACAGTGTGATAGGAAGAGCTATGAATAATTTGTAAAGAATTCAGAGAAGGATTTTTGCGACTTTTTCTGTTTGTATGCAATCTGAAAGTATCCTCTCGCGGTCAGAGAGGAGAACTGCATTTAGGAAGAGACTGATGCTCAAAATATAATGAAAACTGGAGTGCCAAAAGTGACATAGCTTTCACAGTGGGAAAGTTATGGGTTAATTAGAAATAGAAAGTTAAATATTTTGTCTGAGGAGTTTTCATGAAACACAAGAAAGATATCTCCGAGATAAGT
This sequence comes from Theristicus caerulescens, assembly GCA_020745775.1. Taxonomy (NCBI): domain Eukaryota; kingdom Metazoa; phylum Chordata; class Aves; order Pelecaniformes; family Threskiornithidae; genus Theristicus; species Theristicus caerulescens. The sequence goes on along the minus strand of CM036560.1, from coordinate 48,841,466 downwards.
GAAGGATAGAACATAAAGATACGGAGATAGGACACAGAATGTAGTCCCAGTTGCTGAAGAGGTGGCAGTCACCGATCTGCTCCTCCACCTGGATGCCCACAAGTCCATGGGGCCAGATGGGATCCACCCGAGGATACTGAGGGAACTGGCGGAGGAGCTTGCCAAGCCACTCTCCATCACTTATCAGCAGTCCTGGTCAACCGGGGAGGTCCCAGATGACTGGAAGTTAGCTAAAGTGACACCCACCTACAAGAAGGGTTGGAAGGAGGATCCGGGGAACTACAGGCCTGTCAGCCTCACCTCGGTGCTGGGGAAGGTCATGGAAGAGATCATCCTGAGTGCCATTATGTGGCATGTGCGGGACAATCAGGGGATCAGGCTCAGCCAGCATGGGTTTATGAAAGGCAGGTCCTGCTTCACTAACCTGGTCTCCTTCTATGACAAGGTGACCCGCTTAGTGGATGAGGGGAAGGCTGTGGATGTTGTCTACTTGGACTTCAGTAAGGCCTTTGACACAGTCTCCCACAGCATTCTCCTGCAGAAGCTGGCTGCTCACAGCTTGGACAAGTGTGCTCTGTGCTGGGTTAAAAACTGGCTGGATGGCCGAGCCCAGAGAGTGGTGGTGAATGGAGCCAAATCCAGTTGGCGACCGGTCACGAGTGGTGTTCCCCAGGGCTCAGTGTTGGGGCCGGTCCTGTTTAATATCTTTATAGACGATCTGGATGAGGGGATCGAGTGCACCCTCAGTAAGTTTAGATGACACCAAGTTGGGTGGGAGTGTCGATCTGCTGGAGGGTAGGAAGGCCCTGCAGAGGGACCTGGACAGGCTGGGTTGTTGGGCCGGGGCCAACTGTATGAGGTTTAAAAAGGCCAAGTGCCGGGTCCTGCACTTCAGTCATAACAACCCCAGGCAACGCTACAGGCTTGGGGAGGAGTGGCTGGAAAGCTGCCTGGCTGAAAAGGACCTGGGGGTGTTGGTTGACAGCCACCTAAACATGAGCCAGCAGTGTGCCCAGGTGGCCAAGAGGGCCAATGGCATCCTGGCTTGTATCAGGAATAGTGTGGCCAGCAGGACCAGGGAGGTGATAGTGCCCCTGTATTCGGCACTGGTGAGGCCGCACCTCGAATACTGTGTCCAGTTTTGGGCCCCTCAATTCAAGAAGGACATCGAGGTGCTGGAGTGTGTCCAGAGAAGGGCAACGAGGTTGGTGAAGGGTCTAGAGAATAAGTCTTAGGAGGAGCGGCTGAGGGAGCTGGGGTTGTTTAGTTTGGAGAAGATGAGGCTGAGGGGAGACCTTTTTGCTCTCTACAACTACGTGAAAGGAGGTTGTAGCGAGGTGGGGGTTGGTCTCTTCACCCCAGTAACAAGCGATAGGATGAGAGTAAATGGCCTCAAGCTGCGCCAGGGTAAGTTTAGGTTAGATATTAGGAAAAACTTCTTCACTGAAAGAGTAGTCAGGCACTGGAGCAGGCTGCCCAGGGAAGTGGTTGAGTCCCCATCCCTGGAGGTATTTAAAAGACAGGTAGATGTGGTGCTTGAGGACATGGTTTAGTGGTGGACTTGGCAGTGCTAGGTTAACGGTTGCACCTGATGATCTTAAGGGTCTTTTCCAACCTTAAAAATTCTATGATTCTATGATTCTAAAGCTGACCTGTAACAGAGCTGGGAAGACAAGTGTATAAAAAGAAAGGTAGTAGGGGTCACTGGACAGGTGGCAAATGAGTAAAGTGCTCATGCTGCCTCTCATCTTTCCAGAAGAGTTATGAGGGAGGAGAAAATGAAAGAAACTGTCTGAGAGGGGAATGATGAAAGACAACTGATATAGATCTTTCCTTAGAGGCCTGACATTAATGAGCCTGTAATGGGCTTATTAGACTAAGTTATCTTTTGCTGAAATAAGTAAAGTTAAGCCGTTATGCTAATAAGAAATAGAGTATCAGGACAGATTAAAAAGGGAAGAGTCAAAAGTAAAATATGGAACTCTGCATTGCTAGTCGGTTACAAGTAGTTTGACCACAAAACAGGTGTAATTTAGGATTGCAGGACCTTGATCTTTTCAGTTATCTAGTCTGAAAACTAAATTATCTCCTCTAAGATGATGTATTTCTCATACAAGCACATAATATTAGTTATATATGAGCACACACATTCACATAAGCTTATGCAAAACATTTCTATTTTTTGTAGCAAATATAAAAGGTTATGACACTCTTTCCTCTTTAACAGAGGTTTGCCTGTTTATATGGTTGAGAAACCCTTATGTTGGACACTTGCTTTGGCTCTTGAAGGCAAGCATGACAGCATAAACCAAATAAATTACTTCACTGATATATAACACAGGATACATGTCACCAAAGTACTCTTTACTGGGTAGTGCAGGGAACTGGGGGAAGACTTTTTGTTTGTTTATTTTAAGATTTTGACAATTTGATTAGTTTTACAAAAATGCTTAATTTAATTTGGACCAAAATCAATTAATCAAATTAATCAATTAATTAAAAAGAAATATCTTAAAACCTACAGGTGGTTCATAATAATTACTGGACCAGACTGATCACATTTTCACTTTTTTTTCCCCCTCGATGCATAGTTTTGACTATAATTTGCTGAGACTAGTTTGACTACATTATTAAAGCACGGCTGAAAATTGTATCTGTAGAATCTGAGTTGTCCTTTCCAGTAGCAGGAACTGCTGGTAGCTAATAACTTATTACCATTACGTATAGCATGTACATATAATAATCTATTTCAGTAGTTTCTAGGTTTGTTTGTTCATAGCTCTCACCTTATAATCTTCACTTTAGGACATTTAACATGAAGGTTAGCAACTGGAGGGATAGAAACATATCTTTTCCATGATTTGGCCCCTAGAGACAGCCCTTCACCTAGTCACAGCTTCATTCTTGTTCAGCTTTGTTTTCCTGAAGAAGTTCATTGACAGTGACCTTTTTAACAGGTTTTTTCAGTTTCTGTGACTCATAAGAAAATGAGAGAGAGTCCACCTCCCACATTACAACCTTCTATGTCTCCTTGTAACTAAGGTTGTTGGTAGGTCAACAAGAAAGAGAACTGCTTGTTTAAACTAATTGTCAGGTGCATTTCACATCAGAAGCATTTTTTCCCTAACTCTTAGAACAGGAATATACATTAGAATCTGTCACTAACAGTATAGTTTGCTTTGAGAATTGATGTGAAGAAATATGTAAAAAAGTGGTTTTTTTCCTTTTATAATTTTCTTGTCTATAGGTCTGAAGGAATTAAAGCAAATTTTACTTCTACAAGTACAGAAATCAAAACCAAGTAGAAGCACAATATAAACATTGTTTAAGAGCAAAACACTAGATACACTGTAAACTAATGGGGCTTGTGTATCTAGATAATTACATATACTTCACTAAAGCATCATTCATTCACTTTAAAACATCTTAGAGTTCATTTTTTTAAGGTTTCTAATTGTTTTCTAAGGTACAAGTTATGAGATCAGGACAATATGAAGAGTTTTAATTATAATAATTTTTTTGAACAGCAAATAGGTTTGATTGCAACATGATATTAATAATGATTAAAAAATTAGTTATAAAGCTTTCCACAAGAAAACAACACCTGAAATTTTTGTAGTATTTTGATTTCAAAAGTTGCTTTTATTTTTATAGTGAATTCTTTGAAGACTTGTAATTTCCACAAGAAATTTCATTTAAAGTACAATTAGTTGTAATGGAAACATACATATCATAAATATCGTCCTTTCTGGGGATGCTACAGACACTCTACTACTGTGAGAGTTCATCTGGGGTGATTTTGATTACCTTAGTTGGAGACATAACGCATAACATTCATGTGTAGTCTTAAAAGATTAAGTCTGACTTTTCAGAGGTTACAAGCATTTCCAATAAAATAGTTTGTTTGGGGGAACTCTTATTGTGAAAGACTGGCTCATGCACTGAATGAAAAATGTGGAATAAGATTTGTGAACGGAATAAGTATAAGAGACAGCTGAGTGTTAACATACTTGATACACAGCTGCAAGAGCCAGTTTATGTAATAAGGGTACTACACATTAGGAGTGTAGAAAGAGGGTGTAGTAATAGGAAATAAGTGTTTGATAGTGTAAGGATATGTTAGGAGTTTTTTATTCAAATCTTTTTCAGTTAATTCCTTTAAAAATATGTAATACTTTTTTTTTTTTTTTTAACTGTCATTTAGATCTGGGCTTCTTTTCTGATCAGCGTGTTCACAATCTCTACCATTTTGTTTCTAATACATTCATTAATTTTGGCTTGTTGTTTAAGACCACATTAAGAGTTATATCTGTATTTGCAAAATGGCTATGCTAATGCAGAGTTTAGCCACATTTTGCATTTGAATGCTGATCGGCTTGATGTTATGTTTTTATTTTACTGCTCTCCTTTCCATTTAGTTTTATCAGATATCATTGAAAGTCATAGACATAGTATGCTTAACTCCCAAAACTATAGTGAACTCCTGGCATTCAGGAAGTTTTGCTTTGGCACTGAAAGCATGTGTGTTTATAGAATTTATAATAGAACACATTTGTTTACATTTATTAAATGAATATTTATCAAATGTTTTTTTCAAACTTGGAATGTGTTTACTACAATATCTTTGGGTCAGTATTAATAATTGTGCCATATGCCTGTATATTTCTGAACCAGGTGGCTGGCAATCATGTATAGTGGTCTCCAGATGAACAGCGGTTCAGTGACAGCAACAAAAAAATCTCTTGTAATGTGCACACATTACTACGAGCAATCCCTGTTTTCTTCTTTGACTTTCTTGTTCAGTTCCAAATACCATTTGAGTATCAAATATCTTATTCTTAGATGATCATTCAGTATTGGATAACTAGAATTTTTTTAATATATGATTGAAAGACAGACATTACTAAACAAAGAATATCAATATTAGCATTATCTTGTCTGCAGTGCTGGTTAAGTTGCTGGTATTGTACATCTCTTGCAAGAGTACACAGATTAGTAGGTGCTGTATCATTTATTTCCCTGAACTTACATGTGTCTCTGTAGTCAGAATAAACCTATTTCTCTAAAACTCTACTTTGTCCTACCAATTCTTTTGTAGAAAGAAAACTTTTTCATAATGTCAGTTGATCAGAGGCTGTACTTCATGCATACTTCAGGCATTTTTTTCATTCCAACTTATATTTTCTCTCCTGAGACTCCTAAAAACAATTACAGGCAGTAGACAGAGTTGGTGTAAGGTTTTCAAAGACTTTTCTTCAACATAATCTCTGACTTTATATGTACTAATCTTTCCCTCCCAATATCCAACTACAAAGAAAGTGGTAAGGTGGTTTTCAGTGTTGTTTAGTTTGTCTATCAGTTATAATTTTTGAGTGGCTTCAAGATACTACTGTGTGCCTCTTTTTTGTATATATAATAAATATTGTGTATAATGTGAATTTCTAATGCATATTTTTCCTAAGTGTCTCAAAAAAAAAAAAACGGTTTAAATTCTTTCAGTGGAAGATTCATACTCTAAGTCAAAGTATACTTGTTGGAGTTGTTTATTTTCCTCAAAGTTTGAGAAATTAAAGTGGCATATAGAGTTTACCTAAGTTGGCCTGTAATTTATTTTTTTATACAAACATACATACAGGCAGTGATATTTTTAAGAACATGGCAAGTTCTGATTTTAATGCAACTTCAGCCAGAGAAGAATCATAGTTTTATTTCAGTCATAAATCTTGAATGTAAAGAAAACCTAGTGTTTAAGAGGGGAAATCTTGCTTTTATTAATAAACTTTTATTAGTACTGGTACATGAATAGGCTCTTTTTTGAGAGACTGCCATACCGTTTTTTTTTTTACTTTGTTTTCACTTTGACCAGTTCCATTTTTCCTGTACTTTAACTACAAAAAAACCACAATTGGTTTGCTAATACAACATTGTGTTTATCATATTACCTGGTGATCTTCATCTGTGCTGTACATTTTGGCAAGAAACATTTCGAGACCTATATTGTCTGATACTGTCACATAAGCCTATGTTTTTTAGTTCCAAGACTATTTTCTACATGAAAAGTGATGTTCAGCACCCAACTGGTGAGTGACTGCTGGACAAATCTTATCTGCTCTGTGAGATGTTAATAGTAAGGTGCTATTTAAAAAAATGTTAACTCTTGTCACAGAAGAAATAAAAGTCTGAAGTTCTTTGTCTCTTAAAGGCACCTACCCAAGTCCACCAAGCTCTACAGCAGAGACAGTGTCTTATAGATTTTATGCATGTTTAAACAGGAAAGAAGCATCTGAATTATGCACAGATTCTGTTACTGTTGCAGTAATAAATGTTTGCCTTTGATACACATCTTCAGAATCAGTTATTTTGCATTTTTTTGTGGGAATTTGTTCCTAAATTAGGTATGTAATTTTATATTCGGCTCAATCTGAAGAAGAGTATAAGAAAGGGATAAGCACAGGCAAACCTAGACAATAAAGGTTCTTACTAATTTATCATGGTATTCAGGAGTGTTCACTATATCTCTTCCATGAGACAGAATATCAAATATACAGACTGAGCAAGAGACAACAGAACTACTGAAATTTAACGTACCATTTAGGTTGCTTTATTAAATGTAGAGTGAGATTTCTGTGAATGCTTCTGTCTATCGTGTGCAGTGTATAAATTGTTAGACTCAACAGGGGATAAAAACTTGGAGGAGTTCAAGTTCTCTCCCAAAATTATTCTTCTTGTCTCCTGTGAGAACCTGTGAGAAATCCAAATTTAAAGTACCTGAAGAACTCTAGATTTATACATTATCTCTTAATTGTCTTTTACAAGCTTTGAGCCATTTTTTCTAAAGGTGTCTCTTGCTATGCACAACAAAAATCTTAATCTAGACGTTAAATGCCAATCTAGAGCACTCTCTTGCAGAGAATAGGACAGATAGACTGTAGTACTAGAAAATTCAGTAAATTTTGTTACATTGTTCCCCTCATTGGATTTCATTTTATTGTTTGGCTGGTAAATTTTTGGCTCATCATAAAAAATATTTCTAAGAAGTTCAATGTAAAGGGACATTTCCTCTAAAAATTCTATTTGAAAAAATGGTTTAATATACATCTGGAAGTATATTTTTCTATCTATTAAAAATTTAAGTTTGTCATCATAAAGAGTTCCCAAAAGGAAATAAAAATTAGATGTATCCTATCTCTGGGAGTAGCAGTCTGAGCTGTAATATTTCAGGTAAACATTTTTGCTTGATTTGAGCTAATAGAAAATAAATACATTTCTGCCTGAATGGCCTGTCGTCTCATGGAAAGTTGAATCTTTATGCATTATGCCCCCATTTTTCAATCAAGACAGTTTTCAAATTTTGCAGTTTAGAAAATATCTTTTAAAGGGAAGAAGGTGGTTCTTCATGGGTTCTGTATGACAGTATGTATGGTATGCTCACAGGACATATTTAACTTCAGGCACCATGAATTAGTGGAAAGGCAACTACTAATAGATGAGAAGAAATTAAGAGCAGCTTGATTCATAACTTTTCATGATTCTTAAATATCTGAGTCCTTCTCTGCTATAGGGCAGAAGTATTTTTCTCCCCAAACAACACCTCAAATGTAATTTCTATTTTTAGAAACAAACTAAAAAGAGCAATTTATCAAGAAACAACTAGATGATCTTTAAAGGTCCCCTCCAACCCAAACCATTCATAACTCAGAACAATAATTCTATCATTCTCTTATCATTCTAAAGGGACTGCATGCAAGTGTTTGTTGGCTAGACCACTAAAACACTTCATCAGATAAATGAGAAAAAAAATACAGTCATGGTTCTGCTCTATTCTAGTTTGAGAAAAGGATCATTGAAATTTTGTCTTGCACTTTTACAGCTTTAATCTTTCTATGCATATGGAAATGTCACTGCTCCACTGAAACAATGAGGGGTATGTGTATGAATTCTACCAGAACAGTCACCATATGTAAGGAATGCAAATTCTGTGGTTCTGCCACCATAGTATACTTTTACTCTCTGAAAAGTTTTTCTCCTCATGAATTACTCATTCACAGTGTGTGAATCAACCTGCATTAGCACCAGGAAAGAAAAAGTTAACCTGACCAAGCTATTTTGTACACAATAAAATGATTTTGTAAAATGAACCACTGGGTAAAAAGAGAGAGAAAAAAAAGTATTCTGAAAGATTTACATAGATTTCTTTTTTCTCTGCAGAATCTTTTTAGTGAAGCAGCTGTAGCTTGGATTTCATTGTGTGACCTTGACACTTACTGTCAAGTCCTTCAGATAGCTGCTAGATTTGGCAAGGATAAAAGGTAAGTGAAATTTTAAACATTAAAGCAAATCACTTTAAGAAAACAGAAACCTCTGTATTTAGTAGGCATTGTTATTAATATTATGTATTAAAACATCTGACATCTGCAAGGGGAGGGGCTCTTTGTAATCTGTTTCAAAATTTATTGCTTTGTTTAATTTGCCTGTGGTAGTTTCTAAGTTGTAAGTTAAAAAAAAAAAAAAAACACCTACAGAAAGAAAATAGAGAAGTGGAATTGCAAACAAATTTTTCTCTATGACTTGGGATCATTAAAGCAAGAATTAAAGTTTTCAAATCTACTAGATGTGATAGGAGGGCAAATGAAAAGTGGGGTGCTTTGTATAACTCTAAGAAACCTGCTTCACCTGTGGATTTACAAATAAGGTGAGTGTAGTTCTCCTTTGATTTTTTTGTTTGTTGCTTTGGCATTTTTGTTGGTTTTTTCTTTTTTTCCCTAAAGCAGAAAACAAAGACTCGCCAACCTTAGTTGAAATAATCAGGTGAAATGGAAAGTGTTAAATAAGCACAAGGCTGACAGATCTGTCATGTCAGGACTTGGTCATTTACATGATGATGGATGTCTTTTGGGAAATAAGACTCAGTAAAACCAGTATCATGAAGTACACTGATTTTGCTAGACAGACTAGAGAAAGAAAATCTATGTAATCAGTCCTTTACAGTAAACATAATATGTAAATGCTTACTTAAAACATTAATATAAATCAAGAAGAATTAAATGAATGCTATATAAATCAGCATTTCTTTTATCTCTCAGAAAGCCATTTTTCATCCTTTATATATTTGTGGGTCAAATATTGCCTCAAGGAGAAAGTAAGTTCATGAATAATTTAAAAATCACCATTTTTGTTTCTGATGAGAGCAATAAGAAGAGCTTTCAGGGTTAGTTATATACAACATATTTCAAGGAGTATTGTTTATTAGAAGAAGAATTTTCTCTGGTACTGGGGTCCCCAGTACAAGAAAGACATGGACCTTTTAGATAGGGTCCAGAGGAGAGCCATGAAAATGATCAGAGGACTGGAACACCTCTCCTATGAAGAAAGGTTGAAAGAGTTGGAGTTGTTCAGCCTGGAGAAGAAAAGCCTTAAGGGGGACCTTATATTGTGGCCTTTCAATATATAAAGGGGGATTATAAGAAAGATGGAGAAAGACTTTTTACCAAGGCCTGTAGTGCTAGGACAAGGAACAATGATTTTACTTTGAAAGAGAGTAGGTTTAGATTGGACATAAGGAAGAATTTTTTTATGATGAGGGTAGTGGGACACTGTAACAGATTTCCCAGAGAAGTTGAGGATGCCTCCATCCCTGGAGGTGTTCAAGGTCAGGTTGGATGAGGCTTTCAGAAACTTGATCTAGTGGAAGATGTCCCTGCCCATGGCAGGTGGGTTGGACTAGATGATCTCTGAAGGTCCCTTCCAACCCAAACCATTTGTTCTGCGGTTCTAATTTGTGTCTGTGTGTTTGAAACCAGTTGGAAAACATTCCTTATCTTTATACAGAATTCCCAAATTCCCCTGATAGAAACTGCTCCCTTGATTATGCAACAGATGTTGAACGACTCATAAAACAGGGAATGTTTTAAAAATACTGTTCTAAACTATGTAAGCTGCTATTTACAAAATATTTTATCACATTGTTTTGAAGCAAACATATTTTCCTGAAATGCTGTATCAACATTATGCACACTCCTCCATTTGCTATTATTCTTATGATTGACTATGCTATGCCATTAATAACGAAATCTTGCTTGAATGTCTTTTTCCACTAGCACACAGTGATATCAGAGATCTGTTTTAATCTTTTTACTTTCCTGTTAACTTCTCTTCTACCATTATCCTCATTTCATATCTGCTTAAATCTCTTCTGTTGATCTTTTCCTCATTGACACAGAAAAATCCAATTTCAATTCATAAAACTAGTAAAATCAATTGTTGAAAACTTTGTTTTTCCTAAGAAAGTAATATCTCTCTTGTCATGACTTAAAACTGTGTCATTCATGTGTTACCTCTTTTAACGTTCTACTGATCTGTCATTATACTTACATATTATGTTAAGATAAGAAACCTTGTCCATATTATGAAAACATGCAAATCTATAGAATAAATAACTCTAGAAATAAGATGCATCCATTCTGAGCAATCACAGTGTGAAAAATTCTCTAAGTGGATCTTCTAATAATTATTATCTTAACAGGAATTTTAACAGTTTCTACTGGTATTTTGATGTCTAATTCTATCTAAAGGAAAACAGGAAATGGATAACTCGGTGGAACAAAATTATTACACGAGGCCTATGTTCACTCAATCCATTATAGGTATCACTATTAAAAAATAACATATAGTTCTTTGTGAAACTATAATATACTTTTTGGAAGCAGAGTTCATACTAATCTTAGAACTTTAGGGAATGTGACCGAACAGGCTTCTGTCTGAATCTCATAAGCACAGTAAAAATCATCATAATGAAGGACTATAACCTAGAATAATAAAAGCACTAATTGTGCATTAATATTAGTGTCAAGAATTTGACAGTGGAGAAAAGTCTCTGGAGGAAAAAAAATATTATCACTACTGTATCAAACTATTAGGAAAATGGAACCACAGACCTAGTATTATGATGATGTTGGTGTTTTATCCAGATTACTGACAATTAACTATTGCACTATACTTTTATATCTTTTTGAAGCACATAGTAATAGCTCCTGTCAAAATTGAGCCTAGAAGCTAATAAGACTCTTATGTCATTATGTCCATTTATGCTCCACCTAAATAGAACAACACAAAACTTGAAAAATAATTTATTGGATGAGGAAGTGGTAAGAATTACTTAGGAACCAAGCGTTCATTTAGTGTTAACAGGTAGTATTATCATCAGTTATTCCACCTCTAGTATTTGTGACAACCAATATAGATAATTTTTTAATGAGGTGGTGGAGACATGTTTCTGTTCTGTATTCCTTTTCCAAAACCTTTGCTGCCCTTTAGCAGTAGCTCATTCTTCAGATAACATGGTTTGCATATAGATTCTTAATATTTTTTATTTAAATTTCTTTTCTCCAATAGTTGAATTAAATAAGCCACTGTTAGCTATCTGCTGACATGCAGTTGTTTCTAGGACATTGAATTTTACTTACACTTGACTTACTATTAGTTTATGAATAAAAAAAAAGGTGATTATAATTCAACAGAGAAAACAATTTTCCTGAAATAATTGTCAGTATAGGGATATTTTGGCAATATCGGCCATGTACTTATTTGTCAGGAACATGAGTCATACTTTTTCAGGTGGCAAATTTTGCTATTCAGTCTTTGTGTGTAACAAAACTAATTCCAATTCATGCTCTCTCTGGTCACAAGAAGAAATATGACAAGTCTTTATTCTCTGTACCTTCAAATCATGCAGTTTTCCTAGTCTCTGACTATACATGATCTGCTTTATCTATCTGCTGGTATTGCATTGCACTGCATTTTGGATAAACTAACATTATCTGATGTATCTATTGTAATCATAAATTCACCTTTTTTTGTTGAGCTCAGGAGTTAAATCCTTAACAAAGTGGATTTGGCATATCAAGTCTTGTCACAGTGAGGGAACACTTGGACACTCAATGTGAGCAAATCAGCAAGCTTCGTTTATTGCGGAGCATGTTAAGACTTTTATACAGCTCATAATTAGTTAATGCATATTACAAAAACTAAGCCCATTATTGGATAGCTCCTTAAGGTTAGCTCTGCCCATACTACAACATTCCTTTCTTATTACACTCTCTTTTCTCACGCTTAATTAACCACAAAGGTCCTTGACGGAGAGCAATCCACAACTCATATCAGCTGAGTCCGATGTTTATTCAGCTCCTGCTCAAGCAGCTGTGCCATGTCTACGTGACCCTTGTCAGCTAACCATCCTTCCACAAAGTCCCTTTCTCATTTCTATTTTGATGGGCTTATATATAGTTGCTAATAAAATCACCAACACCTATATCCATGTAATATTGCATACACCAGAGAGAAAGTTATACGAAGTGAAAATGTGCAACATATTTTACTTGATTGGCTATAAACTCTCTGATGCATTTCAGGAGGTGAAAATAGTGTTTCCTGATGTATTTCAGGAATAAATCCTTTATATCTGATTAAAATGCAGATGAGCATCATAAACTATTGTAATTTGAAAGGGTTGATCTCCTGATGCAATCTTCTTCCATCTGCTTCAGGTGTAAAGCTTAGAGGGAATTTGCTACAATTACTGAATGCAATTTGGGTTCAGAAGCAATCCCCCAACCTGAAAGTCCCTATGTGAATGAAAACTGCTTTTGAATACTCCTGACGTTTCTGCTATTTCAAAAAATCCTGCCACTTTATAAAAAAACCCTGCAACTTTATAAAAAAATCATTGCTAGTTATGAGAAATTATGGAACTGTTAGTGAAAATCTGCATGAGAACAAATGGAAAATCTGAATGACTCTGACGTTAGGATCTAATCTTGTATTTCAAATCTTAAAATACTGATAATGCTAATTCAGTAATTTTTAGTTCTTAGGTAGTTTACTTAATACATAAGGAGAGATATAACAAACCAGAAGTCAGTGTAAGTGGCTTAAAGGCTTTTATTTCTCTGTGCTTTGCAGATAATCTCTAGATTTTATTGACTGCTGGCTAGGATCTTGTATTATGGAATTACATTACAAGACGTGTTTAGGGAAGAGAAAGGATCTTTAACTCTCTTTTCTCTGAACATTGTTGTTTTGTTGTAAGGACCTAAAAGTAGCTTGTAGAGACTTCATCACATTAGAACAATCAATAAATGTGAACTTTAGCATACTTATAAATTTTTAGGGGGGGGACAAATTTCTTGGAGTAATGGTCGCTAGCTAAAAGAGACTAAGAGGTGAAGAGTTATATTACTAAAAGTGTGTGAGAAAGGGAAATATTATAAAAAGGTCAATTCCTATCTAACAGATGTTGAATAAACAGAGCAATAGTTACTTTTTAAAAAAATATATATTTTTTTTATTTGGTAGGAAGAATAAGAAAACTGCCCTTTTAGTAAAATATTGTACACAGTTTCTGCAAAACCGTGTGTTTTGAAAGATGGCATGGAATGCAGGGATCAGCAGTGGCTTGACATTGAGGAATTAAGCTCAGTTATTTAGTGACAGGAAACTATACTCAATAAGCAGAGAGAAATATATATAACACTCAGCTTGCAAAGAACAGTATTACTTTGTAAAATGGTTGCCTGTCAACAGGAGCTTTCTTTATAACTTTTGTTATTGAAAAAAGTCATTGAATATTCCATTCACTCTCTTTTCAGTTGATTTTTTGATAGCCTAAATGTCATCATATTGTAAACTGTTTTCCCAAAAGTGTTCTTTTTTAAAGATCATCTGGATGAGTCCAAATCTCCAAGATTTTTTTTTCCTCTATGATCCCTGGATTTACATGGTCATGCTTATGTTCTGAGCAAGAACTCTTCGTGCTAGAGCACTACACCCTTGAACACTAGAATGTCGTATCTTAGGCTGCTGGACTGAAGAGATAATTAACATGGAAGAACTGAAAGTAGATACAGACAGTAATAGAAACATACCTAAGGTTGAAAGAAATTAAAGACTAAGTGATCATAGAAACTTGATTTTTCAGAGGGTATTGTCTAGTGAGTATGTGTACTTTTCATAGATACTTTTATTACAGATAATAACTAAAACCTAATACCTCTCCAAGAGGAGAAAACATCAAGGGAAAACATCTAAGTAGAAGAAAAAACAAAGATCTAGAAACTATATTATGGTTATTTTTTTTTCTCCTTTAAAAAGGTAGAGAAAAGGGTAGGGCTGTTAATTTTGGGGACTATGAGGAAATAACCAGATATTTGTAGCTTTAACTGTTATGTACGAATGAAAATCGGCAGTGGTTGTACAATTAAGTTAGTGGCTGACACTATGTGATAGAAAACACAAAGAGAGGGTGAAATGTCATAGGTAAATTGTAACTGAAAAATTTCTGAAAGACTATAGCCTAAATAAGGCTAAGTTAACCAAATTCTGAATATGGTAAAATAACTGCTAACGTAATTGTCTAATAGTAATTTGTTCAGCTTTCTAGTCTGAACAAGAAATAATCTCTCTTCAGTTTGCATCTTGACAACTGCCACAAATTTTGCTTTCCTGCTCTGTCTTTTAATATCTTTGTCACTCATTATTTTTAATATTCTATGACTGTTGTTGTTGCCTGTGTACTCTCAGGTACTATAAAGCAAACTGGAATTTTGTGCAGCTGTCTATTTCCTAGTTCATTGTGAAGAGTTGTACAAAGAGGAAAGAAATGAAGATGTTAAAGCTCTTCTTAGGAAAGAGGTGACTTGCGGAAAATCATAAGGTGCTTCTTGCCTACCGAGCATATGGGAACTTTCCTGGTTGTGCATTAGAGAGGTTTCAAAATATGAAATAATATTTTTTTTCTCTTTTAGCAAAGAAAATGACCCTTAAAAAGGCTAAAATATTTTTTTAAAAGTTCTCTTTTTTTCTCTTCTCTTTATCAGTGCAGCAGTTGCAGATTCTCTAAAAGCAACAATGTACTAATCATTCTAAAATGCTTCTTTTTTTCTTGATTTCAATATACAGTTTCCATTAATATGAAGTATAAAAGCAACCTATGCATACACACACACACATATATATAAACAAAAATGACTTGATTGCAGAGTGCTGATATAGCTGAGCAAATCTAAAAGCTCACTGGAGATACCAGTCTTTTTGCCTTACTTCCTTTTGTATTCTCAGTTGTATATTACTTCTAGCTCTACTGCACCATAATGTACTCATCTGATGCCTTCATGAATTAATTCAGCCTAGTAAACTTAGCTCATACCATAGCCAAAAAAAAAAAAAATATTCCTGAGTACTCACATCACAGAGAGGTCACTCTAATGCCAGAAATGAAGAAGCAACACCACATGGCAGGAGTGGGGAATGGAAAAGAAAATGGAATGGGAAAGAAGTGAAGATTGCTCCTTTTGCAACAACCATTAAAACCAAATATTTTTAACACTGGAATACACCACAAATACGGGTTTTTTCCCAACTGTTTGTCAAAAAAACATAGTTTGCTTCAAGATTTGATTAAGTGGCCTTTAGCTTTCCTGAAACTCCAGCCATTCTAAAATTCCAAGAACAATCTACATTTTACAGTTTTATATCATGACTATTGTTCAAGTTAGGATTTTTTTTACAAAAAAAAAAAAATTAACTTACTTGTTACAATTTTTCTAGTAATGAATACATTTTTTCAGGTTCTTCCTCAGTTTCTAAGTGATTCTAATTTCTGACATGTGTTTATGCTTAGCTGTGAAAAGGGCAAAAAGGTTTTATGCAAAGAAATAGATCATTGAAATCTGCATACATTTTCAATAGTTGATAAAACTGAATCCTACTTAAGTAATTAATTTTATTCAATAAACTATGTTTTAGCAATGCATTTTAGCAGCAGATAAAACTATAGCAGAGAAACAGTATTAGATTTTTCAGAATGTTGATATTAATATATGCATAAGATTTTCAGTCTACTTTCCTTGCTGGGAGAAATTTTCTTTTGAAGTCATTGAACTTCTTAGTTTAGAAATGTCATATTTAAAACAATAAAGCTTAGTAATGTGACAGGAAAATAGGACTTCCAAGTGACCTGACATCTGAACTTGCAAACATTTCATTTTGATCAGAGCATGGAAACAAACTTGTAAATTAAGAAGAAAAAAAAAAAAATGAACAAAACCCTCCAATGAACCAACCAACCAACCAACCAAACGAAAAAAAAACCAAAAAAGCCCAGGACAAAATGTGCAAAAAGATCTTGAGCTCCAGAACCCACAAAATTTGTACATTGACCAAAGTCTAACAACCGGCTGAGCTTGATGAGTTGTGATTGACAGGTTGTCTTAAAGCCAAAGGTGGCAATTTTCTGATGCTAATTGTATTGTAATGATTGCTGCCCTGATTCCAATGTACTTATGGAGAGCTAGCTAGTAACTGTTACACTGTAAAGGAGCACATATATTTCACAAATATTTTAACATTTTAAGATTACAAGAAGATTTTGTCTGGGCCAGCTTCTGTACCACTCTGTAGCAGTTTTAAAATGATGAGCTACTTGGAATGTTTCTTTATGAAATAAGAACAACTTCACATTTTCACACAGAAAGAGAAAAATAGCTCTCTAATATACTTTAGGAGCTGATATAACAAGTTTCCCATCTAAGGCCCATATTAGCTGTACATCTGTCAGGAATATCCCAGTTTTATCTAATCTGTTCTAAGGAACTGACTGTTAAAATGCTTAAACATCCTTGCTCTTGGTACTTTTTTTCATTTTCTGAGCCTTTTTAATCCAGCACATTAGTTCTTGTTCTGTTAATCTCAGTTATAGAGAAGGTTAGTTTTCCTTTTCTCCTTGGCCTATGATGTGTTTGAAAACTATTTTATCTCCTCTCAGTTTTCCACTGAGAGGGTAAACCAGTCAAGCTTTTCATCACAGGATTTGTAGGTGAAAGCTTTATCAATTCCTATTACTTTTCTCTAACCTCTTTCCATTTAGCATGATCATCTTGCTTGACTCATAAGTCTAGTCCTAGAGTCTTAAAAATAAAAGGTTAAGATCTGGTGTAAATTTAAAATGTGTTCAAGCAATTTAGAATATAAGTAAGCATGACATATACGAGTTCTCTACTGCCGACTAATGATGAGGAGCAGAAATGTTGGGAGGGAAAACTTGAGCTTTTTGTTTTATTTTGTTTTGCTTTTTTTAAAAAGGTGTTATTTTGCAGCCTCTTAATTCAACCTCATCCCATCGAAATTGAGAGGTTAACCCAGTCAATGAAGCCTCATTAGTTGTTGATTCTTCTGAAATAATCTGAGCTCTTGGTCATAAAACAAACAAAAAAACCTCGAGATTTTTTCTTTATGGCTGCACTGATTTTGTTAAGAAAAGAAAGCAAATATTTGATGAAGGGAGAAAGAATAATGTTTTCAGCTATTAAAGGAGAGTGGTAAAGAATTACTCATATTTCAATTATAATGCATCTATCTCTAAAATTTATTCTAACTTTCAAAGGATGTGGTTTTACTCCATTCTTTTAAAATGAAACAGTATTTATTGTTTCTCCTTACCTGTAGTTTTGTGTATTTAGGGAAAGAAATTATTCTGGTATCACGTCTGCTGAAGCAATCTTGTTTTCAAAAGGCACTATCATATATTTGGAACCTGAATAAATGAAAACTCATTCTTAAGTCACCTTTTAGAATGCACTGTAAATAGTTTGTCTATCTGAAGTTGCACAATAATACAAAAATAGGGATTTCTGATGATGATTAGGCTTTTATCACTCAGATTTAGATAATGAAAATTTTATGCTCCATTAGCTTACAATTTAGAGCATTCTTTCTTTCTTCCTTTTTCTCCATGTGAAAGAAGACCATTTACTAAGGTTTCAAACGCAGCCAGTTTTAATACAGAATGCAATTTAATATTTTTAACACAATAAATATAATTCTCTAAATGAAGTGATCATTAAAAAAAAACCCAAAACTTTGAAGTTGTATGAGCTTAGAAGCCAGAAAAAGCAAAATGGTAGGATTATACAGTGAAAACAGGGAACTTGGGCAGAGAAAGTTTATTTCAGATTCTTACACCTTTACAAATAAGATCAGCTTGAATTCAATGAATGTGTGTTCATATAAGATCTACAAATAAAATTATTCAATAGGAAAGAAAAGCTAAGTTTCTAACGCTTCTGTAATCAAGTGACTATATTAGGGTTTTTAATGAAGTGCTATTACTGTCTACAAGAGAGGGAAGAAATAGTTTCATGAAACGTATTTTTTTTAAAAATGTCATGAAAAGTAGGTTTAATGCTTCGTACAGTTTTAGGTCTTTAATATGTATTTGTTCTGCCACATAAGTTAATATCACATGCTGATTTATGACTGAGTGGTCTGCCAAATAATATAAGAAAACCTTTAATAGCTTTTCTTCCTATTTTATGTTGCCTATTTAAAACAAATGCAGTTTAGGTTTTGTAAAACATGCTGGATTCAGAGGCCTGGTAATAAAATCTTGACAATAAATCACAGAATGAGATCTCTACAGACAAAATTCTTTATACTGCCAATCATTTTATTTAAGTCAGAAAAGCATGGGTAACTTACTAGAAATAGCACAGTGAGAGTTCTCTGCATTTTATTCTTGAAATATGCCTGATTAAACAAAATAAGAAATTTGTCAAACAAAACCCTGCAGTTTTGCATGATAATAGTGTTGTGTTATCCAGTAAAATTTAAGCTATTTTCAATGTATTAAAGTTTATATTTCTTTAGATTACATCATTATATTATATTATTCACAGAAACACTGAATCACATAATCACAGAATGGTTGAGGTTGGAAGGGACCTCTGGAGGTCAGTTGGTCCAACGCCCCAGCTCAAGCAGGGCCACCTGGAGCTGGGTGCCCAGGAACATGTCCAGATCGTTTTTTAATATCTCTAAGGAGGGAGACTCCACAACTGCTCTGGGCTGCCTGGGCCAGTGCTCAGTTGCCCTCACATTAAAAGAGTGTTTCTTGATGTTCAGATGGAATCTCCTGTGTTTCAGTTTGTGCTCATTGCCTCTGGTCCTGTCACTGGGCATCACTGAAAAGAGCCTGGCTCTGTCCTCTTTGCACCCTCCCTCCAGATATTCGTATACACTGATAAGATTCCCCCTGAGCCTTGCCTTCTCCAGGCTGAACAGTCCTAGCTCTCTAAACCTTTCTTCATAGTAGAGGTGCTCCAGTCCACCTCTGTAGCCTTTTGCTGGACTCTCTCCAGTAGCTCCCTCTCTCTCTTGTACTGGATAAAGTACTCCAGGTGTGGTCTCACCAGTCCTTAGTGGAGGGGAAGGATCCCCTCCCTTGACCTGCTGGCAATGCTTTGCCTAATGCAGCTCAGGACACCCTTAGCCTACTTTGTGGCAAGGATGTATTACTGGCTTATGGTCAACTTGGTGACTGCTAGGACCCTCAGGTCCTCTTCTGCAAACCTGCTTTCCAGCTAGTTGGTCCCCAGCACATGCTGGTGTATGGGGTTGTGCAGGACTTTGTACATCCCCTTGAAATTGCCTTTCATTAGTTTCCTGGCAGTCACTTTCTTCAGCCTGTCGAGGTCTCTCTCTGGACAGCAGCAAGACCCTCTGATATATCAGCCACTCCTCCCATTTTTGTGTCATCATCAAACGTGCTGAGGTTACATTCTGCCCCATCATCCAGATCATTAATGGAGACATTGAACTGGATTTCAGCTAGTATTGACTCCTGGCATACACCAGTAGTTACTGGCCTCCAACTAGACATTGTGTGACTGATCAGTATGCTCTTGGCCCAGCTTTCAGCCAATTTTCAATCCACCTCACTGTCTGTTCATCTTGCCCATACTTCATCAACTTCTCTAGGAGGATCTTATAAGAGTCAGTGTCAAAGACCTTACCTGTTCAGGTAGACATTAGCCACTGCTCTCCGCTCATCTACCAGGGCAGTCATTTCATCATAGAAGATTATTGAGTTGGTTAAGCATGAATTCTCCGTGGTGAATCCATTCTGACTACTCCCTATCACCTTCTTGTCATTCAAGTGCCTGGAAATGTTTCCAAGTTTAGTTGTTCCATCACCTTCCCAAGGATTGACGTGAGGCTGACCGACCTGTAGTTCCCTGGGCCCTCCTTCTTGCCCTTTTTCAAGAAAGGAGTGACATTTGCTTTCCTCCAGTCCTCAAACACCTCTCCCAGTTGCCATGATCTTTCAAAGCTTATTGAGAGTGGTCTCACACTGACATCAGCCAGCTCCTTCAGCCCTTATGGGTGCATCCTATCAGGGTCCTCGGATGTATATATGTCCAGTTTGATTAAGTATTCACTGACCTGGTTGTTTTTCCATCATGGATACACCTTGCTTGCTCCAGACTTTCCCCCTGGCCTCTGGGGCTCAGGATTTGTGGTGGGTTGACCTTGGCTGGACACCAGGTGCCCACCAAGCTGCTCTATCACTGCCCTCCTCAGCTGGACAGGGGAGAGAAAATATAATGTGTCGTGGTTTAACCCCAGCCAGCAACTAAGCACCACGCAGCCGCTCGCTCACCCCCCCACCGGTGGGACGGGGGAGAGGATTGGAAGGGCAAAAGGGGAAAACTCATGGGTTGAGATAAAAACAGTTTAATAACTAAAGTAAAATAAAAAAAAAATAGAACAGTAGTAATACAAAGCAAGCGGTACACTGTACAATTGCTCACCACCCGCCGACCGATGCCCAGCACGTCCCCCAAGCAGCGATCGAACCCCTCCCCGGCCAACTCCCCTGCTTATGTACTGAGCATGATGTCACGTGGTATGGAATAGCCCCCCGCCCAGTCTGAGTCAGCTGCCCCGGCTGTGCCCCCTCCCAGCCTCCCGTGCCCCTGGCAGAGCATGGGAAGCTGAAAGGTCCTTGACCAGTGTGAGTACCACTTAGCAAGTACTTAGCACTACTTAACAAGAACCAAAACATCAGTGGATCATCGACATTGTTCTCAACCTAAACCCAAAACACAGCCCCATACCGGCTACCAGGAAGAAAACAAACTCCATCCCAGCCGAAACCAGGACATAATGAAAGGTTCGTGGGTCGAGATAAGTACAGGGAGATCACTCAGCAATTACCATCACAGGCAAAAATCACAGGGGAAATTAGTTTAATTTATTGCCAGTTATAACCAGAGTAGGATAATGAGAAATAAGAACAAATCTAACAGTGTCTTTCCCCTACCCCTCCCTTCTTCCCAGGCTCAGTTTCACTTCTGATTTCTCTACCCGTTCTCCCTGAGCAATGCAGGGGGACAGTGAATGGGGTTGCAGTCAGTTCATCATGCATTGTCTCTGCCGCTCCTTCCTCCTCATGCTCTTCCCCTGCTCTAGTATGTGGTCCTTTCCATGGGGTGCAGTCCTTCAGGAACAGACTGCTCCAACCTGGGTCCCCCATGGGGTCACAGGTCCTGCCAGGAGCCTGCTCCAGCGCAGGCTCTCCACAGGGTCACAGACTCCTTCAGGGCACATCCACCTGCTCCAGCATGGGGTCCTCCACGGGCTGCAGGTGGATATTTGCTCCACCATGGACCTCCATGGGCTGCAGGGGGACAACCTGCCTCACCATGGTCTTCACCATGGGCTGTGGGGGAATCTCTGCTCCAGCACCTGGAGCATCTCCTCCCCTTCCTTCTTCACTGACCTTGGTGTCTGCAGAGTTGTTCCTCTCACGTATTCTCACTCCTCTCTCTGACTGCTGTTGTGCAGCACTTTTTTCCCCTTCTTAAATATGTTATCACAGAGGTACTACCACTATTGCTGATTGGCCAGCTTTGGCCAGTGGTGGGTCCGTCTTGGAGCCGGCTGGAACTGGCTTTGTCAGACATGGGGAAAGCTTCTAGCAGCTTCTCACAGAAGCCACCCCTGCAGCCCCCTTGTTACCAAAACCTTGCCACGTAAACCCAATACAGAATTCCAGAAGACCAGTCTTGCTAATAAAGACTGAGGTGAAGAAGACATTTAGTACTTCAGTCTTTTCCAAGTCCTGTGTCACCAGGTCCCCTGCCCCATTCAGCTGTGGGCCCACATTTTCCCTAGTTTTCCTTTTATTACCTATATACTTACAGAAGCCCTTCTTGTTGTGTTTGACATCCCTGGACAGATTCAATTCCAGGTGGGCTTTGCCTTTCCTGACACAACCTTTGCATACTCAGACAGTGTCTATATTCATCCCAGGTTACCTCTCCCTGCTTCCACCTTCTGTATACTTCCTTTTTATATTTGAGTTTTTTCAGGAGTCTCCTGGCATTTTTGACAATGTCATCCATGCTGGTTTGCTCTTTAATCCTTATCCATAAGTTGTCATTTGGCTCGTCATCCATCCTCAGGCAAGCTCCATGCACTCCAGATGTTCTCTCACATAAAGGGCAACTTCGTCTCCTGGTCTTCACAGACTGTTCTTCCCAAAGAGCCTGTGTCTGCTCATTGCAACGCTCCAGTCCTGGGAGCCATCCCACCGTGTCTCCATGACCCCAACAAGATCGTAGCACTGCAACGGCACACAGATCTCTAAGTCCTCATATTTCTTTCCCACGCTGTGTGGATTAGTGTATATGCACTTCAACCTGTTGATTTCCTTGAGACATTCTGCTTGGTTTTTTTCCATAATGGTGACTTGTGTGGCACTTCCTTGCTTACATACCAATGCTGCAGGTGACCCCTCTTAAGCTCTATTTTGTTGATTTTGCATTCCCTTTCATTCACATCATTCCAGACCCTTTGCTCATCAATCCTGTTCATCACTCCCTCACAGCTAGCAACTGTCTCCCTCCCCCATCATTCCTAGTTTAAAGCCCTCCTTACCTTAAAACATTAAACTGTCTCCAAATACTTTATCACAATATATTGCGTTGTATGAAAAGATTGAAAACGGTCATCAAAAGCAGGGGTAGGCCTACATGTTACTGCAATTTATTACTGAGACTATTGGTGAGCTCTAGACATATTAGTACAGAGGCTCCAAGACAATAGCTGTAAATTGAGAACATTTTCATAAAGACTTCCATTGCTTATATGACTTTTGATTTAACTCAAAGCAAATCATCTCTAATCAAAGCAGATTTTACAACTTGATGTAAAAGAATATAAAATTAAACTTCACCAAACAGAAAAAGAATGTATCATTTGCACAAATTCAGGATCTATAAAATCTTATACGTATAAAAATATTTTCTTATCTATCTTTCTTTGAAGCTTCTTTGTCCACCTTTTCTTTCCTTGAAGATCAGATTTCTTTCTAGAGGCTATCCAAGTACTGCAGAATAGTTCATTTAAAACTCAGATATTTATATAACACTTGAAAATATCTGAAATATTCTTTATAGCAGTTAAGTACAAATTTTTCAAGCTTGAAAGTAGGGAATAGACAAGAAAAAAATGCTCACTTTGTGCTCATTAAAACTGGATAGTCTTTGAAGAACGGTCACAAATAATTAAGACAGTAAGAGAAAAGTCATCTAATTGAAGATAAAGGTGATTTACAGATCAATATATTTGTTCTTTAGCACAACATCACAGCCTACTAAAAATCAGACCTTTGCAATATCTCAACTCCTTAATCCAATTATCTAAAAGACAAGATGATCAAATCAAACTTTGCCAGTTCAATTGTTTATAAGGCTGTGTAAAAATACTTTATCAAATCAAGAGATGACTTCTAGGCCAAAAAAACCCCCAGTGAAATAGATTTAAATTCTGTCATTTGCTTGAAGCTTCACTTCTCCCTCAAAGGAGAAAATGACAGAGAAAGAGAGAAAAGAAGACGATGTCAACATTTTTCTAAACAAATATTAAAATTTCCCTTCCTAAGCAATAAATTACCTTTGTTTGCTGGATATTTTAAATAAAAGAAGTACTCATAAAACTTCTTTGTCTTATAGATATTGGGTTAATCTATTATTCCCTGAAATTCTATTTGACTACCAAAACAGAAATTTGAACAATGTCATTAAAAACCTGTTATGTTTCCAGGATTCTCTTTCCTTTACACAGTCCCAATAAAAGCATCATTCACTTCATAAATCCTTCTTATAAGCCACGTTCTTCTCCAATGCACATACATAACTTTCTACATTTTAAACAAATATGTATGCCAAGAAGATATTATCTTTTTAAAATATTCCAATAATGCTTGTTTTTAATGTTATACCAAGAGGTTATATCAAGAGGTTTATAACTACTATTTTATATTATTTTATTCCTAACTATATAATGAACAGCATGGGTTACAGTTCACAGCAGAACATGCACATTTCACATGAGCATTGCACAACATTTTTATATTAATTCAGACAAAATTCCTCACATACTTTAGCCATAACTTGGTATATTTATTACTGTCTAAATTATCTAGTCTGGGGCTAAGGGTTACTTTACTTTATAATATGCTTAGCACAAACATACGAAATATAAACCTATTCCTAAAACTGTAATTGTTTCATAAAATATGTTTGTTTATAGTCTGTGTGAGTGTTCATACACAACAGAAAGGGAAAGTATTGTAAAAGTATTGAGTGTCAACATCACATATAATTGCCAGATCAGATGAAAGCCATTCAGCCCACACGGACAACATACTTATATCTAAGAACCTGTTATTATAGTACCAGATGATGTTTATGCAATTACCAGATGTGCCAAGGATTTGCTCCAGAATTAAGACTACAATGTGAAACCTTTCCTTGATACATTCAGACTGCATCTTTATTTCAGAGTATCTTGAAGTATAAATGCAAGCTTAGATACATCGAAACACTAACCCAGAAATATTTGTGTAGGCTTAATGAAAAGGAACTGTAGCATTATGATTGACTTCAGAATTACTTTTAAAATAAAAGTAAAATGAAAATACCAACTTCTATCCATGTGACAGTAGAGGAATATAAAGTAGAACATTAAAAGATATTGCTAAGGAACAGAACAGAATCATATTTTCACAATTGAACTATGGCAACTTTTCAGTCTGGTATGTGTATATGTATATGGATGCTTATTTAGATATTTTAGATGAAAATTTGCTCAAGGATATAATATTCAATGTTATTTTCTGCCCTCCCCCTCCCCCCCCCGATCAGTGATAATATGAGAATAATCCCTTGTTTATAATTTCTGCTTTGTTGTTCGAGTATTAC
The DNA here is from genome assembly GCA_020745775.1 of Theristicus caerulescens. Classification (NCBI taxonomy): domain Eukaryota; kingdom Metazoa; phylum Chordata; class Aves; order Pelecaniformes; family Threskiornithidae; genus Theristicus; species Theristicus caerulescens. The sequence goes on along the minus strand of CM036560.1, from coordinate 48,816,369 downwards.
AAAGTATCCTGGTTTCAGCTGGGATAGAGTTAATTTTCTTCTTAGCAGCTGGTATAGTGCTGTGTTTTGGATTTAGGATGAGAATAATGTTGACAACACACTGATGTTTTAGTTGTTGCTAAGTAGTTTATACTAGTCAAGGACTTTTCAGCTTCCCATGATCTGCCAGGTGCACACAAAGCTGGGAGGGAGCACAGCCAGGACAGCTGACCCAGACTGGCCAAAGGGCTATTCCATACCATGTGACCTCATGCTCAGTATATAAACTAGGGGAGTTGGCTGGGGGGCAACGATCGCTGCTCAAGAACAGGCTGGGCTTTGTTCAGCAGGTGGTGAGCAATGACATTGTGCATCACGTTTTGTATATTCTTTTATCATTATTATTATTGTTGTTGTTGTGGTGGTGGTTGTTGTTGTTATTATTATTATTATTTCCTTTTCCTCTGCTGTCCTATTAAAACTGTCTTTATCTCAACCCATGGGTTTTACTTTTTTTCCTGATTCTCTCCCCCCATCCCATTTGAGGGGGGAGGGAGGGTGAGTGAGCAGCTGTGTGGTGCTTAGTTGCTGACTGGGATTAAACCACAACACAAAGACAATATGTGTTTTTTAAATTTGGCTATAGTCGTTAGATAACTCACTTGTACAACTAGAATAATGAGAGCAATAAAAATATGTTTCAAGATATATTTTTTTTCTGTGTGTGAAACCTCACTATAGATCAAGTAGAAGATTACTATGATAGCAGAGTATAAAAATTAAATGTTTAATGGGGAACTGCAAATAACTCCAGGATCAGTCATGAGGCACAGATATTGTTCTTATTCACTTTATCAAATGGCAATAATGGCATAATATAGATGTAGATACCACACCACCCAGTCACAAAGGTGACATCACTGTGACTTTCCTTTTCCAACTTAATGAACATTTGAAAGGGAAACTGTAACTGGTGGTGTAATTTTTTAAAATAGAGGTAGTCTACCTTCCAGCTGTTTTTCCAGCTTAAATCAGTCATGGTGATACTATAAGAGTTGAGATATCTATGTGAGGAGGATAGATGTCCCGTAAGACCAAGAGTTCCTGGCCTTTCTGGAGTGGATGCTGAAGGACAGTAAAGTCCTTAGGGCATTCCAGCTGGAATCTGGAAACTGCATATGGATATTTATCTCTTTTCCCACATAGACAGGCTTTCAGATCACAAACTCTAGAGCTCCTGTTTGCAAGATGAAGCACAATGACAATACATAATTATTATGACTTGCTGATAGACATGGAGATTTATATAAATTCTTAATTCTGTACACAGTCATTGAGGGGGGTAAGCCATGAATACTTTTGAAGACAATAATCAGAAAGTACAAGTATACTACTAGATACTGGGTTTTAATTTCATTTAATTTTCATTTGTCAAAAGCAATAACATTGAATAAGAATTTAAGTTGAGGTATCATGGGCTGCATGCAGTAGAGGGACTGTCTCAAAAAAGGTTAAGCACAGCACAATTTAAGAGCCATGCTTTAGTAGTATTACTGCTTTTTTTTTTTTTTTTTTTTTTTTTAATCCAGGTAAACGCCCTCTCATGTAGCTAATACAATATTCTTGACAGTGAACAAATTTTTTAAGTGAAATCTCTGGTAGAAGCCTATGAGTTTCTCTAAGTGCTACAGAGTTGATCATAGCATTCAGGCTCTTGGCAGGAACTCCTTAACTACATTCCCTGTCCAGGAAGAATGATGCAATTTCTCATGAACTAGAATTTTTACCTGCAACCATCCCCCTTATTTAACAAAAGCAAATTAGGGTGTCTATATAGATGAAGACATTTACAGTCCAGCTGGATCATTACAATGTGTCAGTACGTTCCTGGTTCACCAATGACTCTGAAAAGCATTTCACAGAATGAAAACTGTATATACAGAAACACATCCGTATATACATAACACATACATATATATATTGTGAAACAATTATTTCCAATCTGAAGTTAAATGCAGGCAAATAAAAGCCCCCATATACATACATATATCAAAGTATATATATATATATACACACATGCATATATATATAAAACCATATATATATAAGGTATGTGTGTATATATATATGAAATATATATATACATATATAGTCAGAGTAAATGTTTACAGATAAAGTGAGCAGATGCCTTGAAGCACCTGTGGTTTAGATGCCTTACAGTAAACCTATCTTGCAACTTTAGCTGGACTTTCTGTAACATTTTTGGGTTTTTTCTTTTCCTTCTTTCTTTTAACATGCCATTAAGACTGAGAATGCCTAAATAATCCAACATGCTAGTTAGTGTGTATTTTGTTGTCCCTTCATGCAACAGGGAAGGGATTTCAACACAAAAGCAGTCTCACAAAAATGTTTCTGGCTGTGAAACAAAATACTTCGAAAAATTAATGTATAAGAAATTCACTAGAAGAAATTCATAAGCTGAAGATACAGGGAAAAATATGATGAAAAAAGATGCATCTGATTATATACAAACTTATAATCAATGAAAGCATTCTATTAATGAAAAGCCTTACATCAATGAAATAAATGAAAGATTTATAATCAATGAATCAAAAAAAGTCTAACTTCCTTTTAAGTATTAGATTTAAACTGACAAGAGTGTTTAGTGAAATGACAAATAATTTAAAAAAAAAGAAGATAGATGTAAGAGATTTTCTCCTGTATGGATTTTAGTTAAGACAATATTTATGGCTTCAGAGACAAATTACCAGAAAAAAGAAAACAAGTTTCTGATGTAAAGGTGACATCATCACTTTCCAGATACCCATGGAATAATCTGTGTGTGAAGAACTGCCCAAATATCAACTTAATACAAAATGCATTGTCTTCTGCGCAAATTGTATTGCAATCTGCAAGCTCTGGATCATACTCACAGTAAGAAAAGAAACATTTTGTGTAGATCAAGTAAAGAAGAAAGAAGAAAGAAAAGAAAAATTAGTATGATTTACTTTCAGAGACTGGTTTTCAGGGGAATCAAGATTATTTTAAAATACACTCTCACATATCCTTTCAGTCTCATATTTGTATATCTGCTTCAATGATCTAAGAAGCCTTGAAGTGAAGAACTGAGGGATATCCCAGATTTTCCTTACTATAGCTTTTCAGTGTATTTAATTGCAACTTTTTAATGTGTTTTTATCCTCTTGCTCTCTAGTACATTTGATTGTCTTTACATAATTATGTGTATTCCTGAAGAAATTATATGTTTAATACTAGTTTACTCTCTGAAAATCCTTGTTTTTCATAACTATATTAGTAGAGAAGTCCTCTGATATGGTTACCATCTCCTCACTGGCATATAAGTAACATTAACATTGGAATAATTGACTCAGGAAGCTGAAAAAATGAAAAATATTGCAGCATCAACTGGACGGATTTTCTGGAACAGTGTAGTATAATAAAATGTAAACTTGTCCTCAAGGTTATATATTAGAATGAAAAGGAAATGACTGCTTTTTCAGTTGAAGCTTGCAAAAATTGAATGAATACAGTCATGCATTCAGAGAAACACTTCAATAAAACAACAATGAAAAGGAACCATGGATCTTCTTAGAAAATTCATCCAGAAAGAGAGATTGGAAGTATCTAAAGTTTTCTCACATAAAAAGTGATTAAGACCTTTAAAGTAAAATACACATTTTCACCCAGACTTTCATGTATACATATTGTATCTATACCCATAAACAGTGTTTGCTTGGGGGAAGCACAAATTTAGAGATGAAAAGAATTAATACCCATGAATGTCTTATGCAAAACTTACGCCAAAGGTCCAGAGAATCAACACTAAATCATTTCGCCAGTTCTGTGTGGAAAGCAGAAAATGTCAGTGTGATTAGGAGGAGTTTCTGTTTACCTTTCATATGATTCTTTTTTGTTTGATGCATCAAGAAAATGAGAACAAGTTAAAATGGTGGTGAACTGGAAGCAGAGAAGGGTAGTGGACTTGTATCTAAAGGAAAATTCATGACTGTACAGTTCTGTATAAGCAGAAAACATAAGTCTGCTGAGTAACTGAGGTTTTACCACAAGATCAGCATTTTTTTCTCCTTCCAAAGACAATGTTAAAAATGAGGAACATACATACTTGTTTTTAGAAACACCATGCAAATGCACTAGTGTTATTAAGTAGAAAACATTATTTTGCCTTTAAAATTAAATAAAAGTCAGTGATCAAGAATAAATGACTGGTTAGATTTCAAAATATTATCCATATTATGAAACTCAGGCTAATAAAAAATATTTTCTACTTTGAAAAATATCAAAACCCTTACTACATCAAACAGTGGTAATTTAAGTAGCAGAAATGAGAGGTACTAGGGCAGACAACTAGAGAAAAGAGAAAGAAATCATCCTGTACATTAGACTGCATGAGACAGTTTCAAAGTTCTGTAACAAAAACAATGGACTTGTGAAAGAAAACATAATCTGTTTTCTAAAATACCCTTCTTTGTCTATTTGGCAACTTATTGTGAAGCTCAGCCATTTCACCTGTTTGCTGTCACCGTGAAGTGAACATTCAAATTATTCTTTTCACTTAAGAGGCACATGACCTGAAATACTGAAATGACCTACAACATTGGAAGTCTTAGTAAGATTTCATTTGAAATGCAGCTGTTCTCATTTCACTACCCCTATGTTATTTTGACATGAAGTAAATAGGAGCAAGGAAAAACTGTGAATTCCATCAAGGTATTTCATTAAAACTGAGGAAACTGAAATGTTCCCAAACATCACTTAAATTTTCACATCTATTTAGAACAGATATGATCCCTTTATCCCTGTTTTTGGGGAAGAAAACACATTTCACTTCCACTGGAGTGTATTACTATATTATGGTACCAACATATCCGTTGTTTCCCCGATTCCCAAGTGGCTGAATGCTGTTCCTGTCCTTTACTTCTATCCATCATTTTGTCATCCACTCTTTCTAGCAGTTAATCAGATCTGTTTCACACCTTTCCATTTATATTCTGCATGCTGTTCACCATTAAAATTTCTACAGTTTCTGTGCTGTGGAATCAGTGTTATCAATATATCTGTATTACTTAAAAAGTTATTGCCAATAAAGCAAAAGGAAGAATTATAAATTATGGGAAATGTCAAAGCACACAAAAAAAATTAATCTTTTCTGGTTTCCTCTGTCAAGCATAGCTCTCAAAAATGTCCTTGACAAAGATACAGACCCATTTCTGAATACCTCTGATACTGAAATATATATTCTTCCCTTCAAACTTGTTTAGCATAAAAATATTTTATGGATCCAAGTCCTGCCATTCCTGGCCATTACCTGGCTACAAAGTAAAGGTGTATTATTAATACAATAAATTAATGTATATTCTGTCTTAACAGTTATTGAGAGCTTTATTTTAATAATAGATTGACATTAATATTCTCAAAAATAAAAAGATACCTATTATATTAATTATTTAATTTCATGTCTAGACCACTGCATATGAAATTATAACATATATTCTGCAGTCATATATTTATATATATGTAACTCATTAAAATGAGCATGTGCAGACCACGAACAAGCTGATTCAAAATCACAAGGCCTCTGAATGATAAGTTGCAAGTAGTGCCACTTATATAATACCTGTAAAATCAGTTATGTCTTTCTTAGTTTAAAAAATTGCAAGGCCAGAATTTCAGGGAATGAAAAAGTAAAGTAAAAATGAATCAGTTGAAGTCATGACCTTCAATCTCCTTTTGTTCTACGGACTAAATATTAAGCATGAAGTCTTTGGGAACATTTTGGAAATCAGTCCATTGGCATGGTCGATGGGAAGACTAACACAGAGAAGAAAAGCATCACTTTCAGAGTTTATAATATTGACTGGGGATGTGCAACACTCACATTAAAACTTTTACTTTGTTTTATTCAAAGTGATAAATGTTGTGACATGTGACCCAGAATGTGTACCATGTCTCTTATTTGTCCCTAGCAGATTGAATTTCTGTTGCAATTCCCAGCAGATCATCCTTGCCAAAATGAATCAGCCCCTCTAGGTTACTTCTGATATATGAAAACAATTGACTGCATGTTTCTTTCTTGTGACACAAATATGGAATTCATCACAACAGCCCAAGATGACCAGTTATCTCACAGATACAATAAAAACTTGAAAAATAGACTCTCTAAATCAATTCCCACTGAAGGTAAAACTTTTCAGACTGTATTCTTTTCTCAGCTGTGATACCTGTCTTGGGGGAATACATTTGTCATTTAACCTGGGTGCTATCAACAGCTGTTCTGAGCAAGAAAATATTCCAAATAATTCTGCTAATACACTACAAAGAAAAATATTGCCTCCTGACAGAGAAATAATGATTAAAATACTCTTGTACATAAGCATGATGACTACTAAGTACTTTTCTGCATTTACTGTTAAATGATTTTACCCAGTCTCATTGTCCTAAAGCACCCACAGATTTCTGGATTTCTCTTGTGAAAAGAGCATGGAAAGATTATCCATTCCCTCATACACCCACAAAAAAAAAAGAAAGGAAGACATAGTTATTTCCCCCCTCTCTCTTTTTCTTCTTTTGTTTCATTATGAATCTCCCTCTATCTCCTCATATCAATAATCTTGATTTACTGAATTTAGAGTAAGAGAAAAAATATTTCTCAGCTTCAAATTTAAACACTTCTATTTCCACTGTTTTCAGCCCCCCACTGACACAGCATGGTATATTTCTTTCACAGCAGATTCTGCAGATGCTCAGATTTTTGCTTGCGGCTATTTAGTACAGAACCTGATGAGGTGTCTGTTTTGCTTTGGCTCTGTTTAACTCATTACTCTTACATGCAAATTAACTGATAATATATGAAGAGAGATTTAACCACAACAGTACAGCTCCCTCGTTAAAAATGGTTCAATATTATTTACAAGCTTAGTACGTTAGGAATTTAATTTTGCATGTGTCACTCTCTGTAAGAGATGTGTCAGGAAGATTTCTCTCTTAATAAACACAAAGAGAATAGATATTGATTTTATTAATCATTTGGATAATTAAATGTGTATTAACAGATATTTCATTGAGAGAATACATTATGAATACTGTCCAGCTATTCTCTTTCCCTCTCCCAGTCTAGCTCTCCCAGTTTAGCTACACTAAATGAATAACATTTCCAGAAAATAAGAACTCTCAGATAACAGTTTCCATCTAGGTAGACAGAGGTTGTGTTTTTCACAATGGCACTTAGGTGACGAACATCTTACCGTACAACCCAACAGCAGTATCTGAGTCACCACAAGGTATTAAAAAGAAAACAAAAGAGTAGTGCAAAAATGGCAATAAAAATATTTCATTTGGTAAATAAAAGCATAAATATTATTAATGTCAATACAAGTCTATGATAACTCATATCACAATAGTTAATGTGAGCTTCAGAAGGAACTTGGCCCCACAAATGTCATCAGTAGGAAAAGTATCATTGACTCAGTTTAACAAATTGTAGAGGGACAGAGAAATTAAGAAGTTGCCCATTACTAAATTAAAGACATCTAGCCAAACTGAGAAATGAGTGGAGAACCTTACCTATAAAATCATCCTCTGCAATACATCTAAGGCTTTTGACACTGTCTGCCGTGAGATCCTCATAGAGAAGCTGATGAAGTATGGGCTGGATGAATAAATAGCAAGGTGGCTTGAAAATTGGCTGAATGGCTGGGCCCAGGTGTGCTGATCAGTCACACAACATCTAGTTGGTAACCATCCTGTTCTGCCAGTAACTGACCCCCAGGGGTCAGTAGATCCCATCCTGTTCAATGTCTTCATTAACAATCTGGGTGATGGAGCAGAGCGTACCTCAGTGGTTGCAGGCAACACCAAACTGGGAGGAGTGACTGATATACCAAAGGGTCATGCTGCCATCCAGAGAGACCTCGACAGGCTAGAGAAATGGGCTGACAGAAAACTCATGAAAAGCAGTTTCAACAAGGGGATACACAAAGTCCTGTGCCTGGGGAGGAACAACTCCATGCACCAGTATATGCTGGGGACTGACCAGCTGGAAAGCAGGTTTGCAGAAGAGGACCTGGGGGTCCTGGCGGTCACCAAGCTGACCATAAGCCAGTAATACATCCTTGCCGCAAAGATGGCTAACACTAGCCTGGACTGCAGAATACTGTTAGGAGGAGTGTTGCCAGCAGGTCGAGGGAGAGGATCCTTCCCCTCCACTAAGCACTGGTGAAGCCGCATCTGGAGTACTATGTCCAGTTCTGAGTTCCCCAGTACAAGAGAGATATGGAGATACTGGAGACAGTGCAGCAAAGAGTCACAAAGATGATTAAGGTACTGAGGCATGTCTCCTATGCGGAAAGGCTTAGAAAGCTGGGACTGTTTAGTCTGGAGAACAGAAAACTCAAGGGAGATCTTGTTAAAGTATCTGAATATCTGAAAGAACGGTGTAAAGAAGACAGAGTGACAGGATAGGAAGCAATGGGCACAAACTGAAACACTTGCGGTTCATCCTGAATATCAGGAAATACTTTTTCACTGTGAGGGTAACTGAGCACTGGCAGAGATTGCCCAGAGTGGTTGTGGAGTCTCCTTCTTTTCAAAAGCTGTCTGGACATGGTCCTGGGCAACTGGCTTTAGATAGCCACTCTTGAGCAGGGGGATTAGACCAAATGACCTCAAGAGATCCCTTCCTACCTCAACCAGTCGGTGATTCTGTGATTTTGTGATTCTGTGTTTTCAGCAGTTTTTACTAAGTGTTCTGATACAGAATTACTTTCTTTGGAGAAAAATAAGGACTTCATGTTCACATTCTCCTTTATCAGTCTCTACAAGTACAAGGAAATCCTCAATGTCCATGACCAATGCTCTCTGCTAAGTACTTTCATCATAGTTTTTGTTACAACTCTTGCTGTGATATAACAGAACTGATTAATTTGCCCATTCTGTCCTTCCTGTTCTTGACTTCCCATTCATTCACTTTGGAAAAACACCATCTCTGACATTTCTCTTTCTTTAAAAGGTGTCTTGCAAAAGAAAAATATCTAAAACTGCAAACAGTCAATGATACGCTAGTGATACCATCCTCACCTGGTAAAGTGTTTACATTTGATCTAACTTAAAATTGCATTAGAATAATCTTGCAGTTTATTTTGGTAAAAAAAAAAAGATACTGTCACAAAATTGAAGATCATTTTGGTTTAGTACTACCTTCTGCTAAATCACTGATCCATTATTGTCCTATTGGAAAAATCAATGACCATAGTACCTCTTTAGTCTTCATAACATTTTTTATGCTTATTGTTCAAGTACACGGCAAAGCAAAAAAAAAAAAGAGAAATCTTGGTCTATAAAGCAAAAAATAATTTTGCCTTCAGATGATATATGTGACCTACATTAATTTATGCTATGGCACCTTTTGGAGTATGAATGATCTACCAAAAGGAGTGTGGGGTGACTCAGCAAAAGCTGATTCCAAACTGTTTGAGATCGATATCTATTTTGTGCTACACATAGCAAAAGACTTCCACACTTTATTGTGACGCATACTTTGGTTATCTTTTTGTTATTTTATGTGATTTATACTGAAAGCAAATGTCCAAAAGATTTTCCTTCTGTCTGATAATAAGGTGGGATCTGAACTGCTATGTGTTTACAGAGTAAAAAAAATGCTAAACCATTTTTTACTTTCTTTTATGCTTCTAGCCACAGCTCATAATACAAGCAGGGAATAATCTGGGGGACCTGAAAACACCAATGTACACCATCCTCTGTTGTACTGAGACACTGATTTACTTAGTTGCCTGTACACTGAGAAACTGCTTTACAAGATTGTAACTTGAAATAGTGTTTACTGGGAGGATTTTTCCATAACCTTCTGACATTTCACATTTTTTACAGGCTGCAGAATAGATTTTTGCTTACCATTCCCCTTTATTGCCAATGCATTATTAATGCCAGAATATTGCAATCTGCTCTATACCTGTAGCAGAAACAAAAAAATACTGTGGCTTCATAAGTAAATAAATCAATATCTATTCTCTGAAAATAAAATGCAATGTCTCTGAATATTTAAAATTCTCACATAATATGACATATTTTTTCTTTAACTGATTCTAGCCACTATGAATGACTGTTGATTGTTCCTTTATTAAAATAAAGACAATATTTTAGTGAATAAGAAATTATATGAAAGAAGTTAACTACAGATGTGTTTGCAAGAAAATGCACTAACCTAAAGTGGAATATTCACAAAGGATTTGTTTATGTATGCATTTGCATTTCTTGATGCCTTAATAGTAACTTCAATGGAAAGCTTCCAAAGGATTAATTGCTTGGTTTTGCACAACTTCTTTATTTATCATCATTAACAGGCTTGTTTGAAAGAGTTTTTTCATGGTGTAATGTATCATTTACTGAAATTCTTTTTCTGGCAAGCTGACAAAAAGGAGTATATTAGATGTTATGCTGTCTAATTACATGGCTTGATTTTAGCAATCATTTCCAATTTGTTGGTCTCAAGACACAGGAAGATAGAGGAGTAGAATATTGTAGATCAAATCTTACAACTCTTCCCACCAGAGCTATATCTAAGATAGAATAAAACTGTTGGGAGAATGTATTTAGTACAAAACTTGTGCTGAAAATAATTAAGTCTTTGGAGAGATTTTCTAGATTATCCATAGTGGGGAGGAAATCATTAAAGAAATGACCATACCACAGAATGTTTGCTTTAAATAATAATAGTACAAGGTCATAAATTCTAATCTATTCAAAACTGGTATTGAGGGCAATTGAACTCATCAAAAATAGATTATTATATTTAGATTATTTTACAGAGTACATTTCCCACCAATTTTTATAACAAGATTTCAGTGTAAGTAGTAGTAACAATACATTAACTATAAGATAATTAGAGACAGAAATTAGTATGCAAAACACAACCGATACACAGATTTTTTTCTTATAAAATATGAATGCTAATACTTTATTCTATATATGGTAAAATATTAACTTCATACATTAAATCAATGTCTGCCATTTTAATAAACTTGTCATGTTGTAATTTATTAAAATTGCTATCACTTTTAATCCTTTTTGAGGATGTTACAACAAAAAAAGACTAATTTTTAGTTTAATTTTTTTTCTGTAGAGATACTAATTATATCAATGAAAGAATTCTCCCTAACAGTTTTTCTAGTGTGGAGACATTAACAAATTAAGTAAAAAATAATTCCAACATGCAGTTGAAACGTCAGTTGCACTATTGTCACTTCAGGTTTTTTAAATCTGAAAAAAAGAGTATGATTAGCTATTTTCACAAAAATTTACAATTTAAATATAATGTAGTAAAGAAATTAAGAGAGTTAATTTTTGGTCAAACAAAGAGCAGAAGACTAGGCTTCCTCTTTATTTGATTATTAAGATTTAAGTTTCAGAAACTAGTACTTTAAGTGAATTAATATGACATGTTAGCTCATGTTCTCAATCTTGTAAGTACTTCTGTTCACCCAGATCACATGTCTACACACTTTATGTTAGCACAACTTGTTTCCAAAAGTCTGTTTCTGATTAATATCTTCAATTTACCTAAAAGTGGGTTTATCAGAAATTTTCAAATTCCTGTCTCCACTTGAATCATGGCTACTCTCATTAAAAGGAAAAGGGGGGGACTTTTCATACCTGAAACCAAGCTCCAAGGAGACACAAGGACTATTTAAACTAAAAGGCAGTAATATTATAGGAAAAAATAGCCACACATTTAGAAGGACATGGGCAAATTCCTTAGAGAAATGTAATTCTCAAAAATCTTTCCAAAATCAACACTGAAGGCAGCATTCTCACTGAGTTTAACAAGGCAGTGTGATAATATCAAAACAATGGCTATAGTAGGTCAAAACAATCTCATTCTTTGTCCTCTCTACAACATGATTGTATACTGAGAAGATTATAAAACACTCTAGTTATGCGGTGATACTTATGGAGACTCCGTATACAGCATCACAGAATGATTTGGGTTGGAAGGGTGTCATGAATGGGTGATTTAGAATGCTTAAGGAATCAAAGACAAAGGTATAAGCAAAAGTGGTTTTAATACGGTGTTGTAAAAGTGCGGCTTAACAAAGTTTGACGACAAGGTTCACTCTATTACTTACTGCATGGAAGAATCATGCAAAGGAAAATTGAGTTACACTCGAGTTAGACTGATTCACAGAGAGACCGGAGATGCAAAGAGTAAGGAAGACCCTTCTGTTGAGTCACAAGATTCAGAGTAGATCCCTTTGGTTTCTAAACTCCTGATGGACCTTAGGCGCAGATAGGTCCAATCTTAGTCTCAGACTTGGTCAACAGTTTATGCCTAGGGGATTGTACATGCAAAGTTTATATAATATTTCATTAGCATCAATTCAGCATGCAATCAAAGTTACCAAGACAAAATCAAAGTTACCATACTACAAGGTTATGCATGATATCGGTCACTTACCAAAGATTTGTCATTGGTAAGAGGTCTCTCTGCCTCGAGGAGCAACCTTGAGAGGTGTCCCAGCTCAACAGGAGATCACCGCCTTGCAGCCACACTGCCTAGCAGGGAGAGCTCAAAGAAAGCTCACTTAGGCTGTCATATTTTTAGGATAAAGTGGTTGGCTTGTAGTCAAATTACATGCAATAGAAAAGGTATGCGAGAGACTCCTTGTACCCACAACTTCCTTTGTTACTTGATAAATGAGCCTTGGAAAAGCCATCCGCTATTCATGTGTTAATCACATGATCAGTGTTCCAAGCTTACATGCATTGATGGTCACTGTGTCACTCTGCTCCTTTGTGGGTTTTCAAAAAACAGATTGAAACTAGAGGGGTTCACAGCCTGGCTATGGCTCAGACTTTTACCTCTTCAGGAGCCTGCACGAAACCACCACCTGTCTGGTCAAGGGGTCGAGGGCATCCATCACAAAGTGACCTTCAAAGATCATCTAGTCCAACACACTGGCCATGGGCAGGGACATCTTCCACTAGATTAGGTTGATCAAAGCCTCGTACAACCTGACCTTGAACACTTCCAAGGATGGGGCATCTACAACTTCTCTGGGAAACCTGTTACAGTGTCTCACCACCCTCATAGTAAAAATTTTCTTCCTTATGTCCAATCTAGACCAATTCTCTTTCAGTTTAAAACCGTTGCCCCTTGTCCTAGCACTACAGGCCTTGATAAAAAGTCTTTCTGCATCTTTCTTATAACTCCCCTTTATATATCAAAAGGCCACAATAAGGTCCCCCTTAAGGCTTTTCTTCTCCAGGCTGAACAACTCCAACTCTCTCAACCTTTCTTCATGGGAGAGGTATTCCATCCTTCTGACCATTTTTGTGGACCTCCTCTTGACCATCTCTACTAGGTCCATGTCTTTCTTGTACTGGGGACCCCACAACTGGAAGCAGTACACCAGGTAGGGTCTCACAAGAACAGAGGAGCAGGAGAATATCTTCCTTTGACCTGCTGGCCACGCTTCCGGATAGGATACAGTTGCCCTTCTGGGCTGCAATCACACATTTCTGGCTCATGTCCAATTTTTCATCCACCAGTATCCCCAAAGCGTTCTCCACAGGGCTGCTCTCAATCCATTCCTCCCCACATCTGTACTGATATTGGGGATTGCCCTGCCCCAGGTGCGCGACCTTGCACTTGGCCTTATTGAACTTCATGAGGTTCACATGGGCCCATTTCTCAAGCCTGTCAAGGTCCCTCTGGTTGACATCCCTGCCTTCAACCATATCAACTACACTACTCAGCTTGGTGTCATGCGCAAACTTGCTGAGGGTATACTGAATTGCACCCATTTTTAAAAAGGGTAAAAAGGAGGACCCTGGGAACTACTGACCTGTCAGCCTCACCTCTGTGCCTGGGAAGATCATGGAACAGATCCTCCTAGAAGCTATGCTAAGGCACATGGAGGACAGGGAGGTGATTCGAGACAGCCGGCATGGCTTCACCAAGGGCAAGTCCTGCCTGACCAACCTAGTGGCCTTCCATGATGGAGTGACTACATCAGTGGACAAGGGAAGAGCTACAGATGTCATCTGTCTGGACTTCTGTAAGGCCTTTGACACGGTCCTCCACAATATCCTTCTCTCTAAATTGGAAGGATATGGATTTGATGGGCAGTGGATAGCTAATTGGCTGGATGGTTGCATCCAGAGGGTAGTGGCTCGATGTCCAGATGGAGACCAGTGACAAGTGGTGTCCCTCAGGGGTCTGTACTGGGGCCAGTGCTGATTAATTTCTTCATCAATGACATAGTGGGATCAAGCGCACCCTCAGCAAGTTTGCAGATGACACCAAGTTGAGCGGTGCAGTTGACGCGCCTGAGGGACGGGATGCCATCCAGAGGGACCTGGACAAGCTTAAGAAGTGGGCCTGTGTGAATCTCATGAGGTTCAACAAGGACAAGTGTAAGGTCCTGCACCTGCGTCGGGGCAACCCCCAGTATCAGTACAGGCTGGGGGATGAAGGGATTGAGAGCAGCCCTGCCGAGAAAGACTTGGGGGTACTGACAGATGAAAAGCTGGACATGAGCCAGCAATGTGTGCCCAGAAAGCTAACCGTATCCTGGGCTGCATCAAAAGAAGCGTGGCCAGCAGGTCGAGGGAGGTGATTCTGCCCTTCTACTCTGCTCTGGTGAGACCCCACCTGGAGTACTGCATCCAGCTCTGGAGTCCTCAGCACAGGAAAGACATGGAACTGTTGGAGCGGGTCCAGAGGAGGGCTACAAAGATGATCAGAGGGATGGAACACCTCTGCTATGAGGAAAGGCTGAAAGAGCTGGGGTTGTTCAGCCTGGAGAAGAGAAGGCTGCAGGCAGACCTTATTGCAGCCTTCCAGTACTTAAAGGGGGCTTATAAGAAAGATGGGAATAGTCTTTTTAGCACGGCCAGTAGCGATAGAACAGAGGTAATGGTTTTAAACTAAAGGAGGGTAGATTTAGACTGCACACAAGGAAGAAATTTTTCATGATGAGGGTGGTGAAACACTGGAATGGGTTGCCCAGAGAGGTGGTAGATGCCCTGTCCTTGGAAACATTGAAGGACAGGCTGGATGGGGCTCTGAGCAACCTGATCTAGTTGATGATGTCCCTGCCAATTGCAGGGGTGATGAACTAGATGACCTTTAAAGGTCCCTTCCATCCCAAAGCATTCTATGATTCTATGATTCTATGAATCCCATTATCTATGTGATTGATGAAGATATTAAGTAATATTGGTCCCAGTATGGACCCTTGAGGGACACCACTCATTACTGGTTTCCTTTTGGACATTGAGCCATTGACTGCAACTCTCTGGATGTTGCCATCCAGCCAATTCCTTATCCCTCTAGCAGTCCATGCATCAAATGCATATCCCTCCAATTTAGAGGCAAGGATGTTGTGGGAGATGGTACCATAGGCCTTACAGAAAGAAGTCCAGGTAGATGACATCAGTTACTCTTCCCGTGTCCACTGACACAGTCACGCCATTGTAGAAGGCCACTAGATTAGTCAGGCATGATTTGCCCTTGGTGAAACCATGTTGGCTGTCTCTAATCACCTCCTCATCTTCCATAAGCTTCATATCTCTGAATGGTATAAAGCATAACAGATTATATCAATCATATTAAACTCTTGATGTTCACAATGTGATAAAGAAAAGTATAAAAAAACCCAAATCAAACCAAACCAAAACACCAAACTTTTGTTGATCTTTTTTGTTACTTCCTACTTGGTAAATCAATCTCGTGTCCTCTATTAATTCCTCGGTGAGAAAGTCTTGCTGTTTCTATATATCCTCATTCTGTTTCTCCTCATAAGTCATTATTTGTCCAGGACTTCCTACTCTTATGTAGTCTCAGTTTTTAGAGAAATTGCTTCATGCCTTTGTCATTCTTGTTGTATTGCATACTTTTAAAAAAAAGTTACACAGGATATTAGATGAAAATATAGAACAAATTTACCGAGTAAGTCACTGGCATAGTCTGTCCCCTCCGATAAATTTGTAGCTCAGAGACACCATAAGCCGCAAGGAGCACCTCTCTCCTAAGTAGCCCACAATAGATTTCTTTCCCATATGCTTATCAATTTGCTTCCTCAGCCCCTCTGAATTTCAGACACTCACAGTGTCCTGGGGCAGGGACTTCCCCAGCTTACTATCATGGTCTGTGGCAAAGTTTCACCTTCCATTTCCTCGGTGCCTGCCACTACATTGCGTCAGGATGGAGGTAGGGCACAGCCACATAACAGGGCGAACTATCACTCCTCTTTCCCACCCACCTGGGGCCACATAACTGCACCCCTCCACACTTGCCCCTTTTCCATCCTAGGAGCTCCAGTGTGCTGAGCTGATGTGCCTACAGAGTCCTTTTCTTCCCTTCTAATCCTGATTGCCCTCCTCTTTGTGGTTTCCAGCCCTGTGCTATGCGTTCGGGTTAGGTGGAGGCTGACTGGAAAATACACATCACCTTTCGTATGTTGCTGCAACTTCCTGAGCACTGGTCATGTTTGGGTTAGACAAAGAAGCCATAACTCCAAGATGTCTATTTTGGAGTGGAAATACCCATTTCCAGGCCTGGCACCACACAATTGAAGCTGGTGGCATGTGTACATTATCATACCGGAGCTAGGAGCAAAGAAATTCACTGCTGTCTCTCCAGGCCACTCAGTACTGAGAAGTCCCTCTGCATCTCTTCACAGGTGGCTACTGTTTCCATCCACCACATTTTGTCACCATCCCCTAGTAAGTTTTGTTCATTGGTCTGTCACCTCCTTTTCCAATTCATTAGTTCAGGTCACAGAACAGGTCACCATTCACCTCCCACTGTGGGGAACCCTCAATATTTATTCCTCGCCTTTGTTTCCAAAGCAGTATCCACCCACTAGCCCATGGGATGACCTTCCCTTCTATCTCATCATATCTTGGTTTCTTTAAGAGCCTAAGAACTATGTAAAATGCCATGGTGAAATCCAGCTAGATGATTTTGAGCAAATATCCCATGTTGAATATCTCCCAAACAGAACTTCTAGGTTTATGGAGCATGACTTTTGCCTGCCAAAGCTGTACTGGCTTTTCTTTTTTCTTTCTTTTTTTTTCAATTTTTTTCCTGATTTGTATTTTTTTTTAATTACAATTTCTTGTATTTGTCTTCCATGTATAGCAGAATTCTAGCCTAGTGTTTCCTTTATCATTCTGGAAACTTGTCATATTTTTGTCTGTTTTCAAGAATTGGACTAGATTTCAGCTATGTTGTTAAGATTTATTGTGTGTGTTATTTAAGCAGACCAGACCTCCTTTTTGCTGTTATTCATGTTTATTTCTAGATGGAATATGTTTTCTCCAAGATACCAATTTAATGACCTTAATGTCTTTATATGTCTAGACTGAAAATATTTTACACCTTAAAAGTAATTTTGTTACTCTTTCTAATTATTCACATTGTTCCATTTTTTGAGGTTAAACAATACTGCAGGGGAGAGAGAGAAAGAGAGCGTGCACGTGCTACTACAATGCTTCTGCAGTAGCTTTTATATATATATATATGTTGCTAGAAAGCTGCTGGATTTGAGATCCTGTAACATTCTGAAGCCTGTCCTGCGCACAGGACAGGCCTAAGTCAAGACCTGTTTATTGTCTTTTTGGCTGTCTGACTAAATCACCCAGGAAGCAGTCAATTTTTAGGTATAAGCTTTTCTTAATACACAGCATTGCTCTTGCACTGACATACCTAATCTAACATTATAAACACATTAGTCAATGGTCTCAGAACCAGATTTTCAATTTTACAGCTTTTTTTCCAGCAGAATTCCACCATTGTGTTTAAATAAATGTATGTTTGATCATGGCTTTTATATTTATTGTCATATGTCCCACTTAAATGGGACTTTATGGAGACTGCTTTTTATTTTTTTTTATCTGAAATTTGAGAACGTATGTTTTATTCTTTATTGTAACCAGCAATTTGTATTGCTGTTCCATTCTGTTTAGATGGAGGCCATCTATCCCACATGTGTTTCATATTCCTAATAAATCTTAATTCTTCACTCATACAGCATTTGAACTATTCTTTGAGACTGTCTCACAGTGTCTCCCTCTGATGCCCCATATGTCCTGCAAGTATTTCTGATAATGCTGCTATAAATAACCTGTTCTATAAACTGTCATCTAAATTCTTATGAGTTTGTTCACAGGATTTCTCCTGTTTCTTCTAAGATATGTCTGTGATAGTTAGAAGTCTGATACCAGGAAAGCACTAAGTCAATTCCTACTATTCAAATTTCTTTTGTTATTGATGTAGGACACCCTGTCTCATTTAATAAAACTATTAATATTTAAAAACTTATACCGCAGTTTAAACATTAAAATTTCTACCTCACTGGACTTTTATACTGATAACTTTGTTTTAGACTTCTGACTTGCACTTCACACCCAAATTAATAATAGCAGTAAATATCGTGTGTTCATTTTTATAGTTCTGACTAGATAAATATTAAGGAATGTTCTTCTCTAGTTTCACAGCTGATTCAATTCAGCTGTTTCATAACTGATTTGGTTATACAAACAGATATTTTATCTAAAGAATTATGGTTTCTGTTCCTTATTAAAAACAATTCCGCAGAGCGTTGCTTATGCTACCATGTTCTGTGTTGTGTAGAATGAAACAACGGTTTTAAACGTGTGCTTTAATTTTACGGAGGTGCTTATATTTTGACTATATCTTGTTATTACAAAATGGTTGTTCTAAAGTTTTGGCATGAAAAATCTGTACTGAAAGACTAGGCCTCTTGTTCAAAACATGTTTCAGTGATATTAGCATAAACACTTATTTTGCTACTTTACAGGCACCTAAAAGATAACATCTTCCAATTTCTCTCTTCCCCTTGTAATGATGTACACTGTAGACCATCTCCTGATTATAACCTGTTCCTGGCACAGAATTTTCCTCCTCTGACATCTTTGATACTTCCCCACAAATCATCTTCTGTAGCTACGGAGTGTTTCACCCTCTCCACACTGATGAATCTGTGTGAAATCTGTTAACCTTTAAGCATCTGAGTTACAGAGTTACAGATATGCACACCTTCAGGAGAAGAACACTTTTTTTGTTAGGCTGTAATTCACATTTAACTTGAGTTAAATTAAGATAACAGGCACGTAAGAGCACTTATGACATCAAAATATGTGATAAGCTGATATATTTATAAAAGACATGAAAAAATAGGAGGAAAAGCACTCCATCTATTTACACTTGATTTAAATCTTTAAAGTCTCTTATTCTCTTGAAGCCAACTAGTTTATGATAAATGCTTTTCTGACACACATCCCATCAGGGATCCTGTCTTTCTATGTATCCCATGTCTCAGATGATACCAGATACACTTTTCTCTTACAGGAGAAAATAAGTTTTCACAGTTTACCTTGTTTTTGGAGTCCTCTAAAAAGAACATAGAGATATAATTTAACACTTTGCTGCCAACCTAGTGTATTTCTTTTCTCCCCCAAACATATTTGTTTCTAAATCTTTTGGGAGAGAGAGCTGTGTCAAGACCCAATTAAATCTTGTTTCATGCTTTTAAGTATAAAAAGAATGTTTCTTTGTCAGAACAGATGTCAGCTTCTGATCTTGATTTGCATTTAACAGTTCCTTCACTCAACAGGTGGTCCTTCATAAGCAACTCATGCTGTACCTTTCAGTATAAAGTGTCTACATTCACTGTATTTTATATTGGTCTGTACATTAAGTGCATTTGTAACAAGCTTTTAAATGGATTTGATACATGTAGGCTATTTATGCAGAGTACATAAAATCAACACTGGGGCTTTCTTGAGCCATATATAGTACCTCTGTATTTAAGAAGCCTTGAAGTAGAAAACTCACTAAGTTCCTG
Source organism: Theristicus caerulescens (assembly GCA_020745775.1). Lineage (NCBI taxonomy): Eukaryota > Metazoa > Chordata > Aves > Pelecaniformes > Threskiornithidae > Theristicus > Theristicus caerulescens. Next base: position 48,796,462 of record CM036560.1, on the reverse strand, counting down.
GAAAAAGATTTAGAATAGGTGCTTTTAAAAGACATCTAGTCATTTTCAATGTCGTAGGTGATTGTTTTTCCTTTGCATTCCTTTCATGATATGACTGTTGTCTGTTTATATCTGACTTCTTTTACAAAATCAGAGACACACAAACAGAATCTAAAAATGTAGTAACCTTACCCTTTGGATATGTTAGAATGTCAAAATACACACCTAGTCAAAATTTACAAGACCAGATTCTGCTAAACTTTTAAATTCAGAATTAAACCTTTTAAAAACTACTACTTTAAATAAAAAAATCCATGAGTCCTTGAGATGTTAAAGGCATAAGTATCTAAAATGGACTTTAGACATGTATTTCCCTAGGCTTCTGAGTATGCATATTAGTTCCTGCTGGAAATGGGAACTTCTATTGATTTTCCTTAGGTTGCCACTGATGTTTCATTTAAAGATCTTTTTCCTTGAACATATGAAAAAATTGTTTGACTGGCTATGTTTACATTTTGAAATTTCTATTTTCTGGAATGAGAATGAGTTCAGATTCTATTGTAAAATTACTCTATCATGAATGACTGGGCAAAACATAATGGATCTTGTTTATCTAGGTCTTGCAGGCTTCTGTGGAGTATGTCATATTTAGAATTTCTGTGAGAGGCTCACACCCGTTTGACACCACTATTGTGTCATCAAGGACTTTAGAATGCCACAGACCAGCCTGGATATAGCACAGCTTTAAGTAAATTATCACAGCCAAAAACATTTAAGTCATATACATCCTTAAAATGCTGCTACTCCTTTTGTATAACATTGCAGTGCATTCTGAGCAGGAATAATCTTATTCCAAACAGAATAGTGCAGGTGAGATGGACTGTGCATACTGAGCCCTCTGACAACCCAGCTGCACTGTATACTGTATCCTCTAACCTTTGGGTAAGCTTTCATTTTTCTGTCTCTGACATTTTTTAGGTAATATTTAAAATCATTCATTATAAATGGTGGCCACACTACACACAGAATGTTACATCCAGATTTTTTTCGTGCAAACATAAATGATCTTGTCATCTTTGTATGTTGGGGGAAAAAAATTACAAGACAGGCTGGCTGTTTCACAAGAAATTTAGACAGAAATATCTTTGGGAAATGACATATTTAATAAACATGTAAATAAAATGTCATTGTACTTCTAAGACAAATCTCTGAGCATTCTTCTCATAGATATCTTATTGAAAGAGCAAAGGGTAATTTAGCAAATCTGAGAATCAAAGGCATCATTTTGTTTAAATCTCTACATGTTCTTTCATTCCAAAGGCTGTTTAAAATTTCAGTGTTCATTCAGAAACTCAGATACCAAAATGCTCTGATTTATTTGCATATGCTGTTCTCATTTGTTCTGAAATACAGAGGATGCTACTGCATGCAGCAATAGCCTCTTACTTAGGTAGCTGCATCATAGTAAAGCTCTTGGGCAGAGGTCAGCCAGGCTTGAGCAAGCACCACTGCCTCATGTGCACCCTCAGCATTTTGTGAACTCATATGTTTTCCCCAGGCCTTCAGAAAAAAGATCTGGACAGCAGCATGAACACCATTCAAGCTGGCAAGGAAAAGACTTTGCAAGGTTTTCCTCAGAAAATAAAAAGATTTTGCAAGACAATGGCAAATATTTATTTTCTTTTTTTCTCATTTATAATCTAGTCCCTTCAGCCTTGTTGTGACCATTTTAATAAGAAAGAGGAATACACTGTTTTCTTAAATACATGGTGGGAGCCCAGTGTGAGAGGAGCTGAAAAGTGTTCTGATCAAAACTTGAAATGAAAACCAGAGATATTTGAAGTTTGATACATTTAATCTTCCTTTTACTCCTTAAGCAAAAAAGAATAATAAATAGCTGTTTTCTTTACCACAATTATGTAAGCAGAAATAGGCAAACTCTAGCCCTAATTCACAGACAAGTCACAAAAAAGAAAAGCTAAATAGGTTAGATGAACAGGGAAACAAACAAAAGCAGCTACTCACTCTTGCATGTGAATGAAAATGCAAATAGAAGTCCAACATAATTTGGAATGTCCGAACTACTCTACTGAGTGTTAGATGTACAGTTACCAACCCCATGGGCAAGTGCATGTTCCCAAGATTCTAGCACCTCACTCAGTCCCTGGTGAATACATCTAAATCATGGATTAGCACGTACAAAGAGACAAGCACCAGGTTTTGACTGTTCACATGTTCATATCATGCCTTTAATGGCAATGAAGTTAACACTAAAGCCTAGGCACATACTGGGCAAGCACAGAAAACTAACTGCCAGGTGACCTTGGTGTGCTCTCGATGATGCTCTGGTGCACGTTTCCAGTCTCGGTTACATCAGGAGATAAACCACTTTGAGGGGACCAGTAGTGCCCACAAGTGAATACTACCAGACCCCAAGAAAAGATGAAAGTCATATTTGCACCAGAAAAAAACCCTCCCATATTATAAATCACTAAGGTTAGATGAACCAGAATGGTCTCTTGTAGTCACAGTGAACTACTAGAAGAAAACAGAGTGAGAGAGAGAATTTCTCCTGGGATTTTCAAGGCCATAACAAACTGTCCAGCATCTACTATATTGCTACATTAAAGCTGTTTTGGCACAGGAGGACATCCAGGTGGCAAAAGGAGAAATTATGTGAGACCTCCTCACCAAACCATGCATACGTGTCTTCTCACACTAGGAAGGTAACTTCATGTGTTAATATTTTTACTGATCAGAAAAAAAAAATAAAATTAATAGTTCTAGTGATACACAGTTGGAGGAATGGTTATAGAGATAGATTGTTAACCAGAGAGTACTACACAGTGACTTGCTTGTTAGATATAAATATTCTGATTTCACAGGGTATAGAGATACCCTCTTTGGAATTGCAAATGAAGAGTTAATACACACAGTTTGTATGTGTATCAGTGACATAGGTATGGAAATAAGAGGGATTATGGCACTTAGGTTAAAAACCAAGATCTGCATATAACATTCATTACGATGTTCTGTACACAGTAACCAGCAAAAAGCGGAGTCTAACTCCTGACATCCCAAAAAAAGTAAAGTTTTGAATAGGCAAGCATTTAGGATACAGGAGAGCTGCACAGCACTAATGGGCTTAATTTAAAATAAAATTGGAGAATGCGACTAACATGCGAAATTCAAAAGGTGATGGAAAAGATTATAAACGTGAGTATTTGAATTGTGATTGTGGGGAACAGCCAGAGGGCACAAAAGAGCGTAGAGTTTGTCAGGGTACTTTCAAAGACTGTCACAACTCTCCATGGGTAGGAGGGACAGCTATATGAGAAGGGAAGGAAATGGACTCTGCAGGAAGTCCCTGCACTGTAAGTGTCTGAAATTCAGAGGGGCTGAGGAAGCAAATTGATAAGCATATGGGAAAGAAATTTAGTTGGGCTACTTATGAGAGGAGTACTGCTTGTGGCTCACGGTGTCTGTGAGCCACAAATCTCTGAGAAGGGACAGACTATGCCAGGAATTACAGCTGCATGTTTGCTCTTTTCTTATGCACCTGTCATTTTCCTTACGTATCTGCCACTCGTCACTTTCAGAGATTAAACACTAGGATATCTACCTGATTAAATGGGTTTGATCTTTTCTATTTGTTTTGTCAAGGGTGAACACTGTGTAAATCATACATTTCTACTTGTTGTGTATCATCTCTCATAAACCTGAAGAACAGTTTTGTTGAAGGTTGCTAGGATCACAAGATGCTATGAAAAGTGACATGTCTGTTGTCTTCTGAGAGAAATTACTGTTTGATCCTCTCTAAACAACACTTATGGGAGTTGCCACACAAACCAGTCTGAACTCCAGTGACTCCAGAAGTACTTGTGTTAAGGCTAAGGCTTGAAAGTGCTTTATAAGGACAAAAGTGGCTAGAACATAAACTTTTGCCATCCTCTACAGGGACAATAATACCTACTACAGAAGTCAGGAAATGTATCTGGCTTCTTCTGTATCCCTCAGATGATTCTTTTGTACCTTTGTGTTAAAAGTAAGACTGGGGAGTTCAAAATATTGTTTTTAAAATGCTGGAACATGCAAAAAGAAAAAAAAAAGAAGTATTACATTATAGAACTGTCAGCTTTCTCCTTAATGTTCCTGGTGTTAATCAGGATTCTTTCCTCTTTCTTCAATGACTATGCTTAAATTCTCTTTACGCCATCTACAATCTCATAGCCCATGCTGAGTCAAAAATAGGATAATTTACTGAGATTCTGACAGTAATCTTGCACTTTGTACATCAGTGACGCTTAAGAAATGTCCAAACTATGTAGAAACCCACAGAAGGAATGGACTTTCCTTTGGTGTTAAAGAGTGTATATTTTGAAAACTGTTGTAATTGAGCCTTTACCACAGTGTGAAAGGGTATTAAAGAAAAAAATCAGCATAAATCTTAGGATGAATTTTCCAGTTCATAGCTGGGTAACAGGAGAATCTTTTTATTTCTTAATTGCATTATTCAACTGAATCATTACTAAAATAAAATTATCCTGGAACTTTATGGTACCATTTTTGCATAGTTCAAGCCCTACAGCATTTATTTTCCAAATTCTGACCCTGAAGTAAAGATTTAAGAGAGAAAAAGTGCTTACAAAATCAAATAGAATAAAAGTTTCAACCTCAATAAATCTGAGGCTATTGAAATGCTATTGATCTATTACAAAATGTTGTCATAACTTGCCATATGAATGCCTTTCCCAACCTTGCCAAAATCTGCTTTTGGAATATATATAGCAAAATCTTCCTCGTAAAATAAATTTTAAAATAATAATGAAATAAACATAATGATATTTTCCTCAAAACTTAAGCAATTTTTTTCCCTAGGTAACAGTTTAAATTAAAAAGTCATGTTCCTTATAGATGTTTCATTTATTTGTGGATTTTTTTTCATAAGCTGTTTCCAAAGTTTTGGTTTGTCTTCATGTAAGAGAGAGAAGCAAATCCAAAATCAAGCTGTTTAAGCATTCCACTTTGGCAATAAACTGATTGTTAGTGGGGTTACAGTGATAGCTAGATAGCTATCCTTTTGAGTGCTTTAGTTCCCTATAAGATTAATTCAGAACATATGGCTGACTTGAGCCCCTCACTGTTAGGTGATGGCAATGTTGTAGGATATTATAAGAAAATATAGCAGGCTGAATAAGGAGATGACCACAGGCTTTTCTGAATGCTCTGTGAACCTGTGGGTGCACAACTGCAGTTAAATGATGGTAGGTTACTATGCTTTGCAAACCAATTGGATGTCTTGATATCCCTGATTTGATATCCTTTGATAAAAGACTGCTATTCAACTTTCCAGAATAAAACTTGGTTTATGAAGATGGAATAAATTTTAACTTTAGCATTACATATATGAAAAATAAGACATGAAGGGCAGGTTTCCTGTTTTAAGAAACTTGTATAAGATTTTTCCAATAATATGCCTTGCTGGAGTTGAAATGTCCTGCCATGTGGAAATAATATTTTTTTTTTTTTAAATACAGGATTTCTGCTTAGAACTGATTACCCACTTGGGGCTACCCACTTGGTGGACTTGGCAGTGTTAGGTTTACAGTTGGACTCGATGATCTTAAGGGACTTTTCCAACCTAAATGATTCTATGATTCTATGATGTGAAGAACAAACCGTTGCACTTTCTTTCATTGGGTATCTATTTCTCCTTAGAATGTTTACATTTGAACTTGATTCTATAAAACTATCTTTGAATTTCATTCCCTAACTTTTTTCCACCATTATTGCAATTGGACTTTCAAGGGTCTCTGTCCAATTCCATGGTGTAACACATATATGTAACAGGAAAAAAAATGTTTCAGAAAGAGAATATTTTTTAAAATATGAATTACTAGCATATGAAAAGTTGCTGAAAAGGTGAAATGCTGCTTATATAGAAGTGAGAAATGATTTATTTTTCATATAGAAAAAGAAAAACAGATCTCTCCAAGTCATGTACAAATTTCAGTTTCTACACTGTCAACAATCAATTGGCCCCAGCAGAAAAAAAACCCACCAAACAACACTTGACATAAGACAAAAAAAATCCATTATTTTTTATTGTGATTTATACCTACACTGTAATTACTATTACTCACTGCAAGGAGGATTTTGTCAATATTTTAAGCATGTTATTTAGACTTCCCAGTGCATTTTAAACCCATTTTAGTTTGTCTGCTTGTACCACATATATACTGCTTGCATCACTAAAAGGAAAAACTATTATGTAAAGTGTTTTTAAAGTGCTTCCTCTCAAACCAAGACACATTTTTTTTAAGTTATATAGAGTTAGTGACTGTGACACATTACACTTTGGAAAAGTACATTCAGTAATTGTATGCCATATGGAGCCTAGCTCAACTAGTGTTTCTAAGTCCAATAATTTTTAAGCATTGTTTGTATATATTCCTCATCTAGCACTTTAGTTCAGACTGTTCATAAGCCTCTGTGGTCTAAAAAGTGAATAAACCTGCATCAGTTGCCAGAAGCATATAGGTCAGACTAATTCTAGGGCATCTTAGTTATTTGTGTGTTAGAGAGTAAACTTGCCAATGTTTCGTAAGTTTTGCTTTCTGGTAACTTATTTCTCCATTCAGATTTTAAAAGATTAGCTACTTCAATGAATTTCACGTGTAACAAATGTGCCATTTGACTTTTTCTATATTTTTGGAGGAACTGCTGTATATCATTTACTTTTATATAAATGTTTTTCTGATAAGAAAAGTTTCTGGCAGGTATTGTGCTTGGTGTTAATCCAGACCCAGAGTGTGCTTTTGTAGTGGATCCATTTTCATCTCCACTTACTGGGTTGCTGTTCATGAAGGGTGGGCTTTGTGCAGGTGAACAGATTCCTTTTGAATGAAACCAGACAGTAAGATCTAATCAGGAGTGTCTCTAATGGGAACAAATGGATCAATTACTGAGCACAATCTTCCAGAATGTACTAGCACACATGTGCTAACAGAAGGTTTTGGAAACATCAGGCTGTACAGCCCACACTATGGAGTACCTCTTGTGCTGTATAAAACATGACTCATACATCTTTATATTTGCTATTGCACCCAATTTCCTTAGTGACTCCTCTTGCTCTTTCATCATCTATCCAGCCTTCCTCTTGTCTCAATATTCTTTTTTTTCTTTACATGCCCTACCTTCAATTGCCCCTTTTTCAGGAGACCAGTTGTCCCTGGTACCCTGTTTTGGTGTCTCAGAAGATACAGTGTGGTGCTACTCAGAACTCCAAAGAAATGGCACAGGTCATCAATCTTTGCCAAAAGAGGGACAAAAACTAAAGGCATTGTTGTGCAGCTACATTCCTCTTGTCTTATTTAATCTCAGTGTTCAGAGTATTCCTTACACTGAAAGCACAGGTGAGTGCTATTCTAGGTGTCCTGACTCCTTGCATATTGTGTGGACATCTGAGCATATAGCTCCTGAGAAAACTGGGTCCTTGCTCTTCTGGTCTGGATAGAAAGTCTCATCATATCTTCACAGAGTCTGTGCAGGACACATCTGGCACCCATAATTAAGAAGATGTTGAGGATGTTGGTGTCTGATCTGTTATGTAAAGCCATTTTGCACTCAGACAACCAAAACCATGTTTTACAACCATGTGGCATGCAAATAACGTCACGACACAGGCTATCATTACCTGACTACAGCCAGTGGTGTTGGAGTATTGTGTCTCTGACACAATATCTGAGTCCTTTGAATGCCCGTCTTGCTGAGAAAGGTGTCAGCATCCCCTTTCAGTCTGGGGCAGAGTAACAGAACTCAGCTGTTATGCATCCTTCCTGGGAAGCCTCCCAGATTGTGGTTTATGCAATCATGAATATCCTGGAGTAGGCACAACAGTGAAATTTGGAGCTTGTCACCACCACCCACACACCAGGAAAGCACAGAGAAGAGAGATTCATATGTTGCCCATATCCAGATGGTCTTATCAATATTTCTCATGTGCACTATCAGGGAGAAAACTTGAAAGGTGTCCTCTCCAACTGATCAGCCCTTAATTGATGGCTATTGAGGGATTATGAGCTCCACTTAGGCACTGTCTTCTCTACATTCAAAAGCTCCTGAAAAGTCCTCTATTTAAAGTAACGTGCAAAATTGTATAAAAACACCTATAGCAGAAGGCTTCAGCTATGCCCTTCTGCATTTGAAGATTCTGCAGCTGGTGCAGGCTGTCTCCCTGCCAAAGAGGATGAAATCACACCAGCCTGCTGATGAAGTTGTCTCCAGGGTTCAGAGTCTCTGGTCATCCAAGGGCCAAATCTGTTAGCGAGGCAAAGGCTGTCAAAAAATCACTATCTGTATCTTTCACTTCAGTCAAAAGTACATAATCACAATAGCAAAGTCACCATTTCATGCCCCTTCCCCTCTCACAGAAATTCGTGCACACACAATGGAATTTGTTTCGACAATGACGGGTCTCAGAAGTAGGAGGAGGTTCAGGTAACAGGATCAGTGATATAAATTATAAATGAACAGAAACAAGCTGGAAATAAATATGGAAACAGAAATAACGTTTTCACCCATGTGTAAAACCTTACATGAGTACAAGTATCAGTAGAAGTGTTAAATGAATGAATAGCATGATGTAGCTCATTAAAGGACACACAGTCCAGAAAAAAAAACATTGGTGGAGCAGCTGTCCTTCCTCCTTCTTCGAACCATGTATGTAGTGAGGATGTTCAGGCTAGGAGCCCATGCTAACTATAGTCCAAAGTAGACATACTGAGATGAGGGGTCCTCTGCATCAGCTATTGTTAGTCAACTCCTATTGTGGATCAACAGTTATCAATACTACTTGGTATTTTCCACATAGCCTTTGGCTTTCCTTCATTATTGGAGCTCCAGCTAGACTCACCCAGGTCGATTTTAACCATGCTCTTTTCTCATGGTTTGCATTTTCTGCCACATCCGCAGTCCTCAGGCATGGATTTATATGTAGTTACTCCTTGTCTTTTGTATCATGAAATTCTGGAAAAAATGCCACAATTTGTGTGAATGTTCCGGTGGTCGTCTCCTTTCCAGGCACCCTTTCCAGCTTCACATTTCCACCCTTGTCCTCTCTTCTGCTCTAGTTCACACTCATGTGATTCCTGATGCCCAACTGAACAGAGGCTGGGAAATGGGTGTTTGAGAGAGTGTGTGTGCCTACATGCACATATATAAGGGAAAAGGTAGGTTGAGGTGAGATAAACTGCAGTTAGAAATCTTTTTCATTGATTTACAATATGATTTAGAAGCATAAAAGGAAGAAGGAAGCAGAAATATATATATTTTTTTTTCTTTTAGATAATTTTCTGATGTAGGCCTTTAAAAAAGGAATGTAGAGGGCAGGAATACAATTGACATAGCTGAAAATAGTTCAGGAAAAACTTTCTAGTCTGGGGTAAAAAAAGTAGAACATTTGTTGGAGAAAGAGACAAATGTTGTATGCTGGTAGTCTTGCCAAAATACATTAATGTAATGAAAGATAAAAGTAATCAGACTGATTACTGCATAAGAGGTTTCTCTCATTATGTACAAAGACCTGGAAGTAGTTATAGAACAGAGTCCTAATACCTAACACTAATATCACTTGGGTGTTTTAGAAACAACTAGGGAACGTAATGAGGAAATGAATGAAAAATATGTGTATCTAGAGGACATTTGTGGTGCTGCTGTTTCTCTAATTTATTTGGTTTTAGTTCTTTAAATAGCTCTTTCTGGCTTTCATTTATACTGTGGTCTGCTCCCCTTGTCTAGCGCAATGGATTACAACCTTTACAACACAAAAGGCCACACTGGTAACTTTTGAGGAAGCAGAGGGCTACAACTAATTTACGTATTCATTTACATGAAATGACTTGAAATTTGCATCAGCTTGGCTTCTTCCTTACTTTGCACTGGGAATAAATAAGATTTGTTTAAATCAACAATAACTTACCTTCTCATGCTTTCTGAACCATTTTATTTTATTTATTTTATTTTATTTTATTTTAATTGTTTATTTCTTTTATTTCCTTTCTATGTTGGACTTCAGTCGTCTAGGAGGGGGATATTTCAGACCAAGTCAGTTCAGAAAAAAGAAAAATGTCATCTACACTGGCAGGCTAAAATATGTACATAACATGATATACATTTTTCTCATACGGTAGTGTAGGTTTATTTTCACTGTTAGCATATGCTTGACAAATAAATAGTTTTACAGAACTGGTTATTTAGAGAGATTTTTTTATGTCTGTTAGAATGTAAAGAAAGGGGTTAAGAGTTGCTCTTTTCTAGGCAGTTCTACACAGTGTATACAACAGTGCTTCACATTCAGAGTCAATCTGCCTGCCTAAGTAGGATGTCTGAGAACACACCAACAACCTCTGCACTCCTGCAATGTAGCTCATCAAAAGAAGATTTTTTTTTTTAAAATGTGCTTGACCATATGTGCCTGTTGCCTCTTAACAAGTGTAGAAATGATCAAAAAATATTCCATTCTTTTTACCAGTCCTCCTGCAAAGTATCATGATTGTGTAATAAGGCATCTTTTTAATTTGGTTCTTCTAAAGAAAAAGAAAAAAATGTATTGAAATAATAATATATTTTAAATGCTTGTTTGTGCCTATCTGAGCTTATGTGTAATGAGTTACCACACAATTTTTCATATTATAGGTTTTTCGTAGAATATAATGTATTTTTAGTAGAAGACATTGTTATGTTAATGAAATAAATGATTTATTACAAAACTAAGCAATTTTAAAGCATTCACAAGGAAGTATACATGAAGAACCCTAAATAGTAGTTATATATGACTAGTCTTAATAGATGGTTATGGTTAATGATATAATTTCCAGTATTTTGTCTTGTGATTTTTTCTCTGTATTTCAGGCATTTTTACCGATAACTTTTGAGATCAGAAGACAACATTCAAGTGCATATACTTTTAATTAAAGTGCATATACTTTTTAAATATAAATACCTCTAGTGATATGACAGAACAGTGAAGGAGCTGTGGAAATCTTTTTGTCACTTTACTACCTATGATACTTGAAAATACTTGAAATGCAATTATTCAGAGCTAGTGTTAGATAGCTAAATGACTACCTGAAGCTGGTAAGGCAAGGTGTTTTCTTGAAACAGGTAAGAGAGCCTTGAAGAAATACCAAATTACCTTTGCATCTGACATTTCCCTGTATAAATTACAAAGGCCTTTGCAATCTCGCAATTATCTCATTTTGTTTCTATAATAAAATCAAGAAAGCAAAACTTGCAGTGAGATATATCCCAAAACATATATCTTTCCTTGATGGAATCCTGCTCTGTGCTTGTATATGAAAGCTGTTGTGGAAGGTTCATATAAATAATATGAAGTAGGTGGCTATTCTATTTGTATGTAAGTGTAGAAGTAAATGTAGACGTAGATGTACTTCTCAGTCTTACCCCAGTGATGTCTCGTGTACATCACTGACATATTTTTATTTCAGCATTTTTAACAAATGAGAAAAGGTTTACTATTAACAGACATAAAATGAAAAGAAAGCAATACATAGCTGTATTAACCAATTTTTTCAAGACTGAATGTACTTTTGGGTTTCACCTGGGGTCTTAGCCATGATATTTCAAAGCTCTGAGCATCAATATCTTGCTTTGATTGACTCAAAAGGAAGTTACTTAACACCTCAGAAGATTCATCATGACTACCCTCTACCAGGTATAATTATTAGAAATCTTCAATTTTAACACCGTACTTCCAACACGTATTCTTTTTCTTTATTTCACTACCCTATTGAAAGTTTTCTTTTCTCTTAGATTGGATCCAGTCTGTTCAGTGAAACTAATGTGAATAATTTAAATGCACTAAATTAATCTCCCTTGCACTAATGTCTTGCAGTCAAGGGTATTTGAAAAGAAAGAATTTGCTATTCTTATGATACTTTTTTATTACTGATTGTTTTTATACTTAAATATTAAAAGTTTGCAAATAAGAAAATCCCTGTAACTTCAGCTTGTGGCACCATTACTGGAAGGTTAATAAAATGATGTTGCAAAGGCTGCTCTTTTGTTAATGAGGTAATTTTTTTTCTTTTTTTTTTTCCTCCAGAAGAAGAGAAATCAGCTTAAAGGAAGGAGACTCTGTAACTGTGAATTCTGCATTTATTTAATTTTTTTTTACAATGAAAAAAAAAGCTTTAGATATTGGAAATTTTCATTAAGCTTTAAGGGGTCCCAAAGCCCTTCACTGGGTGGCCAAGAACATGAGTTTGATTTGCAGTCATAATTTGGACTTCTTTTTTTGTGTGATAGGATTGCCTACTACTCTTCTCATGTCATGGTTCAAAAGAGGCAAAAATAATTTGTTTGTTTAGGTTTTTTTCCCCAGTTTCTTTCTTCTGATGTGGGTGTATTTTTGTTTTGAGGAACATTGACATGACAATAGCCCTAGAACATGATAAAATAGAATTAAAACTAGAATAGAATTTAAAAAAACCAGAAATCCATGATCAGAATACTGACATAGGTACATATGTGAGCAGGTCTCTTTGAACAAGGTGTAAGGTCTAAACTTCAAGATGTAAACAGCTGAAAGAATAGTCTACAAAATTTTAGAAATATATCTGATCTATTCATGGCTTGCTAGGGAGACATAAGCATAACATGTTCTTAAGAACACATTTCTGTGTTACAAAAACCCCCTTAGTTATAGTCCATTAAAGTTTTTGTTCTTTTCCATCATCTGGCTTGCAGTGGGCAGCAGAGTGCACATTACTGTTTGATGAGGCCATCTTTTGAACAAAGTACAGTTATATGCTCCTTCTATAAATGTATTTGTATAAGCTTTGTCCTCTGAAAAGGATTCATAGAAAAGGTTCATTTCTAAATACCACCCAAAAATATCTACTATCTAGATTGGTACATGATTCATACATATTCTAGTGTATTTTTTTCTGTTTATTTCATTACATTTGGATGACTTGAAGAGAGTTATCTGTTACCAAATGACTTAATCAAATCTTTGAACATCATTTCTCTGTAAACGAGGGTGGGGAAAGTAAGGAAGGCAAGGTAGAAATTCTTACTTTTTGAATACTGTAACAAGTAGTCAGAACTTTCCTGCTTTCATTTTATGCACCCAACACTCATGTAGTATGAATCATAGTGGTTACATTGCTTACAGAAGAGCTGTATTGGATTATGTCAACTGATATGGGTCAATGACATTTTATTTTATTTTTGCTGTCATGCATCACATTACATTAGAATGCTAAATGTCTTTAGGCTAACTAAAGTGCCCTAAGCAAAATAAATATCTACTTTTTCTGGCAGCTCTCTTTCGTGCTTATTATTGTTTATATCTGCCTCTTTTAACATTGCTGATCACTCATCTTTCCTGGAGATCCACTTCTCTGAGACAGTTTCTGACTTTTTTTTAATTCTGACCTTTCCTTCACTGATATCTTCCAGTACTTCACAATTTCTATTGGTAAAATTGTGCTTCTTCCTTTGTTTTTCAAATGCTTTCTCTTCATTGAACTTGTGTTACACCAATAACTGGCTTTCTGCCACTGACACACTGATTCCTGATGCCACTTCACCTGTTTCCCTCTCTCTCTGCAAAGTGCCTGTCTATAACTATGTTCTAGTATCTCATCTTTATAATTTTTCTGACTATTCACATTGAAAAAAAATCTTCCGTATTATCTCATTCAAAAACAACATTATAGAAAACATAATATTCTTGTACTTCTCAGTACTAAAATAAAACATGTATTGAGCAATTTTGACCAATAAAATATGACATCTCACTGTAATTTTATCCTGGTGAAGCTTCCTTAATTCCTGTTGGATTAGGTTTCTAAAAATAAAATAGCATGATAGCACAGCAGCCTATAACACTGTTACTGTGGAAGGCCAAAACGACATCTAACACAGATCAATGGATGTCCTCTGAAGAGTTAGTAAAATTTAGGAAGATGTGTTTGTGGCATTCAAGAAATTCTTATTCTTATTCCTGTGCTCTGATCTGGCAAACAGACTCTCACCCTGAAAATGTTATAGAAGAGTTGGCCCAGCCACATTTACAGTCTTTTTTTGTCTGTCTAGACTTTGACCTTCAAAATGTCATATATACTCTTTAATACAGAGAATACTTTACGTGTGGTTCACACTTTGTATAACATGTTTTTATATAATCATTAAGAATACTTTTAATTTCTTTAACGTTTAGACTACATTTTAAAGGCAGGTTTTTGCATTGCACACAACTTAATCTTCAATATATTTCAATGTCTGCAGAAAACAAGAATCAGTCTTGGATGGAGTGAGCTACAAAATGTGATTCTGTTGTGAGATCTGCATAACAAAGCTTTAACTCAGAAGTAGTTACTGTAAAGCTCCTTCTGTATCAGAGAAAACAGTTAAGTGTTAGAGAGAGCGAAGCAGAACTCAGTAGTTTCCTAGTGAATGTTTTGTGTGATTATTGCCATCACCTCTCAGCATTCAGGGCTTCAATCCACTTCCATCCATTTTTTGCCAGAGTTAGTCCCTTATACTTCTCAGTGCTGTGTGTCTCTTTTATGTATCTTACCACAACATTTGAAGTTTTCAACTTTCACTAGAGAACTACTTGACTCATCTGTGTTTCCGCTATTCCTATCAGTCCATCATTATTTTTTTCCCTAAAGCTATTACACCTTTTAGTATTTCCATTGCTACTGTATATTTCAATATTTATTATTCTACAGGCAATGAGTACCATAGTGCCTAGAACAAACAGTATGAGTCTAACTCCTGTCCTGGAAGGATGCATTCTTGACCAAGCTAATTTTATTCACAGCCACTCTATTCTTCCTGAAGCTTGGTGATGGTTATTACTCTTGGCCTGACTCAAAGTACATTCAATTGTTCTTGTTCTTAAATTCTCCTTTATTTTCTAGGATTTTATTCAGTTTTTGAGTGTCTCTTCAGTTCATATGTTTCGGGATGTTTATAAGTGTCATTATATAATGCCTGTATTATGTATAAACTATAGCAAACTTTATTGCATGACGCTTATATGGCCTTATATGCCATGATTCTCTTTGGTACATGTATTTACACCACCAAAGTCTGATTCCTATTTCCCTTTGGGTGTAACTAGCTTGGGTTTGGACCACTTGTAGCCATGTTGTTTTTGTATATTCTACGTGACCATAAAGGCAATGCTAGCACAGTTACCACTTTCTGTAGTATTTGCAAACTAGGACCTCATTCTGCCTGTAGTATATTTGAGAAATTGTTTTTTTCATAAGTATTTTCCTTGCCTCAAATTAAATCAGATTCACTTAATTTAAGGCATAGCTTCTCCCTGATTCTCAGTTGGTTTTTTTGTTTGATATTTTCCCTACAATATCTTATTTCCAAATCCTTTCAGCAAGAACTTTCTCAGACCCCAGTATATCTGTCGTAATGATCAACTTATCCATTAGTCCTCCTATGCAATAGTCCTTCTAGAACTGAAAATGAGCCTGTACAACCCCTAATTGCCTTATTATGGTCCTTATCCCATCCTTAGAGACTGAAGAGCTGTTTGAAACCTGTCATGAGGATGCTGCTGCTGTGCTTAGAATGAGGAAATAGATATTCTAAAGGGCAGTACTTATTTAATGTAAAAAGAATGATGAACTACAAGGCACTTGAAAACTCATAGAGTGAACTTTACCTGTGTGGCAAAGCTAGCTCAAGGTGATTCCTGCTTTTCAATAGCTATGGTAGTAACACAACTTATACCTGTAGTTTTCTCTTTATTGGTTTTTTATTATTATTACTTGTAGTCAAGGTATTTTCTTTCCTGGCTCCTGATAGAAACATACTTACATAAATATTTTGCCTGGATATTCTTTAGTTGATGCAGTCATCCTTAATCTCCTACACAAAAATTAATCCTTCCTCTCTGCTATCTTCTGATATACCTTGAACACCTGTTCAGTGGCTCGGGTACTACATTACTTCAACAATATATGAACTTTTAGCTTTGATGCATGAATATGAAGTTCCTTGTCACAGACCAAAGACAAAACTTTATTTTCTACTTCACACATTGTTCCTATTATGTACTTCCTACAGATTTTTTTCCTTTATTTAACAAATTATTCAGTTTTCTTTCTGTAATATTGAGGAATCAATTAAAATACCTTGAACATTAAGAATTTAGATTTTTTCCATACTTCTAAAATTCCTTCCCCTTCAGTATTAAAAATGTGACAATCTCTATTAAAAATGCTTAGTTTTAATTTTTATCTGCTACTTCCTAATTTGTACAGGCTATGTGAAATAATTTTAGAAATAAATCAATGGACTCAGCTTCTATATAAGCTGGATAAAAAGCATAGAAGTTATGATTTTTTTCAAGATTGCTGACATCCAGATTCCTCATATCCATCTCTGATTTTACTTGGTTGCAGTTTCCTTTTGATAAGGAATCATTATATGTCTCCTTCCCGGATATCTTACTCCAGTTTTCTCTCTTCTGAACAGCCATTGCTCCTTTTGGACAAAAAATAGTCTCCAAAACTGAGCAGGTTGGAGCCTCAGCAGTTCCATGTCTTCCTCCTATTATATCTACAGCTATAGCTTCCCATCCGTCTGTTACTCTACAAGGTCACTCCTGTTACCTTAATGACCTGACTCTCCTGAAGAGGTTGTTCTCATGTATTATTATTATTATTACATATTCATTTCCTATATAACTGGCTTTTCTTTTACCTCCATATTTCAAGCTACAGATCTTTTGTATGATGTCAGCAAATATATCACGGTTTGTCCCTTTCTGGGGACACATTCTATTCCCATTCACTAATTCAACTTTCATGGGCAGTTGCCTTCAAGTATCATACATTGCAGATTGCTGTTCCTGCAATTTTAAAAGAATTTGAAATATTAGACCTACTTAATATACTGCCAATTTTGATGTTCAACAACAACAACAACCCCTACATTTTCAAGCATTGCTTGTGTTTTGCAAGAGAGGACTCATTATGTATTTTGAATTGAGTAGCTGCTCAGACGATTGAGGCTGTATCTCAGTTTTGTAATGGAGGATCACTCCAGTGCTTTATCTTTTTAGGAGTATTAGCACTACACGAGCTACTCTGTCTTGGCTGCAATGTGTTCATATACACTCATCTGCTAATGTTTTCCTACTGCTGTTTGAAACGTTGATTTAGAAGCTGGGCTGTTCATGCTTTAGCTCACTGGAGACTAGCAAACCCACTTACCTAAGACTGTTCATTTAAAACACTTTGTGCTATTCAAGGTAAAGAAGGAATACTTCTGCAGTAGCTGTTACACAAGCGAAAAAAAGAAATGTGGCCAAGAGATTTTGGGATTATTTTTTAAACTGGTAACAAATTTGTGATGCAGTGGAAAGACTCGGTGGAGTTGATGGCTATATGCCAGTTTTCAGAAATTAAACATTTGGAAGCAGAGTGGTGTATCTCAAGTGATGCCAAAAGGTACCTCATAAGAAATATCTTGAGCGACTCAGTGTTTTAGATTTCTTACAGGGAATAAGAAGTGACTTAAAGAGAAAGAAACCTCTGGATTCCAGATGAAATGTCTCATCCATCTTTATCTAATACAATCCTTAAATGACGAGGGACAGTAGAATTCTATGTGTGGACTAGCACCAGACATAGATCAATACCTATCCAAGAATAAACAACTATCATCCTATGGGTTGCCTGATACAAAGAGTTACATCCTAATGTTCAAAACCCTCACCTTAGAATAAGTGCCATTCTTTGACCTCTGTCAGAATAATTTTCTAGAATCTATGTATAGCATCATATGCTTTCCCCTGAGTGCCAAAATGTTAACAGGTTCTTTCATGGAGTAGGACACTGTCTGTCAAGACTTCTGTTACTAACATGTTCTACCCCTCATTTTTCATATGAGACAAATCAGTATTCCTCTTCATCGTTTGTGTCTGTGTATACCTACATTATTAATTATATCAGCAGACCTCTGGGAACAAGTCTTGTTAATTAACTTCCTTTCCCTCTGCTGACTACTTGCCAGTGCAAAGTACAGACTGCTGAAGAAATTAAACCCTGATTGGTTTTTTGCTCATGTGCTCATCTTTGTTTTAAAGTTTTTGAGTAAGTGCTTTGGATTTTAGAGAAAGTAAAATTGAAAGTTATATCTACACTGTTTGACATAATTTGATACTTTATTCCACATCTTGAAACTATCCAATAGGTGAACTGAAAACTTTCTTCTCTGTTCTTATTAAAATAGTAAGGTGTAAATTAAAACCTTGCTGTATATTCCAATATATCATATAAAACATAACTTGAAAAGGTTTTTTTGAATGAAGGGAAATATTGCTTTCGCTATGAATGATTTAGCAATATCTCTTCAACCAAGAGAGTTTTTGAATTACAATTCAGCCCAAAGGAATGGCTTTTCAGAAGAAAAAGGAGTTGAGGTCATCACTACAAACATGTTGGGTGGTTTTACTTCATACTGTATTTTATTTGCTCCACTGGACTGAATGAGATGTTGGTGGTCACTAGCTGTGCTCTTAGAACATATCATCGGATTCTGCATCATAAAAAATAAAAACAATTCAATTTTTATGTCCACGTCTGGCATTTGAACCAAAATGCAGTAAGTAGGCATAACCACTTCAAAAGCACACTCCTGGCATGAACTAAAACACTAATGTAGGCTCACTCCGCATGGCAGGGAAAAAAATTGTTTGTGATGATCTCTTGTCCGGTTTTCTTTCATACTGTTTGGGAAGGGAGACAGAGTATGGAGATTTCATATTCAAAGCTTTTCAAAAGGTTTTAAT
This sequence comes from Theristicus caerulescens, assembly GCA_020745775.1. NCBI lineage: Eukaryota > Metazoa > Chordata > Aves > Pelecaniformes > Threskiornithidae > Theristicus > Theristicus caerulescens. Next base: position 48,777,627 of record CM036560.1, on the reverse strand, counting down.
ATTTTGAAAGATCTTACTTTAATAACTGCATCACAAACACATCATAAAAAAAAATCCTGCCTTAAAAATGGACACAGTCCTCATTAGACTAGTGAAAAGCAGAGGTAAGATGAAGGATGATATGAGAGAGAAAGCTGGCTCAGAAATTCCTGTGATGCAAGGAGTACTGCACTTCTGCTGTAGGTCTAAGGACCATTTAATCTCTCTCTGTGATTCTTGTCAAAAATAATTTGGCTGGGTTTATATCATCTTTATTTTGTAATAAGTTTTAGAGAGAATTTAGGAGAGAATTTTCCCTGCAGCTTATGAAAGCTCTCAATGGAACACCAAAGAGGCCAACAAGGCACGCAATGCATGTCTAGCGAGAGCCATGTGGTGATGGATCAACATGCTCTGATTTATAGATCTAGATCTCTGAGTAGTTCTGAATACTAAAAGCTAGGATTATGAATTCCAGAGTTTATAAAACATAGGATTATATTTATAAAATTTATAAAATTTATTTATATTATTTATAAAACATAGGAAAAAATTGAAAATTATAAGACAAAATGTTGCATGTCTCATTTTTCATTCATTCAAGACAATGATTGAATAATACAACCTGAGTGCTTTTAAGTTTAGAAAGAGTATACTGGTATGTGCTTTCTATTGTAAACTACCTGCAAGCAATTTTTTCATACCTGCTTTAATAGTTTTTCCAGTTTGTCACGTCCCAGCTGGGGAGGAGGGGGGAGGAGTGACAAAGATTCGCAAATCCTCTCGGTGTGGATTAAGGTGGGCCAACACTCAAGGTCTGTACACAAACACCAGCTTTAACAGAAAGCTTCTATAGAGACAAATATTGAGTACAAATATTCGATACCCGCCAACCCTCTCACGGTTATATCCACTCCAGCTACACGGTTTTACGGAAAGTCAAGATAGGCCATACAATACTTGACTACAATTTAACAACTTTTAACAACTTAATCACCTTAGGAAAAGTAAAAGAGAGAGAGAGAGAGAGAGAAAAGAGAATCACCAGTCCTGGATCCAGCATTGGTCCTGCCAACAAGGGTATTCGGTGAGGAAAAAAAGAAGAGTGAGGAGAAGTGAAGGTTCTAAAGATGTTGATTCTGCACAGGGTGCTCGGTGATGATAATTCCACAAATCATGCGCACACGAGCATGAACATGAACACACAAACACCAACAACATGAGCACGAGCACACACACATTTATCAGGCTACATGATTAGTATAAACCCGCCTAAATTTACACTTATTGGTTAGTGATTAACATTTCATACACTATTGGTTTACTGTATTTAAATCAGCCTCGCTTGCTATGTAAATTAGCACGCATGCTCCTTTCAGGTGTGGGGGGGCAAGTCTTTTTGGTCCTGAATTGAGTCGGTGGTCGTGATCTCCCCTCGCCACCTTTACCTTTCACCTACTTTCTGCAGTTTTATCTTCTCTGGCCACCATCCAGTCTTTGGTGCCAAGATGTTCACTTTTATCAGCTTGTTAGCTCTTCTTCAAGGTTAGAGCCATTAGTTTTCCACAGTTTGTTACCTTTTAGCTCCCTCCCAAATTCCTTTCCCAAGGCACAAGTGGTTAGTAGTTTTGCTAATTGGAGAATTACATCAGCGACCAGTCAAACCAAGAGGAGTGATACCAGGACTGTCCCCCAGGCAGGAGGTGTGGGGGGGAATGAGACGCTTCACAGACCACGGGGAATGGGGCCGAGGCAAGGCCGCCCTGTCTCCACAGGACTCCCTCCCTCACCCTCACTCCAGGGTACCGTCCAGTCCTGGGTCCTAGTGACCGTCGCTCTGTATTGTGGTTTTAGCACCCAGGCTGTTTGAGACATCTTGTTTTACACTAGCAGTTCTCTACACAGTTGTATGTTCTCTGCATTTATTTATACATGAATGAGAGACAAAGTGTGGTCACTGATAAATTTAAATCTCAAGCATTGACATTCTTATTAATTATGTGGTTTGGAAGATGGATTACCTTTGTTTCTGTTGCTGTTGTCATTAGCTCTGTATTAGAGGAATCACTTATTGTTATGTATACATTAACAAGGAATTTTTTGATTAGGCAGTCAGAGATTGGATTTTAAAAGTTTTAATTGTAGTGAGCACTGCAAATTTCACATCTTTGCATGACAGATTTTTCTTTGAAGTTCAGAATACCTAATTGTCTGCAAATAGTCTTACTCCTAATAATCTAAATATAAGACATTTTAAATTGTATATTCTCTGGCTGCTAATCTTTTCCAATTTCAAAGTACTTTTATAAACATTTAAAGAGCACTGGTAATATAAGATTACTCTACATGTCAAAACTACATTCCCTCATATAAAAATGAATATCACTGGGTTGTTCAAGGAATGTGATAAGTAATTTTACACTTTCATTTGCTCAGAATCCAGTTCTGGTGCAGGTTAACTAACTGTAATAAAATGGTTATTCAGTAATTTATCTAGCACAACAAATATTTGTGATTTTGTTGCTGTTGAAAAAAAACCCTTCATAGTCGTCTTTTACATCAGAACCTATCCTGTACTTTGGTTGCATATTGGTCTTTCTGCTAAAACTCATTAGTACCTTTCCTTCCCATATTTCTTCATCTTCTGTATGCAAATTTAGCTGTCCCAGCTGACATTCTCTGAATGTCACCCATAATGTTGTACAAAGCAGGCTGAACTGTGTCTAATTAGTATGTCTTAAAATAGCTAGAAAGGAAACTTACTTGTGCCACAAAGAAGAGGAGTCTTATGAATATTTTTTAATTAAGAGTCATTATAAAATAAAATAAGAAAAAGAAAAATACATTGGAAAGATCCTGAAAACTTTATAATGTAGAAATAATGTTGGTATAGAACAGTCTGCATGGGGTAATTCTTCACTTCTTAGTCAAAATCAGTGTCTTGATAGAAAAATTACTGAATTTCTATTAGACTTTTTGTAGAGAAAGATATCACTTCACAAAACGACAACATCAGTACTCTCAGTGTCCTTTATTAAATAGTCATCACTGGATCAACACTCTATTAAATCCTGAAATCTAAGTAAAAATCTCATTGAAACTAACAGTTCTGTATTTGTGATTTTATCAGTAAAAATACCTCATAACATATTGCAAATACAGGGAAGACGACCATCTGTACTCTGTTTTCAATTGCAGTCACTCTTCAACACTTAATCAAATTGAATGCAAAATAAATATTTAGATAAAAACTTTTAAAAGACAACAAAAATATCACAGAAGGAACAAATCATATGTATCAGCTAGGTTGAAGGAAAGGATGAAAAATCAGCTGGTGCGTTTACAGTGTAATAGAGATATTCCTTTGCTTTCCTGGAATTGGTTGGGAATTGCGAATGTTATGTAAGACCAAATTTTACCATGATAATTTCATATAATATTCAAATCTGCCTTATTTATTGTTTTATGTATATAATTTACATATCAATTTCTGAATAATATGTAAAATGTTTTCAAACGATTGAAAATCTATTATTTTTCCTTTGTAACAAAAACTTTTCCATCTTTTTTCTACTTCCATTTTGGATATGTTGAGTCTTTTTGCAAGTTGTTAACATACATTACTACATAAAGTTTTGATTGATCTCTGATTCCATTTTAATTCAGTACTTTTCTTCCTGTCTCCATTTCTCTGAGGACTGGCTGTTCAGAAGTGGTGTTTGATGTATTTTGTTTTATTTGTCTTTCCATCTTTATACTGACTACATTCTTTCAGTAAGGATACAGAAGCAGAAATTCTTGTTTTACAAAACATATATGGACTACAATTATAAATTCAGTCATACTTCAGTAAACTGGAATATGGCCTATACCTTCTGAAATTCATAGTCCTTTAGTTTTTGTGATAGTGTTAGCAAATGTGCACTGTCTGATTTTCCTGTCTTTGTTTTAGAAAAGTAACCCTCTAATAGTAGCACAACTGCAAAGAAAGCATCAAATTATTTTCTTTACTTTGATGTTATAATGCACTTACTTAAATTACAGCCTAGGTATCACATGTTCTTCCATCAGGTTGTTTTGGGCTTTTTTTACTATAACTTTTGCAGCCTACCTGGACCAGCAAAACATACTTTATACACAAAGCAAAGGATTTAGCATTAGTCTAAATGAAATCTAAACAAAAAAGAATTATTATCATTCCAGATCAATTATTAGAGAAAAGAAAGTAAAGAAATTATTACAGAAATTCTTCAATAATAATAAGTTTAAAAGTTTTATACACACTTCCTAACAGTTTACCCCTTTTTTTTCCAGTGTGACATTCATACTTTCACTGCACTTCTTATTCCCAAGGTCAATAACTTACTTTTGAAGCTGTACAACAATTCATTTAAAATGAGATATAAGGACATGAGTGCTGCTTTTTTTGTTTCACAGTTCTCTACCCTGGAAAATAGGAATGACACCCTGAACCACAAAATCGTTGCATTACCTAAGTTCATCTGATGTATTCACTTGATTCTCCAGTTTGTAAGCAAGAACAGCTAAGATGATAATATTTTGGCTAGTCCATAATTGTCTTTTACAAAGTCTTTGTGTCTTTTATTACAAATAAGGGATTATTTTGGATTTAGGTTTATAATTTTTAAGACAGTGACTGCTGAACAATCCATGCTGAAATGGTATATGAAGAGGATTGTTGAAGTTTTATCATTTTCCATAAAGGAAATAAAGATTATATCTAGTTCCGATCCAAAATGAGCTTTTATGTGTCCTTTTGTCTCCCAGTAGAAAACAGTGAAGCATTTCTATTTCTTATCACTCTCTTTCATTTTGATTCATTTGAATATTCATTCAAAGAATTCAGAGGAATTATTTTTCTCTTCCTTTCCCTATATTGTCCTTTGCCTTTCTCAATTCTTTACTTTTTATTATTAAATTTGAAGGTAAAACAGAATAAAACAAACCAGGAAACAGTATATTAATAGTCTGTGCTTTCTCTTAAATAGTAGCTTTGGTGTCAGGGTAATTACAACTTTATTTCTTTTAAGGCATGTAGTTGGGAAAAAATATACAGCCTATTATGACATGTGGCAGAATAAAACAAGATCCATAGCTGTGTACCCACAATTTACTTGCTCCAGGACAGAGTACCCATTTATTTTCTCTTATAATTAGATTGTAAATTTCAACAGAGAAGGTTCTTTGTCATATATCTGTCTAATACCTAGCACCATATAGTCAAATTCTGCCTGGAATGTCTTAGAATATCTACCATAAAAGTAATAAGTATTGAAGACTTATTTATAAACATTGCATCCCATTTGTCTCTCAGCGTTTCCCTAACACAAACCAGCAAGAGACATTACAATACATAATGATTTTCTTCCCTGTTCTTACTCCCTGAATGATATAAATTCTCAAATGATGCATGTACACCTTCCTGTATGTGACAGAGGACACACTGGAATATATACTTTCATACTAAGGATTAAGAAGGATAGGATTTTCCATGCTAGTCAGAAGACTCCCTTGAACATGGGAACATGGTCCTCTGAAGTACCTTTACTGTCATGATACAATTTATGCATTTGCATTTTTCCTAGCAGTTCTTATCTATGTAAAAACTGGCCTTCAGACATGAGCAAATGTGGGCAACTGCAGTAATTATCCTCTGTACCAAGATGGAGAACTTTTGTCTTCTGTGTGACCTGGAAATCAATTTAAATCTCCCCAGATAAATGTCTGCATATCTATAACTGGGATACTTAATTACTTCTAACCAAGAAGGACCTTTATCTCTCTGTCCTGTTCTGTTTACTGAAGAAACATATCTAATTATTTCAGTCTGCCTTAAAGTGAACTAGTACATGTTAGAAGCTGGCAGGAGCTTTATGAGTTCTTCAGCCAAAAACATAATAAAAAGAGAGGAAATAATGAACTTATTTACAGCATTAAGAAAGAAAAATATGTTCTTCTTCCCACAGTGATTCTGTAAATTTTCCACAGGAAGTTAATGTTTATGTTTTTCATAGTTTCCTATCTCAGAAGTACCCATCAATTCAAATTGAAAATGCTGGAACTTTGCTTCTTTGTGTATTTCAGATCTGTCTTTCACTAAGATGATTTTTGTTCACTCACTGTCTTTCTAAAAAACTAGTAAGATGAGGGTGTTTAATTCTGCAGTTTCGGCGAGATAACATGAGGTATTCTGTAACCTTCATTAATTTCATGTGGTATTAACATATATTAAATTTAAATCAAGTTAAACAGTATTCTTAAAAGATGTTCCATATGTAGGACAAAAGTTTATAGTTATATAAAGAGGTTGATACTGGTTCCTGTTCTTTCATCTTTATGTCACACCAGCATGGCATTTCTTATATTAGGCTAGTTACCTTGATATAAAAATCCTGCTGAGGTCAGGCATTTCAGCTTTTCACTGTCTTTTTGCCACTCATCTGCTGAGAATTTATTTAGTACTTTAATTCTGTAGAGTTTTTTGTTGTATTTCAACTGATTTACCATAAAATTCTGAAGTTGTGATTTCTGATTATTGTCTCAGTGTTAAAATCATGCTTTTTTCAAGTGAAAATATAGTTGTATTCACTGCCTCGACCTCTTCTTCCTTTTTTGTTAGTTCAAGGTTTTCTTCCTGTGTTCTCCTAGGTTTTTTTGCTGGTCTGCTCCTATTTTTAATGACCTCCTAGAGACAGCATTCAATGGATATCATACAGTACTCTGATGCTATTTGTGCTATCTCTGATAACAGATTACAGACAATAAACTGGGGTTTTGAATATCATTCTAGTAACAAGCAGTGAACATTTCTATGCTCCCAGTTTTTAACCAATGAAAAAAAGGGAGACAGTCTGAGAAAAAAGGAAACCATGGGAAGAAACAACTCTTACCCAAATTCTCAAGATAATTTTATGATTCTTATTGTTTGGGTCTATACGATTCTGTTGAGAACCTTTACAGCTATGGGTAAGAATTACAACCCCCATTTTATATTAAATGTTATTGAATTTATTACTACTCCAAATAGGAAGTGTAAGGAATGGAACAGGATGCTTGGCAGGTTTCAGGAAAGAACAAAGTTTGCTGGAATCATAAGGGAGGTATCATCAGTCACAGGATGAGAAAAGCAGAGATTCAGTATTGACCCTGAAAGTAAAATGGAAACATCTTAAATTAGTTGCTCAGTGGTCTCAATTCTTCCACAGAGAGAAGAACATTTTGTTAATAATTAAACAGGCTTTTTTAAACCTTATTTTCAACCACCAATGACATTTATTTTTCCAGAAATCAGATAGCTCTTTCAGGTCTTCATTTAAGCCCAAACATAGACTCTTTTACAAAGGTTTTGGTACAGCACACCTTGAAGAAAAACCTAGCCTTTCCACTTCAAGGGAAGTACCAGTGAAACATGTTTTACATGGGATCCTTATGTCCAGATGGTGAAATGTTATTAGTATAAATATCATTCACTGGATGAAGTTTAGAAGAGATTTCTCATTTTTCATTCCAAATAACATGTGATGTAGTTATATTTCTATCCTACCTTTGAAAATATATACATTGATTAAATATTTCATTATAAACTGCTGTTTGCTCTAACTGAATACATCACATATCTGTCATTGTCATATTTGTATATTTAAAATAAGAAACCTGGTTTGTGTTTTTGTTTTTCCCTCCCTTGATTGTTTTTTTAGAAATAGTTTTGGAGTGAAGAAAATGTATATTTCACAATTTTACCTTGACTGGACTCTGCTATCTCAATGCAGACATAAAACTGCTATGCAATGTACATTCAAGGCTGAAAATCTTTCCATGTGCTCAGGTATCTGTATAATTTGTGTGGTACAGCTGAATGACTTACTCTTTACTTTGAAAGCACAGCTGTATGTTGTGCCGCTGTGCACAACAATCCTTTTTTGTAATACTGTGTGGTTAGACAAATTGCCCAGGAGTTGGAAAATCTATAGGTGTCCTTTAGTCTGAGGGACTGAAATTTTTATCTTGTGTTTCCAAAGTGAACAACCCAACAATCAAGCCAGAAACTACTGATGTCTCTTTTATCTGATGAGGATCTCAATAGGCAGGTGCAGCAGATTTTCTGTTTCAGTGCAAGCTTTCTGTTTGAGAGTGTTGTGGTGGCAGGCTGTGTGCCAGTATCTGTTTTATCTACCCTTATTCAAAGTACAAAATAGGATTTATGTTTAAAGTTCTAGTGGGGAGGGATCCTGCTATTCTCATATTAAAAGCCACCACTCCCAGAAACTATTATTTTGTTAAAATAAAGTCACTCTGAAACTAGTGATACAAGATTCACTCAGCCATAGACCAATTTTTTGGTTCCTATTTTTATTCCAGTGGTTGTCTAATACAAAATGAAGAAAGATTCTTGGGACTGCCCTCAGGAAGGGACACAAAACCTTATATCTCCTCCACCCCCACTTGAATCCCGTCTCCACATTATAACTATAAATATGGATAGTCAAGTCCTGTTTTATTTCCTTTCAGCCTCCTTACTTGCTTTGCTGGCTACACAGCATTGTTGAGAGGTGAATACCAAGCAGCTTTGTGTGGGAATTCAACTAAAATTACTGTATCTGTGAACACAAACTGTTATAAAATTTGTAGACACCTAATTAAGAGTGCTTGGGCTTTACTTTGGTTTGGGGCTTTTTTTCCCCCTAAATATGCTAGTATTTATAAGAAATATGCTAGTTTTAGCTGTGGGATGTCAGGATTCTTGGTTTTTTAAGCAAGTTCAGAACTGAATTCCTCAAAAAGCAGACTGAAAAAACTGTGAGGGCAGTGCTTCTCAGAAAGGGAGCAGGGGCTCATAATAGGGACCGAGAGAGGAGCAAGAATACATTAAGATGGAACTTTGGCCAAGCACTTCATAAGGTGAAGCCATGCCTCAGGCAACAGAATACATTAGTGCCTTTTTCTGAATCACACTCATTAATTTGGATACATAAAATCCTCATGATTTTTACTTAAGGCAAAAAAAAATAAAAAACCTACTGAAGATCTTATCGGTAGAGAATTTCCCGATAGAGAAAAATATTACTCAAATATGTATATGTAGCAAAAAATTCAAATGCATCATAAATTCCTTTTCTAGTAAACTAAACTGCTGTTATACTGAAAATTACAGGTAATACAGGTTATTTTAAAGCCAAAATTAGATTAATCTAAGCTTTTCACCATCTGTTCTAAATACTTAGTCTGAATGGAAAGAAGCATCATCATCCAATAGCCTTAAGGAGTAAGGTATAAATGACTTAAATATAGCTGTATGTTAGGTCATCTTGGAATACAACTAAAAGTCTCCTGTGCTACATGAGTTAGTCACAGGAAAATGTGTTTGCACCCAAAGAAAGGACTGATTGAAAGACAACTTGATGTGATCATAAAAGGCTTTTATTCACTTCACTGATCTTTTGATTAGAAGTAAAAGTACCTGTCCATCCTAATAAATTTCATCAACATGAAAGTATTTGAAAGTTTAGCTTAAAACCATAACTGCAGTATTTCTTGCTGCATCACTGTCTGTTTTCTTTGTTTATTTGGTTAGCTGATTACCACTTAACTGTATTTTTGACTCCTTTGTGAATCACCAGTATCTCACCTTCAGCCTCAGACTTCTAGTCAACAGTTTTCCAATGGGCTGATGACAGGGCTTAACACTGTAGAATCTTGACAGTTCACTGTGATGACTTTATCAGATCTGAAATTAAGTTAATATTGCAGCATTTGCTGTTTTTTCTGAGTAGAGAGGTGTTAATTAATTCAAGTTATTAACTAATCAACCATTTTTCACAAAGCATATAATTTGAGACATTAACATTGATGAGAAAGTGTGGATGATAAAGCAATAAATGTTCTCAACCTGAAAAAGTAGTGTCTGTCTGTAACCCATCTTACACGCAAGTCCCTAATTTGGCCAGTCTCAAGTCTTTCATTTCTTGTTCATTTGCTATTGTGAGGATACTTTTCTATAAGTTAAGACTGTATCTTTGCTTTATTAGACCTCTTGAGAATGACCCAAATAGCATACACTGTCCTACCACTCTAACTGTACATATAAATCCCTCCTATTTCTATGCATAGCTTGGAGTGATATTTCCAAAGACTTCCAGTTTATGTTACTGATTTGCAGTAACTATCATCATCCAGGAAATTCATTTTCATCAGGAAATACACCCTATGGTCCCAGAACACAACAGTACTTGTAACATGTTGAGTATTCTATGTATTCACAATATCCGTATTTTATGAAGTCTTTGAAATTTCCATCCTTCCAAAGGACCATGTCCATGACAGAATGTGCAAACCTGATGTTTTACTGTATTAGCCTTTTTAAGTCTTCTGATTTACCTCTATGGATTTTTAGTAAAAACACTAGATGGACTTCAAATGCCATCCCAGAAGATTATTTTTTTATATCCTTGCTATTTCCAGTAGATCAACAGCAGCAATAGAATAAATATACTAGCTTTAAGGTTTTTGAATAGTCTTCCAGATGCATTACATAAGTCTGTTACTTCAGTTCAGAGTATGCTGAAGATAGCCTACTTCTGAAACCCATTAATTACAGTCAGAAGCATTCAGACCAAGAACATCATATCCCCGGACAGCAGCTGAAGTCAAGTGTACACTATTTTTAATTCAAAGTGATTCCTGTGAAATTCTTAACTTTTTGGTAATTTTGACAAATCTGCATAATTCATACTTTAGGTAACTTCATTTAATCCTAACTTCACCATTTATTTTAAATTAGCATTTTTATGACAAGTGCTTAACAAGGCTATTTAAGGTTTACAAACTTTCTTCATATACTTATACATTTATGTTCGATTATAGAGTTTTGGTTTTCTCTGGTGTATTGGAAAAGATGAAAGACTGCATTTATAGTTGTAGGAAATATTAACTACTGGTTTAGGGACAGCAAAGTATAAAAGGAAGCAAATCAGAATCAGCAGGGGAAAAAAAGAGTAGAAAAAGGTTGTTTGCATTGTTGTATACTCACACTTTTTAGGTGTGTATACCCTAATATGACTACTATTGACAAGCTTTTAAAGCCTGAGAAAGGTACTAGGAAAACCATGATATTTACAGCTTAAATACTGGATGCATTCTATTTTCTGAACAGAGTGAGAGTACCTGTGTGATGAGTGCAAATAATTAAACCAGTAGCTGGCTGTGCAAAATATAGAGTCCATGCAGTTTATTGTCAGATGCATGACAAATGAATTGGTACTTGTTCCCAGGTGAAACTTGAACTCACCAACTTCTTCCTACAAAAAACTGGAGTTTGTTGGTTTTTTCTGTTTTTGTTTCTGTTGTTGTTTTGGTTTGGTTTTGGTTTGGGGTTGTGGGGTTTGTTTAGTTGGGTTGGGTTTGGTTTGGTTTGTTTCTTTTTCTCACGTTGGCCAATGTTTATCACAGAGTTATGCTGCTTGCCAGACTTTCTGAATCAAAGAAAACCTAAGAAATATTTCTGGTATTGAGTTGATTCTGTGGCTAAACATTCAGAGTCAGTTAGCTGCTTGAAAAAGCATATCTCAGATGAAAAGCAACCACTGTTGGCTTTTATATTGTATTTTTAAAGAACTTAGAGACAGTGATTGGCAGACCTACTTTGCTATTTCCAACTTTTCAAAGCTGGGTTTTTTTTCAATATCCAATTTGGACTTTCTTTCAATTATTTTGGGACCTAATAAATATTCAAATAAATAATTGCATACCTCTTCACAAAGAATGACAAGTTGGAAATGAAAAAACACCAAACCTTTCTGCTTCCTTAGCAAAGTTTATACAGTATGAATATGTTTTGATTTTATCAGAGACATAATCATTCCTTTAGGGGTGGAGAAACTCTAGCAATTTTTTGACAGCTTCATCATAAGCAAGAGCCTCTGGAGTCTGAAACCTCTGTCCAGTGTATCTGTGATAGAATAAATTAACATATGATTTTCTTTCTTTTTGAAGTTATGGCAGTATTTTAGCTAAATATGATTGAAAAGAACTTAAGTGTTACCAAATGAGAAGATGTCTATATTCTCTAGAGCATGACTTAAAAATGTAGGTGCAGCAATTAGCCAGGAAGATTTTTGTCCTTCTGTCAAGGTCATTTTCACATTCAATTTATAAAAACAGTAGCCCAGTAACATAAAACTTTTTCTTAAACAACATTTTAGTCAAAGTAACTATGGCATTCAATGATCTCCTATTGCTGAAGCTGTTTGCAGGGCTATCATCAGCCCTATTTTTTGGGTAGTGCGATTATCTCCGTGGAAGGGTAATAAATGTATTCAACACTGTGGTTTGTCTCTGGTATCATCTAGTTTCATGTTAGTCCTATACAGCTGTTAACAAGCTTCCAGGTATACCCATGACATTTTTGAATCTTAAACTGGAGATCTGTATTAGTTGAAGAAGTTCCTCTGTATTGGGTGAAGATGTGTGGAGTTCCCTTGTTTCAGAGAAATATCTCAATTCCAAAATTCAATGTCAGTTGATTCCCATTTTGGAATGGGAATAGTTGTTGCACAAAACTATTGTCTGAAGGTCCTCTTTATGTCCTCAGCTTCAAAGCTTAGGACAATCCATCCTTGGTTAGTAGATATAACTTCATGAATTTACAGAAGCACTTCAATTAAAATATTAGCTTCTGCTACAAACAATGGAGAAAGGCTGTGCTTGGAGTGTATGGAGAGTGAAAATTGCCTGATTCCAGAGAAGAACATGATCTGTCTCAGTGACAACTTAAATTTATGACAACTTGAAACTCTGACTGGGAATTTTTATATTAGAAAATTGCTTACTTTGCACCCAAATTCAGCTTTTATCTAGTTCTAATTCAGCTTCAGTATCAGGTTTGAATTCATCTCATTATCTAATTTTACATTTTTTTTTCTTCAATTTGAGAAGTTAAATCTTTGCAAGAAAAAGCACTAAATTTTAACCCTTAAAAACCAAACTGCAATTCAAAACCAATTCCATGTATAAAAAATATTTTGTAAGGTAATATTCCTTTTCCTGTTCTTCTCCTTTCTTACTTTAAAAAGAATGATTTAAATGAACCCTATTCTCAGAGCAATTACAAACAAGCCATGCTTGACTTTCTCAGACAGCAGAAATTCATAAACCTGAATTCAGTCCCCTGGGACTGTCTTTTATGATTTGAAGGGTAGTATTATTTATTCAAAGATGATTTAGAAAGACATTTTACAAAGTATCTAGGAGCTTGAATGCTGAAGATATTATTTTGAAAATCCACAAAATTTATGGGGTTTATTTTTTCTTTTCCTTTTTAGCCCAGTTTCATTAAGAAAGGTTTATGCAATCACTTGTTCCATCTGTTATTCCCTTTTCCCTCATAACCCTTTACCTGCTCACCAATTTAAACCAAATTTGACACAGAAATACAGAGCTCAAAAACAGTATATGGTTCCAATTTTATAAAATTCACAGGTGGGCAGAAAGAAAAGTATATACTAGATTGAGAGAAAAACTACATCAGGAGCTCAAGAGTTCTTTCTGAACTCTCCCATTGTAGGATGCCTTGAGTTGGCTGGGACCTTGGTGATTCCTGTTCACTCCTGCCCAGGTGATAGGTGGGAAAAAGGCCATAGAAGGCATCAGAAATATTCATATGTTAGGTGAGGAGCAAAGTGGTAAACTGAAGATATCACAAAGCAGAGGTGTCATAGGAAAAAGTTATGGACTATTGTGGGGAAATCAACACAAATTTCTGGGAAACTAATTTAGTTAGTTTCATTGATCACTAAAAAAAATGTGAGAAGTCAAAGTTGTTTTTTAACTTTCCACTCTTGTAAATACTTTTGTGAAAATATTGAAAAAAAAGAGTGATCCTTAGGAGCTGCTTAGAACTTGGTAACGAGTAGATGCTTGTAAATTCAAGAGTGATATGATTAGATAAGTTGTTCAGGTACAATCAACTGTGACACAAGGGCTTAATCAAACTTTTATGTATGTTAGTGACAGGTCACTATCTGAAATTAACATCTCTATTTCAGCACTGCATTTAAAACCTTAAATCACACTAGATTTTTTAATTTTAAGAGTTGCCATAAATACTTACATGCACACAGATTTCCTACTTGAAACATTTTAAAATTTTGTACCTCCCTTTGCATCTCTTAGAACGTGTCTGGTTCTGAAGGCAGAAATGAATGAACAATGAATGTAGACATTAGGGTTCTAATTTTTACAATAAATGTTTAATAAAGTGTACCTTTTGCATCTTATATCCACATGTCTGTCTGTCTGTCTTTCTTCAGCACATGCAGCACGGTTGGAACTTTTGAAAAAAAAATCCAGAACTGCAAGCTGCTACAAAGCACTTTCGTGCATAGCAAATGCAGGTGAGCTAAAGGTCAAAGGATGCTTGACATGCACTGGCACATTACTATGATTTGATGGAGATACAACTAAATACATGTAGGCAGAATCTAGTATATGATCAAAGTCAAATGCACATGGGTTTAAAATTTTTGAACCTCCTAAAATCTCTTTTGAAGTTCATAAAATCTTAATAAGCATTTTTTCCCTTTTGAGAATGTGGTGATTTCATTGTGCTTGTTTGTTCTTCTGAACCCACCTTTGTGCTTCCAATTTTTGCTATTCCCATAAGCAGCATTCCTAAATCATTGTAACAGGTTAATAATCTTGCCACTCTGTCTGACAACTGCATGAGGTTTTGTTTTTTCTTCAGGTTAGCTGTCATTTGATTAATAATAACTTAAAGTTGGAACAAAAATCTTACTAAGATAGGATTTGTCTTGGGACTTTAGATCTAGAACCATAAAAAGACTATGGCTGTCAGACACATCTAGCTGTTGTATTCAGGAGATCATCCAGGCCAGCCTCCTGCTTGAAGTAGGCCTAAATTCAAAGCTAGAGCCAGATTACCCTTCGCCTTTTTGGGCTGAGCTTTGAATATCTTAAGGATGAGATTCCACTGCATCCCTGGACAAGCTGTTCCATCTTAATTGTTCACAGTGTGAAGAGGTTTTTCTTTATATCTAATAATAATTTTCCTTCTGGCAATTTGTGCCTGTTGCGTCTTGTCCTGTGCACCTCAGAGAGTAAACTGGCATCTAATAGCTGATTTTCTAGTCTAAACTGCTCATTCTAACTTCCTCTGGTTAGTAGACAGAAACAGACATTTACACATTCAGTGATTCCAGCCAATCATCTCCAGCACTGTCTCAATGAGCTGAATCTCCTCTGAAGGTGCCTATTTCTCTCACTACAGTTGAAATACAGGTTAGTTTTAGATAAAAAACTCTTTCTGGTAGCATGGCTTTAAATTAAACTGAATACTAATGCTTCGCTGGGATCAGGAAGAGATCCACAGTTATTTTCACCTTTATATCTTTTTATATCTTTATGCCTTTTGCACTACAATCATCAACATTATATTAGGATGATGAATCACACTCTTTCTTATTTGTAGTTTGTATATGGATCCTTGTGCTTTTATTATTGATTTTCTCTGTTTTGACTGTAAGTATTCTGATTCTCTTCAAATATGGTCTGGCGATAAGTATAGAGAAAGTCTTGTCTTTTTTTGTGTGAAGGGTCAAATTGATGATTAAAACTTCTGAAGGCTAGAGAGGAACTTTAATCATAAGGCTTATAAAACCTTTAACAAAGCTACTAAATAAATAAAGATTTCATGTCAGCTTTTCATTACCATCATGAGCAAAACAGACTCAACTTGGGGAAATTAGTTTAATTTATTACTAATCAAACCAGAATAAGGTAATGAGAAAATAAAAACTAAATCTTTAAACACCTCCCCCCACCCCTCCTTTCTTCCCATGCTTAACTTTACTCCCAAGTTCTCTACCTCCTCCCTGCTCAGTGATGCAGGGGGATGAGGAATGGGGAGTGCGGTCAGTTCATCACATGTTGTCTCTGCCGCTCCTTCCTCCTCAGGGGGAGGACTCCTCACACTCTTCCCCTGCTCCAGTGTGGGGTCCCTCCCATGGGAGACAGTCCTCCACCAATTTCTCCAAAGTGAGTCCTTCCCACAGGCTACAGCTCTTCATTAACTGCTCCGGTGTGGGTCTCTTTCATGGAGTGCAGTCCTTCAGGAACAAACTGCTCCAGTGTGGGTTCCCTGTGGGGTCACAAGTCCTGCCAGCAAACCTGCTCCAGCGCAGTCTCCTCTGTCTCCATGGGTCCACAGGTTCTGCCAGGAGCCTGATCCAGAGCAGGCTCTCCACAGGGTCACAGCCTCCTTTGGGCATCCACCTGCTCTGGCATGGGGTCCTCCATGGGCTGCAGGTGGATATCTGCTCCACCGTGGACCTCCATGGACTGCAGGGGGACAGCCTGCCTCACCATGGTCTTCACCATGGACTGCAGGGGAATCTCTGCTCTGGCACTTGAAGCACCTCCTCCCCCTCCTTCTTCACTGACCTTGGTGTCTGCAGAGTTGTTTCTCTTACATATTCTCTCTCCTCTCTCCAGCTGCAATTGCTGTTGTGCAGAAACTTTTTCCCCTTCTTAAATATGTTATCACAGAGGCACTACCACTATTGCTGATGGGCTCAGCCTTGGCCAGTGGTGGGTCCATCTTGGAGCCGGCTGGCATTGGCTCTATCAGACATGGGGGAAGCTTCCAGCAGCTTCTCACAGAAGCCACACCTATAACCCCTCCGCTTCCAAAACCTTGCCACACAAACTCAATACATGTCTTCAGTTAGAAAACTGCAAGATTGTCACAGTCATTGTGCCATAGTTAAATTATCAGTGATGCACTGATGGTCAGTGAGTGTATTTATCAGGAGGACAGATGACTGTATTAATTTAAGCACAATAAGCAGTTCTTATTAGTCATAATAAGAAAAAGTACTAGTTTATATTAATTTTATTTTTTTCTATTCTATCCTACATGCTTTCTTTAAAACTTCTGAAAATGAAAAGTATATTACAAACCAGGAAATATAAAATATTTTAACTGATTGAAGAAGGTTAAAAAAAAAAAAGGACCTTTTGGTGGTTCTTATCAGACCATATATTCAGTTTCCAAATACTTTTAGGCAGTTTTCTAGCGATGCCCAAATTTATGTCGTAAATATGTCAGATCCAGACAGTTTTCTTCAATTTTTATTTTGATCTGCCATTTTCTAGTCTTTCTAGTATATGGACCAAGGTGAGGTTAAAATATGGTATAGGAAAGCATCTTCAAAATCATGGTGGTTATTATACTAATTCAAGTGATAGAGGATTTTCTTTGTCACAGTAAACTGATTGGTCTCTCAACACATATTGTGTTCCCAGGAAACACCAGTAACTCTTATGCATTTTATTTATCCACTTTCAATTGAAATCATAGTTATTTCTTGAAATAGAACTCTGCATTGTCATATATACATAAAAAGGTCTGCCTCTGTTGATAGTCCCTGTAAAGATGCTTCATGGTCACAGTACATGATATACACCCCTACTTTTGGGAAAGGAAATTTATAATGGAAATTTATTCTAGTGAAAGGCATAGGACACGGGACATATTGTTTTTCAAGTGCACTGGCAATAGATTTTATATATCCCAAGAACACATTTTCTTAGTAAATAACATTCAGTGTAAGACATTTCAAAGATAAGAAACCAAAGTTAACAGTTTTATACAGTTTACAGACACAGGTGTGATGCTGCAGATATTTGATTCTTTACAGAATCTGAGTTCATGATAGGGTGAAATTGTCTATATGCACTCAGATTATAAGATTGTATTTTCAGTATGTGTAAGAATGTTATTAATTTGTGTTTAAAGAATATGAGAGGTATGTTTCAGCATTTAATTCTAGTTGAACTTTTAGCATTTTTAAGTTGTTTTTCATTCCTCTGCTGGCTGAGTTTACCTAAAAAAGAAAAGGGAAAAGTTTGTTTTTGATTAAAAGAGTAAAATAAATCTCTCTTGTTCACTTATATTTCCCCTGTCTTCCTGTAGGTTCAGTAGAAAACTCAAAACACTGTAGCAAACGAAAAATAGAAGAATGGCTAGAGCTACAATCATTGCTGATAGAGCCTTTGTCATCTTTCTCGTATCTTAGTTATCCAGCATGGGGAAAACCTGGCTTCAGTTTTCTTTTCTGTGATAGAAAATATGAGTCTTTCACATCTTAAACATACCTTCTCTTCTCTGATCTCACATTTTCCTCCTGATCTTCCAGTTCGATAACTGTTGCTCTTGTAGCCCCTTGGAACAAATGAAAATGATTCCAAGAAAACTATCTAGAGAAAATGATTTGAAGTTGCTAGTAATTTCAAAGTTACCTAAGCTATAATGCTACAGAGTTCAATTTTCTTCAAAACATATTTTGCAGCTGGTATCTTGGAGTCTTTGAGAGACAGTCAAGTTAAAAAATCCGAATGATGCAGCAAAGTACAGGGAATTTAGAAGTGATGATGTTTCCAGATTCTACTGCCAGCATTATATTCTTCTCCAGAATCTTGTCTATGCATTGCCTTCAGGCTTGGTGACTGATAGATGGAACAGGGTAAAAACTACATTAAATATCCAGTTTTTACTGTGGGCAGGTACAAATACTTTCATATTTTCTTTTTCTGTCTACTTGCTTTCAGCTTTTTTTAAAATGTAATATTGCTGGAAAGAAGTGTTAACAATGCAGAAAAGAAATGAATATAGACTAGAATATCAGACTAGAGAAACAGTTAATTCTACTAAATTAATTAAAGGAGAGACTGATTTTTTTATCTAATATAACTGTGTGGATGACATTTCATAGTTACCAAGAAGAAGTTACCAAAAGTATTCTGTGAATTCTTTGTAGAGCTACAGCTATCCAAGTAAATAAAACATTTCTGGACAAGTTTCTAGGTAATGGAATTAGTCCCTGTTTACATGGCTGTGATTGAGTCTGATATTTTATACAACATTCAAGTGTAAACTCCTACTTCAGTATAAAAGCACTGTAAATTAGAATAATTTGTTTTCTTTACTGTTAAAATTTCAAAATAATGAAATAAACAAAAAAGTGCTTAATTCAAATTCAGATGAACTCTGATTCTATGATTCTGTGAAAGGCAATTCTTAGAATCTACACCAAACAAACCCTTTGAAATGCACGCACACAGCTTTTAGTGTTCAGTTACTTCATTAATTTTGTGCACTAGACAAGTGCAAATAATGTGGAGTTGTCTAGCTCTGTTGCTACTTTGGTGGGGGAGGCTTTTATTAAAAACAAAAAAACTCATCTGTGACAGTGAGGCCTACATATATTGGTGAGATATACATAGGAGACAAACTGTCAAATTCTCTTACCCTTTGCACCTCTCCCAAGTAACTGTATGACAATTTTCACCTCTACTGCTATTAAGTGCCTTAAGCTTACAATAAGAAATGCAGATAAGATATGCCATTGACTCTGGTTTCACACATCCAGTAAATTTTATACTCTGTCTACCATCTTGTTTTGTGAAGGCAACAACTATGGAAATACAAATGGTAATTTTTTGAAACATCTGTGGCAATTTAAAAGAAGGTTGCCTAACAAATTTTGTTAGTACCCATCTGCTCTAGGTTCTCAGTCCCACACCTCTGCAGTGTCTTTATCCCTTGTATAGCAGCTGTTGCTATTGCTGTGGTGGTGGGTCTTAATTATTAAAACATTTGTAAGAGTTGCATTTACTCTTTCTCAAAATTACCTTTTGCTTTCACACTATTATCTACTTCTCGTATGTAAATATTTGTCAGAATGTTTTTTCTTTCATCATTAAAAATAGCTTGATTCCATGGAAACTGATATTTAGAGTGTTTATCTATTTGTGAAAATTACTGCATATGCATGTAGCCCACTAACCCTACTTTACAAAGTTTGTCATATGTTTTGACGATATACGTGTTCTTCAACCTATTACTCTGAAAATCTTTCCCCTGTAGGCTAGCTCCTTTTACTTTCTGTTTGAGAAGTAACAGTCATTTGGAATGAACTCTCTCAGGCACGCACAGAGTAATGTTAATTGCTGAAGCTTAAGACGCAACTAGGAACTGATTGTTATATGTTGAAAAGAACAAGGTAGGTCCTGAAAAATGGAGGAGGTGTTTAAATCATATATTGAATTATTTGGTCTTGACCGTATCATACAAATGACAGCATAATATGGAATATTTAGTAATTCTTGTACATAGTGAGTGCTTTGTGGAAACAAAGCAGGAGCTCTGTAGGAGAAAGAACAGAAACTCAGAGCTGTCTCCTAGGATTCTTAGAGAAAGGCTAATCCACTGAAGTAGATTTCCTGTACTCTTCATTGTTCTCATTCAAGAGATTATAAAATATGGCTAACGTTACTCAGTTGTTTATTGGTTCTAATTTAATGTTTTGGTTTTAAGGTGTATTTTACTTAATGACAAGAGAATTTTATACTGCAGTTATCATGTGATTTAAATATTTTCTATAGGTCTATATGTCATCTAAACTGGTAGAACACTAGGCAAATCCATAAAAATTGAATTTAAAGACACCTGAAAATTTTGCTTCTCCTTGTGCAATTACCAGAGTGTTATTTTTTTTTAGCGTTTTGGTATATTGCATTTACAAAATATGACATAATTGAATATATACAGGTTAAAAAATGGGTAAATCAAAGATCAGAGAGAAGTAGTGCAAAGTAATGACATTTGGAATGCTATATACGAACATAGAATACAATAGAAAAATTACGATTTATAAAACAAGCTGAATTTTACAGCATTCTTTAGGTGATATTTTTAACAATATATGTAAGACCTTTTTTTTGAGACCAATTCAATTAGTTACTGATGGCACAACTTTTTTCTATTTCACATTAGCATCACAACGAAGAATTTGCTCTTGCAAAACCATCAGTCAAGCATGCATTACACTGATGAGCCATAGAGTGGTTTTTGAATTGTTAATGTCTTATTAAGTGTCAGTATGATTAATTGTTTTTTGAAAGATGTGGCAATGTCATCTTTAGACAGACGCAAGGTTGTAATCTACATCGCATGACAGTATTTGCATAATGTTCTGCTATCAAACAGTACTTTAAATTCAAGCATTAAAAACATAGAGCATGAAAAGTGTAAGGTTTAATAAAGCTGGACTATATTCTGTGTAAGCATCTGAAATACTGTTATTACTGTATCTAATTGTTAAACTGTATGTTTCAGATTATTCTTGACTGCAATATCTCCTGTGGCTGACAAGCTTCAGTATTAATTACCAGCCAGTTCGTTAATTGTATATATAGGATTTCTCAGTGACAGGCAAAATTAATTCTCATTATTCTTTAACTAGGATGGTAACAAATGAGGCTGCAGTGAAAAATGTTAGAGTATCATCAGCAGAAAATGTTCCAAGTCCAGCCAATTGCATCAGGAAGACATCATATGTTCAGTGGCCACAATGGAGGCAAAAAAACCTGCTGTTTTTTTCTGTGCTCAAGGATCTGTGATTACCGGGCAGGTGGAAATGTTCCAACGTGTCTAAGCCTGCTCACTGGCAATCTGTCTGACAACACAGATTTCCACACCCTCATCGAAGTAGGAGATCTTAATCCTGGCAGCAGTTTAAAGGAAAATATGGACAATGACATGGTGAGATTCAACAGCAGATGGCAAATACATTATTTTAAAATATCCAGGTATAAACTGTAGAGTATATCTGTGCAGCATGCATCAGTGAAGGATCTCTGTCACATAACCCTTGATGAGGGGAAAACAAATTATATTAATAGAGGCAGGGGAAACATTGAATAAACTAAAAGGACATTTAGCTTACTGCAGATCATAGTCTATGATCATCAAGTTCCAGCACCCTCCTTGGCAATGTAGATTTTCCCACAAAGAATCCGGCTGAAGGTCCTCCAGTTTTTTTATTCTCTAGTGATTGTTGAAGACTGTGTCTTGTGCTTTGAGTGACATCTTTGAATCCTTCCACTAGGCAGTTCATATAATAACAAGGATATGTAGCCCCCATTAGGAAACAGCAAACCAATCATTTTCTAGTATCCTGTAGAGAAGGAACACTGTATTTTTTCAAGTAAAGGTTTTGTAAATAGTCTGGGATTAAGCCTTCTCTTCCAATTAAAACAAACAATCAAGCAAACCTAATAAACCTAATAAAAGTAAAGTAGTCTCAAATAACTGAACCGAGGGTAGCCAGACTATGCTTTCTCTCCAGCCTCAAAACCATCAGGTATAAGAATACTCTCTGTCGAATCTAGTTGGATGATTTAGGAGATATTTTCTGGTGCAGTATTGATACTGCCATTGACATCTACATATATTTGGTTGTAACTGAATAGCAAGTATGTTCTTGTTGATCTCAATTCTGTTTTTGGAAAAAAAAACAAGGAAAGAGAAAAGGGCATAAAATAAACTTTTCATTTCAGCTTTCAATAGGAAAAAATACTTAAATTTCCTATAGGAATTGCAAATAATTTTACAAGTTTCAGTGGCTAAACATCTGTTAAGACCTTATAGCTGTACTATTTTAATAAAAATATTTATTAAACTATTTTAATAAAAATTATGATAAAACTATTTGTATGCATAGTAGTCTAAGCCTCTTTATGATACAAGCAAGATGCTACTACTTTCTTGACAATCTCTAATAAAGAGCTGATATTTTAAATCAGCTTTTTATGCCACAGGTCCATCAATTTCCAAATGAAGTGTGAAAACACTACATACTGTCTGTCTTTTACAGTATGAGTGGTTCACAGAAATAGCCTTTTTAGAGATTGCCACAAAATCGAAAAGAACAGTCTGGAAAACAATTAGAAATGTAGGTGGATCTGTGATTAAGTTTTTCTTGAAGTTAGTTGATAGAGTTCTTTCCCTCTCCAAAAAACTGCAAGAAGAGTTCTGGATGGCGATGTTGCAGTAGACATTTTACAGTGGATCCTTTTAGCAAAAGCTTAATATATATGATTTGTGAAAGTCAACACCTCCACTAATCTTTCCATACAATGTCAAAACCCAGGAGGCAAACATCTATTACTCAGTGAAATAAAGGGAAAAAGATGTACAGAATAAGAAAAGTAATCTGCAAGGTAGATTATTATTGTTGATGAGATTTCTTTTTCCCCCAAGGCTTTTAAAAATTATTTTAAAATGATTCTGTGCAATGTCACTACATTTGAATACCGTTTCAATTTAATAGAAAGTATATAGAAATAGATGTAGTGTAAATGTTCATATGGACTTCATAGGGACTATGAATATCCATATGAA
The DNA here is from genome assembly GCA_020745775.1 of Theristicus caerulescens. NCBI lineage: Eukaryota > Metazoa > Chordata > Aves > Pelecaniformes > Threskiornithidae > Theristicus > Theristicus caerulescens. The sequence continues at coordinate 48,754,370 of CM036560.1, read as the reverse complement.
ATATTTGGATTTTGAATACTGCATGTCTTATCCTCCAAGTTAAACTGCCTTTAAGAGAATTAAATTCAGAACTCTGAATAATAGTGAGATAAACTTTCATTAACAATTAAAACAATACATTTGAATCCTCAGGCATTTTATGGCTGCCTATGATTTACTTGTTAATGTACCTGAAAGCCATACATAGAAACATGTGTCAGTGTACAAGATGGATTAATATGTGGTAACTATTGGTTGAACATTTTCTTGAAACACACATTTTCTCTGCATTGACAATAACAACAGCAAAGACACTAATTCACAGTTTAAAGTTTTGCTTTTAATTTCTTTACCTCTGTTCTTGTTTTAAGTCCATTCCACATGTGTATGGGTTTGTTTTTTTTTTAAAATATATCTTATAAAAGAAATCCAGAGCTAAAATTTTCATATTTTCTAATGCTCTAGATAATGTTTGAGCTACAAATGAGACTAACTGAATTTTGTTTATAACTAATACAGTGGTTACTTAGGAAATATCTGAAAAGACTTGAAGAAAACACATGACTACAGTCTAATGCACAGTATCTCTGTTTATTTCAAAAAGCTCAACACAAAAATTAAACACATCCTTGTAGATAATCAGGATCAATGAAAAAAATGGAAATGTATGTGTATACACATAGATACATATATGTATACTTACACACATATATACAGGATTCTAATTAGTCTGTTTAGTCGATTTATCAGCTTTCATCAATATAAAAATGTGAATGCTTCTTTGTTGCTTTTTCTTTTCCCATGAATTTTTCTTTAGTAATGAGAAGTGCATGTTAAACTTAGTTTCTTAAGGAAGGGAAATGCTAGGGAATAAAATATTGACTTGAAATATAAATCTTGGAAATATCTTCATATTAATTAAATTCTTCCTTTCTAGCAGTAAAAGAAAGTTGTTCTGTCATGCAGTCTATTGTCTTTATCATATGAGATAATAGATAGTTGGAATAAAGATATGAATAAGGAATGTGTTTGTATAACTTTATTCTAAATAATTTATCATTACCGTTTTTGTTTTTTTTGTGCAGAATGGACAGAATTCTTTTGCCCTCTAGAAGAATAGTGGTTTTGTTTATCCATAGGATTCTGCAACAAGTGAATTAATCATTATAATTGTTATCATACAGTATTCTAGCCATATATTTATTTCATTTGTATAGAACAGTATGTTTGGCAATCAGACTGATCTCTTTTCCTGTTAATTATTCATAGTCTGTTATTGGTTTATGAAGCCAAACCTCTTGTGCAAAGAAAATTGTTATATTTATACCCATTAAGTATTGTAGAGGTATACTATTTTTATTAGTTTAAACTGGAGGATATTTCACATTTACATTAAGAAAATAATTTGGAATTTATGTGTGGAATGTGACTGCAATGTAGGATTCAGTTAAGACTGACACTTAAATTTTGGTACGTACAACCATATGTCAACATATAGGCTTCCCTGATAGCTAAGATTACCAGCAGAGCCCAGAGAGCTCTGATGCCTAAGGAATAGTTCAGCTATCTAAACATAGTTTTAGTCAACCTAAAACGTGTCACACAGTCTCTAACTGACATTCCACCAAGTCACAGGTTCTCCCATAGGCTCCATGTTACATCCACCAGCATTGTGTGAGTGAAAAACTACTCAGTGCTGCAAGCGGTACTTGACATTTCTGTTCAGGAAATGACATTCCATGTTGTCATGGCTTAACCCCAGTAAGCAACTAAGTAGCACACAACTGCTTGCTCCCCCTCCCGGTGGGATGGGGGAGAGAATTGTGGAAAAAAAAAAAGTAAAACCCGTGGGTTGAGATAAAGACAGTTTAACACGACAGCAAAGGAAGAGAAAATAATAATAATGATAAAAGAATATACAAAACCATGCCATTGCTCACCACTGGCTGACCGATGTCCAGCCTGTCCACAAGCAGCAATTGCTGCCCCCTGGCCAACTCCCCCCAGTTTATATACCAAACATGACATCATATGGTATGGAATATCCCTCTGAAAATGCTCTTCACTGGCTACAGGTATGTGATTCTCTTCTTTGCTCTTCATTCTTGCCCACCTTGCATTTTTTGCTACATTGAGACATATTCTCAGGTGTGAAGACTGAGATACTGGAAAAGCACGAAATAATCCTTACATTGTCCTTAACAAAAAGCAACAGAGAACCCTATTAAGATGTACTTCTTTGCAATATATATAACTAAGTCAAACAAAAGAACTCATGTGACTGCAAAAAAGACACTGTCCCACCAAAGTAAAGTGGCATAAATTTCCTGCATTCACTGGCATGGGGGGCACCAACACCATCTCATTTGTCTTAGTTCTCTGAAATACACTTACTAAGCAAAAAACTGTCCACCCAAATCTTATTTTTGTTAGGTAATGTATACCTGACAGGCATTCTGAGTTTGGTCTCCAAAGCTTGTCTATCTTTTATAGAAAGGCAGATGGAATTGGTCAACTAAAAAAGATAGCATTTCCATTTTCAGCCCTGGGTAACTCCTAAGTAGGGCAGTAAGAATTCCATTTAATAGTAGTGGAAGAAGGAAAGAAGTACATACAACTTGCTACTTATGAGAGTTAATACTATGTGCCATGTTTTATTAATCTTCTCCTTTAGTTATGATGTTGAATCTAAGGCTATAGTGGATAAACAACTTTCCATGGAGTTTCAATGCATTATGCATCTAATTTGAATAGAATAGAATAGAATAGAATAGAATAGAATAGAATAGAATAGAATAGAATAGTTCAAGTTGGAAGGGACCTACAATTATCTAGTCCAACTGCCTGACCACTACAGGGCTGACTGAAAGTTAAAGCATGTTGTTAAGGGCATTGTCCATATCACATTAGAGTAAAATAAACTAAACACAGTTGCAAGCCAGATGTAAAAAGAAAAAAAAAAAAGGCATAGAAAAAATTAGTGAACCCTCTATCTTTCATATTAGAAATGGAAAAAACTTAGTTTGTTTAGAGAGCCATATCACAGTGTATAACCCTGGGACTTAAGTTACAGGAAGTTCTACATATTCTCCTATCCAATATTGGATGCAGCACTGAACAAACCTTTGTGTAGTGTTTTCTTTTTAAAGTGATGATAATCTTATTAGTTGTTCAATAGCCCAAATGATGTCAAGCAATGAATGTTTTGTGGTTTAACCCCAGCCAGCAACTAAGCGCCACACAGCCGCTCACTCACTCCCCCACAATGGGATGGGGGAGAGAATTGGAAGAGTAAAAGTGAGAAAACTCATGGGTTGAGATAAAGACAGTTTAATAGGGAAAGCAAAAGCCACTCACGCAAGCAAAGCAAAGCAAGGAATTCATTCACTACTTCCAATTGGCAGGCAGGTGTTCAGCCATCCCCAGGAAAGCAGGGCTCCATCATGCATAACCGTTACTTGGGAAGACAAATGCCATCATGCCAAATGTCCCCCCCTTTCTTCTTCTTCCCCCAGCTTATATGCTGAGCATGATGTCATATAGTATGGAATAGCCCTTTGGCCAGTCTGGGTCAGCTGTCCTGGCTGTGCTCCCTCCCAGCTTTGTGTGCACCTGGCAGAGCATGGGAAGCTGAAAAGTCCTTGACCAGTGTAAACTCTACTCAGCAAGAAACAAAACATCACTGTGTTGTCAACATCATTCTCATCCTAAATCCAAAACACAGCACTATACCAGCTACTAGGAAGAAAATTAACTCTATCCCAGCTGAAACCAGGACAGAATGCAATAATGAATCAAAAAATAATAATTCTTTGAATACTTGATCTCAATTTTGGTTTTAAGGTTCTTGAAAATATAACTGCAAGTGATATCATTGCTTGATCTGGAGGCTGCTAAATTAGAATTTTCCCAATTATCTGTCTCAGCATTAGCTGTGAGGAAAACTCAAAGACTGTGTCTGGGTTGCATAAAATTGAGAAACAAGCCCCTAGCATCTTAAGCATGGTGAATATTTATTATGATTGTCATCTAGAAAACAGAAAGCACCAGTATCAAAGAGCTTGCATTTCTGTATCAAGTACACTGCTGAACTAATTTTAAATTCACGGTATTTGTTACACTATAGTAAATGTGATGATGTCTTTCTATGGCTTTACTCTTCTCACCAAATAACTATGTGAGAATGCAGGAAAAAAGTACATTAAAGTAGTTTATAAAACAAAGAACCAAACTGTGGAATGAAATACAAAATTACATCTGCTTTTGCAGTAAACACTCTTCAGATTTCTTGGAGTGTGTATTAATCAGGGATGTTGTAGCACAACCAAGAAAACATAAGAGAGCAGGTTCTCAGAGAAATGATTGTTACAGGATAGGTTTCTGAGCTTTACTAGAATATCATTAAGCTCTATACACTTCTCTTAATGGTAATTCAATTTTGCTTTGTTAGAAATAAATCTTAATTATGATGCTTATGTGGTACTTGTATAGCACTTAGGAAAACCCTATGTAAAAAGAACAATCACAGACCTATTCTATAATAAAAGAGAATGAAAATGGAAAACAAAAATCTGTTATAAATTGGCTGCATACACTATAAATGGTGATAGAGCTGAATCCTTTATTCTTACTGTTTGAACTGAAAGAGACAAAATGCGATTTCATCCACTTACAGATAATGATTGGCACTCTATCAAGAAAATTGCCCAGATACCAATATAAATCCCTAAAGAAAGCATCATTATTCAATGAAAATGTACAATTTAACTTTTTAAAACCCACCAGAGGTAAGTGACTGTGCTTTCTTACCTTGTTTTATATGTAAGATCCATAAAAAAGAACATAATAAACTTATATGAGTGGATACAGATTTTTTTCTGATACATTACTATACAGTAATAATTCAGTGAAAGAGAATACTAGTGTCTGTCCCCACCCTGCCCCCCATGCTCCCTCCTGGCCCCATCTTTTTCGGGATACACATACAGTAAAATCATAGGAAATGCATGTTTTACATGGGGAGATGAGTTGCCTGGCAACAACATCAGTGTCAATTTCTCTTCAGTATGTAGTTATCTGTCCATGCTTAGAATGCTATTTATCTTCATTAGACCCAAGTAATTTAGGTTGTCAAGTCTCTGATGACCATTAGGTATCTGATAACCATATATTTCATGCTCGACCAGATGCACTTACAAGCAAAATAAAAATAACATAAACTCGCTATCCCGTATTTCCAGATTATGGCATTGTTAACACTGGGGTGTTGCCCCCATCTTCTTTATTCCCTATTCTGATTGGTATCCATCAAGTAAACTGTGCCAACAGAAAGTGAAGACCAAGCCTTAATTATCAACCTTCCTTTTAACAGTGACATTGTTCTAACTATGACTGTCTTAGCATAACCATGTCTCTTGCATTTCAGTTAAAAATTCTTAAGATACGTTTTGCCATTGTATCACTCAATAAGACTGACAAACTGATTAAAGTCACCAAAGGCAGCTCTGGATCACTATGTACACAGTTTTACTCTATTTGAAAAAAACAACCAAGCAAAAAAAACCCCCAAAACCACAAAACCCCAAGCAACAATAAAACCCCCCTATATATCTCTACATGTCTATATATGTCTCTATATAGATATATGTGTATATATATACACACGTATATATATAAATATATATGCATGCACGTATGTATCTGCATAGGTATATAACCCCCCCTGACATTTCTGCCCCAAAGCTGTGCTGCAGTTGCAATATAGTTACCAACTATGTCACAGTCACCTTGCAATGATTTATTCCTCTTCAGAAGAAAAAAGATATGCTGTTGATCATAAAGTTTCTCAGGTGACATAGAGAATGACACCTCTCATATTCATAACATTTCCAAAAATCCTTAGATAAATGTTTACATTTGAAGGTGTTTCTTATGCTGTCATTAATTATATTTAGCTTACAAAAGCTTAACACTACAAATTCTTAAGAGACAGCGTTTCAAACTACAACATATGCCAAAGGATATAGAGAAACATAAAGAGGCTTAGAGTCACTTGAATGGGAAGGGAAAAAACAGTTTATTCTTATTTAACCTGACCCTTTTACCCTTGTTGAATATGCTGCTGACAAAAGAGAGATGTTGTATAAAAATATCAATGCTAGTCATTTAAATGCTGCCAATATATACAGGGAAATGATTTTTTTTTCTTTATCTTTTCCAATGTGTAAGTTGAAGTATTACAACAGATGAAATGGAAATAAATTGGAAGTTCCATTATTTTAAATAACCTCATCTTACTTATATATACTATGCTTTTTCAACTGAACAGCATATCTGGGGACTGTTGGAAACAAAACAGGATTTGTGCATTGAATATGTAGATTAAATATATGTATTCTTTTATTTTTTTAAAGTTAGTCTATTCTTACATGTTTAATTTGAATATCTGAGGTGACATACAGTAGCCTATCTTCAACAGTAGTTCTAAATGCTAAGATTATCCTACGTTTGATAATTATTTAAGAATGTTATGTTTAAGCATATGGAAATTTGATATATAAAAATTATCGGTTTGGAAGGTGGATAGCAATTACAATAAACTAAGACTAGGACTTTAGAAAGAAGGAGAAAAAAAAGAAAAAGACTCACAGATATTTCAGGACACTATGTGTGCATATCAGCTCCATATTAAGACATATTAACTTAGGTGTCTGCATGTGATGTGAAATAATGGAGTCCAACATCTTAAAGGGAGTGATGAAAGCAAGTCGCAGTATTTAGCACCCTCAGCTTCATCAGATTTTTGTTTATTCAGGGAACTGGTAGGTGGGATCTCATGGGAGGCAGCTCTGAATGGCAAAGGAGAGCAGGAAAGCCATCAGGTCTTTAAGGACAGCATCCTTCAAGTGCAAGAAAAGTCTATCCTGACACCCAGGAAAACAAGTAGATCAGAAGACTGACTTGGCTAAGCAGGGAGCTTGTATTAGAGCTTGAGCTGGATCCTGATGCTGTGATCCTATGTGAGACAGATGTCTAAACCTCCATGATAGTCAGTGGAAATCCATAGCTCAGTTTATTTAAAACTAGGTATCCAGGACGATTTGAGTTGCCCTAATTTATTCAGTATATCTATACAAGACTAGCAGAACTTACAGGAGACCTGTGCCTTTCTGGAGTGGCAGCTGATGGTCAGGCAGGATACCACAAGGCATTTTGAATGCTACAGTCTATGGGCAAGGGAATTGAATACTTATTCAATACAGTAAATAGAGACTCAAGAGTAGCTCAGTTTATCTTGTAGCACATGCTAAAGATGGGATTGATGTCCAAGCATGGATGTTTAAGGTTCTTTGAAATGTCCTAGTATTACACTTGGTCTCCAGCAGCTAATTCTGAAGGGTGCAGGTATCTTACTGGCCCTTTGTCATATGTATCATATACCCTTATTTCGAAACATCAGTAGATGACTGTGTTTAGTCAATTGACTCGCAGCTTGTCAGGGGAATCATTGTGTCAGTTCTACTGACTAGATGTGTTAACTATAAAAAGAACTTAGACACTTCTCATATATAGATTTCTACATGTAAATGTCTCAGTTTTGAATGGAATCACTGAATCCAATCCAAGGATACATATATATTTAATAACAAAGATAATTCTAAATTTGGAAATGAAACACTATGCTTATAATTAGGGTGGTAACATAGAGTTGTCTGCAATAATGCAGTAATGGAAAAGCTAAATTTATCTGTAAAAGCTACAGACTATACATAAAATACAGATGGTGATGTATTCGTATTACACAATTAAAAGGTAATTTCATGATAAATCAGGAAAAGACTGTTGGTATCTAATTAATTATATTAAACATTATTGGTGATGTAAATTTACTGTAATTGGTGATGTAAATTTACCATAAGACAGTAAATTAGAAAATTACTTGGAATTTCATGATAAATATCAAGAAAGTAATTCTGGTTGATGTAACAAAAAGAAGAGGCAGTAACTAGACTGTAGTCTGGAAACAAGTACCCGAGTGCTGGAAGCTGATAAGAAGGTTATTTAAACACTAGGTTACACTATGATCAAATACTTTGAGAGTGAAACTAGATACAATTTAAAGAGATAAGGTTTTCTAAAAGTACGAATAACTCATGCATCGGCTAACCAAGTCTTCAGAGAATTGTTAAGCACTTGTAAATTTTAAAACAAAGCATCCATACTTCCTCACAGAGATATGCTCTCATTCAGATTAGAATTAATTAGATTAAGTCCATTGGACTGGGATTTAGATATGTAAGGATGCCCATAACTTATTCCTTCTGCATCTATAATTCATCAATCAATAAATCTTTACTTTTTAGAAACTGGCTACAAATGAGAAAACAAACCCATAAGATTTTTTTTTCCTGGAGACTAGAAAAATAGTATGTTCCTGTTACTCTTTTCCAACTGCTTCCTCAGTTCTCTCAACTTCATCTCTTTGCTTAAGACATTTCCCTTAAGCAGTTAACTAATTACATTCTAGATAACACGTCAAAGGCATGGTCCTATTTCTTACAAGAACCAGGAAGTTTACAATATACATAGCTTTGTTAGGTCTGTATGAGTGGTCCAAAGTGCTGAATTCATCAGACAGGGATGTTGTTCTGTTTTCTGGAGGTGTGATTCACATCACCAAGCTCATACTAGTACTTGAGTTTTATTGTAAAAAGTCAATACTCTTGTACTTACACAATGTTTTCAGAATCATTAAGGAATTTTTTTTTCTCCTGTAATCCTACTGACTACATTACATAACATCATGAAGTTGCTTTGCCTGGATTTTTAACTGTTGCAGTTTAACCCAGCAGGCAGCTAAACACGACACAGCCGTTTGCTCAATCCCTCCTTCCCCAGTGGGATGGGGGAGAGAATCAGGAGAAAAAAAAAAAATGGGTAAATAGATAGACAGATAGGTAGACAGAAACATGGATACTTTCAGTATGGCAGCTCCTGTGTCACTACTACATTTTCAGTTATCCAGGGCAGGATGCACACTTTCAATATTCCTGGATTGGGCAGAATTCACACATACAATATTCCTGGATTGGGCATATACGTTACAGTATCTTCGCCTTTTTGAGGTTATCCTATCATGTTTTCATTCCTTTCCATGATTGCTTTACATGAGCTGATAAGTATTATGCAGAGATTCCTTATATCCTTATTACAGGTAACAGCCTCATAACTTCTGTTTATGTATCTTGAACTTTTCCTGTCCTTGCATAAGGGATTGTATACACGATGGTACTCTTTATGTCAACTCCCAAACCTTAGTGTTATCCATCCACAGTTACACTTTGTCTCCCCAAACATATGTTTAATATTATTGTCACTGTTCTTCCTGCAAGTCAGCAAATACACAACAAAGACTCTTGATGTGGAGCTATGTAAGCAGCATTGTTACATAAGTGTGTAGGATTTTTTATACTGGGATTTCAATTTAACCTCTGCTAGTTTGACATAACCCCTTATTATAGCTTGCTTTCTGAGAAGATATCTTAAACAATAGTAAAAAGCTGTGATACAATGTTGTCTAGATGCATTGCACCATATATTTTGGTATGTCATAATCCTTCATTAAAATCTCATATCACACTTATTGAAGGCTCGGCATCTTAAAATAATATTAGCAGCTTTTTCTCATCTTTCAGATATTTTTGTTATGCATCAGAGTTCTGGTTTTGTGCATTCCTTACCATATTATATTGGTTGTCTAAAAGTAATTTGGCAAAAAATTAACTATTAATGTGACCTTGATTTCCTAACTTAACAAATGTGCACCTGTCCAAATAACCTTGAACATTTCCCATTTGAAGTCTTTTTTGTTCAATAATAATAATAATAATAATAAAAATCATCATCATCATCATCATCATCATAATCTTACAGTGTTAGAGTACCACACAGACTTTCCTGACTCATTTCTCCTGAGACAAGGTAATGCTGCTCTCTCAGTGATCATTTACATATTTATTCTGCCAGTTGTATATTAAGATAAAAGTCTTAATTGTAAGTGACCACATCTTTTTGGTCTTCCTTAGTTTTATGGGTCCTAATTCTAGAAGATATGTGTTTTTTTCTACTTAGCATATACAGGCATATATAACCTCTTAGTTTTGTCCTGTATTATGAAAGGGAATATTATAGACTGGCTAGATGTAGGAAATTTTGCACCCATGAAGCAGAAAATATAGCGCTTCAGGTCTCTGTGTGGAGAATAGTTTGTGACACAAAGGAAAGTCATATGATTCAGTCCTTTCAGGCTCAATGTAAGTGACTTAGCACAGGCCGTAATAATACTTGCAAAAATTCTGGTATGTGAAAAATGTGGGAGCAATACATCTGATGTTAACTTTTGCTTATTGAATCTTTAAAAGCAGTAAGTCTTCAGAAAGTCAGATTAACTCAGCTTTCCATGAGTGAAATAGAAGGCAATAATGACTTCATTTCTTTTTAGAAGCCCATGAATAAAACACAGAGGTAGATACCTGTTGCAAGTAAAATATCTCCCTCTTGTTTCATGTGTTGTCATTAGTGCAACTGCTCTTAGTGCAACTGCTGTTTTCTGCCCCACTCAGCATGAGGCCTGGGCAGAAAAATTGGGAGTTAGGAGGAAGTAGGAACCAATACTTGTAGTGGTTGGCTCACTTTTTCTGTCGAATATTCAGAACAGCAAGGTTCAGATGCCCTATATAGCTTTGCCTTCACAGTTTTATCTAATCCAGGGATTTATAGCACTTTTGAATTAAAACAGCTATAAATTATTTTCAGAATTAAAACATCTTAATTTAAAATCCATATTGTGTTCCATAACTTTTCATCTCTAGAATTTTTCTCAGATATGTTTCATTAAAACTGGCACACTTGCTTTTATAATATACAGAATGGATTACTTTTTTTTTTTAGTAAAAAATGCAAATAAATCTATGTATCGGGCAACACATAAATGTGATTGCACATAATCTTGCTCATGCATGTGTTAACTAGAGGTAACTGTTTCTATCACAACTACTAAGCACCTAAAGCTTTGACTCCATTCTAGACTGTGAATTACCATTGTAAATCTTTGCAAATAACCAGAGTGATTACAACCTAGTGCAAAAGCATAAATATAGAAACCTAGCATGTCTGACTTCACTTGTCTCAGGTATGGAGGAACCCTATTTACAATTATGGTATCTTTCAAGGGGAAAAAAATCCAGTTACTTTCTTTATAGAGGTTTTATAGTTGCCATGCTCTGAATAAAGCAAAAAGCCCAGTGTGCTTTCAAATGCTAAAAGTTCAAAGTTATGCATCTAAATTCTGCTTCAACTTTTGTGCCACAGCATGATTTTTTAGCATTTTGTAGCATATACAAAGGTATCCCTTGCTATCAGACCTGTTAGAAGTTGGCCACTTGGAAGAAAGGAAAGTAGGAGTTTGTTCCAGATCCCTAAAGACAGAGCAGGAAAAAACCAGTATATCTGTGTTGAGTGGCCTTCTTACAACATGATCAAGAATAACTCAGACCAAAGTGAGGTCTTGCCAGACTTGGCACTGGTGTGCATTTTCTTCTGCTATGATCTTAGAAAGAGGACAGCAAAAGTCTCTGTTGACTACTTTGTTCCTTATGCTTAAATCACAGCTGTAAGCTTTTATCCTCTCTGTGAGCCATCTTTGCAAGACTATAGAATGCAGATGATCAAAAGTTCCTTCTCACCTTCCACACAAGGTTTCCCAATTTCTTCAGCTTGCTTGTCTTGCTATTTTGATCAATGAACAAACAGCAAGGTAAAATGTTTTCTTTCCTTAGATAACTTCTATAGTAATATTTGCTTTGTTCATTAAGTAGTATACAGTACTTTAGGACAAGCATTTAGAAAGATGAAATCTTAACTGTTCTTTAAAGGTAACATGATTTATGCATTTAAATATTCTCCTCTGCACTGAAAATTTCAGTCAAGCTTTGTAAATAAATTTTCTATTTGACTCCAGAAAACTGTATAACACTACCTCTTTTATACATTAACATACATTGTCCAAATGCCCCATTTTATATGGAGAAGGTTATTTTTTCCAAAACTTTTTTTTTTTTAAATTTTCAGTTAACTTAAATAATTAAGTTACTAAAATGCCAGTGAGAGTTGAAACCGGTACATTTCAGGACAAATGTTTTTAATTCTAACTTTTTGTTATTTTGTTTTAATATTGCATCAAGAAATATTTTCAGGGCTCCCAATTTTTAACTCTTTTTAATCTTCTTTTTTTTTTCCCATGCAACTTCACTTACAACAGTGACGTTAAATTATTTATAGTTTATAGACATTTATAAGTATTTTATTCCAAAAACAAACAATTCTAAACCCAATTTCTCTTACATTAAAGTATACAGACTTTAAGTAAGCTTCTTTTATTTCCATCTTTTTAATGTTACACTGAATAAATGGAAGAAGGGTTTTATGTTTTCCTAAAACCAGTATCATCTAGAGCATATATGTGTTTCATTAAAGGGACATGTACAAATCAGAAAAAAATGAAATTGTAATTAAAGTTGTAAATACTATACATATATTTGGTTAAAAACAGTTCAACAGATTCAAGAACTGGTGTTGATTTCTACATATTTGGACAGTGTTGTGAGCTCAGTGGTTTTGCAGTCAGTAGTCAGTCCATGTACAGTCAATTCAGATTTGGGATGGGTATTTGTAGCACTTGATGAACTAGTATGGTAGGATTAACTCTATTTATCTCTATGTAATGGATGGATTTCCGTTATTCTAATGATTCATCTTTTCTTTCATGGCTAGAGAGAATCATTATGCTGATCTGGTAATGGAGCATTGTTACCAAATACTGAACTTTTATTATTGTTACTTAGTTGGTATCTTAGATAAGCAATTGATTGCTTTTATTAACAATGTCAGAATTGTGGAAGGATTAGCCAAATGGATTTTTACTGCATCTCTCATTACTGTGGTTTTCTTTGTTGATGGATTATTTGTAAATAAAGATCAGAGTATTCTTCCAAATTCTAAAATTGAAAACTTTAAAAAAATAACAGTAGTTAATCAGATTACAGAGATTACATATTAATGTTCCTAGGAAGATTATGATTCAAATTCCTGATTGAGTATGTGAATAGAAGATGGAATTTTGGTTCTAGTGACATTGTATTGTCATGAATAATAAGAGACCATTGCTTGACATTGAAATCAATAGTCTTTAGAAGTTCCTTGATATTGACACACTTCATCTGTGAAAAGGTCAAGAACAGGCTTTAACAAACACACAGTTTCTGTAGTATGAAAAGCACTAACCTGAGTCTGAGTTCTTCATTGCTATGACTTCTGGTTGGTTTGAAAGCATATTCAAGTTACAAAGGGATCAATAAAGACAGAGGTTTACAGTTTTCATTTGGAAATGGGATTATAGAAAGTTAGAGAGTTATATAAACAATCTATGCTATTTATATGAAGCAGTGTGCAACATTTAAAACATACTTTAAATAAGAAAACTACAGCTACAGTAGTTAGTATTCATGTAATTGCTGGCATCATTTTAAAAGGAAATATTAACAAAATTGCATGTAAAATTATTTTTTTTCTTTATGTCTCTTCAGTACATAATTTTGCCAAAATCTTGGGCAATATTTGTGAATCAGGGAGCTTATATGATTATTGACCGTAAGACTGCTAAATATACTATATTCATTGACTTGAGTACCGTTTCATTTTTAAGAATATTACATTGTGTATACGAAATAATATTTGTGCACATTATAATTAGAATTAGAATACGGAATAAGGTAATATATGTAGCCAGAATATTCCCTTATTGGAGTTATTTGGTTTACTCCTCCACATCAAAAAATAATAAATGAAGATGATTAATTTTTTTTTAAACTCCAATTCTATAGGAACACTTATATTCACACTTCCCGCTGTGAATATGACCTCTAATCCACAAGACAACTGGGTGCAATTTCCATGACTGAATGTAGATATATAGCAACATCTTCAATGCCTTGCCTGGTCTGATCTCCATCAGTTATTACAGAAGAAGAAAAATCTTCCACAAATGTCATATGTGCCAGCCTAACATGAATGTCTTTGATAATTTAAGATCCTTAAAACAGTATCTAAAATAATAAGTGTTCAGATCCCTCAATCTCTTCTTAAATAAATGTCTTATAACCTTTACGTACTCATAAAAAATAACGTTAAGGAGGAAAATACCATTCACAACATTTTTCAGCTAAGGAATTAAAGAAGAAAAAATCTAAAACCACATTCAGTTGCAGGATTTATGATTCTTTCTAACTCTCAGTTCATGTGAGCTAAGTGAACGTACATTGACTGCCATTTTCACTCTGCAGTGAGTAAGCTGTACCCAAGGTATCCTACTTTTTACAGTTGGGATGCCATAGAGAGAGAACTTGGGTATACTCTCCACACGGGTGTTGTGCTCTATTAACGCAAGTCTGATGGGATGGATAGGACCAAGATTGTAGGAAACAACAAAAAGGATCAGGGTGCATAATTTGGTTTCCTTCTCCCAGACCTAGCAATGAGCTAATGTGGCTGTCCCATTCAGCTATCATTTTTGCAGTTGCTGTCTTGATGGTAAAACAAAATAAAGTGAAGAAAGCCCTGGACCTCTCCCTAAGCAAAGATATGAAATTGGGGCATGTCAACAAAAGAAATCATTGTATAGTAACTTAAGATATGAATTTCAAAATACATTACTCAGGGACACTTTTACAATTACTAATAGAGATTAACATTCTAGCTAGCTGTACAGTTACCTCCTTATATAAACAATGTCTCAGTGATTTTGCTTTTCTTTTGATACTGTTCACTGTGTTGCTTCTACAGTGTTGTAAGATAAAGAAATTTTATTTTTGTTCTTTCAAACAGAGTAATTAAAAGCATTATTTCAAGACTGATTTGTTAAATCAATGAGGGAAATGGCTTTCCTGTAAAATGAGGTTGGGGTAGAGTGTAAAAGGCAGCATTAAAAGAAGAAATAATAGTGTCTGCTGGAAGGTAACCAAATCAAGATATCTTTTCTGCAAAGTATGTTCTGTTGCATTAGCTCATGGACTGACTATGGTATTCTCTAAAGTTCTTTTCTGTTGGAAAGAAAAAAAAGAAGGCTAAGATAATATTTGAGAGAGTATTGGATAAAAAATAGTGCCAACAAACAGTGAAGAAAACTTCAAGCAGAAGTGCTGGATGCAGAAAGGGGATACAAAGTCCGGGTGAGATAAGTTAAAGAAGGGGTTTGTTACGTGAGCATATGGTTGGCACATGTGAAGGGAAAAAAGCACAAAGGAACTGCAGGCAGAAACTGGCTTGTTTAAAACCTTTCTGGTGAGAACAAAGTTCTTCAATATGAAATTGTTAAGTCTGACCCTTTGGCACCCAATAGGTATTATCTAGTTAATGGGATATAAGAAAATTCCTGTAGAAACAGAGAAAAATGGTGCTGCTTTTGGTTTTTCAAAGAAGTTAGCCAATGATGAATGCCAGTGTTTACATTACAGATTGAAACATGAACAGACTGTATGACTGCCCTTGCATAATAGGTATGAGGCTCTGCAAGTGGAAACGAACAATAACGAGGATGATGACTCATCTAGCTTAGAGGTGTCGCCAAGGTTAACGTGGCCTACGCCCTGCGTCAAAACTGCTTCCATAAAGAAAAAAATGACATATCATTGTCATAGGAGACTCCCTTCTGAAGGGAACAGAAGGCCCAATATGCAGACCAGACCCATTTCTTAGGGAAGTCTGCTGCCTCCCTGGGGCCTGGGTAAAAGATGTGGAAAGAAAATGGAAAGAAAATGTCCTACCCTGGTACTGCCCTCAGGTTATTACCAATTATTGATTTTTCAGGTAGGTAGCAATAAAGTTGCAACTAGAAGTCCAAGGGCAATCAAGAGAGACTTCAGGGCCTTGGGATGACTGATTAAGGGATCAGGAGCACAAGTAGTGTTCTGTATTCTTCCAGTTGCAGGGAATGATGAGAGAAGACACAGGAAGAGCCAGCAGATCAATACCTGGCTCCAAGCCTGGTGTCACCGGGAGAATTTGGGGGTTTTTGATCATAGAATCATAGAATTGTTAAGGTTGGAAAAGACCCTTAGGATCATCAGGTCCAACCGTTAACCTACCACCGCCAAGTCCACCACTAAACCATGCCCCTAAGCACCACATCTACCCATCTTTTAAATACCTCCAGGGATGGAGACTCAACCACTTCCCTGGGCAGCCTATTCCAGTGCCTGACTGCTCTTTCAGTGAAGAAGTTTTTCCTAATATCTAACCTAAACTTACCCTGGCGCAGCTTGAGGCCATTTCCTCTCGTCCTATCACTTGTTACCGGGGTGAAGAGACCGACCCCCACCTCTCTACAACCTCCTTTCAGGTAGTTGTAGAGAGCAATAAGGTCTCCCCTCAGCCTCATCTTCTCCAAACTAAACAACCCCAGCTCCCTCAGCTGCTCCTCCTAAGACTTATTCTCTAGACCCTTCACCAACCTAGTTGCCTTTCTTTGGACACGCTCCAGCACCTCAATGTCCTTCTTGTAATGAGGGGCCCAAAACTGGACACAGTATTCGAGGTGCGGCCTCAGCAGTGCCGAATACAGGGGCACTATCACCTCCCTGGTCCTGCTGGCCACACTATTCCTGATACAAGCCAGGATGCCATTGGCCTTCTTGGCCACCTGGGCACACTGCTGGCTCATATTTAGGCGGTTGTCAACCAACACCCCCAGGTCCTTTTCAGCCAGGCAGCTTTCCAGCCACTCGTCCCCAAGCCTGTAGCATTGCCTGGGGTTGTTATGACTGAAGTGCAGGACCCGGCACTTGGCCTTGTTGAACCTCATACAGTTGGCCCCGGCCCAACAATCCAGCCTGTCCAGGTCCCTCTGCAGGGCTTTCCTACCCTCCAGCAGATCGACACTCCCACCCAACTTGGTGTCATCTGCAAACTTACTGAGGGTGCACTCAATCCCCTCATCCAGATCATCGATAAAGATATTAAACAGGACCGGCCCCAACACTGAGCCCTGGGGAACACCACTCGTGACCGGTCGCCAACTGGATTTGGCTCCATTCACCACCACTCTCTGGGCTCGGTTGTCCAGCCAGTTTTTAACCCAGCGCAGAGTGCACTTGTCCAAGCCGTGAGCAGCCAGCTTCTGCAGGAGAATGCTGTGGGAGACAGTGTCAAAGGCCTTACTGAAGTCCAAGTAGACAACATCCACAGCCTTCCCCTCATCCACTAAGTGGGTCACCGTGTCATAGAAGGAGACCAGGTTAGTGAAGCAGGACCTGCCTTTCATAAACCCATGCTGGCTGAGCCTGATCCCCTGATTGTCCCGCACATGCTGCATAATGGCACTCAGGATGATCTGTTCCATGACCTTCCCCGGCACTGAGGTCAGGCTGACAGGCCTGTAGTTCCCCGGATCCTCCTTCCGACCCTTCTTGTAGATGGGTGTCACATTTGCTAACTTCCAGTCATCTGGGACCTCCCTGGTTGACCAGGACTGCTGGTAAATGATGGAGAGTGGCTTGGCAAGCTCCTCCGCCAGTTCCCTCAGTATCCTCGGGTGGATCCCGTCTGGCCCCATAGACTTGTGGGCACCTAGGTGGAGGAGAAGGTCGGTGACTGCCATCTCTTCGACAACTGGGACTTCATTCTGTGTCCTATCTCCATCTCCCAGCTCAGGGGCATGAAAACCTTGAGGATGATCAGTCCGACTATTAAAGACTGAGGCAAAGAAGGCATTAAGTACCTCAGCCTTCTCCTCATCCTTTGTGGCCAAGTTTCCCTCCGCATCCGACAAAGGAGGGAGATTCTCCTTAGCCCTCCTTTTGTCGCTGATATATATTTGTAGAAGCATTTTTTGTTATCCTTGACAGCGGTGGCCAGTTTAAGTGGGGGTCGGTTTACATGACACCAGGCTTGCTGGCGATGGATGGGGTATACCTGTCTCAAAGAGGGAAAAGGATCTTTGCACAGGAGTGAGCAGGGCTCACTGAAAGAGCTTTAAACTAGATTTGAAGGGGGAAAGGGATTTGAAGGGGGAAAGGGATAAAACCAGGTTCACTAGAGATAAGCCTGAGGGCAGCACGCCAGTGTTTGAGGGACGGTGTGCTAGTGAGGTCCTTTGGTCTGCCATCTCAGTGGAGGTAGGGGATGGAGATCCATGCAGCAGCAAAGATGCAAGGGTTATGGATGTGTTAGAAACCACAGAAGCACCTGAGAATGGTCATGTAGAAATTAAGGCTTCTTTCCCCAAAAAGGTGGTAGGATCAGTAGCCCAACTGAAGTGCATCTACACCAATGCACACAGCATGGGCAACAAACAGGAGGAGCTGGAAGCCATTTTGCAGCAGGAAAACTATGATATAGTTGCCATCATGGAAACATGGTGGGATGACTCGCACAGCTGGAGTGCTGCAATGGACGGCTATAAACACTTCAGAAGGGATAGGCAAGGAAGGAGAGGCAGTGGGGTAACCCTGTGTGTCAGGGCGTGTTTAGATTGTCTAGAGCTTAATGATGGTGATGATAGGATTGAGTGTTTATGGGTAAGAATCAGGGGGAAGGCCAACAAGGCAGATATCATGGTGGGAGTCTGTTATAGACCACCCAACCAGGATGAAGAGGCAGACGAAATATTCTATAAGCAGCTGGGAGAAGTCTCACAATTGCTAGCCCTTGTTCTCATGGGGGACTTCAACTTACCAGATGTCTGCTGCAAATACAATACAGCGGAGAGGAAACAGACTAGGATGCTCCTGGAGTGTGCGGGTGATAACTTGCTGACACAGCTGGTGAGGGAGCCAACTAGGGAAGGCACCCCACTGGACCTGTCATTTGTGACCAGAGAAGGACTTGTGGGTGATGTGATGGTTGGAGGCCATCTTGGGCATAGTGATAACAAAATGATAGAGTTTTTGATTCTTGGAGAAGTAAGGAGGGGGGTCAGTAGAATGGCTACCTTGAACTTCCGGAGCACAGACTTTGGCCTGTTTAGGGACTTGGTTGACAGAGTCCCCTGGGAGGCAGTCCTGAAGGGCAAAGGAGTCCAGGAAGGCTGGACAGTCTTCAAGAAGGAAATCTTAAAGGCACAGGAGCAGGCCATCCCCATGTGCCAAAAGACAAGTTGGCGGGGGAGAAGATCAGCCTGGCTGAACAGAGAGCTTCAGCTGGAACTCAGGGAAAAAAAGTAGAGTTTATGACCTTTGGAAGAAGGGGCAGGCAACTCAGGGGGACTACAAGGATGTCACGAGGTTATGCAGGGAGAAGATTAGAAGGGCCAAAGTGCAACTGGAACTTAATCTGGCTCCTGCCATAAAAGACAATAAAAATGTTTCTATAAATACATTAGCAACAAAAGGAGGGCTAAGGAGAATCTACATCCTTTATTGGATGTGGGGGGAAACATAGTGACAAAGAATGAGGAAAAGGCTGAAATACTTGATGCCTTCTTTTCCTCAGTCTTTAATAGTAAGACCAGTTGTTCTCTGGGTACCCAGCTGCCCTGAGCTGGAAGACAGGGATGAGGAGCAGAATGAAGCCCCCATAATCCAAGGGGAAATGGTTAGTGACCTGCTACACCACTTAGACACACAAGTCTGTGCAGCTGGATGGGATCCACCCAAGGGTACTGAGGGAGCTGCTTGGAAGTGCCCACCAAGATGCTTTCCATCATCTGCAGTCCTGGCTAACCAGGGACGTCCCAGTTGACTGGAAGTTGGCAAATGTGATGCTCATCTACAAGAAGGGCTGGAAGGAGGATGTGGGGAACTACAGGCCTGTAAGTCTGACCTCAGTGCCAGGGAAGGTTATGGAGCAGATCTTAAGTGCCATCATGCAGCATGTACAAGACAACTAGGTGATCAGGCCCAGTCAGCATGGGTTTATGAAAGGCAGGTCCTACTTGACTAACCTGATCTCCTTCTATGACAAAGTGACCTGCTTAGGGGATGAGGGAAAGGCTGTGGATGTTGTCTACTTGGACTTTATTAAGCCATTTGAGACCATTTCCCACAGCATTCTCCTGGAAAAAACTTGCTGCTCATGGCTTGGTCGGGTGTACGCTTCACTGGGTAAAAAGCTGGCTGGATGGCCGAGCCCAAAGAGTTGTGGTAAGTGGATTTAAATCCAGTTGGTGGCCAGTCACAAGTGGTGTTCCGCAGGGCTCAGTGTTGGGGCCAGTTCTGTTTAATATCTTTATCAATATGATCTTGATGAGGGGATTGAGTGCACCCTCAGTAAGTTTGCAGATGACACTAAGTTAGGTGGGAGTGTTGGTCTGCTGGAGGGTAGGAAGGCTCTACAGAGGGATCCGGACAGGCTGGATCGATGGGCTGAGGCCAACTGTATGAGATTCAACAAGGCTAAGTGTCGGGTCCTGCACTTGGGTCACAACAACCCCATGCAATGCTACAGGCTGGGCAAGAGTGGCTGGAAAGCTGCCCGGCAGAAAAGGACCTGGGGGTGTTGGTCGACAGCTGGCTGAACATGAGCCAGCAGTGTGCTCAGGTGGCAAAGAAGGCCAATAGCATCCTGGCTTATATCAGTGTGGCCAGCAGGACTAGGGAAGTGATGGTCCACCTGTACACGGCACTGGTGAGGCCGCACCTCGAATACTGTGTTTGGTTTTGGGCCCCTTGCTACAAGAAAGACATTGAGGTGCTGGAGCGTGTCTAAAGAAAGGCAATGAAGCTGGAGCACAAGTCTTACAAGGAGCGTCTGAGGGAGGTGCAGTTGTTTAGCCTGAAGAAAAGGAGGCTCAGGGGAGACCTTATCACTCTCTACAACTGCCTGAAAGGAGGTTGTAGCCAAGTGGGTGTTGGTCTCTTCTCCCAGGTTACAAGCAATAGGACAAGAGGAAATGGCCTCAAGTTATGCCAGGGGAGGTTTAGACTGGATATTAGGAAAAATTTCTTCACCAAAAGGATTGTCAAGCACTGGAACAGGATGCCCAGGGAGGTGGTTGAGTCCCCATCCCTGGAGGCATTTAAAGGACATGTAGATGTAGTGCTTAGGGACATGGTTTAGTGGTGGACTTGGCAGTGTTAGGTTTATAGTTGGACTTGATGATCTTAAATGTCTTTTCCAACCTAAACGATTCTATGATTCTATAATTCTATGACTGTATGCTATGAGAACAGAGAAAGCAATAATAGTTTAGTTTGGAGAAGATGAGGCTGAGGGGAGACCTTATTGCTCTCTACAACTACCTGAAAGGAGGTTGTAGAGAGGTGGGGGTCGATCTCTTCACCCCAGTAACAAGCGATAGGACGAGAGGAAATGGCCTCAAGCTGCGCCAGGGTAAGTTTAGGCTAGATATTAGGAAAAACTTCTTTACTGAAAGGGTAGTCAGGCACTGGAACAGGTTGCCCAGGGAAGTGGTTGAGTCCCCATCCCTGGAGGTATTTAAAAGACGGGTAGATGCAGTACTTGAGGACACGGTTTAGTGGTGGACTTGGCAGTGGTAGGTTAACGGTTGGACCTGATGATCCTAAGGGTCTTTTCCAACCTTAACAATTCTATGAAATGTGGACAGGCTATAAAACAGGAGCAATAACGGGGAGGAGGGGGGAAATCTACCTAGTTGTTCAAAAAGAAACAGGTGCAATTGGCTCTTCAGCTGCAAAAAAAAAATTATTTTCCTTTGGTGGCTCCTTGTTGAGCATCATTATCAGAGGTAGAAGTAAAATGGCAGATGGGTAATCTGGAATTCAGTAAATAAGGCTGTAAAGTTATATTAAAGGTGAAAGTATCCGCTTCATCAAGGTCATCCAGTAATTAAGGACCTTTTCAATGCAAAACTGGGTAATAAGTAAATGGGGCAGTGATAAATAAGAACACAGGGAGACATAAACCTATTAGACAACAAGAGATAACAGATACAATGGGAAAGACCAAATGGCTCCAGTTACTAATTGATGGACCATTATGAAACCCTAGGCACAGGGTTTTTAGAGAAGGCCATTAGAGAAGGCCATTTGGATTTTGCAACTGATAAGATAGGGTAAACAAGACCAACATGAGGATTTGGGATTTTCGAGGGCGTCTGTGAGACTCTGCAAAATTTATTAAAGAATACTTAGGGGAAGAGGATCAAGGAGGAACAAAGAGGGTAACAGACAGACAGAGATATAAAAGGTGCCAATAGCATGTAAAACATTGCAAGTTAGTACACTTCTCTGACCAAGCCCTACATCTGATCATCTGTCCTATCTTCTTGCTAAATCCTTTCTTAACTCTCTTTCCATGTAATCTCACCCTCTGTCCTGTGCATGTGAGTGCTGTAAAGACTAAGTGACAGCTACTAGTGAGGTAAGTGGATTTTGTGTCAGCAACTAGAGTCCGACCAGGGTGTAGGTGCCCCAGTGGAGCTGGGAGTAGGAGCCCCTACTAGAGCTAGTAGGGGTCTCAGTGCCAGCAACTGGGATGGGTGAGAGTCTTGACCACCAGTCACAGGGGAGAGAACAATGTGTGTCCCGAAAACAAGCTGCTGCGAAGGACTGGCCTGACTGGGGCAAGCGAGGGGCTCAGTGCTGGCAGCAAAAGCGGGACTATGGGTCACAGCCCAGGTGCCTCATGCCAGATGCTGGTGGGGGCAAGTGTCTTTATCTTCTCTAAACCTGTGCGTGTGCATGGGGTGTATGTGCAATTTGCTAGCAAACTTCAAGCAGGACTAGCTGGTGAGTAGTAATCCCAAGATCTGGGCAGGGGTATCAGGTGGGCAGATGGTCCATGTTAGTATTTGAGGGGACCCACAAATGATGGGTGCCGGTGAGATGAGTCTGTGTGTGCATGTGTCTATTTGCTAGTGAGCACTAAGGTGGGCTAGCTGGTGAGTGAGAGACTCATGAAGATGAACTGGATAAGAGGACCCAGGATCTGGGTAGGAGTGTTGGACAGACAGGGGGGCCGTGCTGGTATTTGAGGGATCCACAAATGTGTGTGTGCTTGTGAACCCAGGGAGTGGTGCATGCGTGTGTGCTTTCCCTAGCAAACTTCTGCCTCTGCCAGCTGAAGAGGAAGAGGGGGACTTGGCTGCCTACACTTATGTTCAGGTGAGTCCTGGTAGTGTTGCATGTTGCTGCTGTTGGAAGGCAGTGTCTTGTCTGGGTCTGTGTGCATAGACAACCATGTCACTGTCGTGTATGTGTGTGTGCGCACCACGCTGGGCTCCAGCAGCCAGGCAGGAGGGACCCCCAGTCCCAAGTCCATGGGAGGTGGTGGCCACTTACAACAACTCTTAAGGAAGATCTTTTTCTGTTACAATGTCACAACTAAAGGAATGCTAGAAAGCGTGAATTGCAACTGAATGCAAAACTTTCCTTTTAACCTGGCCACAGCACTCTCTGTGTTAACTCAGCCAAAGCATTTTGTCTCATTACTATGTGCTTTTTCATCATAATATCCAAAGTTTATACTTGCAAGATTTTACTTATGTTTGGGTTGACAATCTGCCTTATGGCATATGACTATAAGGCTTATTGGTTTTTTCTCTACACTATACTGAAGGGATAGCTAAATTTTTTTTCAATTCAAAGGAAAAAGATCATCTTTGCAAAACAATTGCCTTTTTACTTGCAGTATCTCAGTATCTCATTATATTTCATTCATGTTTCACTATAGCATTGCTGTTCTGAAACATTGTTCAGGTCTTTTTTTCTTTTTTTTTTTTTTTAAATAAGAAAAAGCTTTGAGACTTAAGAATTCCTTCTCTTCCATCTGGGATATGAATACAGAATTTAAAAAGTTTATTATACAGAGTTAAAACTAACAAAATTTACCTTTAAGTAATTTGCAACATTCACATTTTTCAGAAAGAGTTGCATTTCTCACAGTGTGCCAATGACATTCAGAAATATATTTATTATCACCTACTCATATTTTCTCTTAGTATCTGTAAAACTCTTTTAGCAATTTTTGAGGGTTTTAAACAATTGTTTATAATATAGACAAATCTGTATATTCCATCAGCTTGGCTGAAATTCTACAAGTAAATTTGACTGGGATCGGATGTCCAGAAATCTTTTTCTGTATCCACTACATTTGCAGAATGAATCTGATTTGTGTGCGAAGATTTTTGATGTTTTTGAAAAGTACAGCTGATTCAACATGAAAATGTTAAACTTTCTCAATTTTGAGGATTATAAAGGGAGCTATATCCTCTTTAAGGCTCCAAAAGTTGGACAGTAGGGAACTATATACTCTGTTAGCAAGCATGCGTTCATTGTAGGCAAGCAACAGCCTCTCTCTGTGAAGAGAAGTAGCCTTCTTTGTGAAACAGTTTGAAGACCAAATACTCTACCTCTCTCTGTTGACTAATGAGAGTCTAGGTACCTAATATTCCCATTAGGATCTGCCTGGAGTTAATTAATGAGAGACATTAAGCACAAGAGTTTGTCTAAAGAGATGATTAACCCCAGGCTGCAAGTAGGCATTTCCTTACTTGGAAAACAGAAGTAGTTCTCAAAAAAGTTAACAATATCTCTTTTTAAATCACTTCAGAGCACCTGCACAGAAAGATTTCAGAAACTCTCCTCATCTTAAATTACGGTGGGTTAAAACACACACCTTCTAGTTACTGTAAAAGTATCCCAACTTAATCTGATGACTTTTCAGGGCAAAGACCCAAGATGTTATTAGGGCACTTCCTGGAAAGGAGTGCTTCAGGTAGAGGAGGGTTGGGAAGCTGGGCTCCTATTTCTTGGGCACATGCTCTTAACTGTGGTGTTAAAAACAGAAAAAATACAGAAAGCAAACAAATGTCTACCCCAAATCCTAGAACTCATTCATCTTTTCTTGTTTTAATTCCCTGTTTTGACCACAATTTAAAAATTTATTTTATGCTGAATTCCATATATTCCAAGTACATTAAATAGCAACTTTGAGGCCTGAATCTGAGTTTACACACTTCCCCACCATTCTCAGAATCGTATTAAAATTCAGGCTTTTTTCTGGGTTTTTTTGGCTGTTCAGATCAAGTCAATTTTCAATTGTTTCATACATAAAAATGAAAATAAGGTTGAGAAAATTCTCTTAAATGATCTTTTGCCTAATTCATCGGCTTATGAGTCATCTTATTGTTTTCCTATTGCAACTGAAAAGGAAGACCTTTGCATGGGGAATTTTTCCTGTTTTCTATATTACATGCAATTCATGAAGAAATTCTATGCATGTAATTTATTTAGTGTGTGATCTTACCAACATTACATGCTGAGTACTAACAATCTTAATATTACCACTGGTGTGATAAAAGTACTGAACATGAGTAAGACTAGCAGAAGTAGCTCTTTATATTTTCCACAATGAGTGATCTGTTTTACAACTGAGACTCATATGCTTTAGCCATAATTATTTATTTTTTCCCTATTCCTTGCCAGTAAATAAAAGGGTTAGGAGAAAGGTGAATCATTACGTGGCATAAAGAGAATTATTTCTAACCCTTAAAAAGGGCATCTCACAAGGTGTGAAACTTTCTGCTTGATAGAGCTGTAGAAGTAGGTGTTTTGAATTTTTAAGGCTAGTTCTGCTGATATCTATATAAATATGTTTGCTGACAGTTCTGAGGAAGAACAGAAAAATAATATATGTTTATTTTGTTTTATTTATTTGTGATCTAAATATAATCTAACACATTTTAAATATCAAAAATAAATTAAAAATTAAATTCCAAATTTAAGAAAAGGACAGTTTGTTAGTGGACAAAGTAAAATACTTAACATTAGAATACTTGTAGCATCTCTAAACAGATATATATATTTTAAGCTGAACATTTGAACTGAACTTGCCAGCTTTCCTGGTATCTATAAAAGTGTAATTATTGACATTTTTTCACTCCCCCCTCTCCATATAAGTGGCTGAAATAATTTCCTCAGTAGTATTTCTAAAACTACATCCTGCTTTGGCCGTTGGAAATCTGAACAGAAAAGATAGTACTGTACATGGACAGATAGTACATATAGCTACATATAATCCCTGTATTATAAAAATTCCTTGCATTTTACAGGTAAGCAATAAAGAAAATATTTTTGAGATTCAGAAAAATAAGATTTTGTTTCAAATTTTATCATGATCTGGACAATTCCTTTCCTAACATGTAAACTAGGAATATTATTATTACCTAATTTGACAGAGTTTGGTAAGAATTAATTAACTGAAGTTTGTGGAGCATTTGTTTGTTACAATGATAAGCCTTTCTAAAGATCCTCACAGATGCAGCAGAAAACACAAAGTGCAAGTATCGTTCCCTTCAGGACACCAAGGCTTATTGCAAGGATTGTGTTCCATGGAAAAAAAGATATTTAATTGTATGTGGTGATGTAATAAAAGACACTTATGGATCAGTCTTCACTCAGCATTACAATTTTAAATTATGCTAAGTTTTTGTTAAACTTCATAACTAAGAAAAGAGGGGGTCTTTAGAAATAATAAGGGATAATGGAGAGTGATAGAAAACATGTTCTACTTACAGACTAATACATAACAACCTTATTGATTATTTTAATTTCTTTTCTCCTGTCTTTCAAAACTCATTTTAGACAGTCACCTGTATATTATTTCAGATGTTCAAAGCACCTTTCATTGTAAAATACTTTTCAAATGTACATAAAGTGGAATGTTGGTTATTGTTTAAACCACTTCTAAAATGTAGCCTCCTTTGGAACAAAATGCAGAATATACTTAACTGTTGTGCAGAGGAACATAACAGAAAGTTTGCAGACAGGAACTGAAGTAAAGTAACCTCAAGAATTTAAATAAGCAGTGTATGTTTTATCAAGCTATAATTTCTCTAAAAAAATATGGGAATGACATACTCACAAAGCCCACAATCTCTTTGTTATTTATGAGATTGCACCTAATTTGTTAGAAGAAGTAGATATTTGTGTATGGTCTTGTTTTGCTGAGGTCAGAAACTTGAGTTTACTGGGACGGAGTAATATGTCTCCACTTTCTTAAATAACTGCCTAATTTTTTTCAGGAAAAGAGAACTGTCTCACATTCAGCTAACTGCACATTCTTCTGCATTGATATAAAACATACCGAGGGGTTTTTTTCTTACTGAATCACTACAAAAAGAAAATGGCTGGAGTTCAATCATCACTAGGTTTAGAGCTTTGTGGTTTTGGTTTTACCAACTGACATTTTTAAAAATTACTATCCTTATAAAAGTCTTGATAAGTTGACAGAGAGTTGAAAGAAAAAAAAATGGAAAAAAAATTTTCTTCATTGTTTTAGTATCTGGCAATAGAACTGTGTATGCTGCTCATTATGACATATTTCTTCATAAATAATGCACTGCTGACATTAAACTGAGTAATAGCAAAGGTGGAGAGTAGGAGATATATCTCACTATTTGGATAAGTCAGTTTATTTTAAAGTTACTGCATTTAGTGTGTGGATTTTGCAGTTTTCCTATCTGGTTGATCAATTATTTCTTCTTTGATGGATCTGAGGTAATTTATGTCCCTTTGTATTTATCTCATTCTGAACTTAAGTGATCTAGTTTTATGGTATCTGATAAGACAGTAATCAATATATTGCTTTAAGGTCTGATGGTTTTGAATATGCTTTGCCTGTGTTCTCCAAATTTCATGACTTTGAGCCAGTATGTGTTACCAATATTTGAATATAATTTGGAAGTTCCATGCTGTTAGAAGATGAACAGAGTTCATAGCTTCTCTAGGGACTGACCTGCAACAGAAAAGCAGAGAAAAATCATCTTGCTGAGAGTGTGTTTCTAGTAGTTTTCCCCACGTTTATATTTGACAGAAGATGAATCTTCATCAGCATTTTAGTTTGGAGCAGTAATGCACTTCTGAAACAAACCCCCCGATCCTCCTCATTTGTTGTGATCGGTTTTGACTGCAAAGTGTATATAAGCAAGATTCCTTTCAGATGAAAGTAAACTGGAAAATCCACTCCAGCTGAGCACCACATGCTTTCTTGCAGTGCAGACACAAGACTCCAAAATAGTAAGCGGGGTTGTGCCACTTACTTCAGCACCTACCAAGCACTCATACTAAAAGATTTTCAAACCACTGAGAACTCTTATCATATCTGAAATGCTATCTTAGAAGACAAAACTAATTTCTGCTTTAACATTTGCTGTCAACCACCAGCCATCGGGTTTTACAGCTCATTCCTTTGTCTTCCACAGAGATTTCGTCTTGTCTTGATATCGTTTCCTGTCTTCCTTGCCTTTTCCTTGGCTGCTTTATTTTGTTACTGAACACCTTTAATTTTCTTTTTTTGCATTTTGCCTTGTTGCTTCTTTCTTCGCTGACTTCTCTCTGTTAGACTCACCAAAAGTTCAGTGTGGTTTTATCCGTGGTTGTGAGAAAAAAAATGTTTCACATCAGTCCACCTGTGGGCTGATGGCCTGGCCCAGCCAGAGCCTGGGTCCATCCCTGCACCCCTGCCCAGCCATCCCAGGGCTGTATCAGACACTGGTACGCCTCACTGGGCCAGATCCTGATCCTCCCTATGGAGCTGCCCAATGCCTGGGTCTGGGGCTGTCCCAGTGCCCCCTGGGTGCCCTGTTCCTGACTGGAAAAGTCCGTCCAGCTCTGTCTGCCAGAAACTGCCCTGCTGCTCACCCATGGGGCCCCTCCACTGCTCCCAGCCCCCAGCCTGGAGCGAGCTGCTGGCCCTTGCAGCACTCTGGCATTGATTGCGTTTAGTCCAGGTGGTCAGACTAACCGTAGTGCCGTATAAACCTTCCCATCCACGTGTGCATAATGTAGCTGTAGGGTCTTCATTGCCTTGACCCACTAATCCACTTGTAATCATCACGCTACTTGTGAAAGCAGACACAGTAGCAGAATTGTGTATTAAACCTTTAGGGAGAGAGTATCTAAATCCTATTGTGCATAGTATTAAATAAGAAGAAGATCACTGCATAAGCATGGAAGTTTGAGTTGGTACATATGCATTACCACTTCCTGCGAGGGCACCGAAATAAGTGGAACGTTGGGAAACTCTCACAAATAGATATTGGAAACTGCTGTAGATTGGCATTTTTAATAAATCTATATTATTTAAAATAGTCAAGATAAAGTATTTTTTTAACATCTATTCGGTTATTACAGCATTGCATCAAAGAAACTAATATTTTATTTTACAGATAAATCTAAGAAAAGAACTGTGCTAACTATTGTTAGGCTAATCACCCACTTTGGTGTCTTCTGCATGAAGTAATTTCTCTCATCATTTTAAGACTATCAAGTTTCTTGTCATAGGATTAGACTGATTAGCCTGATCTATCTTTGAACCATGATTTTAGCAAAAATGAACAGCCCATTGTTCTGTTCTATGTCTTTTGAATTCGAACAATGAAATCAGGAGAGGAAGGCCTATATTTCATCTACTTTCTTGTGTGAAAAATGCTATTCTTCAGTCATTTTTCCCAATCTTATATTCAGATGTGGAATACTAAAAGAAGTAATGTGACAATAAGCATCTTTCTGGCCAACCATACAGCTTTATCTGAAGATGAAAGATCTTCTTCATTAAGGTAGCAGCAGTATAAGTTGCCAGAGACAGTAAAGGTTATGTAATTTAACTAATTTGCTGCTTTTTGGGTAGGTTCCTTGGAATTAATTGTCTCATCTATTTTTTGAACCTTGAAGTTGAGATGTTTTAAATTTATATTAGAATTTACTTCATGTGAATGAGAAATCTAGTTATGCTTCTTCACAACTTCCAGACCTCCTTCTCACCTCTTTTAGCACTTTCAGGATGTTACAAGATACTCACAAGGGCATCTTGTATTAAAGATGAAGGCCACAGAAATATTTCTTAACATATACATATGCACAAATTTTTATTGTTGTTTTTGGTCCCTGAGACACTGAATAACATTATCATAAAGATTAAGTTTGGCCTCTTGTCACAAGCTTCTAGTATGCTTGTCCATAAGAGTCAGACCTTTGAAATTGAAATATGAGCATCCATTTATTTGATATTACAAACAATTTCATGAGATAACTCCCTCTTGCAGATGGATACAGTATGTATCATAACAAGCATGTTCACATAACCCTGACAGTGACAGTGACATGCATCCATGGATTATTAGCTCATGAAGGTTAATTTTCAACAAACTATCAAAGTTACTCAACATGATATTCTTGCTACCTCCTCATGAAAAAAATTAATCCAGCCCATTGGCTTTTTCCCACAGATCAAGTACTTCTTACGGAATGTCTTTTTTAATCCTTTTACAACTACACAGAGTCTAGTTTCCTTCCTTTCAATCCTAGAAATATATTTTGGGGTTTTGTGTACTTTGTCTTGGTTTTAATTTTTATTTATGTTTTTCAATTATAAAACTATGCTTTTATTTTTAAAGGAAAGCTAAAGATCTTCCTAGGTATGAAATGCAGTTCTGTTAAGTAGAAGGTTGTGTGATTTCCTGCAATACCTTAAATTCATCAAAGTTAGATTTCATCTTGGTTTATATGTTATCATACATGTTTCATATAACCCTAATCTGAAAATAATTTTAATAGTTAGCAGAAAATGGAAAATAACTGTGATAACAGGTACTATCTGTTTGCAAAAATACCAGACTGAATTTTTATGATTGATGTTATTGCCACAAATATAGTTAAAGATTTGACAATTATAAAATATTGCAGTTCCTCTAACAAATTGCTAGAAACCATGTATTTTATGATTCTGTCAACTTTAATTTATTCTACAAATTGTACTAAAGCTTCTTCAAATAAGGTCAAAGTTTCACCACAAAGACTAGTTCTTTAGATAATTCTGAGGCTTATGATATTTTTATTTCATCCTATCAGACATGTTGAAATCACTTTTTATAACCTGAAGAATTACCTCACTATATCTTATTTTTTTCTTGTCACTTTAATGATGATTTATTCTTCAAGTCTTAATTTTGATCTAAATAATATTCCCCAACCAGATTTTAAGATTGCATTAATAATTTTCTATTGTGTATATTACAATTAGTTATGCTTTCAGTATTAATCACAAAAGTATAATATTTTAAATACTACCGACTATGCTTTTTTTTAATAAAGAGATCACTTTCTTTCCTTGCAATGCCACTGCTATACAAATGCTTTTCTACTGCATAGTGCTCAAGTAAGAAATTAAGATGTATATTCTGTTTTACAGTTTTACAGTTTTAGGTATGTTTTCACTTCACTGAGATTGATGGTGAAGTTTTCAGGGGTTTCATTTGTTATGTTTTTTATTTTACTTTTTCTTTGGGTGAATATATTGAAAAGGATAATTAATGGTAGCACTAATGTAAGATATCAGAAAGGATTGTCTTCAAGATGTGAAGAGTCCAGTTCTCCTTGCACGCATGCTGGAGGTAAACATGAACAATTAACTGAAGCTGACAGAAACCAGGTTGGCAATATGGAAAACTGGGTTGAATATGGAGTTGTGGGTAATATGGAGGGAGAATTCTGTGCAAATTCAGTGAAATTTTGACGTTAAAGTGGAAGAGATATTTTTGAAACTAGAATTATCGTTACAGTGACATCAGCATTTTTGTTTGAAAATGTTTTCCTAGTTTGGAAGTAATTGAAAACAACACTTCTGGCAGCCTCAGATGAGAGACGCCATACCTGTTACTAATGTCTGAGGTCATTTGATGCTTATTATTACCCACTCATATCCTGTATGCTGCTATTCCTCAAATATGTCAAATCAGAAGATCAGCTGTAAGGGAACAACAGGAAGTTTGGTATATAAAGTTGGAGGGAACTTATAAAAGCAGACAAAAGTTATTTATGCAGCAAGAAGACAAGCAAAGGGTACAAATTTTTTGATAGATTAAAGTTCTTTAGACAGAAAGGGAAAATTACTGTCCTGGTTTCAGCTGGGATAGAGTTAATTTTCTTCCTAGTAGCTAGTAGACTGCTGTGTTTTGGATTTAGGATGAGAATAATGTCGATAACACACTGATGTTTTGGTTCTTGCTGAGTAGAGTTTACACTGGTCAAGGACTTTTTCAGCTTCCCGTGCTCTGCCAGGTGCACAAGAAGCTGGGAGGGAGCACAACCAGGACAGCTGACCCAGACCAGCCGAAGGGCTATTCCATACTGTATGACATCATGCTCAGTATATAAACTGGGGGAGTTGGCCGGGGGGGCAGCGATCGCTGCTCGGGGACGTGCTAGGCATCGGTCGGTGGGTGGTGAGCCAATTGTATAGTGTATCCCTTGCTCTGTATATTATTATTGTATTTTATTATTATTATTATTATTATTACTACTACTATTCTATTTCATTTTACTTCAATTATTAAACTGTTCTTATCTCAATCCACGAGTTTTCTGACTGTAACCCTCCCAATTCTCTTCCCCATCCCACTGGGGTGGGGGGAGTGAGCGAGCGGCTGCGTGGTGCTTAGCTGCTGGCTGGGGTTAAACCACGACAATTACATTTACCTTATGCAGCACAATAATGCAAATTTCTTAAATCTGATCTTGATTTCCACTTCAATGAATAGTTTTCCTCTGTGTAAGATCTATATGTGGTGATATAATGCAAATTTCTTAAACTTGATCTTAATTTCCACTTCAATGAACAGTTTTCCTCTGTGTAAGACCTATATGTAGTGATATAAATTAAATAAAAAAGACAATATTTTAAGGGCAGGTTTACATGACTGAACAGGCCTTGTTATAAGTTGCATTGGGCACAGGTGCCCAGGCGCTGACAGCGGGAGCTGCAAGGCTGCCTCTGTGAGGAGAGGCCCAGGCTGCCCCGTGCTGGCCACAGCCGGCTCCAACCACCCCCTCCCTGCCCCACCACAGCACAGCTGAGCCCCTCAGACAAGATGGCAGCGCCTCTGGAAAAATGCATTTAAGAAAGGGCAAAATGCCACATAGAGAGTGGAATGGGGGAAAAAAGTGTGTGAAGCAGCCCTGCAAACACCAAGGTGAGAGAAGAAGGAAGGGGAGGAGGTGCCCCAGGCGCTGGAGCTGAGATTCCCTGGCAAGCTGTGGGACAGGGCTATGGTGGAGCAGATATCCACATTGCAGCCCATGGAGGACCCCATGCCAGAGCAGAGGAAAAGTGTGAGGAGGATGGAGCAGCAGAGAGGAGCTGTTGTGGACTTATTCCCCCATTCCCCTTACCCCTGCGCTGCTTGGGGGTGTGGGGTGGGTAGAGGAGTTGGGAATGACAGAGTGAAGTTGAGCCTGGGAAAAAGGGGAATGCAGGGGGAAGGTATTTTAGGTTTTGCCTTTGTTTCTCACTGTCATACTCTATTTTTAATTGGTAATACATTAAATTAATTTTTCCCAAGTTAAGTCTGTTTTACCCATGATGGTAATGGGTACGTGAGCTCCCTATCTTTACCTCGACTCTTATTTTCTCCCCCTGTCCTGCTGAGCAAGAGGAGTGAGAGAGCAGCTGGGTGGTCATCTGGCAGGCATCCAAGGTCAACCCATCAGATAAGTATTGGACCATAAGACTATATTGGATATAATTTATGTAATTATTGTAACATGGTTCTGTAAGTGCCTACAATACACAATCTGAGTATTTTTACTGAACTGGTGATATACATAGAAGATCTAAAACGTGTTTATGTTTTTCATCTCCCGTCTTCTAAAGACATCTTTTTTAAAGCACCATGCCTACTTGTTCAATGTTAGGCTGTGGTATGCGCTGAAACAGGCTGAACAGCTGTGCTGCATGGAGTAGCTGAAGCTGAATGGGCCAGGTATAGATGTGGCTTCTGGTCACACGAAAAACTGTCTCACAGCAGGCAGTGTTAATGGGGAAGGGTGACTTACATCCCTATTATCAAAATATAATTATATATTTAAAAGGCTAGCTGAGTGTGTTATGTTTTTATTATGACCTTTGGCAGTAACTAAATTTTTTAGTTTTGTTTGGGGGTACGCTTGAGAATGAGAGGAGCTGAGGACCCTCCTTTCATAGACACTCGAATGGAGAGAACTTAGTTTGCTGCAAGACCCATGCAGCAATAACACTGCTGCTGAGAATTCATTCTAATAAGGGTTTTCTTCACTCTAAACTGTATGTGTCATAAGCACGCTGAATTTAATTGGAAAAGTTCCAGTTCATGTTTCTAAGCATTCATTTCATCTTTCCCTATCAAGGTCTATAGTGAAGCTGAGAGTCTTGCTATAAATCAATTGTGCATTGATTCTTGAACCAGTTAACTGAGCAGTTGATTTTTTCAGCCAATGATCACAGTTGCATATCTATTTTCTATGTGCTGCAACCTAGGAAAATGTTTGTCATGGAGTATTAGCTAAAGCTGTGCATCACCTATTCAGAGACATTAATTGATCTATATTGAGCCACAAATGAGCTAAATAATAGTACTAAACGTGAAAAGTGTCAAGTTACCTGCAAATGAAAAAGAAAAAAAAGGCTATCATTAAAATATTTATAAGCACATTTAAAATGTTTTAATTAATTTTATATCTGGGTTCATATGGCCAATATGAGTAGATTATATTTTGTATGATTTTATGCATTCTGGTTTTTTTAGTATTTTTACAGTTTATCAACTTGCTGTTAAGTGTTTTAAGAAATTCTGTGTGTGAAATCTTTGGCACAAAATTGAACTTCTCTCCTTCCCTGATTTTGATTAATATAATTTTTTTCTAGTTATTCTAGAGATATGAATCCTTTCTACTTAATATGTTATGTCTTTTACATTTATCTCTGGTTAGATCTGGTTACTCTACATGTAGTTCTTACAGTAACCTTAGATGATTATACAACACACTTTTCTTCACCCTGTACCACTTTAGATATCATTTATCGAGACTTACTTTTTTTTAAAACTGTTTTCCTTCCTGTAAATATCTTTACTTATTCTTCTAGTGCTCTTTACTGCATTTCCTTTTTCTTCTGAAGACTGTTCAGTCTGCCAGTTTCATTGCTTTCTTTGTTTAGATCATTTGCTTCTTTTTCCTCTGAACCTCCATTGAGCATGATGGTGGGACGAGGTCCCATGGCAGCTCTCCTCACTGCCACCTTTTCTTTTTCATCATGTTCTCTTTCCAAGTACAAACCTTGCTTACTTCTCAGTTCTTCGCTTGGTACTGTTCCCGTTTTGCTGACTACCTTTGAAAAAGGTGTCTTGTCTGCTGTTTTCTTATCTTCTGGTTACCTAAGATTTAAGGGCAAATGTTCAAATCCTTGTAAGTAAAGTTCTCTGGCAGTGATATTCCATGCTATTTATTCTCCATTGGTCACATTAAAGAACGATTAGGGCATATTAGCTTAATCTGTAATAGCAAGTAGTGGGGCCCAAAGAGATTAGCATCTGACATCTCCAAAGCATGTAATAGTACTTGTAATGACTGGGCTAAGTGTACATATACTACAGATGAGAAAGCAATATGCCATACAGAGCCATGTTAATGATGACAGGAAAAAGAGAGGGAGAGTGCTCCCTCTCTACCTCCACATCCTATTGAAATTAATTGTATGCATACCTATGTATTTATATATATAAATAAATATATAGATAGATAGAAAATAGAGGTCAAGCTAGACATAGATACAGATATGTATATAATAAATAATTTCTACAGGAAAATTTCCTGTTTTATTAGTGTGAAATGCTCCCACAATAGTTCTTAGCATAGTACAATGCATCTTGTCTGTATAACGAGACAAGGTGTGTTATGTGACAAATTTGGAGAAGTATAATCTTTTTAAGGGATATATAAATATCTGTATATACATGTATATGTACAAGCTCAAACAAATATATACATTTATAATCTACCTTTCTTTAAACACATTTTAGTCTACTCTTAACATAAAATGTGCACTGTCAAAATACGTTCATGAAACTCAAGGGTAAATAAGTTTCATGATGATTGTTTCAGTTTTAGAATATTGAAATTTCTGAAGCACATTTCTAAGAACCTCAAGCATACATTACAGAATTGCTTTATTCAAGTATATTTCTCTCTGTTCCACATAAAAACAAAATAAGAAAAAAAAAAGCTCTCAAGATATTGCAGATGGGATAAAGGCTCTGAAAGTGTTGTACATTTGCAAAAAGGAGTTTTACAACTAGATAGATCTAATCAATGTGCCTAGAGCTATCAGTGATTGTACATTCTAAGGCACTTCATTTGTTGATAAGCATTATTTCAGCAATTGCTAGCAGTAATTGTCTCTCTGGTTAAATTATGTCTTATCCTTTTTACCTTTTCCAAAAGTTCCATTTAGATTGTATAGAAGTTGAAGTCTATACATATAAAATTAAGGCAACAAATTATAAACAGTTTGGCAGATAATACAGTAGAAATCAATGCATGCTAATTAATTTTGAGATACATGAATTCAGTTTCTCTCTGAAAAATTAACTATTTTGCCTGAAATAGTTTAAGACAATATTTCAAATTTAAAAAGAAATAATTATACCTTGTTAGCTATTATTATCATGTTCTTAATGTGGAATAGATATAGAATGATGGCATATACTTCCTTAGATGCTGTCCTTAACTACCAGTCATAACAATGCAGAACAAAACAGATGTATGTTCAAAACAGAACATATATCATGTTTCATCCAAGCTTCCCATTTAAACATCTAACTCAATCTTCAACACTTGTATGAAATCTAAAAATGAAAATAAGAAAAAATAATCCCAGGTCTCTAAACATGATGTTATGTATCTCACCCAGCAACATATTGCATTGGTGTCTGTATGGGTGGGGACTAGATGGAAAAATTAGTCATATACAAACAGTTTAAAAATAAAAACTATTTATCCCACTAAGGTCAATCCACAACTGTTCTCGCTTGAATCATATATGTTAATATACAATCTGGAGAACGCAAAATGTTGATACAGCTATAATCTACCTAAAACCATTGGTGTTCGAGCCTAGCAACGTTTAGTGCGTGACTTCCTTTAGAATATGTTTTTATATGATGTGTGCATCATAACAATAGCAAGATGTTGACAACAGACAGTCTTTTGTCTATTGTCAAAATCATATCTGAATGGACACATATGCAGAAGCTATCTCACAGTTTTAAAATTATTTTATTCCTTGCACATACTGAATATGTATTAACATTTTGACAGAATAGGAAGCTAAGATCCTGTCTTTGTCTTTGTTTTAGCAGGAATTTGCATTGTGGATTTTCTAATCAAGCACCCAGCCTGTTCTTTGACCTGATAAGAGTACTACTGGACATTGTGAAAGGTAATTTAACTTCACCTTATTGCTACCACTGATTGTGAAAAATTGAAGCCATAAATTTCTAGGATTAAATTAATATGAGCAAAAGTCTTGGCTTTCATCTTGACTTTTGTAGCATTGCAAACTTTGTCTTTATTAAAGAAAGCAAGAAGACAGTGCATTTTCTGTTTAGTCTTTAATAGAACACACATTTGTATATGCACTAAGCGAGTCTGATATAAGCCATATATTATTTTATAAATATTTTAAATTAATATTTTGTGATTGACATGGTTGTTTTTTAAAAGATAGGCTACTTACTAGTTATGCATATTTGCAATGGTTCCCAACATAAATGAAACCTTCTTATATTTATATTATATCAGATATTTTAATATTTCTTAGTTTTATTAAGTTTCAGAGAGTATGTAAAAATTCTAAAGGTTTTTTAAGATTCTTAATGCTTTTTCAAAAGCAGTGGAAACTACTAAGATAAATTTGCTGAGATGTGGGCTCTCATCTCATTGTCTAGTGCTCAATAAACTTTTTTGTGTTTGGCAGCTTCTCCCCCTGAAACAGCCTCATTTGATAGCCCTGCTGTTATGTTCTTGACCTTTGCCATGGCTACAACCCTGGGGCATTTGAGCTGTCAGATAAAAAAGTGGAAAGAGGCTGGTGAAAGTTGTAGAAGGTAAAAAGCTTTGTAATGCACTGATGAATTTCCTGCCATCAGATAGTTTTCACTTCACCTCCATTGCTGTCACATTTCCTTAAATAATAGGGAGACTTTTCCACTAATGGACAATGGAGGCTGTTTGCCTAATGAGAACTTGCAGAGGCAGCCTGCCATGTGTCTTTATCTTTTAAACTGAGGTGAAACAAGCTTGCCTGGCTACAGATAAGTGGCTAAGAAGCAGTCCTATTGATATGTACCTGTCAGTAATTTATCTGGGGGTTTTGTATTCATATATACTGTTCTATGTGCAGTAGAGCATTAAATTGCTTTCCACTGGGAGCAGGTCACATTCAGGGGTCGTCAGAACCATGCTAATGGATGGACCATGCTTGAGTCATACAGGTTGTTTCTATCAAGATCTTGGCAGCTGAAATCTCCATCTAATTAGAGATTTTACACTAGGGTTTTTTTGGGTTTTTGTTTTGTTTTGTTTTCTGGAAAAGCTGATTATTATTTAATATAATGTAGATAACTAATATTCTGTGGAGAGTTTATGAATGGCTGCTGATTGTTGTGTCGAGATTCATAATGAGTCTTTCAATTTCTGTTAGTAAAGCTTTTTGTTGTAATTACTATATATTAAATATGGATTAAATTTCTTGTTTTCTCACTACACCTCTTTTGGGGCTCAGGGAAGAGTGCTGTTAGACAACAAAGATAAATCTCAGGCTTATTTTTGTGGAGGTTTATTCAAGCTTAAGACTATCCTAAAATCTTCCTGAATTCCTGATCCTGAAAGTAGATCATCTTGCAATTTTGAAATAATGTATTTTTTCTAAAAGTCTATTAGCATGTTTGCAGTGGATAAAGGGCACATTAACTCAAAATATAATTTTGTTGCAACTTAATTTCTTTCTCTTAGTGAGGGTATTAGAAAGATGTTTTGGTACATTTTGCTGCCGTTTCCCAAGTTGGGATATTAAATTAATGCAATAAAGGACATGTAAACTATAACATAAAAGCAACATTTCTGTTATATTTTTTTATTCACAATCTTTATAGCTGCAAAATATGTCCAGAAATCAATTCATTCTTTTCAGTTGAGAAGTGAATGTTCTATACTGGGATGAAACAGAAAACAAATGCAGTTCGTTTCTTTCCATTTTACAAGAATAGTTTATTGTAGACCAAATGGAAAACTTTACACTGCATGGATTAAGAATTATTCCTGTCTCTCCTTCCTCACATCTTTCACTGCTAAATGATATTTTTATGATATTAGTACTTACTAATGCTTTATGAAAGACAGCTTATCAGATCAATCATGTCTAATTCACAGTATTTAAATGAAAAATCCTCCACACCTTCTAATCTATAAATTAAACTATGAACTTCAACCTTGTGTGTATATCTAATAAGCAGTGGTGACAAATACAGTACATACA
The DNA here is from genome assembly GCA_020745775.1 of Theristicus caerulescens. Lineage (NCBI taxonomy): Eukaryota > Metazoa > Chordata > Aves > Pelecaniformes > Threskiornithidae > Theristicus > Theristicus caerulescens. Next base: position 48,715,013 of record CM036560.1, on the reverse strand, counting down.
TTTAAAAGCATTTATAATAGACACATAATTATTCTTAAAATTCTTCTTAAATTCTTAAAATTCTTAATTCTTCTTTTTCAAGAACACAAAAATAAAACTTATGTCTAGTTAAACACTACTGCAAGTCAACCATAAGTTTCATATACTGAACAGGAAATGGCATCACATGAAAACCCAACATTTTTTCTCCTTTAAAAACTTAAAATATTCTGTCTAAGTTGACTTTTGGGCAGGTAATGCTAAAGATGTTAAACTTACTGAAGACTAAAAAATCTGTACCCAGTAATTCACACAATATTTTTCCTCTTTAGATGAAAATATTTTTGGCTAACATTTTTATGTACATTTTTAATCTGGGAAGTGTCAACTAAATACCATAGATGTTCTTTCAATGCTTGTGTCACTCATTCAATGTTTTTTTATATTCTTAGTTAAATTTTCTTATCCTAGCTGTGTTCATTTCTAGGTAATGCATGGAAAGCAAAAGAAAACTAGGCACAAGACAAAGAAAGTTAATCTGTTGTAACTATATTACTACTTAAGGAAAAAAATGTGCATGATTTTCTTAGCACTTTAGAACATGAGTAGTAGTCTAGGAAATTACAGTTTTGAGCCCTAGTTGTAGAAATTCATGCTTCACTGATTGATTTCCATTTTCTTCTTGTGGTCTCTAAGCTATCAGAAAGAAGGTGTGCTGTCTGGTAATTCCACAGCAATATTTCCATTTTGTTTATTTCTTTAAGCCTGATATTTTCATTTTTCTGTAAAGAAAAGAAAGAGATGAAGGTATAAACCTCCTGCTGAATGAAGTAGAATTGCTCCTCCATAATTCCATGTTTAAAAACCACTTTAATTTTTTCATTTTTGAAGTGCTCTTGTTTTGTTGGTCTCTGGTGACAAGCCCATATATATAGTGCTGTAAAGCTTCTTTAATATTCTCTAATATACCTGGCTATCTTTTGTAAACGTGTAAAAATTACTGGTTTGCTTAAATGTGAGACTGAAATGGTCAGCCAATTAAAACAGTATTGAATATTTAAAAGAGGGAAAAAAAGTGTCACTGTTCTATCATAGCAGAATATAACTAGAAATTGTTGTGTAAATATGTTGATATTTTGATAGAAGGCTAAAGTAAATCCCTTGTCATGATAAGAGAAATTAGGTGTAATCTGAATATCTGAATGAGGTTTATTTACAGATTTAGACTGATACTGTTCTCCACAATGACTAGAAAGAGAGGAACTAGTAGTCAGGGTCTGTGATTAAACATTTTTTTCCATTCATACTTCCACGTACTGAGGTTATGTACAGGGATGCAACAATATGAAGATCTTTGCATCTTCCTAGAAAAGTCATGTAGTCACAGGACAAGGATTTGCCATATAGATGTTTCCTACAAGTTTTGTTGGTTTTATAATCTTGTGAAATCCACTTGCCATTGTAAAAATATAACTGAATATTATAATTTCATTTTAGTAGAACTTGCAAGAATCTGTGGCTTTCTGAGAATCCAGTGGCATATTTACTCACTGATTTAAATACTAGGTCTGCTTTACAAACATTCATCATTCCTCTGTAAAACTCTATATAGATCTTATTTACCTGGAAATCTACAAGAATCTGATGAGATGGCTTTTCTGGAAATCAGAACTTTGTGCTTAATTTAAGGTAGTAAATTTATCCCACTTCAAATCTTTCATTAGTCTTTCAGTCTTCTTCCTCTCCCATTTCCCCTCCTTTGTCTGTGATATTCCTGAATCAGTTTTGTTTCAAACAAAAAGACAAAAGAAAAAGGTCATGCTTACCAGCACTGATAGATGTGAAAAACCTTCATGCTATGGTCAGTGCATTGCTGACTTAATTCAGAAGTCTATCAGAAACATAGCAGTCTCTCATCCCATTCACCTTAATGAATACATTAACTGAAGCTGTTATGCTGCAAGGATTTTTTTCTTTAATTTTAATAGTTTTTATTCAGTTTTGGCTTTTCTGGAACTGTGGCCATTGTTTGCAACTGTAAGAAAAATCTTATTTACAGAAAGGGAATTATACTATCCTATATTAATTATATACATGCTAAGTGCTTCATGAGATTTATTGCTTAGCACTCCACAGGACTGACCCTTCAAATGTAAAACTACTGTTCCAGTAATACACAGGACATTATAAATATGAGAAAGGCAGAGACATTTTGCCAGATCCATTTTTTTCTTTAAATACAGAGTGACACTATTATACTGGCTAATTGGTTTGTGCAGCATTATTCCAGCATAAAATAACAGACATAAGGCCTCTGTGAACTGTGACTTTTGTATCATCCTGTTAGTTGCAAATAAGATTGCTGACCATAAAATGCCTTTTCTGTAACAAGTATCACTGCTGTAGCCTGTAAGATTTAATTATAAATTGACTAGTTCAGCTTTATAGAAGGCCTTGGAGACCAGGGTTTTGGCATGGCAATAAAGACAGCTTAAAAAAATTTTTCCTTTCCCTTTGATCTGAAAAACAGGATTTGTATAGACAAAAATATGTTGTGCAAACTATATGTCAGTTTAACAATTCTCTGAAGAATTCTTCATGTATGCAGTGTTTGTATATTGCATCATCAGGTGTGCATAAATCATGATTCCAATAAGTAAAAGCTGGATTTTGTAGGCCATTGTTGAACATTTTATTCTATATATCTGCCTAAATAAGGACGACTGTATTCATCATCTGAAAGCACATTGATCATTGTTTTTGCAAACTTCCTGAAACTTGGCAGAAAATTGGAGAGTCTGGGCCTAAGGTGAAAACTGCAGAAAATGCCTGTGCCTGAACTCATTAATTATTAACTACTATAGATATTAATGCAAACAGCACAGTGCAATGCACATCACTAGCTGACAGGCTATGGATGTGTTGAAGACAGATAATAAAAATAAAACACAAAAGGTGCACTTTCTGACTCTTAGCAGGGAACTTACATCCAGAAAAAAAAGTATCTAAGTCTAATGGGCTACTGTGAATGCCAGAACTATGTTTATTATGTACATATATTTCAATTCAGTACTACCTTTGTAGGACTGATGGCCATGCAGTTGTCTTTAAAATACATCATTTAGTGACTACTTATTCTGTGACTGCCTCTGAGCTAGCATATTTATTTTCTATTGCAGTGTAGTTAACATTTATTTTTATTAGTTTGAATTTTGCATTGTAAAAATATTCTGAATTGTTGTGTATATATAATTATTCTCGAACATATTGGTAAATTACTGCATCATTTCACTGATCTTTAACTATGTGCCACTGTAAAAAGAACTTCATTCTATTGCTGCTCTATGCAAACTGAACCCCAGAAATCTTCTTTTAGACAGTTCTTAAAGTTTTTTTTTTTAAAATCCATCTTTGTCTGAGACACAGGTGTCGTGTTTAACCCCAGCCAGCAACTAAGCACCACGCAGCCACTCGCTCACCTCCTCCACCAGTGGGATGGGGGAGAGGATCGGAAGGGCAAAAGGGGAAAACTCATGGGTTGAGATAAAAACAGTTTAATAACTAAAGTAAAATAAAAAAAAATAGAACAGTAGTAATACAAAGCAAGCGGTACACTGTACAATTGCTCACCACCCGCCAACCAATGCCCAGCACGTCCCCCAAGCAGCAATCGCACCCCTCCCCAGCCAACTCCCCTGCTTATATACTGAGCATGACGTCACGTGGTATGGAATAGCTCCCCGCCCAGTCTGAGTCAGCTGCCCCGGCTGTGCCCCCTCCCAGCCTCCCGTGCCCCTGGCAGAGCATGGGAAGTTGAAAGGTCCTTGACCAGTGTGAGTACCACTTAGCAAGTACTTAGCACTACTTAACAAGAACCAAAACATCAGTGGATCATCGACATTGTTCTCAACCTAAACCCAAAACACAGCCCCATACCGGCTACCAGGAAGAAAACAAACTCCATCCCAGCCGAAACCAGGACACACAGGTTACATCTCAGAGTCCAGATGAACTGAATTAAAACTGTAGTAAAGTGTATTAAACCAAACTGAAATTTAACTTTCCTAAGGAGTGCAATGTTAAAGAGGAGCAGGGATTCACTACTGTCATGTATTTCTATTGGAGGAAATTTTCATATTCTTATTAGAAAGGAAGATGGAAAACAAAAGATATTTTGAACATGCACAAGATTTGTTAAACCACATCCTTTGATAAAATTAAACATTACAGATCTGATGCTAGCCCCAGGAATCATATTAAAGTAGTTTGGAATCAGAACAGTAGGGCTGGCTTTTGAGTGCCAGAAGTACTTGAAAAGTCTCTCTACAGCTGAGAATGTGCAAGTTAATTTCTCATCAATGAGCTTCCATGGTTGTGATGTTTGGAGCAAAATAACTGTGGATCTGTTGGCTTTCTGGTTTAACCCCCTCATTATACTCCTCTCTCCATGTCTGAGGAGTGGAAAAGGGACAAAGTAATAAATCTTTGGAAAGTCTGGTCTTAGTATGCTATCTTTAAGCTTACTACATTGGTATACCAAATATTTTAAAAGTGACAATATTTTTTAATTAGCTCACAGGCACTGGAAAGTCTTGTTTCTTTATAAATTCTTATTTTTCTTAATAAACAGAAAACACCAATTGGCGTAGTGTGAAAAACTCTGTATGTTAAATAATATCTTCTCTTTTAGATACCTTAAACTCCTTTTCAAGTGTTTCAGCAGTTTGTATGAAATTATTATGACTGAATAAGAAAAACAGGAAAACAAATTCTTTTGGGCAAAGTCAGTCACATGACATATTTCACAATAAGTGTTGTTACACTTATGTAGTGTGCAGCTTCTATTGGGCGATCATTTCAAGACATCAGTGCTGCTTTCTGTAAGTAAAAATGACTCTGTAAGATTGTTTGCTGTAATGTCATTTCTGAATTAAAATTCATTTGTGTTTCTGCCACCATAGCTACAACATGTTGCTTTCTAAACTCGTGTTATAGAATGCATGTTCATAAACAGGATACATAGTCTGATTGTTTTCTTTTTAGGGGTGATATTTTTAGTAGTCTCAACATAAGCAGTAGTGGTGGAATTGTGGGGGTTTTTTTTGTTTTCCAGTGAAGTGTTCTCTGTAGGAGGCCAGATACCATCAATTCCCTCATAAATCATTGAACATTTGAAAAAAGCTCTTTTAATATTTCACAGGAGGAGCAGAGTTTTTTATTTTTTTTTAGTGATTCTTGAAGTAGATTTGCTAGTCATAATGTAAAGTAAGGAGAATGATTAAGTTCTGTGGGAAATTTGCTTTTAATGCCATGGTGTCTGAATTTCACTGTAAATGTTTAAATTCACAGTACAACTTAAAGAAAAAGAGAGAAAGGGAAGTTAAGTTTAAGTTCTTTTTGCTTTTCGCTCCACATACTCATCCTTTGGAAGTACTTAGTAACTGACACTGCCAGTGGAATATGAGCTGAGATCCCTTTCTTCAATTGAATTGAATAGCTGTAGATACATCAGAAAAAATATCTTTGTGTTTTTACTTTGAACTTGGTACAGAATATAAGATTTTTTTTTCTTTAGAAACTGTGTATATGTTTAGATTGGACATCAGGTTCTCTAACATGTGTCCTTCCCATGGGCTATAGTTCTTCACGAACTGCTCCAGCACGGGTCCTTTCCGCAGTCTAGAGTCCTTCAGGAGCAGACTGCTCCAGTGTGGGAACCCCATGGGCTGCAGCTACTGTCAGCAGCCTGCTCCTGCCCAGGCTTTCCATGAGCTGCAGCTTTCTTCAGGGCATATCCACCTGCTGTGGCATGGGATCCTCCACAGGCTACAGCGTGTATATCTGCTCCACCATGGTCTCTCCACAGGTTGCAGGGGAATCTCTGCTCTGGCACCTAGACACCTCCCCATCCTCTTTTTTCTCTGACCTTGGTGTCTAAATGGTTGTTTCTGCTTGAGCAGTGGGGTTGGACCAGATCATAGAATATCTCAAGTTGGAAGGAACCCATAAGGATCATTGAGTCTAACTCCCTGCTTCTCACACAACTACCTAAAACTAAATCGTATGACTAAGAGCATCATCCAGACGCTCTTGAACTCTGACAGGCTTGGTGCTGTGACCACTTTCCTGGGGAGCCTGTTCCAGTGACTGACCACCCTCTCAGTGAAAAATCTTTTCTTAATGTCCAGTCTGAACTTCCCCTGATGCAGCTTCATTCCATTTCCTTCTGTCCTATCACTGGTCACCAGAGAGAGGAGATCAGCATCTCCCCCACCGCCACCCACCTTGAGGAAGTTGTAGACTGTGATAAGGTTACCCCTCAGTCTTCTCTTCTTCAAGCTGAACAAACCAAGTGACCTCAGCCACTCCTCCTAAGTCTTGCCCTCGAGACCTTTCACCATCTTGGTCACCCTCCTCTGGTCACGCTCCAGAGTTCTCTTCCCACCTCAACCATCCTGTGATTCTGTGATTCTCTGAAGTTAGAGTAATACTCAGTCATGCTTAACTTAATGCTATGAATCACCACAGATTATGAGATTTTAAGATGCTTAATTTTTATGATTTCATGTTACTTCAATTTTGCATTTCTTTGAATGTATGGAAGAAATCAAGTGCAATGCTTCAGTGTAAATGCGCTTCCGTGTAAATGCACTTCAATGTATTGCTTCTGCTTTGAGGAGATCCATTTCCAATTTTTTCTGTAATTTTTTTTTAAAGAGAGCTGAAAAACATTTGCTGATTCAGAACAAGTACCTGTTGGGAAAGTTCCCCTCTACATTGTTAGGCACCAAGATTCAAGTTCCTGCTTTACTGAAAGTTTCTTAATCTAGTCAGGAGTTAAGTTATCCTCTTCAGTTTGGCCACAAATTCTATGACATAGCAGGAAGATACCTCTGATAATATTGATTGGAACATCAACATGAAAAGCTCTGATTGTTGATAACATTACTATGAGTTATATAAAAACAAAAAAGATATACAAATTATTAGCAAGCTCTGCTTTCTGCTTTTGCAATTTTTTTCATAGAGTATTCCTTCAGTCCTCATTGAGAAGCTCAACTGGATACCTTTTTGTTACTTTCCCGGTTTTCCAGATGTTCCTTTATAAAAGAAAGAAACAAAGGGGTGCTTGTCCAAATGATGGAGGGGGTGTTCTGTTCTAACCACTTTATTTCAGTTGTCTCAGTGTGGGAGTTATGCTGCCTATGCTTCAGACGGAGTACTTAGAGATAAGACTCCCTCAGAAGATGGTTCTGAATCCCTCAGGATTAGGTTAAGTACCTGCTCTGAGTAATCATCTCAGTTTGGCTACGCAGCACATCTAGATTCCTAAAACATGCTTTTCCTATAGAAAAGTTGAAACAAATAACTTTCACTTTTCTTTGTACTTATAAAGTTTCTCTTCTTTTCCATTTGGATTGCAAATCATTTGGTTTGGTCATACAGTCTAGGGAGGCTATTGAAAAGTATTTTATCCCTTGTAAGAGTCATCTACACTTGGCAGAACTCATGTATGATTTGGGAAAAGTTAGAAAATAGCTAAATTAATGATCACCAATATCAAAGCAACTTTTTTTAGACTTTATTTAGTCATGAACAGTATAAGTTTTTACCACTTTAAGCACATGCTCATTTCCCTGGCAACCGTCAGAATACTGTGTAACTTTGGGGTGAAACTTTGTTCATGCTGATGTTATTGGGAATTTGTTGCTTTTTGTATGGGTCCAGAATTTGATCTACTTCATTCCTAGCATAACTTTTCCTCCTAGCTCCGTCTTATAAAAAATTATGCCAGATGTTTTACTTTTTATATACAGGTAATATATCTTTGACAGCACTTCTAATAAACAAGATCATCTTATAAACAATGGTTGTAAATATATAAATTTTTTTAAAAGAAAGAAAAGTGGGGGTAGTGATACCATCCTAGGCTGATATTTTCAGTGGCAATATCTACAATCCATGATGTATTAAGTTCCTTATTTGAACAGTTAAACTGTAATGTTAAGATCAAAACACTTTTTTATTGTGTTGCAAACAAAGATGGATGAAAATACTTTAAAAACTTCTTGGCATTTTTGCCAAGTGTCTGTTGAAAGATATGAACATGGAATTCAGAAATACCTATAGAAATTATTTATAAAAGGTGTAACTGTCAATCTTATGTAAAGCTATGTGCCCTGTTTCCTTTGGCATTGAACAGAAGCTGGACTAGTGAAGTAGCTGAGAAAGAGTGGAGCCTTGACAGTGTTCTTTATCGTCCATTATCCTGCATCCCAAAGGCAAAAAAAGAAAAAGCCGTTTCAGAAATCTAGCGTCTTCACTGAAAACAAAATCAGCTTTGAGTATGATAATAGTTAAAAGTAGTAGGTAAAAATAAAAAGGAGTGGTGCAGTATGCTTCTCCACCTCTCAACAGAGGCCATTGAATAAGAAGAAACCTATTAGAGTGAAGTTTGTAATTGGTCATTTCCATTACTTTTTATAACATGATAAATTCCTGATAAGTTTATTTAGGATTGTGGCCTTGACTTTCTTGGGGTCTTGTTAAAAACCTTTCCCTAAGAGCTTATTATTTAAAAGTAATTATTGATGGTGGATGCAGATGACCAAAAATAGGAGTATAATTTTTAAAAAAAAAAATTATAAGGATATTATTTTTGTTAAAACTTCTCATGGGGTGTACAAATACAAGTTATGTACTAGGAGTTTACTAGGACATCCTTTTTTCTAATAGCTCCCTGTTTCCATTGCTCTTTCTTAATGAACTCAGTCTATCAATTCAAAATATCTGTGATATTTTACAGAAGTTGCTGATAGTGCATATCAATACTGTATTTAAAAATAATGGAAGTATACAAAGTGAGCTGATTCCTTTAGTCTTTCCCTTATTTCATTGTGTTCTTTTAAAACACTGTGAGAGCAGATCAGTTAGAAGAATTTCTATGTTCATACTTCATTTTCTTGTTATATCTTTGTAGCTTTACTATCACACATAGAACTCTTGGTGGTGTGAAAGCTAGTGGTTTGTCAAGGATATTTGTTAGGATCTCATGGCTTTTTCAGCTATTTTGCCATCACAAGCTACATATATCCTGATGACATTTTGATATGCAGAAGCAAGAGAAAAAAAAATCATTTTCCTTTTGAGCATAGTTTTGCCATATTAATAGTCAAGCTCATGTTCGATATGTAGTGGAACCCCAATGTGCAGCAGTCATGCTCTGCCCATGGATTGAGAATTTTCTCTTTACATTGTTGTTGTTTCCTTGTCTGTGTAGGATTTTAACTGTAAGTAGCTGCACCATTCCTGTTTTGCAAAGTCTTTCCTGGTTGTTCTCTTGCTACCACTTGAAATTTTTTTCTCTTGTCCTGTTCCCACAAATTTTAAGAAGTTAATTTTATTACTCTTGTTATATACATAAAACCTAGAATGATTTCCTATTCTTTCTGTATGTTTCTCCGTACATCTGGTTTTTTGCACATTACAGCTTTATAAAATGTGGGGGGGTTTTTGAGTGGAACTAAGTGCCTATTTTCACTCATGCTGGATATACATCTTCCCTTGCTTATATTGAAAATTTGCTGTTTGTGGTTTTGTTACATGAGTCTTTTGTGCCCTGCTCTTGCACTGTTATGACTTAACTGTATGCATGTGTTGGGCTAGGTCTTTGATTTCTAACTAGTATACTGTGAATAGTTCTTAAAAAAAAATTATAGATTGAATTTTCTGTGTGTTCAGGATACAGTAATTTTTATTTTTTTTTAATGTTCAATGCCCTCCTTTGACAATTTCTGCATGTTTTGGTTTTACTTTGCTCATTATAATTATATTCATCAGAATAACATTCTTCCTACAGAAGCACTCTTCATTATCAACTATAGCTGGGTTACATATATCGTTATTCCATTGCTTGATTTCTCAAAAGAAAAAAATAAACAGAACAGGGCATTTTATGCTCAGCACAATTAATCACATAGTTTCTTATGCGTGTGTGTGATAAACTTCCCCACTGCAATAACTGGCAATGGACACCCACTTCAATTTCTGCGTTCTTCCCATCAGGTACCCTTAATTTTTGCAATGCATGTAATATCCCCTCTTCTCACTGGAATACCTCATGATTCTTTGCATGACCCTAACAATAACATACATATATATATTTGGCCTTCTGGTGACACAGTAAACAGCTAGTTCAGAGTAAAAATAAGTGTAAGCTGATTGTCTAGCTAGCGACTAATTCATAGAAATGACTATGTGCTGAGTTATTACTGCCTTTTCCACACTGGGAAAATTAAAATATACTCTTTCTTGCCTTTCTCAGTAAGAAATTTTATTAAACATGTAGACAGTACTTTCTTTTCTGAACATGAGCCAGCAGTGTGCTCAGGTGGCCAAGAGGGCCAATAACATCCTGGCTTGGATCAGGAATAGTGTGGCCAGCAGGACCAGGGAGGTGATAGTGCCCCTGTAATTGGCACTGGTGAAGCCACACCTCGAGTACTGTGTTCAGTTTTGGGCCCCTCACTACAAGAAGGACATCGAGGTGCTGGAGCACGTCCAAAGAAGGGTGACGAAGCTGGTGCAGGGTCTAGAGCACAAGTCTTACAAGGAACGGCTGAGGGAGCTGGCGTTGTTTAGTTTGGAGAAGAGGAGGCTGAGGGGAGACCTTATTGCTCTCTACAGCTACCTGAAAGGAGGTTGTAGCCAGGTGGGTGTTGGTCTCTTCTCCCAAGTAACAAGTGACAGGACAAGAGGAAATGGCTTCAAGCTGCACTAGGGAAGGTTCAGATTGGATATTAGGAAAAACTTCTTCACTGAAAGAGCAGTCAGGCATTGGAACAGGCTGCCCAGGGAGGTGGTTGAGTCCCCATCCCTGGAGGTATTTAAAAGATGGGTAGACGTGGTGCTTAGGGACATGGTTTAGTGGTGGACTTAGCAGTGTTAGGTTTACAGTTGGACTTGATGATCTTAAGGGTCTTTTCCAACCTTAACGATCCTATGATTCTTTGAGGAGTCTCAACAGTAAATGAAGCTAAAAATACATTTAGATACTTCCCCCCCCCTTCCCCCAGTAAAACCCCATACCTTTTCATTTTTTTTGTAGGATTGCTGTGAAAGATCAGTTTGCTGAGCACACCGCTGCTGTTTTACCTTATAAAAGGACCCTGACTATTGTTCTCTTATGTGCTGCTGGAGGAAATTCTAGTTTATTGACTTGTCCCACCTAGATCAGGTCTTTGGGAACCAAGTGCTTATATTATTCTGAATGAAAACTTTATTTCAATTAACTTTTGTCTTAGGTTGTTCATAGGAAAAGAGACACACACAAGATGGGCTTCATTGTACATGAAGCCTACTTTCTCTTAACAGATCAGCACATAAAAAAGAGCAAGCTACAATAGGCTAGAACCAGTTAATGTTCTTCTATCTAGGGAAGATATACCAATCAGATTAGTATGTGTATATATATATAGTAACACAAGCAGCATTTTTTTGCTTTTCTAAGGCTTCCAAAAAAAAAGAATATACATTATCCTCATTAAGGTTTATGTATACCATTATAGAAACATAAATTCATTTAAATAAAAGTAGAAATTTTTTTCTTAATATATTCTTATTCTGCTGATTTTCCTTTCTTATTTTTGCCACCCTCATTACCTGTTCAACTATACTGGATAACAATAACACAAATACTATGAGATCTTACCATAAAAGTCAGTTTCAGAATCCCTTATGTACAAGGAGCATAAGGAAGATAATGTGTTAAAACTCATCTTAAAAGGCTAATAGTTCAGAAGTATATAAAGACGTAGTATCAAGGATTCTACTAGAAAGTTTTGTGTTTTAAAATGTAGTAAAAATGCCATTTTAATTGGAAAGTTTTGTGGTTTAAAATGTAATAAAAATTGCATTTTAATTGAAGCTGTTGCTATTGTTTTCCTCTATAATAGTAATTTACATTACATGAAAAGAGGGATTTCCAAGAGAAATGTGATTTAAATCAAGAAAATAGTATTGTACATTAGGGTAAAGCTTTTAAGATATATTCATTTTAAGCATAAAATAAGGTTCGCTGTAATAAGTAGTTCATAAACTTATTGCTTAGTCTTTTAAGGCAGACTAGTCCAATGCTTGAAATATACATCAGGGAACAATTCTGCACTGATGGAATAAATGCCATAGCAATCCTTTAGGTCTTTTCCTTCTCTCTTTTCTTACAGAATCCATGAGTCAATACTAGTTTATCTTTCTCAATTACACAGGCAAAGTCATTTCAGGCATGTAGGAATACTTTGAATGGAATCACAGGAAACTGTGAAGCTGTAGTTTGTCACTTTTCTGCAAGTTTCAGGGAGGAAAAAAAAAATCTGCCAGTTCTACAAACTTAAATTTATCTCAACTCCTCTGTCTTCAGTTTTGTGGTGTCTGAGCTTCAGTTATCGTCTTAAAATCTATACCAGAATATAGTATTTACCATGGCAATGCACACATCTATTTAAATTGCAAATAATAAGAAAAGCAAGTTTTTGTACTCAGATCGTAACTTTAGGTCAAAGGGAAGGATTTTGCTTATCATTACTGTGGGCCTAGTCTTTCACTCTCATCTCTATTTATTACTTTCTACAACAGACTGCAACACAGTGACTATTTAGGATTGTCAGCCAATTAACAATAGCTATAACAAGATAAAAGACCTTTGCATGTCTGCAGATAAAACAATCCAAATTTCATGGTTTCCAGTTGATTAATTTTACTCATACACAGGTCCATATCAAAAATGCAGCAGTCGAATGCTCTCTTTAGTTACCTTCAAGAAAGGATCAGACTGTGAAATGCTCATAAAAGCAACGATAACAGGCAAGATAAAAGACTCGTCTACTCCAACATCTTGTGTTAGACAGTGGCCAATTGTGGATGCAAGAATAAATTAATACTTCACTCAGTTTAACCTCACAGCTTCTGACATCCTGTAGCTTAGGACCTTCTGAACTGGAGTTTGTCTCTACATCCTTGTGTTTGATATCACTTAATAACTACAACAGCAGTTATGTTGGCACACCATGTTGCCAATAAGTTTCACAATTCATTTGCATATAGAGTGGAAAAAACCCTACTTTGAGTTCAATTCCAGAATTCTTCTTGAATATTTCTTTTGATTATTCTTGGGTTTTGTATTGTGTGAAACAGTGAATAACATTTCCTTTTTTTCACCTTCTCTGCATTATTCATGTCTCTCTATATTGCAATCATTCATTCTCCTCCAATCATCTTTTTCCAGGTGAAGAATTTCAGTTGATTTAATCTCTCCTCATATACAAGTCTTCTCATACTTCATTTTCACTTGTACTTTTTCCTTTGAGTTGGGGAGACCTGAAAGATGTTCAGCATTCAAGATACATATGTATTATACAATTGTGAAATACCACAGTAATGTTTTATGATTTTGTTTTATAGTTTTTTCCTCTTGTCTAACACCCCACAATTTTGACTGCTGCTAAGAAATGCTGTTTTCATAAAATTAATCACAATGTCTCTAATGCTTTTTCTAATGTGTAAGTTTAGAACCCATTGTTAAATATATACACTTGTCTGACTTTTTTCCATAATTTTTTTGCTTTACGCTTATTATACTGAATTTCTCCTGTCATTTTATGGTCCAGTTACTTAGTATCATACAACACTTCTGCAACTCTTTGCTGTCAACGTTAATTTTGACTATTCTGAATAATTTTGGTATCATCATATATTCCTTCATTTTTTAATACCTTTTCCAGATTACCCTCTATGAATATGCTTAAAAATACAGGTTCCCTGACAGGTCATCAAGGGATTTCTCAGGTAACCTTCCATTGTTAAAGCAACCATTTATATGTGTTCTTGGTTTGCTGTTCTTTAACCAGCTGCTAACTTTGTAAGATGGTAGCATATGCTTAGTGTCTGATAGCTTTTGCTTTAGAAAATCTCTATTTCAATTAGGCAACTATACAACCTATTTGAAGAGCAACTACATAAAATAAGCAAGAATGTTCTTCCAAAAATATGTTTATTGACACCTTTAACTTACATATTAATTCATTTATATCGATAAGTTTTAGACTTATTTACCATCTTTGCTTATTAAAATACATAAATACATCACTATGTATCTAGATATTTAAGTAATTTTTTTACAGTTATTCTGAGATAAATTTGAGCTTTCCTGGGTGGCAAAACAGTGAGCTAATGAATATGCTGTTGACTTCAAATTTCAGGGTCATTCAAAATGAGCTTCTTGTAAAGATGAGTATGTCCTGAAATTTATTGTGTGTCAGCGTGGTGTAATCCCAAAATATATTTTCAGAGCAGAAGTTTGCAAGTGACTAGATATCAGTTTCAAATGGAAATGAATCCATTTCTTTTTTAGTTAGTTTTTAAATTACCAAAATGAAGGATTTTACTTTCTACCTATCTGAAATAAGAAGTTTACAGTCAGTAAACATATTCTTACATACAAACATTAATTATAGATTCAATTTAGCAGTTTTTTCAATTCTTATTTAAGTTGTAATTTTTTTTGTGAATTGTGAATATTTTTTCCTAATTTATTAAAATAAACTAAAACTACATATCAGTTTCGTACTAGGAGGTAACCTCATTTTTTTTGTATCGTTTATTCATTGACTTAGTGATTCATACTTATAGGTCACTAGTATCAATTGCATATTTATGTACAGTTCATAGAGGTTATGAAAAAGATGGTATATGAAAAAGTTCATGTAATGCTGTAGAAAGCCTAAAAGAAAACTTAGAAAAAATAATTTTAAAACATATATTCATTTGATAGCACAAGCTCTGCATGAAAGCTAAAAAAATATTGAAAATAATTGGTATGCAAATTCTATATTATGCCTATTGCCAAACCAGTGAAATATATAGTTTTGCCCTATCTATCATCATCACTGATAAACACTATCTTCTCCTGGGAGTCATTTGCAGTACAGTCACTGCAGATATTATGTAGATTACTAAAATTAGCAACAGGGCTTCTGACATAGAACATACTGTTTGACAATGCAAAATGCCACAAGAAATAATCCAAACAATACAGGGAGGAAGCATTACATTAATGCATGGATGATGTGAACTACTAATACATTTTAATGTGTGTATTAATTATTTTTGTGATGAACATTTTTTATAACATGCTACAGAAACATTCTGTTTCAATATAAAAATAAGGAAAAATGCATTCTTTTGCCATTCCATCCATTATGACAATTGCCTGTTGATATAGAGTAATAAGCAAATACACTGACGAGAGGAATCACGGTGCTAGTGAGCTGGATGACACTTGCTAGAATTCTTTGTTATTCTAATACATAGAATAACTGGTCTCACGTGACTAACTATATGTGTCCGGTCCATAAAAATCAGTAATCCGTTGTCCTGCTGCTGTGATTATGGATACAGGCATGGATTTCTATGCAGCTTCTTCCCAGGCTGCTGCAAGTCTGGTCTTCTAAAAGTGACTGTGCTTGGCTGCTATGTGTGCTCAGAGCAATTATACTTCAACATTGAGCCCAATGTGCCTGAAGTCTTAGTGTGGACTGAGTGATTAAGTGAACAGTGTAACTGGGAACATGCAAGTCTGCTGTGACGATTATGGCTTAGTATCAGAGCCCTTCTTATTTAATAATAAACACCTTCCATGGAGAGTTGCTCCTCCCTACTTATCATCTCTTGCATCCTTTCCTATTTCCTAATTCTCACTACTGACGCTAATCAAATTTCCCATCCATCTCTAAATTGTTGTAATATTGATATGCCTCCAAGACACAGCACTACTGACTACAGGATGTATCAATAGTTGGCTTGGGGCTTCCCTTCTTATATTCATGCAGTCACTGGGGCAATGCTCTCTACAAGAGCTGGAAATTGTTGGGCACTTTGAAGAAAATCTTGAACGTAGTTCCACTAGGCAAGGTGGCTCTCCTCTTGCCATTTTCTGCTATGTGTGAACATTTAAAAAAAAAATTCTGATTCAATGAAAAAATGTTTGGATGTTTTGGCTTTTTTTTTAATCAATAGATGTGGCCTATACATTTTAACAAACTATAGGCAGCATGACTAATCTTCTGATAGCTTAGGGTACAATCATACTTAAAAGTTTATTTTTGATATTTCATTAATTCAAGCCCTCATTCAAAACCACTTTGTATTATTGAATGGTGAACGAGTTCAATTTCAACACCACCAACAACTAGCATCCCATTCTCTGTAACACCAGTTTTTAGGTGTCTGATCATTACTGATACTGAATATGTTTCATTACATGACAATGAATCCAGCATTATTATTAGTTGCATAAATAAATATATATTAATGATGTATATAATTTATTTTAAATTAAGCCTTCATTTTCTTTTAAACTAATTCTTTAAATTAATGCTTTCCTGGAAGTTTGCTTCAAGAGGTTAGCTTCTTACTATAAAATAAATTACAATAACTCTAGCATGACTTGAAGAAGTCTAGATTGTAATCAAAATGTCTGATTCTTCTACCTATAATAGCTCACAGAAGTACTCACTAAGCATCAATTTCATATTCAGAGTTTATTCATTTTAAAAATGAATGAATAGAAGAATTAACAATTTCTGTGTTGTGTGCCCTCATCCATCTAAGTTACATGGCAGGTCGCTAAAGAATTTAGACAACAAATGTTCTAGGTGATTGATGCCAATTCCAAAAATGTATTTTCTTGGTCTTTGACTTAGCACGAGACTTCCAGAAACTTTACAAAGCTAAAATGAGATAGAAATGAAAAGGGGCATTCGGGGCTAATGTAACTAAAAGCAATGGATATGTAAGTGGATATTCAGTGGGTATTCAGCATCATACTAAAATCTTCTGTCTGAAATAAGAGTGGTTACTATAAATAACGAAGAAATAACCTCACCCTCTCAATCCCTATCTATCCTTCTAAAGGTTTCTCTCAGTGTACTTGTATTATAGTTCTCTTTTCTACTTACAATACAGGGAGGATTTTCTACTTACAGCTCTAGAAACCATGCCCCTCAATTAAACACTCTTTGCAATGCACCCGTAAGACAAAGACATCTTATTCTAAAAAAGTGCCAAAGCTCTGCCTCATTCACATCTTTGCTGACACTACCATCCACTTAATCTTTCTCTCTCCTTCCTTGCAGCACCACATACATATTGAAAAGCAATTCGAAGGAGAATCACAGAGCAGAGGTCTCTGGGTGCAGATAAGCAATTGCCTAAATCCACACTCTGTAATCTATTGGAGAGGGGAAAATGGAACAATTTAAGTTATGCTTTCCTACCCAACTCATAGTCAGGTCACCTAGTGAGAAAGAGACCCAAAGCAGTATAGATGTCTGTTTATATAGCCCTACAATCAGGGCTATTACAGCAAGTTCCATATTTAGACTGACCATCAGATGAAAGGGGTGAAAAGAAAAATCTTTGGACTCTTTAATATTCCCACCAGCCACTTTCTAAGCTTTTGTCTTTAGACAGTGAAGAAGGCTGGTGAGAGAAGCAATGACAGTTTCTTGAGGAAAGTCCTAATTGCTATTTGCTTGAGAGGAACAGTGCTTTACTAGAGATCAGTCCTTCTCAGTATTGAGCTGCACATACTATATTTTAGTCACCCTTGATGGATTTTGGTTCAACTCAGAGATCACAGCTGAATTTCAGTGGGTGGAAGACAAGATGATGTTGCAAGTATTTGTAGTATCTTCCTTAAAAATATCCACTTAAATCACTTGGTGCTACAATTAGCATATCTAAAAAATTCACTATTGTTTTGGATAGTGGTTCTGGAAAACAGGTAATAGAAGCAGAATGACAGACAGTAGAATTATTACAAAGATTTTGAATAAATACTATCCTGTTCTGCAAAATGTTTTTGCTCTTGAAGTACTGTGATCTGCAAGATGACCATAACCACCAGAAGACCCAGGGTCTAAGTTACAAATGAGAAAGTAAACTTTTCCTGTTGCTTGCTGTGAAATCTCACTTGTGTATGTAACTTATAGCCGACGATACTGCATAGTGAACCTGATCCAAGCATCAATGATATTAAATTTGACATTAATTTTGATTCATGGTGATATTTATACTTTCATATTTTGACTTTTGTATCTGCACCCAGTTCAATAGGAAATTCTATTCTTATATCCCCTGACAGGGAGGTAAGGTTCCTTTATGTGTGTTGTCCAAAGGAGTGAAGGCAAATGATCTGTATGTTATGGTTACACAATTTGTGGCAAAGGTGACATTGTTGGAAGGAACATTGAATTAAAGAGGGTGTGTGCATGTGTGTCATTTTGATTTTGTTTCAGCCTCTTTTGCATGAATTGATAGTATCCCATTGTTGTCTGGTAGTAGAAATAAATGGGATTCTATGTGCAGCTATTATTCATTGTTGAGAAGGTGTTCACATCTGAAGTTACACTTAGCAATGCTCTTTGCGTCACCCCTCAGTATTTATTTTCTGATTAATTACATGTAACTTTTTTTCCAACAGTGGTAATTCTAACCTTATTTAAGTCCATAATATTTTAGTCTGGTAGAAAGGGGTATTTTTGTACTATATTAAATATGTTCATGGCTCTCTCTAATTATTAACAGTAGCCTTCATCTCCTATCTTCTTTACAAAATCATTCAGCAAAGAAAAACATAGTATAAAGAAAAAAATGGAAGAAATATTTTGTAGTGAGGTATTAGTACAAATGAAAGTGGAGCATTAAACATTAAAACTTCCTACTCAACTGACCATTAAATTTAACTTTAACAAACATTCAGGGCATATCAACCCTAATTTCATTAAAGAAAACCCAGTCACAATAAGCAATTCCTCAGAGTGGAAGAGCTACTAAATCTGTCTTTTATTATAATTTCTCAGTTCCTTCTCAGGTCTCCCAAATACTTGCTGTACACACATAAGCATATATATATATAAATATATATGTGTGTGTATATATATATATATAAAAGATATATAAAAGATCAGTTCATCATTAAGGACTGTGACTATGCTTACCTATACCTTGGAAACTCTAAGTCTTTATGTAAAACAACTTATTTCCCTCATCCTCTCCTCTCACTTAAAGCCTTTTTTTTAACCATGTTATAATTATAAAAACCTGAGAGAGTAAGGTTTATCTTTTTCTCTCAGGTTAAGTTCCTTGGCAGACAAGAAGACACTGAGGAGCCAGAGTTTGTCTCCATTAGTTAAATTAAGGATATCGATCATGACCTGAACATAAATCTCTTAACTTTTCTCTGGTGATAACTTCCAAGTAGGATTAATGTTCTTTGGACCTAGCTCACAAGAGATGAATAACTTTTCTTTTTGGCAACTCTACCTTTTAAGTGAGTTGTTAGATATAATCCATGGATACCATACAGAAAAACACACTACTTACCAACATGATTTAATAGAATAGAATACTTTACTGCAAATCCACTTTATAAAAATAATATTCTCAAATTCTGTGGCTACACAGTAGTTGATGTATTTTCAAATATGAAATTAATATTTCACAATATACTAGCAAATAATCCAAGAGGGTTATCAGTTAATCTTAAATTTTTCTTCTCTTTTCATGTGCTTTAAAAATTGTTTCATTATCAGTGCCAATGCCTGACCTTCATGTCATAGCCACCTGAGTACATTATACTGTGCCAGCAAATCCATATGTTCATTTAGATAACTCCTTCCTTTTCAACCTATTAAGTAGTACTGACCATTCAGTTTGGGGTTGTGATACTATATTGCCAAAAGACATTCACAAATTCCTGCAGATTTGACTGAAGGGCCAATTGCCTATGGCCTTTCAACCCTTAATAACAAATCTGCCAGTGATGTTATTGCCCCAGTCTTGGAAGAATAAATTGAAATTCTTTATCAGAAAACCCTAACTTTTAAAATTCTTTTCCACACTCACAATGATTCTTATTCTATGAGATCCTCCTGCTTCATGTATTTCAAGTTATATAACTTATCATCTGTGAGAAAAACTGTTTTTTTCTTTTTCGTCGGTCATTATAGCTTTATCTTGCCATGCTCTCGTCTTGCCTTTTTGTATTTACAGGATCAAAATGATCAACAGTTTAATCTTCCTTTATCTCCCTAAACTCTGAAACTCTATTCAGAATAATCTCTCCATATTCAAGGTACCAGTTCCTGTTCTCCAAGTTCTTTTATATGTTATCAATATATGGGTTTATAACAGGCTTCTCCATGTATTTTTTCCATGTTTCCATATATTCTTTGGAACCTTGAAACAATCAGTTGTTCTCCTACATAATGTAGTGTTTGATAAATGACTGAGTATGGCAGATATGACAATCCTTACTCTATCAATAACTGCAGGTACTAAAAGTATCTTATTTTCAGTAATAGATCCAACCCTGAAGCAAACTTTCCTCTTTCGCAGAATGATATGAAAACATTTTATAATTCCTAGTCTTCAGATTAGCTACCCCCTTATTAAATAACATATCATTGCACTACTAGCCTGACCTTAACCCAAAATCAAGCAGGTTTCAAAGGGCCCATAACATTGGTTCAGGTTCCCATAATCAAATCTATCTACCTGTAATCAAAATCAAATTCTGGTTATGTCAATATAAATCCTGACCACTTTCCATTTATAACATCTGTTTACTGAAGTATACATAGCACAAATGTTCTCACCATTAAGAGATCAGGAACATTAGCTGTTGATAAACTGTACCAGTGCCAACTTCTGACTCTAAAATCATATACTTTATTTGCAAACTCCTCTAGCCTGTCCATTGCAACCAATAAAAAGGAAAAAATGTGGATGATGCTCCTGTTACAGCTAATAACTGAGCCGCCATCCTGCATGCTTTGATAAATAGCTCCAAGTTCACTGCCTCTGACTGAAATTTTGGGTCAACATCAAGTCTTTATTCTTCAAAAATTACTTACCGAAGAAGGCAGGTTTTGCTGTCTTCTCCATATGGTGGGGGGTGGGGTGGGAGGTGGCGGCGGAAATCATATAACAATATCCAGCTAACCTTCCGTCATTCTGAGATGGAGTACATTAGTCTTCAATATTTGCCTCTTACAAGAAGTTAGTTCCTCATTTGTTGTTGCTGGGTGCTGTAATACTACAAATTCTTGATTTCTTCTTCCCATCGACTTCTACTGCATTTTATGCTATAGAGATGTTGAAAAATCTTTCTGCTGTAGACCTGATTTTGCACACTCCTTCAGACTGCTTTTCTCCATCTCAGATACACTGGTGAGATTTTACACGTTATATTATGTGAGGTATTAAATGCACAGTCTTATTAGATTAACAATCATTTCTTCTTGTGAGCACCATATAAAAACCAAACATGATACCATATGTGATAAAACTGAGAAAAAAGTATTTTGCATTTTTGCTGACTGGTCTTCTCCTTTCCCTTAGTTTGCACTGTTAGTTTTCAGATGGTTTTCTTTTGAGACTCCCAACATAAGCAAGAAATTAAATACTTTGTATTTAACTACATTATTTTATTCTTTACATGAGAAAACAATTATTACAAAATAAATGTTTTGTGAATATAATCAGCAAGCAGTAAAGCCTAATATTTTCATATTTCTGCATGAACATATTGGAAATATTAAAAAATGTAAACTTCTGTTTTAAACAGTTATGTTATTTAGTCAGAACTCAGTTGGAATATGAAAATATATGGACAGCCTGACATTTAGTTTTGTGTATTGTATCATTGTGCATATTCCCATGTTTGACTGGGTAGTGGATCTTTAGAGAAATGTAGTAAGCATTGCTTTTCTAAGTTGCTCATTGGAGTGATGCCTAAATTTCATGACTCTTGAACATAATATTTAGCAGGTACATGCTGAAACATTTATTTGAAATGTGCACCAAGTGTTATCAAGAAATAATTGGAAATTGTTTTTTCCAGTAGAAAACTGTCTTCTGACTTTTCAGAAGAATCAATTTTTTTTCCTTGTTTGAAGGCATTTATTGATAAATAAACAAATTATTTTTCCATTCTGAGATTTTTGGAAGGGCTAAGCTAACCATTTGTGTAGAAATGCAAATTTTTTTGCAAGATTATGAAAACTGGTTCCAAGTTTGGCAGGTGGAATGAGATTGTGGCTCTATAATCCCAGAAGAAAGTAAATTGAAAGAAATGTAAACCTTAAGAAATCCATATTCAAGAGGATATAGAGGATAATCAAGCGTTCTCTTAATATCTACTTTTAATTAGAAGACTGACTGTAATACTGTCCACATGGAAAAGCCCAGTTCTGTGAACTTCAAAAGAGAAGTAAGATACAGTTGCTAATCTATTCAATAATACAATTCTTTTTTTACTGCTGTAACAAAACATTCAGTCTCTGCCATGGAGAGACTTGCTTATTTTTTTCATTCACAGGTTTTGAATATTCCACCTGTATGTACCCTCCAACTGGAAAAAAAGTCACCTAAAAAGACATAAAGACTATTAGTCATGGCACTAAAGCAATGATGATAAAGGTTACATAGGTATTTAAACACACAGAGGTGCAGGTTTAAACATTTCTCCTTGAAATAGTAGTATTTCTTGTAAGTTTCCATTGCATTAGAAAGAATTTAATAAAGAGTAAATACATCATATCATACAATACAATGCAATACAATATAATGTATATTTGCAAAGTATTTTTTCTCTCCTCTTTTCCGAGGTAATTCAGCAAATACATCTGGAGGGAAAGCTCACATCAACACAAGATGTGCACTCAGATATAATGAAACCTAGATTTACTATTAGAGAATACATAAACAAGAGGTCTCTTAAGATATTTTTCATTCATAAGCATGAACTCAAATCAGGAAAGGAATAAATTCAAACTATAAGTAGGTTCTGGGTAGAATTATATGTTGGCATGGCCAAGTCTTTTTGCACATTATAAGGACCATATTCTCTTTCATTGTGTAATGTCATGACTACTGAATGATGCTGTATGGAATTTAAAGCTAATTTTTATATATTCCCATTGAATTAAAGGGGAATCTACAACAGAGCGCAATAAAGAAAAGGTAAAAGTTCTTTGAAATCAGTGACTCCAACAGCAGATTGTGCTTATAAAATTGCATTATCCATGAATTTAAGGTGAATCATCCTTTTCTTAAAAAGCTTTGAATGTACTAAAGATTTTTTTCTTTGTTTGCGTATTTCTCAGTCTATTTTGGAAATGTGGTACTGTCATGGAGAACAATGAATCAAAATGATTTCCCTAAACTCTCTTGACACCAGGTTCTATGCATAAAAGAAATAAGGGAATTCTAATAACATCCTTCAAGAGAACTTTCACTTATGCATCCTGAAATTCTTAGTTGGCAACCTAATGTAAAAAAAAAGCTTTAAAAAACCTTGTTTATTTCATTGTGTGTTTATAAATATCTGAAATAGAAAGAGGAGCAAATTTAATGCAGAAATCCAATCCAAATGTTTAATTTCTTTTTGTCTCATTGGCAATAGCTGTTTCAAGAACATTTAATATTACCTGTTAAATGCAGTAAACATACAGATATAATATAATAGGCTTTAAGTAGAATTTTGACAGGTAGCTAACATTCTGTTAAAATAACTTTAATTTACTTCACGGTTGGCATTATATGGTTTGTTACACAAAATGCTATTCCACTGATATGTGAGCTAATGGAACTGTTTTCCCAGTATGGATTAATCAAATTTTAACATCACTAGCATTTTCAAAGCATTGGGCATAATAGATTGGACCTAATTTTAACTTCAGTTGTGCAGTAATTTGTCAGCAAGTACTGTGGAAAAAAACTTTGTTAAGAACTAGCTTAAATCTTATCCTTTTGCTCTCCTCTGTATTATATAGCTCTGTAAAGATGGTCTATAGCTGGCAGAAAATCTGTATTATGTAATCACTATTAACTCTAGTGAAAGGGGAGAAATTCTGAATGAATTTTAAATGAAAATGAGAATTAGCAATGTATATCTAGGATACTTTTTTCCCATAACTTGTCTATCTTAAAGTTTTAAAAATACTGCAAAAATTTCCTAAATTGTTTACTAAATTTTCTGTGTTATTTATATGATGTCCATTCTTGAGCATCAGAAGTCAACCTTTTTTTACAAGTTTTTTTTTCTTCAAAACTGGCTAATCTAGGGAAATCATATGCCATTTTATGGGTGAGAAGATGAGGAAAAGTTTTGTCTAAATTACATATCTCTTTTCATATAAAAAGTTTACAGATTATCTTTGAAATGAGTCTGTTAAATATCTTTTCTTGCTATAAACTTATTCTATACTGAGGTAACTTACATGTCTATACCTTATTTAAACAAAAGTTTGTTAGAAAATAAGGAAGAGATAAAGGATTTATTTATTTTTTATTCATTTATTTATTTCACTTGATGTTGATGTCATGAAAACATTGCTTCCAAAGTGTGTAATTTCATTATGGAGTTTAGTAGAAAATGGCAAAAGTCAAATATAGCAGGACATTTAAACTTAAACTAGACAGAAATGTAGTGAAAACTAACATGGAGAAATTCTTGGTTCTCAGAGAAACTAATTAATTACATGATATCATATTCTAAGACTTTTCAAGTCTAGAAACAAAAATATTTGTTGAGTCCCTTATTCTATGACTTTTTTCAGTGTTTCCCATGAGTGTCTTAATTCTAATGAACTCTTCCCTTTTGAAAGTTGTTGCATGGTAAATTTTTAATATCACCCAAGAGAAAATGAGAAATTTGACCTTAGCTATTTAGCTTTGTCTATTTAATGTTAGAAGAGCTACCTGATTTAAAAAGTAATTCTGATATAAAATTATGATCCACAATTAAGGAATCTATCTTCTGGGTCCCTTTCTTCTAGAGAATGGAAAAGATGATCATCTAAAAGTGCAGGCAAATAGCTAGTGGGAAAGTATTTCTTAGCAATTTGTCACTGAATAGCTGAGCATATTTAGGATCATAAATGCAGAATGGAGGGTAAACATAAGTTTTATGTCTTGAAACTCTTCAAAAACATGGATGAAAAGTTAGAAATCTGTGTACTTTTTTGTCACACATTTGATAAGTGAATAACTTGTTAAATATGCCTGTTGTTCTAGTTCTGACACATTGCTCCCACACAGTCAGCTGCATATTTTTACTCTAGCACAGAAGTAAATTTCAGAATTTATTTATTTTTATGGTGACATATTTCCTGTGAAAACTTATTTGTTGAATTAGTTTAGGAATAGATTTATGAGACATTCTCATACTACCTTCATTTTTTATTTTACATTTTTTTTTCTTTATTCAGAAGTATAAAAACACACTGACCATGCTGGTGAAGTTGGGAGAATATGCAGTAAAGCACTAAAAAAAAGAAAATTTAAAAATAATTTATTGTTGACCTTGGACTATTATATGAACTGATAGAAAAAAGCACTCTACTGTCAATCTTTATGAAAAAAAATCTCAACATTTCTAATACTAGTGAGGTGGACAGACTAGAGCTACTGTGGGCTAAGGTGTTTGTTACTCAGATGTCTAATTAGTCTTTTCAACTTGCATGGGCATCAATATACAGGAAAGTGCACCATGTATGTAGCCTAGCAAGACCTATTGAACATGGGATCTTTGGAAAGAATTCATTATGCTACTTACCAGTGATTCTAAATTGTTGTGCAGAGTAGCATATCAACCTTATCTATTATAAGAGGAGTATACTAGGGCTTTCTGGCATAGATCTTGAACACACATGAAAGAAATGTAATTGAAAGTTCCACTTCTTGTAAAGAGTCTGTGGAGTGTTCAATCAGTTGCAAAACCAGCAACTGTCAGATGGGTTTAGGTAACTAGGGAATTAACAGTTTTCACTCCTAATAAACAAAGATAATGTAGTGTTGCAGACTAGCAGCTTCCAATGAACTGGGACTTCAGAATGATAGAATCACAGCAGAAAGGTACACTTCTTCAGGTTTGGTTTGGTTTGGTTCTACTTCTAATATTTTTAATTTAATTTCATAATAGATAGTGTGATTTCCACAAACAACTTCCTCTTCAATAGGATAAATGAGTCTTGAGAGTAGGGCTAGATTTTGAGGTTTTAGACACAGCAACCCATTGTATGAATGCTTGATATAGTTCCCATTTTCAAGGAAAAAAGTTCTATTTTGATTTCAAATTTATGAATACAGAAGAATGTTAATATAAACATTAATATAACCTTAAATGTTAAATGTGAATAGGAGAGTTTTCTATCTTTTCTCTATATCTCCCCTTCCTTCCCCTAGTGTTCTGGGGAAGCATACATTTTTCTCATCAGTGATTCTCAGATTTCTAATTTAGATACATATCAAAGTTTCTTTTCTTATGCTGTAAACTTGCCAAATACACTAATTTCTGTATATGCTACACAGAATGTTGCATCCCATTTTCAGGAACAAATGAGAACAACTGTGATCTGCAGACCCTAGAACTCAAACTGCCTTGATTCCCTTGACTGAGCAAATCATTTGAATAGCTGTTTCCTGCCTTTGCTTCATCCCCTTGTAAAGTACAATGAACTCTACACTGGAGTGACAGTGTGTTTGACCAAGGAAATGTGAACATTCATCCCTGTTAACATTTTTTCTCAGTACTGTCTCTCTTTGACTTCCTTTATAATATTTTTCTTTATTTTATAATGATAGGGGGACTACCACAGTCACTTTCACTCTTGATTAGAATATATTAGTCTTGAAAAAAACCTCTGTACTCTTCCCAACTAAGTTATATCTATAATCACTGGATAGGTTAGGTTGATTTTCTGGGAAACTTCTGAGGTTGATTATATATGTATACATATGTGTAGTATTCAGTTCTACATAATTTTGTGAAACTTATTTGGCAGGGCTTTAGAATTTTTATGATGATGCTTTGCCAGTCATTGCTGCATGTTCTCACCTTTGGAAAGTACTAGTGATACCTATGTGTCAGTGTCTTCTCAGTGTGCTGTACCATTACTTTATTTTATTGAGGCTTACATTTTTTCAGTGCATTTTGTTTAGCTTATGATCTAGACAGATAGGTATATTAAGAATATATAAAAATAAATTATAGATACACATTTTTATGTCTAAATCTATATATTATATAGTGTTATATATATATGTAATATATATTATATATAATGTATACTTAGGCATGCTAAGGTATACATGTGTATACACGAGGAATAGTAATTGTAAGAGTACCTATTACATTTAAGTTATATAATGTGGTATAATATGATATCATTAAATTGTATGTATTTTAAACTACTATTGTACAGCATAAATACTACACAAAAAGGCATTTTTAAAACTATACAATTAGTGTTATTCAAATAGATCTCCCTATCTTCATTTTTTCATATTATTTTTAAATTTAAATAACAAATGCATTTACCTAGATGACTGTATGTGTATGAAGGGTGAAGTGGTGAACAAATTTTGTATCAGAGGAATATACCATTCACTCCCATTTTAGTCCTAGTTCTGGTAGCTATTTTGCTCTGACCTTCCATTCAAAAAGGATATTTTTAAGGTTTTTTTGCAGCTTCAACTTCATAGGACAGTCCTTTGCAGTTAACGAGATTTAGAAGTGGTGCTGTTCCCTTGCCTCCTTTGAAGTTAAAAAAGAAAACAAAAAAACAGCTCCTAGCTCTCCAGCCATCAAAAGTGAAAACCTGTTGGCAGAGGTTCAGTGTGCTTTGACGAGCAGCCTGTCCAATTATTTAATCACCTATTAAAGCCCATTTTCAGAACTTTCTTCATTACACCCCTGCTCTTTTTTTCTCCAGTGCCTTATGTGATGGTGCCTCCTTTTTTTTGCTGCAGCTGTTCAGGCTTGGACCCAGACTCCTGGAAAGTGGGAGATCCAGTCCCTGTTAGATCATTACTTTACTTAGGCCCGTGTCAAAAGTCACAGTTCTACTCAGTGTATATTCTCTACAAGCAATGGCTACAAAAATATTTTGACTATGAATTTTGAACATTATATAGATGCAGAATATTAATGGCAAAATATTAGCCTCATCAAACAGATCTGAATTTCCAGTGCATATTTATATTTTCCAAAGCATTCCTCCAATTTCTGGCTGAGAAGTAACAACTATGTCATACCAATATGGAAGATTTATATTTCAGGGAATAATGGGAGTCTTTCTGATTTGGTTTAACTTGTTTTAAAATTTCCAAAGAACTCTTTATGTGCAAAAGTTCATTCCTGCTAAAACTAAAATTAGTTATGAAATTTGTTATTTCTTAATTATTTTCTGCACATTAATTCAACTAATTCTAGAATCAACTTTTGTCTTTTCCAACAGTGAAATATGCATAATGTAAATTAATTTAAGAATACTTTCAGCAAGAATTAGTACAGATGTCAGTTCAGTTACCATTGTTTTTGTTAAATGGAATTGAGATTAGTAGTGTAATAGGTGTGTAGAATACGATCTGTATCACAGGGCAATTTTTCTGATTGTTTTAAGAAGTGACAGGGCTTGGTTCCTGGATAAAATGTTTAGCAAGTCCCCAAGACACCCATAGTCAAAGCAATTCAATCTGCATTCTTGTTGTGCTGTGAATGGTCATTTCCCCAGTGCTATCAACCAAGTGTCAGCAATGACAGATTTACAAACTGTGAACTCCAGTGGAAAAGTGCAGTTATTTATCTAGCTTCATCACTGTACAGTTTAGAAAAGAGGGGTAAGTCAGGCATTTCCAAATTCTCCATGTTTATGTCAAAGTATTCATGGAAAAACTTTGTGGTTTTATCCCTGTACTGCCCCCCAAATATTCATTGTACTGCTCATTACTTTATCAAGCATGTGCTGTGCTGTAATTGCTTGATACAAAACATTCAGTAATCCTGATCTAAAATATTCCCACCTTTTTTTCCATTCCCTGCCACTACTGTTTGTCATTCCTGCCTCTGTAACCTGTCACATTTTGTTGGCAACAGCTACTGGTGGAGTCACTTGGTGAGTGGGAGCAGCAAACTGATTCAGGTTTTAAAATGAGTAATTCCACCTCCTGTCACCATTGCAAGAAGGGCATGGAATATTTTAAGCTGGTATTGCCACCAAACTCTTCATAACATGAAATCATCTCTTGACAATAAAGCTCCCAGGTTTTTTGCCATTAAAAAATCACATTTATTTGTTCAAGGATAGTAATGAGGAAAACATGAAGAGGCATTTTTTTTATTTTTAGCAAAGAAGCTGATGAGACTAAAAGAAACACTCACCTCATTGTACAAAAGTAAGTTTCAAACACCTTCAGCATTGTAAATGAGCCAGGAAAGAAAAAAGTCAGCTGAAAAGATGCAGAAACAGGGACTCAGTGATACACTTCTGAGTCACATATACTAAAGCTGCTCTCTTCTACACATGACATCTTTTGTTAAACTGCTACTGTAGTTTATGTAAATTGCTCAATTTGCAGCTAATTATTTGATTGCATACAAAGTGTGAATAATGGGCGGTAGTACACGCACACAATGTTTTGATTTTTCCTGCTAGGAACAGCAGCAGCCAACAATGGAAATCAGCTATTTGTAAAAAACATATAGGAAAGATGGAAATATATTTGTGAATATGGTAATGTCTCTACATTGTATGACATATAAATATTTGGTTTTGCTTACTAATTCCATAAATAGTTGTACAGAACAGAAAATTCCAACAAAACATCACTAGATTAAATCCTTTTCAAATGGAAAACTGATAAATATATATAGGCATTCCCATTTTTATGAGACGTCTCCCATTTAACCCATGACAAACAAGCTCTAAGAAATTTCTGTGTATAGCAATAACTATATTATAAAGTAGCATGCATTTTCCCTAAAGACAAGATATCCACAGACAGCTCCAATAGCATTGTAAATACAAGAGGAATTTACACACATGCCACATTAGGTGCTGATAATGGGAACCTCTTTCCAGTGCTGTATTTATATATTTCTCATAACAGTTGGTTGATCTAATATCCAGTTTTGAGATCTCAGGGTGTTTGGATGTTAAAATGAAGGAACTCCCAGTAAACTTTACAAAATCAAAACATTAAAGAATGGCACATTTTCTGTAAATGGTGAGTTAATGTTTACTGTCACTGTGGTTGTTGAATCAGTTTTAATCTCAGACAGGTTTCCATTCCTTTCTCTCCCCCCCCCCCCCCCCCATATTCACATTACTTAATTTTAAGAAGCCTATCTCAAAGTTGGCTTAAACACAAAATTATGTGATTGAATGTAGATTACTTTCATGGAGCCATTTAATTTAGAAGTTGTTATAGAAAGACATGGTTGGTTTTATGTAATATCTTTGGTAGCATGTTACAGGATTTCATGCTGAGTTTTTGTAATTTAAAAATAAATTATCTGTAATTTTTTTTTTTCTTTTAGGAACTTTTTTTTTCTCGTTGCTTGTTTTGTACCTAGAAATCACTTCAAAGTTTCACATTCAGTATTTGGAAACCACCATTACCCTTTAAATGCAAAATCCTGAATTCTTAATTTCAACATATTATAAAGAATTCCATGTACTGGGATAGAGAAAAAAAGTGTATTCCCCCATTGGAAAGATTTTTTTTTTTTCCTTCTTGAAATATTTCATAGTAACTAAAAAAAAATCATGCTAAATATATTCACTTGCAGTAAACGTTTCTCCTGCCCCATCTACAGGTTAGGGTTTTTTTTCCTCTTGAGTCCTTCCACGTGACTTAATAAGAATGACATCAGTTGATGAATATGAAATTCAGTTTTGCTCAGAATTTTAAAACTGGGAAATTAAGCCAGCTGATTATTTCTTGATTTTTTTCACAAAACTGGAAAATATTTATTTTGCAACAATGAAAGCCTCAGTGAAGTGGGGAGGAGAGGATGTTCAAATTAAAATTTTGAAATTTGTCTCAGGTTTCAATACATTTCACTGTCTATTCCATCTATGTAGCCCACAATCCATCTTTGTCATCCTGTGCTATCACTTCTGGTTTTTCTTTCATATCCTCTTGGTCTCACTAGCTTTTCTTTCCTATTGTTCTCCTATATCATTCACTGCTGGGTTGTCTTCTTCACTAGTCTAGTATAACCAGCCAGAGTCCAGCCTGCTACTACTATTCCTCATCAATACTTTCCTCCTGTTTTACTAATCTAAGTAGTTACTCAAGGAATTCTGCAGTGATAGACCTCAGGATGACAAACATACAGTTCAAGTTATTGTAAAGAGTAGGAGACAGTAGTCTCTTGTTATTATAAAAAGCTGAAGAAATTCTGTTCAAATGAAGGAATAAATCTGAATCTTTAGGTCAATATATTCATCAGGTATAAGAGAAAAAGGAACTAAATAAGAACAATTGAAAATCTGTGCTGAGGAACTCAGCCCTGGCAATTGTGCAGAAATTGGAAGTGCACCTTTTCAATAGCATCTTTAGCAAAATCATTCACTTCCTGAAACTGAACAGTCACAATTTTTGCTCCAAGAGTTTATCAAGATCAAATCACACTATGAATCACTTACTGAAATTACAAAGTAATTAATAATATGACTCAGGCTTCTGTTTAATATCTGTTCCCTTGAGGGAGTTGCTAGAGTGCTGAACTTTTCTCATCTGTTTTGATTATTTTTTTCCCCAGCAATTTTTAAAGACATAATTGTTCCGTGGAAGGCAGATACTGATATTACATTGACATTGCTTGCCTTGAAAAGCAGTTGAAAGCTTGCCTTTGATGCTGTTTGACCATTTCATTTTTGTATCACTATTTGCATGTAATGAAAGCAAATTTCACTTGGAATGTGTCTACAATTTCTACTACTAATTTTTAATCAAAAATTTAATAGTACTTGAAGATGTCGTTCAGGCATAAGACTCAGTTACTGTTTTCTCTCATATCCTTTATAGCAAAAGTGTGGTTTAGTAGAAAACTTTAATACAAGTCAATGATGACATTTTGTGTTATCTAACTAAAGAAAATGTTCTGAAGAGAAGGGGCAACACAGTGAAAAAGACCTTAGACATTTAAAATTGAATGTAGATAGATGTCGCTTACTTTTCTGGTCCCCTAACATGGAATATGTTCACAGGCTGCATGGCTAATTAGTCTTTGTAGTGACTGAGAATAGTTGTCAATGTAACAGTGTAGCCTGGCATTATTTTTAGACTAAGATGTTATAGGAAAAGATAGAGGGGTTCAGCTGAGCTCTTTGAAACCTTTTAGTTATTTGTGCTTTGTAAAATGACTATGAAAATAACCAGTGACTACTCCAAGACTACTGTTAGATGTGAGATCTTATGAACATAGTGTGGCTCTCTGGTTACTCTTCATGCACAAACTCACAAAGTTTGGTGGACACATCACATACACCATGCTACTGTTGGTGTAAAGATAGCAACATTTTGCATCTTCAGTGCTGCCCTGCTCTTCTGCTGGTATACCACTATGCGTGTGTAGCTATTTCTTTCTAAGTCTATGCTATTAAAACCATGTAAAAGATACTTTCAAGACATGTAAGATGATTTCCATTTACACTAAAGGCCATTTTAAACCATTGCATGTCCTATTTTGAATGAGATCATGTCATTAGTAATTGAACATGGATACCAGAATGTTTGCTTGTTTATTTTTTAATCTATAACAAATAACTAGCATATTATATCTTCTATATCCTCCTCCAAAAGGAGGCAACGGTAATTCAAAAGAGAAAATATTTCTCTCAACTCTGTAGAAATCAAACTTAATCTATGTTTTTTCACCTTTGTAATTCATAAAGGAAGCTGAAAGCTTGAAAGCTTTATATTCTTAATATTCTATGTACTTTATATTCTACATAGCTTTGTGTTTGGAGGAAGAAAGAGTAACATAAAATATACTACTAAGTAAGACAACCTGAAAATGGATTGCAGAAAAACCTTCTAATGAACTGTGGATTGGAAATGTATGGCTTCAAAAATGTACCATTTACTGAAAATATTTATTGTAAAAGTCTCTTATTTTTCACCATCACTCTATTTCTGTGTTATATGTGTGTTCAGATGTGGGTTTTTTTCAGTAAGCTAGGCTAGTGTTGGCAGACTCATCTATCAGTTTTATTTTTTTGCTTGGCCACAGGTGTCATCCAAGACTAGTATAGGTGCATGATGATCTCTTAATTACCTTCTCTGTCAGAAGTTAAAATAAAATACTGAAGCCTTAATCCACGTATGGAAAACTGTTATTAAAATATTTATGTGTGAAGTTAAGAAAGCAGTTCTAATTTTAATCTTTGTAGTTTCTGTCTGTGTTCCTGTCTTCTGAAATATTACTATCTAAAATAGATAGCTATAGAAGAGTTTCTGGAAGTATGGCTTGTTGATGGTATTGCAAAAGCAATATGGGTCATCTTCAGAGTGCCTTTGAGCAGCCAAACTGTAACTGCCTACCAACAATCAATTAATAGTACACATGCAGGTTCTCACTGACAATTTTTACCTACCAAGAAAGATATGAGTGGAAGTAGCTGGCAGACTAATTGTATCTCATGCAGGTATGGCTGTTACCTCAGATGCATCATTCTTACAAATAAAACTAGAAAAACACATTTCAAGTTAAGATTTATATCACTGTTGTTCCAGATGAAAAGGGTTGGATTTTTTTTTTTTTTTTACAGTCCTCTTTTAGATTTAGGAGAATTTAGGATATTATCAATTCTTAAATCTCATAATCTTACAGCTAAAAAACCTTGACTTAGTGCTTTGGTTGCTTTTTGGGGGTTTATTTGGGGTTTTTTTGTTTGTTTATTTTTTCCAGTACTCAGTAGTAAATACTCCTCTGGAATGTAAGTAGATTGTCTCTCCATGGATTATGTTTACCCAACTTTGCTTAAAAATCCAGCCCTGTTTACCTTTGGAAATTTGCAAAAACACTACTGTAACTTTTTTTGTTGTAATCCTCCTGTAGCTTTCTCTTATCTATGAGATTTGATTTATCGTTCTAACAAACGTAGTTCATTACTCGTAATATTTCATGGAGAATGACTGAATGCAACTAATATATAAGAATTTTGTTCTCTTAAAATATTACTCTGAACCTCCAGCCTAAAACTGACAGGATGGTTAGTATGGGGGTATTGTCCAAATACTTGAAGAGCAAATACAACATTTGCTTGGATGTGACCCCTAGAGTTTCTGCATGCCCACAGAAGCTCCCATAGTGGGAAGGAGAATACTCAGTTTTCAGAAACTGCTGCTCAGTACATCAGATTTGTCTGTAAGTGACAGAAATGTCTGTCAAGGGGTGA
Source organism: Theristicus caerulescens (assembly GCA_020745775.1). Lineage (NCBI taxonomy): Eukaryota > Metazoa > Chordata > Aves > Pelecaniformes > Threskiornithidae > Theristicus > Theristicus caerulescens. The sequence continues at coordinate 48,680,721 of CM036560.1, read as the reverse complement.
GGTCTACCTGAAATCACCACTCAGATAGGCGAGGACTAGATTACATCTGCCCAGTTGTAACTGACTAAATTTATTGTATTTTATGTGCTGAAAAACAAACAAGTGAACTTTGTAATGCAATTGATATAATACAGTCTTTATTTTTCAGCAGTTCTAAGTGATTAGATGATTCAGATATGCACTGGAAAACTACAGGAGGACTGACGAACGGTTAATGGCTTTACTTCTTTTTGGCAACTTTGAGGCAGGAGGCTAGAAGGTGATAGTCACTCAGAAAACAAATGCTAACTAGTTTTATATGTGGGGAAAGTCAAAGAGACTGGCCTGGTCATTACAGTGACTTACCAAAGCTGATGCCACTGGCATGAAAAGCAGGCTGGAGGAAATGCATGCAGTAGTGAGGGACAGTTCTCTTCACAGTAGCAAGGACTGATTATAATTCATTCCTTATATGTGCTTCTATAGGTGTAAAAGTCTGTTCCTCACCATGAAAACAGTTTCTGAAATATCAATGAAATACAGTAGTGGTGAAATTGATGTTGCAAAAGAGTTCATGTGTTTCTAAAGGTAGATGATTAGGGATGACAGCAGAAATTTCAGATCTGTGAGTCTTGAAATAGAAAGGCAAGCATGGGTTCATTAGGAAGATTCAGAGGGCCCCAGATCTATAGTTATCCCCCAATATGAATACCGTGACAAATTTTAAGCTAAACTAAGCAGAATGAGAAAGTTTTGTCTTGTGGTTCACAGATCAGGTACAAAAGCCATTTTTTTTTACAGACACCTAAATGCTGTTTTAAAGAAACCACTCCAACAGTTGTTTAATGTTATTTCATAATATGAAATAATCTAATTTACATATAGATTAAGACTATTTATGGCATCTATGATACTACAAATAAGTGTGAGGGTCACAATTCTTTATTGTATTTGTTCAGTACTGCTTCATTTGTGTTTGCATTATAGTCCCATTAAATGTTGCCACTTTAACACACAGTATATGTCAAAAAATGACTACCAAAATGGCCTGACTTCATAAAAAACTTATCAGTAGTCAAGTGTCAGGATTAATTACTTAATCTAAACATACTTCAAAACTTAAGCAATTTGGAACATCACAGAGTTTACTGCAATTCTACCACCTACCGGAGAAAAATCAGACATATGTTCTCTATTATAAAAGCTTCTAAGTCACAGTGCCACAATACTAAAAACTGATATATAAGCATAGTTATATATAAACTAGGAGTGCATTTAAATTTTATGAATTTTGCCATAAAGAGGAAAATACAAAGAAGAATGTTTAAGGGTTGAGATTGCTGCATTTTTTAAGTTTATGATAAACACTGAAAACTAAAAATTTCAGCTGTTAGGATAATTACCTTTATATCCTGAAGACATTCATTTAAGTAAAATGTTTCTGAAGACTTCATAAGAATGATGTATATGTGGTCACATTTTCACGTTGCTAGAGAATGAATGAGAGGAAATTACTAGCATGATTTGTTGGTAATGCTTGTTTGAATTTTTTTTTGTAATTTCAACTGTTTAGTCCATTTTTTAAATTTTATTTTATTGTTTCTATAAAGGAATTGTTTTGTCGCATAATTACTTTTTCATTTGATTTCTCTAGCTTATTGTCCTATGTGTTCTATATATTGTATCTTAGAAATTCCATTCTGCATGTTTTATTTTTGATTCCATTTCTATTAAATATATATTCCATCTGTTTTCAGGAGTTGCTGTTGAAGTATGAAACTCTTAACCTTTGAATTTGGCTGACTTTGAGACTTTAACTGCGCATACTTAATATAGAATTAACATAGCTTTTTACATTTAATATAATATTTATAGATATTCATCCATCACTTTTCAAACTCTGATCTGCCGAACATTTTCATATTCCATAGAGATTTAGTAGATCATACGAAACTCTCCCACATTTCCAGGAATCTCAACTAACTTTTGATGTTTCATAGCATAGAAAAGAGAAAGCTGAAGAAACTTCTGGAAAGAGAGGTGTCTCATCTATTGTGCGTGAAATGAGGAGAAATAGCTTCTGCTGCATGAAACAGGGACTAGTGAATAGCCTAGGCAGCAGGAGACAGCTTTTCTTATGCAAAAGAAATAACATAGTTGTCCCATAGATGGCCAAGTTTCTGAGCAATGATAGAAAGGAGAGTGCTGAATAAAGAAGTTAAGTCTGTGAGAAGATGGTCCACAATATCATTTTATGTTTTGAACGTTTGGCCAAGGAAGGAAAGGGGTGAGAAATGAAATCTCCTATTTTGTCCCACTGTAAGTAGTTCTGTCTTTTTCTCTCTCTCCTCTTTATTGCTGTTTTTCTTCCTATCATTGACAATATTTTAATAAACTTCCCACATTGTGAATAGAGGGGATGAGTGGTGACCAAAATTTAGTAAATTTTGTGAGGACCTCAAATTAATCTAGAAGACACATTATCAAGAAATCAGTTGTGATCCCTCAAATTATCTAACTCTTGAATTAGAAAATAATTAATTACTCTATTTGGTGAGTACTTGTTAGAGAAAGAAAAAAATACACAAATACTTTGCTCTGGTTAATTGAAAAAAATAAAATTTTTGTCCTAATGTAGTTTCAGTTTCTATAAATATATAGACAACAAGCTCATGGTGCGGGTTTTTTTGCTGTCTAGGCATATGCCTAGTTCAATCTGCACAGCCTTCATTCTCTTTCCGACCATCTTTGTGTCTTTTTTTCCCCATCTATTCTTTCAGTAGTAATTTGCAGTACAGCTGTTTATTTTTTAGCATGTCCAAGGACAAAGAACTTCTTCTTTGTACTTCCAGTATGATTATCTACTCTTCTGGAAAGTCAGAGTCATCCTGATACCACGTTGGGAGGTGGGGAAGGTAGGACATGCCAGTCCCTACCCATACTTGCGTGTCTTGGAGTCAAAGTTAGGAAAATGGGCAATGAAGGAGCAACAATTCACCCCAAAGTCTGGGAATTGGAGGGCCCAAATCTCTGAAACTTGCTAAGATGTACAGCTGAGAGTATAGATACAGCCTCTTAATGGTTGTGAAGAAGAGGAAGCCATTCCTTCTGAATTCAAAGAGAAGGGGTAGAAACCTGATCAATGGAGAGAAGCGGAAGTCACTATAAAGGGGGATTCTTGGTATGCAAATAAAGAGCTAGTAAGTAGGCAGAATAAAAGGGAAAATAGGAAAGAGTGTGGGAAGATCTCTGACAGTATACACTGGCACCTAGGGTGATTTGTTTTCTTTGTTTTCAGGACCCACACAACCATTAGTTGTGCGATGTCTTCTTCCTTCAGCTGTGGATATGGGAATATTTGTCCTCCTTTTGCATGTTTTTTAGAGGGGCCCACTTTTACTGTGCCTCTAAATTAAGGGAAGAAATTAGTATTTGGAAAGTGAACCTAAGTCTATGAAGTTCAGGAGCAACAGGGAGAATGGGGTTGACCTATATGGTCAACCTAGGTGATGGGACATGGACAAGTATGCATCAGTAGCTAGGACAGAGGCAGGTCCAGGACTTAAACTGGATTATGAACTTCAGCTGAGAAGGTGAGAACTAAAACATTGAGTCTGAAGATGCCAAAGATGTACTAAGACGACTGGAAACAGACATTCACAGAAAAGTAGTATGTAATCATATAGTCAAGGGTCATATTACAATGCATATATAAAAGGCTACTGAAATAAGGCTGTACCAGCATCTTTGACTTGTTTGAACTTCCAACAAGTGAAATGTGTGTTTATAGGATGGTTTATTTCTTTAGTTAGTAATCAACATACCAGCAGTAATCCAAATTTGGTTTTAGGTTTTTTTCTTTTTTATATATTCTAGAATTTTATAATCTTTTCCAAGTTCTTTTGCTTAGAAAATACTGTTTGTCTATCTTCTTTCTTCCATTTATTAGGAAATGCAATTGTTTTGTGATGCCTTTGTGCCTATTTGGTCCCAAAAGTAAAATCTGTTCCATGAGTTCCATAGTGCACTCTGACTTAATTTAGTTTCTACTAACATCTGGTCGAAAGAAAGCATGAAGGATCTGACAAATGATGCCAGCTTTTCAATTCCACGAGGGAGGACCAAGTGGGTTCAAACTGAAGCAAGGCAGGGAAAAGCATCCATCTATCCCTAACATATTTAGACAGGGAGATCTAGAGCATGAAGTATATGTAGGTTCCTTAGAGTGATGACTAACTCTCATCATAGTGATGTGAAAAGAAGCAAAAGAGTGCTTTGGAAGATTTATGTGGCAATTTAGTTCAAGCTCTGATAATCTGGGTTGAGCAGATTCCATTTCCTGAGAGAAGCTAAAAGCGGATAGAAGAGAGAAAACCAAAAAGGAAATAAAAGAAGAAAACCAAACCAAACCAAAGCACACCACCCGTGTAAAACCCCCAGCTGGGCTAGGCTCATAGAAAGGAAGGCAAAGGCACTTTTCATCTTTAAAGAGCTCTGATTTTGATGCATACTAGCCAATGTACTGCTACCTGGAATAGCTCTTAACACTAGTTATGGAAAGTCTCTGGAATCAAGGAGATGTCCTTGTTTGATGCTCTTGCCTATGAAGCACTTCAAAACAAAGCTATTTCAAAGAACACCAAAACTAATATCCCATTAGAAATATAAGCTATTCTTTGCACAAACACAAAATACAGAAATCCTAGGGTTTTACATTTTTTTCCATCAGGAGCTGGATTTGATATTAGATTCAATAAGTACGAAGATGTTTGGGAAATTGCTTAATACGTTGAATTATTCCTATCCCATGAGGAAATGTCACTGCCCAGCTAATGATAAAGATAGACATAAATTAAGGAAAGCCATGGGAGGTCACCATCCTCTTTGGGCACCCGGCAAGATGCTATTACCAATGTATGTACACATACCATGTCGTCTTCGTGAGATGGACTCCCTGGCTCCTTTGCGTGCCCTATCACATTTCCTCCAGAAACATGCTTAATATAGAACAAAGAAAGAGAGGAATGTTTTGTGATTAATGATTAAAATCAGAGGAAATCAGGAATGCCAAAACTGAATCTTAAAATTTTGCAAAAAACACATTCTTTATGAAGGGGAAGACTGGTCTGCTATATCAAAGGGTTAAAAGAAACCGCTAAACAAGATGCAGACAATACTGAGAAGTGGATTATTTCTTATCACCATCAATAAAAATGCAGCAGTTTGGGCCTGACTTGTTTAATAATTAACATGAGGAATCCTCAAAGACTGACTTGACATAAACAGCATTTTTGGAGTAAACCAACAACTTCAAAAGCAGAGAGTCACCACTCCAGATGGTATATATCCAAGAGTTTAAAAAAGCTTTACTGTGAAGCAGCTGAGCTGACAACAAAAAGATCCAGCCTCTTATTCTAAGCAGCTCAATAGCTTAGATGTTTGGAAAGCAGAAAATTTAACTATAAACTATTTTCACAGAGTCACACAGAATGGTTGAGGTTGGAAGGGACCTCTGGAGGTCATCTGGTCCAACCCCACTGCTCAAGCAGGGCCACCTGGAGCTGATTGTCCAGCATCACGTCCTGTTGGTTTTGAATATCTCCAAGCAGGGAGACTCCACAACCGCTCTGGGCAGCCTGTGCCAGTGCTCAGTCACCCTGAGAGTAAAAAAGTGTTTCTTTTTTCCATCAGATTCCAGATCTGATGCTCAGATGGAATCTTCTGTGTTTCTTTTTATGCCTATTGCCTCTTGTCCTCTTAATTATGTGTTTAACTACGTATTTTAGCTATTTATAGCATTTATATACTCTAAATGTTACCTCAGAAATTTTAAGCCGGTCATATCTTTACACCTGTACCTGACAAATGGCTGTTGGGAAATGATGAAAAAAGACAGGGAACATCATGAAATAATGGAACTTATCCAGTATGATATCTACCAAGAAAAACATCTTTCACTCAGTTCTTGAGATGAACTGTAGATGTCAATAATGTAATGAATAAAAGAAATTTGGAAACATGCTATATTTAGACTTACAAAACTTTGTTCATGTGGTTTCATATGGAAGAGCCTATTAGGAAAGCTAAGTACTCAAGAAAGGAGAGGCAATAAAGCTACAGATATAACTATGTAGAGAGAAAGTACATATAAAAGTATATAAAAATACATGTTTTGGTCTATGTTGATACCTCTGTCTTGTAACACATCCAATTCTAAATGAGGAATCTTTCTATAACAAACAAGGTGAAGAGGTTCTCAACAACAGTGATTCTCTATAACTTCTTCTGTAGACTGTTCAGTTAAAAGACGATATGTAGCAGCAATGAAAGGACTTTTAAAGGTGTTGAATCATTGAGGCGACACAAATCTCTGATTCTGAGAAAATGTGTTGGTCATAAGGCTAATCTTGTCTGTACCAGACAAAATAATTGTTTTGTTATTGTTTGTTATTGTTTGTTACTGTTTGAAGGCAATACTTTCATATTTGACCAAGCACCATAGATTAATAATTTCTGGTTAACAGGTGGCATAATTTAAATCATAAAATATCACCTACTGACTCAGAAATTTCTGTTTTCCCCATTCTTTTAATACAAGAAATTGGATTTTCCTTTGGCAAAATATGATCTTTATTTTTAGATTCTTAGTGTGAAGCAGTTGTCAGTTCCTTATCATCAACAATAAAATGAAAGTTGGGATAGAAGATAAAATTAGTAATATTTTTCACACAGGATGGCAAAAATGCCATTTCTGCATTGGGTGCTGTGTAAATATGAGAATCTCTTATAAATCTTTTAACAATTGCTGGAGATGGAGTCAGGCCAGAAAGAAAACAATAAGATGTCCAAACATAGAAAGTTTATTCAATAAATTGAAATTCAAGCTTGAAAATTGAAAAGTTTGATTTTGATCTTTTTCAAAGGGCACCTTTTAGCTTTTTTTTTTTTTAATAAAAGGCAAGTTTTATTAAATGTTTATCTTAGATTATTTGCATACTCTGTTTCTTGTTCCCCTTAATCTTCTGATGTAATTACTGCTTAAGAAGGTTGGGTTGAAAATGCAACATTGTATATTTGAGAGACTTTATCCTAATATATTGCACTCAGGAAAGGCTGAAATATATTTTCAGCAACAGCAACTTAATGTACTGTGCAAACACCTACTTCATGTGACCTTTCAGACAAAATATGTTCTGTGATTGCTATAGTCATCTAAAGGGAAAAAATGTATCAAATTCCTCAAATATATTTCTTAACATTTCTCAATGACAATGTAAAATCCTGTTCATGTTGCTATTTAAGGTGGTAAGTCAGTCCCAGATACCTATAGCTTGCAACAGAATGGAGCATGAGGTGATGTAAAAACAGTACTGCTATTATAATAAAAGATCTCATATATGAAGCCTGAAGTATGAATCACCCCATTTTACACTCTCAAGGCAAAAATTAATCTGTATTCCTAAGCTTCAGTGCATTCAGTCATCAAGATATTCTGGAAACCCCTAAGTAGGTTAGGTCCAAGATTTGCATATCTAAAGTGGTGCATGGATAATTCAGGGTAAAATACCAAATACCCTGTCACCATCTTTTTCATAAGTCCCTGTGAGGTAGTACCATCCTTAACCAGAAGGCAGAAGTAGAGTCATTTGGGGGGGGCGTGGGGGAGGGTTGCAGATGACTTTACAAACCTATACATGCTAAGCAGATTTTGTTGTACAGTTCAATTCACAATTCAGTACCCAAAGTATTCAAGAACGTAACATCAGAACTATCCATGAGGAAACCCATGCTATATTTCAAGTCTGACCAAATCCTACATAGAGACAAATTTCATACAGCTGAACAATCTTGGCAGAAGTTAGTCAAAGCCTAAGAAAAAGTTAATTTAATTGAAGTTAACTTTTTCCATCTGTTACATTTAAGTTCAAACAAGTAGTAAGGAGTAATAGTAAGGAGGTTTTGTACTATAGACAGGTGACTGGTGGCCTCTGCCTATGGATAGTGTAAAAGACTAAATAGCTAATCTGTCTCTCTAGCTTCTGCTGTTCTTCATAATGAACAGCTGCTGCAAATCATGTCAGAAATAGCGGTAACTCTAACATGTTCTGAATCCTCCTTGTGGAAATATATCCCTGGTGAGACTCAGCTCACGTGACTGTGGATGTCTCCATCTGACCTAGCTGTGTAGACAGCCTTAAAATGAAGGGAAAAGCAGGTACTTACATAGCAAAATTTGTCTGATCCTAATGCATATGTCTCAAATAGGCTCCCTAGTTCCTATCTGTAACTTACCTGGATTTCTGTAAGGTCTTTGAATCTCTCCCCCCCTACATTCTTGCCTCTAAATTGGAGAGATATCACTTTGATGGATGAACTGTTAGATGGACAAGGAATTGGCTGGATGGCCGCATCCAAAGAGTTACAGTCAATGGCTCAATGTCCAGGTGCAAATCAGTAATGAGTAGTGTCCCTCAAGGGTCCGTACTGGGAGCAATACAATTTAATATATTCACCAATGACATACATAATGGGATTGAGTGCACCCTCAGCAAGTCTGCAGATGACACAAAGCTGAGTGGTGCAGTTGATATGGATGCCATCCAGAGGGACCTTGACAGGCTTGAGGAGTGGGCCTGTGCAAACCTCATGAAGTTCAACAAGGCCAAAAGCAAGGTCCTGCACCTGGGTTGGGGCAATCCCCAATCTCAGTACAAGCTGGGGGATGAATCAAAACACAATGAGTAAGTTTGCAGATGACATTGAGTTGGGTGGGAGTGTCGATCTGCTGGAGGGTAGGAAGGCTCTACAGAGGGATCTGGACAGGCTGGGTCGATGGGCTGAGGCCAACTGTATGAGATTCAACAAGGCTAAGTGCCAGGTCCTGCACTTGGGTCACAACAACCCCATGCAATGCTACAGGCTGGGCAAGAGTGACTGGAAAGCTGCCCAGCAGAAAAGGACCTGGGGGTGTTGGTTGACAGCTGGCTGAACATGAGCCAGCAGTGTGCTCAGGTGGCAAAGAAGGCCAATAGCATCCTGGCTTATATCAGTGTGGCCAGCAGGACTAGGGAAGTGATGGTCCACCTGTACACGGCACTGGTGAGGCCGCACCTCGAATACTGTGTTTGGTTTTGGGCCCCTTGCTACAAGAAAGACATTGAGGTGCTGGAGCGTGTCTAAAGAAAGGCAATGAAGCTGGAGCACAAGTCTTACAAGGAGCGTCTGAGGGAGGTGCAGTTGTTTAGCCTGAAGAAAAGGAGGCTCAGGGGAGACCTTATCACTCTCTACAACTGCCTGAAAGGAGGTTGTAGCCAAGTGGGTGTTGGTCTCTTCTCCCAGGTTACAAGCAATAGGACAAGAGGAAATGGCCTCAAGTTATGCCAGGGGAGGTTTAGACTGGATATTAGGAAAAATTTCTTCACCAAAAGGATTGTCAAGCACTGGAACAGGATGCCCAGGGAGGTGGTTGAGTCCCCATCCCTGGAGGCATTTAAAGGACATGTAGATGTAGTGCTTAGGGACATGGTTTAGTGGTGGACTTGGCAGTGTTAGGTTTATAGTTGGACTTGATGATCTTAAAGGTCCTTTCCAACCTAAATGATTCTATGATTCTATGAATTGACTGAGAGCTGCCCTGCTGAGAAGAACTTGGGGATACTGGAGGATGAAAAATTGGATATGAGCTGGCAATGTGCGATTGCAGCCTAGAAAGCCAATTGTATCCTGGGCTGCAGAAAAAGAAGCATGGTGAGCAGGTCGAGGGAGGCGATTCTTCTCTTCTCTGCTCTTGTGAGACCCCACCTGAAGTAGTGCACCCATCTCTGGGGTCCCCAGCACAAGAAAGAGATGGACCTGTTAGAGTGGGTCTATGTATCTGTCTTTTTGTTTGATGAAATCTGATGAAATTTGATGAAGTTTGATGAAATTCAGTTGACATTGAAATTGAAATCACACTTCTACTTTGATCCACTTTCCAATGAAAATCCACATGGGTGAATTCCTTCTATTCTTTTCAACATCTATCTCCATTATCAGATTAAATGTTTAGATGGCCTTGACAAAAAAGTTAGTCATACAGAGATGAGTTATAGTTTTGCTTACTGTTTATAAAGATGCTCTGATGCTTGCATAAGCTCAGTGAAAACATTATTTTGTGATGGTAGAATAAAGTATCTGAGAGTATATAGAATAAATTATAGGAAAAAAATTGTGCTACATTACTGCCTGTTGTTATATAGCCTGTAGTTCACATTTAGTGCCTAATGGCACAGAGCCATGAAGGATAGTGCTCTTCTGTGATCAAGGGACCAAGATTCCCTTTTACCACCCATAAGATGTTACGGTGAAACGCAATTACTGGGCCACATTCAGGGAGCAATGATTAGTTTCTGGTCAACATTGCTGGCAGGTAAAAATGACTATAGGCATGAGAATTTCAAACTTTCATTACACCTTCTAAGCAGATGTCTTTTGGAAACTGTGCTGCCTAAGTACCATTGACCCTTCCTCTACTAAATATGAATTGTATGAGAAAAAGTTATTTTTGTCCTCCTTAATCCATTCCCAAATTTATGTTCATCCCTCATGTACACAAAAAGTCAACATAATTTTGTTCTAAAAGCTCTGTAGGTCAAGGACTGTGTAAAAATTCTTAGTAAATCAGTCACACCAGTGGCTGGCATTCCTTTTCTTGAATACATAAGGATTATAAAATAAGAATGATAGGATAATTGAAAAGTAAAAAAGTTATTTTACTTGAACACAACTGATTCATACATTGAACTGATTATATAGTATGTTGGTTTGCAATTATATTAATAATACAAGATCACATCCTATTGATGCTCCAAGACGATGTGTTTGCCTCAACATTTGTAAATATAATAATCTAAATAACAGGATTGAGTGTAATAGTTAATGTTGAATAAACAAAAAGGAATAATTTTTATGTCAGAATTTGAGGCTATGTAATCTTAGAAAATATTATATATTAATTTATGATAGCAATATGATAACAATTACCAAGTATAAAAATTATTGTTTAACTGGAGTTTTACTTCATGGTAAATATGTTTTACCAATAAAACATTAACTCCCTGATTTCTCGTTGACTTATGTAAGTGCAGATTTTGGCCACATAAATTATATTTATCAGAATAATTTGAAATTTCAGAACTTTCAAGCATGGCTTTTTTTTTTCCAAAATTCACTCTACGAGTAGACTTAAACATAAATGCATTCATAGAACAAAGACCCATGCTGCAGTGTGTATTATAGGCCACAATTTTGTAAATCATTACGCTATGAGAAGTTCAAAGACAGCAGCAGCTAAGCTGAAAGACAGCAGATGTGATACATGTTTTAAATTACATTGGTAGGATTTTAACATTTGAAAAAGTAGACTATTTCACTGTTTGTTATAAAATATTTTCTTTGAAAAAGTGGCACTTTTCATCCCTTCATCAATAAATACTGCAAATAATTATTCTATTTGTTCAATAGCATTCCTGAAAAAATAGTATTTGAAATTTCTTAACAGAATTATTCCTGATATTTTCACTCCACTCAAATTCAGAACTTTGTCTCTACTTCAGGATTAATTTCTAGATCTAGTTCTCTATCTCTAGCTACCAGAATTTTTACTTTTTACTAAAAGATGTTGGCCTAAGTTGCCATATTGCAGGGTGTTATGCATTTTAGATCCTTCCTTGCTTTAAATATTTGACTGTACTACATTTCATAAAATATATCATTAAGAATTCCTCTCCAATAACATTTTTCAATTTTGATGTCATCTGCCATATTTTTTGTTAATTGAACTTTGTGTTCATTTTTTCCTTTTTATCTTAAAGAAGAAAAAAGAGTTGCTAGATATAAAATATAATTAGCATTTATCAATGAGTTCATCTTACACTGTAAATTTTACAAAAGTAATGTGCCAAACAGTAGTGCCACAGAGGAACTTAGTGGAATACAGATTTATACATAATTGGCAGTTAGATTGACACGCTTCTTTCTCCCAGTATGATATGCAGTAAGTGCCACCAGTAAAGGGTTTTTTTGTTTTGTTTTGTTGAGGTTTTTTTTTAGCTAGATGTGCGAGAAAGAGACAGTAGAACAAGCTTTCTTTTCTTGTAAAGCCTCCCAACCTCAGAAACTCTGAGTGTCATTAACAAATATAGGAGAAACTTTCAAGAAAAGAATTACGAAGTGAAGCTAATGAAAAAAACTACTCGTTTAGGATGTTTTGCTCACAGCTTAGAAACTCCCTTGTTCATTCTCTGTTTTCATTATACCTTGGCTTGTTTCAAATCCACTCCAAATAACCATATCTCCAAATAAATTTTGATTTTTCTGCCATTCTCACTCTAACCTCGTGACCTGTGGTAGCACTGCATGCTTTTCCAGGAAACTTTAAAGTATGCTGTATGTCAGAGTCTGAACCCCTAACACACATGCCTAGGTAATCCCACTTATACATGCATGCATACGCATGGTTTATGTTCTCAAGCTTTGACATTTTTTCTGGCCTATCCATATACTCTTCTAGTCATATGATTTTCCAATAATATCAAATTTCTAACTCACATTGATCCTACCTCCTGCTGCCCTTCATTACATCCTGGGAGATCAGCATGCTCCTCTTAGAATACATTAGTCATTCATTACTAATGCCATAAAAGCCCTGAAGTCCTAGAAGAGAAGAGTCTTTCCTTTTACCTTTCTGTTCCCTCACTATTAATAGATAACTCCCAGCTGCTATTTCATTTTTCTTCTGTCATGAAAGCTGTAACTACATGATTAAAATGGTGTGCAGCTCTAAAACTACTATCAATTATACTAATTAAGGTCAAATAGAATGGAACAGCACTCTTTGTGGAAAACAATGTAGGTAATGTAAACCTCTATTAATTTAAGGGCATCATATGTACATATGACAGTTTCTACAGACATTATTAATTATTTCTAGGTAGTCTCTTATAATCACATCTCTCAGACTTATTTTGCTCTTTTTCTTCTGAGAACAAAAAACACAGATTTTTTTTCTATTTTTTCTTTTTTTTTTTTAAACTGTGTAGGTAGAAATGACCTCTTTTTATTAGAAAATTTATTTTCTTGGGTTTTGCTTCTGCTCAAAGAAAGTTCACTATGAATTTTCAACATTTGCCTTCCCTGCAGCTACACAGAGGCTAACAAGTAGAGGAGGACTTGACATAACTAAGAGAAACATGCTCTAGCTAGATCTAAAATCAAGTTTTACAATGGAAAATGAATATGTTTCTTCTCAGCAGCTGTCCCTTAGTGCTGTCTATCTGAAAGATACACTGTATGAAATGACATTTGTGGGAAAATAGCATATATATTCTATGAGAATTTTTGAAGGAAATGAATGTTCTGATTTCTGTTTTCAATCATGCATGTTGTTTTCATTCTGAGTGAGAAAGAAGCTGAAATTTGGCTCAAGGAATTAAAAAAAAGAAAAAACCAAAACCAAACCACCAAACAACCCACCCTTAAATATTTCAAATTATTTATTCAAAAAATGATGGCATTTTCATCTTTTTACTGAGAGACCCTATCTAAGCACTAACATCTTTCCTCATGTGCACTCATCTCTGAGTAAACAGTCATTCCACTTAACCAGTAGGGGTCTGCAAGGAAGATATTTTTCATTTTAAAGGATACTCAGAACTGGAATATGTTTCCTGTGTCGATATCAGCACTGCTCAGTCCTGACCATCATAGTATATTGCTGTTTTTCCGGGTTCCTGGGAGTGATATTCTTGAAGGCAGCTGAAAAATATTATTCTTCATGGAGAGTCAATATGCCCAGAGAATATCATCCTTGAACATGTATAATCTTGATGAACATTTCTTTGAATGTGAACCATGGTCATTCCCAAGTCCAAAACAGTGTTTCACAACAGAAAGGAAGAAAATACCATGTTGGAATCCTTTCTTTTTAAGCTTCTTGTCCTGGTTTCAGCTGGGATAGAGTTAATTTTCTTCCTAGTAGCTGGTATAGTGCTGCGTTTTGGATTTAGAATGAGAATAATGTGATAACACACTGATGTTTTAGTCATTGCTAAGGCATGTTTATACTAGTCAAGGACTTTTCAGCTTCCCACGCTCTGCTAGCAAGGAGGTGCACAAGAAGCTGTGAGGGAGCATAGCCAGGACAGCTGACTCAAGCCAGCCAAAGGGCTATTCTGTATCATATGATGTCATGCACGGTATATAAACTGGGTGGAGTTGGCCAGGGGTCAGTGATTGCTGCTCAGGGCATCAGTGGGCGTCGGTCAGCAGGTGGTGAGCAGTTGCATTACTTGTTTTTCCTGGGTTTTGTTCCTCTCTCTTGCTCTTTTGTTGTTTTCCTTTTCATTACAATTTTTTTTTTATTTCAATTATTAAACTGTTCTTATCTCAAACCAATGATTTTTCTTAGTTTTGCTATTCAGATTCTCTCCCCCATCCCACCGGGGTGGGGAGGGTGAGCAAGCAGCTGTGTTGTGCTTGGTTGCCGACTGGAGTTAAACCACAACACTTTTGAAGCATAATCATTGCCATGTTATGAGTGTCTCTAACTAGTGCTTCATGGTATTGAATAATACGTACAGAAGGGAATGAGGGTGAGGGGTTTGAAAGAACTGCTTGAGAGAAGAAGGAAGCATAGGCAACATCAATGACCCATTGTAACACATTGCAGGCAAAAGGCTCTGTAGCTAAATCATGCAGACTAGATAGGTGTTGTAATTAAAAATAGTTATTATTCCTCCTTGATTATGTTCCAAAGAACTTTTCTTAATGAACAGGATATTTTCATTAAAATATTTTTAATGATCAAAAATTTAGAAATATTTTATCCGTCTTTTATATTTCTTCTAAATGACCTCAAATTAACCTACAGGGACATTTCACTCATAAGAGATGTTTTGGTAAGCAGTGAAAGCTTTAAACTAAAATTTGACACAGCCCCATTTAATCTGCAAAGACACAACTGAATTTAAACAAATAGAGCTGCACCAGTTTAAATCTGCTAGAAATCCAGCCTCACATAACTTGAAGATAATAACTGACAGTTTTTTATTGATTATGTGTTCCTTATCAGCTTGAGGCAAAGCTGAATAAAATAATTGGGAATTTTTCCACTAGTTCAATAGATTTAGGACCAGGCCTTCATTTGGTAGGTCTTCTTTCTAATTTCTTTTTCACAATACCCGTTTATCATGTAGAATTTTCTGTTCTTTTCTAGTCAGGAGCTATCTAGGTAATGTAGTCTAAAAGTGACTTTATGAAAAAGTATGATTTCAAAATGCAAATCGTAATCACAGTTTAGATTTCTGTCATGCCAGCAATGACATTTTCTACCAATTTCAGGAGGATATCTTACAAACACGGATTTCATGGCAACTGACAAAATGATTGGCAAGAGACCTTACGGCTAGACATTGGCCAAAGGTCCCAAATGGCATCTCAGAGGTCTGAAATATGAATTAAGTAAACATTTCCACCAGCTCACAGAATAGAGACTTAGAACCTACCTGCAATTTTCAGTGTATCCACAAAAGCCATTTTATTTCAAGTAATAAATTCAGCTTGTGTTAATAATTCTATGCCAAATTAATACATAAAAAGGAAAAAAAAATCAGTCATGTCAATAAGGATACTTCCAAGTATTGTGAAGATTTTTTTTTAAAGACAAATCATTTATATCAACTTTGGAAGTTCATAAAAGTCATACGGTTTTCATTGGTTTATGGTTTTGGGTTTTGTTTTTGTTGTTGTTATTGGTTTTTTCCCAGGGGCTTCTGTTGGACTGTACATATCTAACAGTTGCACACAAATAAACTGGGGAAACTCTATAATGACAAAACTCATTTGTATGCACAGTGATAATATAAAGTCTATTTAAAGGCTTCAGTTGGACTTAGGTGATTCATAGACTTTTTTCTTACCTTTTGCCACAGGGATGAATTACAGCCACACTGCAAATTTGATTGTACACGGAGAGCATGTGGGAGGAAAGCTGTGTAGCTAGAGGATCAGGGTGCACCTTACTGAGACAAAACAGAAAAAAAAATGACAAGAATACAAAGAAAATATAAAATGATTAAAAATTGCAAAGACAGATGGGATGGGAAGGGGACACTGAGATGGAAGAAATGCTTAAGACAGCAAATTAATAGTTTAAAGTAATATGTTTCTTAGCAGGTTACTGTTTTAGACCTTCACTTAAACCAAGGAGTGATGGCAAGGAAATTGTAATAAAGAATTCTCTCATTTAAATAAAAATGAAGATAAACTGGTTTAAGGAAACTCTTAATTTTATTGAAGGAGACAAAGCTGGGTTCAGCAATTCAGGACACAGAAAGCAAACAGAGATGAAGATTACTTTTTTAAGTCAAAGAAAGATAACAAAGGTCATACAGGTTATTAATTTCAGAAAAGAAAAGATAAAATAGGATTCAGACTTTATTAATTTCATCCAAAGCAGATGAAATGGAATATATGGTTCATTAATTTCAATAAGAAAACTAAGAATAGATAATATTTATTTAATTTTGTAACTTAAAGTAAGGCAGAAAATAAAAAAAAAGTGACTATTAACTGAAGCCAAGATAAGGTTATATCATAAGGTAGACTTTAGAATCCACTTAGAAATTTATTTAAATTAAAGCAAGGTAAGGAGGAAAATGTAAGTCTACATTTTATTTTAGCAGTGTAGGGGAAAAAGCCTAGTAAATATGGAGTGGGAGAGCGTCTACATATGAAGTCAGCACAGTCAATGACCATACAGTGGTCTGTGTCCAGATTATTTCAAGCATCTCCTCAGCTGTGTTGCTTAAATAGGAGCAAACTGTTTGTCACCGTGGCATAGCTAAGAAAGGTAAGACATCATTTCCCTGAAAAGCAGAAAATACACTGATCCAGCAATATGTATGGGACTGTACAAAATTTTTTGTGTCTAAGAAAGATATGCTTTAAGCAAACACAAAAAAGCTATTTCATAAAACTAATTACAAGCAAGAGGAACGCTATAGAAATAATGTTAAAATAGTGGATTATATCATTTGATAGAACCAAAGAAAGTGTTACAAATTTACAACTTCAGTGAAATATTGTGCTAATAGGTACTCATGTACAAAAATAACTTCTTAATGCGGCTTTCAGAAATAAACAACATGATAGAAAAACCTATGGCAAAGGTCTAACATTGGTATTTATCACAGATTTTTCTTCTGAGAATGTTGAACTTCAATTTTATGCAGAATGAATGAACAAACACTCTGCTCTTGATGTCCCAATGTCTGCTTCGGCAAATAAAAATATATATTAACGATTCTTTCACAAAAATGAATTACAATCTCAGCCTCAAACACTCACAGTTGAAAAGTAAACATTATGGAGAAGTGCCACCTCAGAAAGCACATGTACTCTCACAATCCCACTCATTAATATAGCTATATACTTTTTTTTTTTCTCCCTTGATGTACCTTAGGTAATATTGAGAAAATAAAACTTTTTATTGATTACTGTTCTTCCTGTGCTTCATGTACAAGTTCAAGATCTATATGCAATTTATGCTCACACTCTCTAGAATTACAATGACTGGGATTATTTTAGTTCACAGTTTAGTTTTCAAGTATGTGTCAAAAGTGAAAAGAAGTAAAACATACATTCTTTACAAAGGATTTTTTTTTAAATTGTTTTTTAGTTAGGTGGCATATAGGATAGTAACACATCAAGTAACAGATCCAGACAATACAAATATGTGTGCTGATGTTCACCTCCTTCATTCCCTCTGCCAGTCTGCCAAATGAAATGATTCGTTCTATTGAGTTGACTAATAATATTACATTTTCAATAATTTAAAAAACAATGCTGAAGCTGTACTTTCCTAGTGCAAGTCCTTATAGGGACTATAGTTCACAGTCCCGTTGTTTGTTAAGAGCTGGTTTCCCTGGCCTATTTTTCCAACAATGTAATATAGATATTGTTGAAGGATGGCCCATGTTTATGTTTCTTATTTTTAGAACATCAGACAAAATCTGGTGTCCCTAGAAATAAGGTTAAGGCTCACTTAGTTGAGGTTCATCACATAATTACATTGTTTCATTCTGTGTTTGGAATGGATCATGAGTGGAAAATATGTATTGAGGTATATATTGTGGCGGGAATAAGATTTCTGCTCACAGTGTAAAGATGGACTAAAGGAGGTAAGTGCTTATTTTAGCAAGTAACGTCTAAGAAACAAGTAATCCTGTGTAACATCAAAAAGGTGCTATTTCACCTCAGTAAACAGGATTCAAATCAACTGCCAAAATATCCAGTGCTGCTTGAGATGATGGCCTGGGGTATCGGAGACATCTGCACTGGGATGGTAGGTAAGTCGTAAGATCAGTGGAGACCTCTCCCCTCTGGGCCTGGGTCAGATGGATCTCAAATAGCAAGCATCATAGGCACCTATAGTCAAAAAGCTGAAGTTTTCCCACTGGTCTGAAGAATCACTAAAAGAATTATTCAGTTGTTTGAACATAGAAGTGTTCTGCTATCTGTGATGCTTTGGGAAACCTGCCTGGCCTGCAGACCTTGGATGAGGAGGGTTCAGGTCTCCTGTAACTCCTGTGTCTACCTGCCGCTTCTCAGAAAAGAGACTTCAGCTACATTGACATGTTGATGTTGCAGATACCGTTGGCCATCTCAACTAACATTAAACGACTCCTCTATTTAGACAACTGTGCCTTTCCATAGATATCCAGTTTAAAGCAAGCTGAACTTATTTCTAGGCTCCAGTGATTGCATTGATTAGCTCTGCCTTGATTATAAAGTGAGATAAGATACCTAGCTCACACATAGATACTTGAATTTGTGAGTGTTAATCTAAAACTGAATCCTATATATAGCAAAACATTACCATTTTAAATCATCCAGATGGATTTAAACCAAGACAGATTTAATCTAATAAGCTAATTGAAAATTCCCCCTAAAATTCAGCTGACTCTTTATCTTGTGCAGAATGGTTCAACCAGCTTTAATTACTGCAACCATTCTAAAACCTAAGATGTTATCATTTTAATAGACTGTGCTTAATAAAGTAATGGTTAGTGTTGTATCTTGTATATAGTTTTCGATCTACATGAAACAGTATATGTGCTTTACTGAATATTAATTCTAAAGAAGTTAACCCTTTAAGAGTACCAAAAAATTGCATCTCAGTGTTATTCAAAATGTTATCTGTGCTGGCATTTTGTCATAGAGTCATAGAATCATAGAATGGTTCAAAGACCATCTAGTCAACCCCCCTGCTGTGGGCAGGGACATCTTTCAATAGATCAGATGATTGATCAAAACCCCATCCAACCTGACTTTGAACACTTCCAGTGATGGGGCATCCACAATTTCTGTGGGCAACCTGTTCCAATGTCTCACCACCTTTGTATTAAAGAATTTCTTCCTTATATTCAATCTATGTCTACTGTCTTTGAGTTTAAAGTTATTACTCCCTGTTCTATCACTACTGATGTCCTCTGGAATTAATTTTATTGAACAGTATTAAATACTTGTATTAATAACATTTTTTGTTATTGTCTTTTACCTACTACCTTTGGAAAGTGCACTTTTAAATATACCTAACTGTATGTTATAACATACTATATGTATCATACACCATATATAACTTTGTATATTAATATACATATAACAGTAATTCATTGTCATTTTATATCCATCTGTCCAGCCACTAGCAGAGACCTTTGACATCAAGCTGTCCTCTCCACTTTTCTCAGAATTCCTTTCCACAATGTCAGAATGAAGATAGTGTCTTCAAGACTAGAAGTCACTTAATAGCTTATCCTTCTCAAGGTGTTTGTCTTGTTTTTATTACTTCCTGAGCATTCAATAAACACTGAAGATTACTACCTTGCCTAGTATCTTTTTTTTTCCATTTTTTTTCTATAGCTTCAGTGTGTACTGTTTTAATAATGCGATGGTTGTATTAAATATTGCTATATATATATTTGGAAGTAACCTTTTAGGGTAAATCAGCAAAACATAATGAAGTTTTCTCATGTGTATAAATAACATAAATGTAGCTATTTGTCAATTCAAATTTAGCTTAACATTTAACACATCAGAAAGGTTGTTTGGTCAGTCAGCACAGAGCTGTACCATAATAAGTCACCTCTGCCTTTTTAGCGTGACATGGTTTTGTACACTGTTGTGCTAGCTGCAGAAACAAGCTCTTCATTTTATACTGGCTCAATATGTTCTGATAAAACATCAAACACTGACATATTTATTCTGAATAATTTCCTCTTTTATGAACTTTCAACTGAACTGCTAAAAAAGTCATCTTCTTAGGATGACAGGATGATGTGTTCTCAGGAACATATTTAATCCCTGTGTGAATGAGGAAGGGTTGCACAGCTGTGTGGCTACTAATATGTCATGTGGTACATTTGTCATATAATATATGTCCTTCACAAGCTAGCATTGATATCCAGTACCTTTAGCATCCCCTGTAAATTTGCATCTGTCACACCTAACTATGGAAAATTTGAGTTAAAGAGAAGGATGCTTGTATCGTATTTTGTAGTGATCATGAGAGGTGTTTTCAAAGACCAATATTTCAGACTTGGACCTGCAAAAATTGCTTTTTGCCTACTGATTTGAACGTTCATGGAACTCTCTTCACTGCAGTAGTGTCTGAAAATGTTGCTCTAGGATGGTCAGCTATCTTACAGGTCAAGATGTTGAAATTAACATTTAGTATTGAAAAACCTATTTTTAAGTAGTCCTACTCATTCTTTTGCCCCTGTGATCCTTACTTTGGGCAAACTATATAACACAGCAATCAGCTTCCAGCAGTGCTTTTGATCTTTCTGTTTGGGCTAAAGCTTATGCACAGAGGTAGTGTTATCAAAATAGAAATAAGAAAAAAAAGCTGTGAAGTTCATATTTTTTAATTTAGGATATGTTCTGACTCCTGTGTGTGAAGTGATTATGAGACTTTTCTCATATATTTGTATTTACCGAATTGCATTTTAACTTTTAAACTTTAAATGGCTTATATAAGAGTCAATAAAGAAGCCATTTATTAGTCAAAACACAATTGACTAATAAATAAAGAACTTCAAAGCAATTATGGCAGCTAGGTGCTAAAGGGATGATTTGCAAAAGTATGAAAAAACTGTTACCTGTTTTATGCAGAAATTTTTTGTGACTATGTTCTTATCATTTTTGTATTAGAAATTTTTTCCCTGGGGTCCAATAATGAAAGTTCTTCAGAGCTTGTGTATGAATATCATCTAGCTCTGGAATCAGAACCTGTAAAATGATTATTTGAAGGTTCTAGTTATTGAAAAATTGTAGCCATTCAAAATGGAGATGCCTGTGAGCAGAACTTTTTAGCTAAAGCAGTAATGTGGTCATCGGAGAAGTAGAAGTTTCCATATTTCAGTTGTCTTCATCTTCTTTTTTAATCTTTCCAGCTGATGTCTGTGTCATGCTCAAATGAAGGTCAGTCAGCTGACACTGTTCCTGATTTGCAACATCAGTTCAAACAGGGTCTGTTTTGAACAAACCTGGCATTGCTCTTACCTGAGCATACAGAACAGGCACTCCGCTTGCTCTCTGTGGTAGGTCTGAAGCCCACCGAGTACACCTTCATGGTTCCACCCTTTCCTATAAGAAGATTCTGGTGCATTCACAGCTAGCTCAGCAATCTCTGAACTTAGGTAGTAAGAAAGCTAAGACTTAGATATGTGCAACTTAGAGCTGAAGTAACTTGTGAAAAAGTGATTTAGCCTCCTAAACTATGTAGACTTTTTTTGAAAAGCTTATAGTAAATTTAAACTTTATCTGTAAATTGGTATCTTCAGTGTTGCAAAAAGTTAATCTTCATAGATATTTTTTATTGAGAATGTTGCAAATTCTCAGTCCAGGTGGCTTTACTGCAGTATTCTAATCCATATAAAATCGCCTATATTTAAAAAAAGTATATTAAAATAGACCCTCACATGGTAGACCGGAATACAACAGTCAACTTATCCACAGTTAGGATACCCTGATGTAGAACACCCCCCCCCCCGAGAAAACTTGGAACCCTTTTCTCCTGACATGTTTTTCACAGCTTAGTTCATGGAATGGAAATGTAACTTCATGACATTAATGTATTTTGACATTCTCTGATGAAAGACCAGCACTTCTGTTATGACAATTCTCCAACAAGACCAGTGGTGTGCTGTTACAGTGTGGCTATATGAACAAGTCACTGTGGGATTGTAATTTGTAGTGAATCATCTGCTCTGAGATAACTGACTGAATTCAGGCTCATGTCATGCATTGGGCAACTTGCCCTATCTTCACAGAAGTCTAAACAACCTCAGATTATCCTTACCTTTCTATCATATCACCTTTTTTCTTTAGACCCTTTTTATCTGCTTCTGCTGCAGATCTCAACTTAGTCAATGCTGATGTGACCTAGGTTACTAACCATGCTCTTGTCCTCTGGAATTTCGCATCCCCAGCTTGTGCTTTTTTCATTATGTAAAATGCTGTGAGAGCAAGTATGCGCCCCTAAGCCATGAATCACTGCCTTGCTGACATGCTAACAAGTTACTGCCCATTAGCTGATCCATGATAACCATTCACATATGCCCTCCTGCCCACAATACTAAAGAAACAGTTTATCTCTTTTTCATGAAGAGTTAAGTCACATCAATCTATTTTTAATTTACTACAGTCTACAAGCTCTGGTCCACTGATTCATAATGATATGTGCGAAAGGTCTTGGTCAATGGTAAATTTCAGGTGACTCAGAGTTGCTTACCTGTCTCTGAGGGATCAAAGATTCCACTTCAGAAGTGGCATCAAAGATGCACACAGACAGTTACCCTGGGCCAAATAATTGTCTTTGAAATTGCCATCCCATGGGCAAACTATTTCAATGTTAAATTCTGCATTATTTTATTAAAGCTTTATTTTAATGTACTGGGTTTCATTGACAAAGAAAATGTTTTCACATTTTAGGTACATTTGGCCCAAATCTGAAATTAAGACTCTTGCTAATCATTTCATCTGCGAATGATCCCCTTGAAAAGCACTAGAGCCTATTACTTATGGTTTTTTGTACTTTATTAATTTTACAAGGCACAAACAGTTATTCATTATATGTGGTTGATCCCTACACATAAACATCTCAGCATTTTTTACCTTAGAAGTAAAGATGTCTATTAGATTTTAGTAACATAAATGAGCATTCTTGGTGAGTTTAGGTGTTAAACAAAATAAAAGATCCAATTATCTATAGAGGAAACCTATTAACCTAAGTTTACCTTTAGGCATATAAGCATTTCCTTTACTGTCAGTAGAACTTTTTATACTCTTTAAATTGAATCAGTTAAAGGTTATGCTAGGTTTGATGGCCCAGAAATTGAAGCATGGGAAACTTATGGATCTGAATGGAGATTTCTTTTCAAACTCTAAAAATAAAGGTTTTGTGCAGTTAAAAATTCTTCTTATGATCTGCCAACACTTCAGCAAAAATTTGGCAAATTCTACCTCAACATAGTTGTTAATTAATGCTTAACTATTGGGATTGTTTGGGGATTTTTTTTTTAAATTCTTCATGAGGTAGAAAAGCATATCTGCTATAAAATGAAAAAAAATGACCATGTTATGATTTTCAGGTTGAATATTGCAAGAAGTAGTGACCATGAAAAGACAGCTGCCATCTTGTGGATAAAAACATCTTAAGAGCAGGTGGCTCATGTTGAAAGAATGCAGAAGCAAAAAATGTTTATAATAGTTATCAGCTCTACCTGACTTGACATTCAGCTCATACACAGGATTATGAGAGCTGAAATTTTGAGCTTGCACATTCAGTCTCTAAAACCTCTTATCACCTGACTGAGTTCTAATTTCCCCCAAAATCTTTAGACCTAGCCCTTCCAATATTAATAATGTATAGGTTAAGCAACACTGAAGAACTGCTTGTGTTTTTCAATTAGTGTGGTGCAGAGCAATGTTTTGTAATATAAATAATTGGTTTAACCATTAAATTGATGTGACAGAAATAATTGTCAAGCAATTAAATGCAGTAATGTTTTCAACTCATGGGAAATATATACTAATATACCTGAGTTTAATTTTGCTTGAGAACTAAGATATCTACTCTTGTTAGATTCTTCAGCATTATTCGTATATCAATTAATATTATGTTATAGAAAGTAATGATACAGTTAGCTACTGAAAATCATCGGTCACTTCTCTTTCGTTCTTCTGTTCTTTCATTCTTTCTTTTTCCATGTGATTTGTATTTGAAACTAAGATGCCGAAAAATATCACCAGCAACAGTACCCCCATTGTCTGTGCCAGGTGTGAGAGTTAACAAGCTAGTCTCTTCAGATAAACAACTCATGTCACAATGATAGGAATATATGAATTGTGTGCCCCTGGATTTCACACACAGTCATCCACACCCTTCTTTGAGCTCTTGTAACCTATTCTATATGTTTATTTTATTTAAATGTTTTTCATTTAAAGAAATGGCCTTATGACTTTTTTTGTTGAATTGGCTTGCTACTACTGTATATGTAAAAGGTATGATTTAAATCCTATCATTTTTTTTTTCTATTTTTACTATAAATAATGCTAAGTTCAAACTGGTTATAACCTGTGTGTGACAGCATGTTGAAGTGTGAAAAATGTTTTGTGACTTGATTAGGATCACGGAACTGCTCTGTTATCTACAGCTGTTACCTTTGCTCAGCCTGAATCTCCGAAGCTACCCATGTTTTTAAAAACACTGGTGATAATTTTTGCTCTTCAAACAGAGAGTATGTATAAATGGATAATTTATCACTAATATTCATAAGTAAGTCATTAAGTCATTCAATTTCAAAACATTCATTTATCGTATTTTTCTGCAGAAGCAAGACTTTTTTTTCTAAAGAAAACATGTCAAAATTTACAGGCCATTTACTAAGAAGTATTCTCCAGTAAAATTCCAAACTAGCATTTGTGCTACCCATTCTAAGTAAATTTTCTAGTAATATAAGTTACTGCTTAGTTCATAAAGCATAAGCTCTGTATTATCACTGTAGATAACACACTTTATGAACACTGAAGACTTTGTAAGACTATGGCACTCTACCATTAAAGACTATCTAGCAGGTCATCTATGAGTGATATGCTCTGTTAAGGAAGAAAATGTATTCTATGTAAGAATAAAAAATGTATAGAACTTTAATTCATCATGGTAAGATTAACTAGATATGGGAAATCAGTGAATTTTTCAGGCCAAACCAACCCACGTAATCAAATTTTGTCAACAATATGTCTGTTTGGTCTAGACTATTTATAGCACTAGATTTTCAGGAGAATATAACTTGTATTGTTAGGATACTTGTTGTGATACATCTAAGCGTATCTTATCTCATCAATAATTCTTTTACTCATGACTCATATCTTCTTAATAATTACTATGTCTTACCTTTATCATTAATCATACAAAAGCAAAGCTGGCATTCCCATTGTCCAAATTCATCTTTTCTGATCTGTAATTCAGTTGTGTCACTTTGCATGGCAATGAATCTTTTTTTATACACGTTTGCATCTGAACTCCCATGTTTTCTGAGCAGAAATAAATGAACAGAGGCTTTCATTTTGGCCTAAAGTGTGTTTTGACTAATAGGTTAGCCTCCAGATCCGCACACAGAACTGCTGTTTATTAAGTCCCCAAAATTTAATCTTCTGAGTCTCTATAACTTTATGAAAGAACCACAAGTAAATGGCAGAGTTGTTTATCAAGTTTATTCTAGAAATCTTATGTTTCACGTCTTACACATTAAGCTAAACCATGTCTGATTATATTTCATTTTTCCTGTTTGTTTGGCTTGTTGTGGTTGGTTCTTTGGTTTTGCTTTTTTCCCCAGAGAACAAACTGAGTAAGACAATTTTTAAAAAGAATACTTTTTTTTTTGTCATGAGGGATAGCAGACCATAAATAAACTAGGGTAGTATATAATTTACTGTAAATAAATACTGAATCAGGTTCCTATCCACTGAAAGAAAAAATTAGTTTCCATAGATGAAAAAAAAAGTTGATGTAGAACAAAAGATACAAATACAACATGTGCTGGATAAGATTTTTCGCGTTTTTCCATAGAGCAATAGGATTTTTTATCACTGAAATGTGAGAGATCAAAATATTCATTTATGAAAAAAGCAATTCTTTAAGCACTGATTTGCACTCATTTAAAAGTTCACATGATTTATGTTATTGCCTGTAATATAGCAAAATACTTAGTGCCACTATATTTAGGACATCATACATTTGGCAGTGTGTTTCATGCCTGATTTACTACAGAATGTCTGGGCTGCTACTTAGCATTCAAAGAATAAGTGTGCATGTACATTTGTGCATCTCTTTACTTTTGCTGTTAGTTTTAAATACTTAAAAAGACACAGTAATCAACCTGACATTGCAACAGTGCAATGTTCTTGAATTTACACCCTTTTTCCTGTGTGTACCTTTATTAATCTCGTGGCTTAACAGGAGGCGATGCAAAATCATTAAAAAAGTGAGTTCTCCAGGTGCTGCATGCATTAACCTTTCCTTTAATGCCTCTTCTGTACAATATTTTGGTGATTACTGTCATTTGGTAAACAGATTATGAAAATGCAGTTACCTGAGAGTCTTGTTTAATAATTTAGGCAAATTAGGTTTTAGAGTTTTTTTAATTGCTACATTCAATGGCTAAGCAACAAGCACCTGCCACTGCTGGTCCCCAAAGCAGGAGCTTCTTGTACAGTCTCATTTTCCCCAAGAAGAAAAAAAGAAGAAAAAAAAATAAGGAAAAAAAAAGAACGCTTAAAAAAAAAAAAAAAAGAAAGGGAAAAAAAAGACCCCAACTGTGTGTCTATGCAGTGATTAGAGAGACACATTTCAATCCGTGGCTGGCAGTTTAGGGTTAAGGTATGATTCCAGGTGAGGGAAGCCAATGAGAGTACGCCCGGTTGATGTGTCTGACATCATCTTGCACGGGAGCATCCAGCCCGGCCGGGGCAGCTCCCAGCCGCCGCACCAGCGCCGCCGTGATGGATGTTCACAGCTCTTCCTTGAGAGCCAATTATCTCGCTTTTGTGTGAGGCCCAAGGATCGCTCACGCCGCCTGCTCGCACACAGCACTGCTGGATCGAGCTGAAGCAATTGTTTTCCCTGTATCTGGTAAGAGTCTGGTCTGGTTTACCTTCTCTTTCTGAATAAAGGTGATGAGCCTAACCTGTGAGGGGAATTGCTTTCGTAGTTCAGAGGCTTATACGGCTATAATATGTAAAGAGTAGCTTTTACTGGCAAAAAGGAGATCCTTTAGAAAGGGAATGTTTTAAAGGAAAAGCAAGTCTGTGTCTGGCAAACTCTACTTTACAATATGGAAATAAATAGCCTGCATGTTTATGCTGTTCCTCAGGTGAACTAAAGAGTTATTAGGCTGACAAGACCATTGCACAGAACAATAATTTAATACCTGTATTTTTCCTTTCTTTTCCTTTACCACCTGTATTTTTCCTTTGAAATCTAGCTTTTGTTGATGAACAAAGAAACAGGGAGATTTAGGAAGAGGGAATTTAATGTTGTACCAACTTTAAAAAATGTTCTGGAATACTTTTGCAGATATAAGTCAAAAACTATGAAGATTAATACAAAGATGTTCAAGTTTTCAGTGCTGGAATTAGTTATAATTACTTTGTTCTGCTAATTTCCATAATTGAAAGTGATAAGAAACTGAGTCAAAGATTAAAAGTGTTCAATGTACAATATGCTGGTACCAAACCATCCAACATAGGTTTTTTGTTTGTATGTTTTTTCCCCGTTACATTCTGAAGCTCATATTAAAAATTGTCTCATTCTGTAGCTATATGTATGAGTGTATACATAGAGGCTGAAGAAGAAGTGTTTATATCTTTTACATTGTTAGCAGTTTTGTGGTTTGCACAGAGGGAGGAGGGAGAGGGGAAGGATTCTGTCTGCGTAACTTCCAAATTTTGCAACAGAATAAGTACATTTAAAGCTTCTGAACCTACATGGATTTAAGAGATTAGAAGTGACACTGACATTGACAAATCAGATGCAATAGAGGATTTAATTGACTGAAGGAGATCAGGGACTACTGTATGAAGAATCCAATAACCAGTTTAACTAGTCAAGTAGTGTACCTAATAGGAAATAATAAATAGCAGGCTCCAGTTAATTTAAAAGCTTGATGGCATTTATTTTGTAGTGATTAGAATTCACTAAATACCTAGGCCACTTAAGAACTCTGCATTTATTTCAGTAATCCATGATTACACAATACAAAGTTTTAAATAATGACATATGCAGTGAGTATTACAAGTGCTTGTAAAATTGAGATATATTGTCATTCAATCTATCTGACTAGGTCTGCTCTAATCACTGTCAGAAGGATAATAGTTATTTTCAGCTCAAACACCACTTAAGACAGTAGGATTTCTCAGTTGTATTATACTTTTGTACTTTTTACTAGTCCAGTCCTGTCTATGCAGCTCCTGGTATTTACCATTGTTAATTCAGCTCTGGATACTAATGTGCCCAAACAATCCCAAGCTTGTATTAAATGCCATATCTATAATATGGATGGGGTTAGAACAACATATTTTTGTTAAGGTGAAACCTTCATTATGGTTTGTTGACCATGGCCTATAAGGGAGAGGAGTAGTTGACATTTTACTACTTTACCTTTTTGCTTAGATCATTAGTAAAATTAACTAAAAATTATCTTATGCCAGCCTTGCAGCTATGCCTTTAAATTATTATTTTTTTTAAATTAAGTGGTAAAAGTATTTGAACCTCTCCCTCAGTTTTACATATCTACACATTGCATAGGTCCATGTCATTTATCAATGCTTCATTACCAGGCTTCGTGTCAGATCTCACAATATTTCTGTTCCTACTCAGTTTAGCCAAAATTCACGTGAACAAATTATCTGTTACTTCTGCTGAAATACAGGATGATGGCTATAATGTAGAATTAATGCTGATTTGCTACACACTCACAATGTTCTGATGCAAAGCATTCAAAGACTGTTTTTAATATATGAGTCCTTTTAAGTACTAATGTACATTGCTTTATTAGATAGTAATCATGGACCTAGGCAAGCCAAGGAAAGTTAGTGTTATGATAATCCAAACAGATAACAATTAATTTTTATGGGAAATGAGACTTTCTAGTTTAATTTTTTGAAAGGAAGAGAAATAATTTCTGGAGGACCATTTTACGGGAAAAATATGGGTGGGTTTTTTGCTTACTTTCAATCAGAAACTAAGTTTAGCTTAAAAAATTGAAGAAAACCATATTTCTTGGATAAAAATAGTGTTTCAACCTTTGTTTTTTCTTTAAAATAATAAAGATAACTATAATGATAATGCTAGCACAGGGACTACATAGCAGATTGACCACTGGTCTGGGAAAGAGTCCTTCTTGTCCTGTGCTTGAATGACAGATTATGTCCACAGAGCATACTCTGTGAAGTCCATATTCCATCAATGGCCCACTGTATTAAAGGAAGAATTAGCATTAGGTTGCTTGATTGTAAGAACGGGTCATTTTGTTTGTCTGATTTTCTATGAATGAGTCAACTCATACATTTTCACAATGACATCAGGTAACAACCCCTACAATGAAGATTTGAGTCATTCCTCCTACACAAGATACTCACTTCTCTTGTCAGATAATTGTGAGCGAAGTGACAAAATGGGATTTCTTTCTGATAAAAATTCAATGCATTTAATATTTCTTAAAGAAAATAAAGGTGTCAGCTAAGCAGAAATATGATAATTACATTGATTGCTGAAAAAGTATCCATATCATCAGTAGTAAAAACGTGAACTAAAAGTAATTCTTCTTCCTCTATAACAGACAAAGGAAAATTATCCCTAGAAAATACAAATTAAAGGAGGATTGTAATAGCACATTTTCTTCTGTATCCAGTTTACAATAAGTACAGGAGACAGAGGAATTCCTTCATACTCCAAGCTTTGGTCCAAGGGTCAGGTTTTTGGTTTATCTAGGATAGATTACAAGGAAGCTTCTCTAGGAACTTCCAAATTATAAAAACAGCCACAAAATCTTGTGCTGCAACCATCCTCCTTGTCCATCACTGAGGTTCTTTATGTGTAAGGGTGTCAGAGAAGGAGACTTGAGAGTTTATTCTGTTCCCCTGTCTTTTCTCTCCTTATATTCCATTACCTGAGCTAAAAAAAATCCTTTTCACCTATATAATTATTAGGAGATTTTTTTTTTCTTTTTCATTTCTCTGTTAGTAAAGTCAAAATGAAAGAGATTACAAAGAGTATTTCTAGTGTGGGAGATTTGAGATGCGGCTCTGCATCCATCCCTCCAAGTCATTGTTTTCCTTTGGAAAGAAATCCAGATGTACACATGGAGAGCACACCCTGGATGTCCTCCAATAGGAGAACCTGTCTGGATGATTAGAGGACCAGAAATGTAGATCACCCATCTGTCACACAGTACAGACACTGACAACTTTTTTGTTTTCTGTTTTGTTTTGCTTTGAGTCTTAAATGAAATCCAATGGATGCCCTGATACACAATAAAGATTGTACTAAAAGAAGATCCTGGTCAAGGACTTACAACTCAGATTTTAAGGTAGTTTTGTAACCTCAGTTTAGATCTTTTGCCTACATATAGCATGGTGCTTTTTGTTTCCCTAATTGTATGTTTCCACGTAGCAGCGTGACACTGTGAGTGCATAGAGTCAGTCCTGTGTGGTTTAGTGAGGGTGATGTTAATTTTAGCTCATTTCAGTCAGGAAGCTTCCCACCAGAAACATAAATAATAAAGAAACAAACAAATAATTGTACACATTATTTGCTGCATGTTGGAGTCGCGGTTACTTCTTTCTGCAATAAATGAACTCTGGACTTCACTTCTGCAGTGGCAGGGATGTTGACCAGAGCACTTGGCCCAAGACTTTGAAGTTCCACAGGTACTTGCTGGCAGTCGGGAAATGTAAAGGTTTGCAAAACATAGATCCATGGCTGGCAATAGGGGGAAGCATGCTCCATCTTTTACATTCATTCAAGCATTGTCTCCCATGCTCCTCTTATTCCTATCCCTGACCATCTGTTTACCTGCTTTCAGAATCATTGGAGACGCTAGCTATTGCTCATATACGCTGCTTATTTTCAAGGTATTACAACTTGGCTAAATTTGTTTGGATTTTTTCTTCCTAAAAGACAGAGACAGCATACATGTTGTTTCTTCTGCTAGTCTTCAAGTCCCTGCACTAACATTAGGGACTCCTCAGACATTCGAAATATCGAGCATGGACAAAGAAATGTCACTTGTCTAGTCTCATTCTTTGTCAACAGCATCAGGTGTCTAGTAACTATAATTTCAGAACAAATGATCAGTGTCCATGATGGTAAACAGGAATTTTTAAACAGGGGCATTGGGCTGTCAGCCTATCCTTCCAGTTGTCAGTCCATCCTTTTGGATCAGCCTCTGTGGAAGGATGGCTAGCTGACAAGGGTCACGTAGACATGGCACAGCTGCTGGAGCAGGAGCTGAATAAACATCGGACTCAGCTGATATGAGTTGCGGACTGCTCACCGTCAAGGACCTTTGTGGTTAACTAAGCGTGGGAAAAGAGGGTGTAATAAGAAAGGAATGTTGAAGTATGGGCAGAGTTAACATTTAAGGAGCTATCCAATAATGAGCTTAGTTTTTGTAATATGCATTATCTAATTACGAACTGTATAAAAGACTTAACATGCTGCGCAATAAACGAAGCTTGCTGATTTGCTCACATTGAGTGTCCAAGTCTTCCCTCACCGTGACAAATGGCGCCCGAACAGGGACCCCCCCTGAACGACCTTATAGAAGAGTTTCAAGGGGTTTGAGCCTGCGAGCCATGGTCCGGTGCAGTAGGAAAGTCGGTCCCGACCACAGCACGGGTAGACGAAAGAGCTGGTCTCCGCGTCCTGAACGACCTTACAGAAGGGTTTCAGCCAACAAAACACCGCCGATGTCTTGCAAAGGGCTGCAACAGTGCGCACTGACGATTTAGGTATGGAAAGACAAGCGGCGTATGATTTACTCAAATGCTTTTTAGAAAAGCGAGGAGTTAAAGATATAGATTTAGGGAAAGAGTTACCACGGTTGCTTGCGTATGGGGTGGCTAAGGGATGTTTCGGGGACCCCAATGCGATTTTTGAGGAGGAGGAGTGGCGCAAATTGGGGGACGAGTTGTGGGAAGCAGCAATAGAGGAAGAAAAGACGGCAGAAAAGTTAGGTAGACCTTGGCGGGTGGTAACTAATGCCCTGAAACAACACCGAGCTGAGCAAAAGGCTGCACAGGCAGCCTCGGCAAGGCTCGGAACCCTTAAGGATAAAGAAGTAGTGTTAGCATCCTCATGTCCTTTACCCCCTGCTACTAATGTGGTTCATCTGCCACCGGGAACAGCTGCGAATGTCGCGCCATCAGCGCGGCCAGTTTCCACAGCTTGGCCTCCTCCCCCTTCTATATCAGATAGTGGGGGGTTGGAGCCTTTGTCTGAGGCTCAGCAAATAGCCAATGAAAGACGCAAGTTGTGGCAGGGAATATCGGGACAAGCGCTAGCTGCTGGTGACAAAGATGCAGCAGAAGCGCTGTCAGAAGCTTTCACGGTGGTATATATGCCAGCTGCAGGGGGTGGGTTAACTGCTACTATTTCCACCTTAGATTGGAAATTATTAATGCAATTACGTTCTACAGTTGGTGAGTCTGGCATTCACGGGGAGCCAACTCGTCAGATGTTGAATTATATTTGGGGGGAAGCATATTGCTGCCATCCAATATTAAAAGCCTTATGCGCCTCATTCTTACCCAACATCAGATGTTGTTGTTTCAAGCACACTGGCAGGCGGTGTCTCAAGAGTCTGTGGCGGTTGTCAGGCAGCCAGGCGATCCTTTATACGGGGTTACCTTAGATGAGCTCCTGGGTCTCGGAAATTATACGAGGATAGAAATGCAAGCCCTCTTAGGGCCAGACAGGTTAAGAGAAGCTATGAGGTTGGCACGTGTAACTTTGGAAAGGGTAAAGTCCCCGGGAGCCGTTCCGTCATATATGGGGATTAAGCAAGGCAGAGAGGAACCGTTTGGGACGTTTGTTGATAGGGTAGCAAATGCTATACAGGCAGCCGGAGTGCCGGAATACATGCAGGGTGCTTTATTAAAGCAATGCGCGCTGCAGAACTGTAACGCCACCACCCGTAGCATAATTATTACACTACCTGGCAATTGGTCTATAGAGGAGGCGTTAGAGCATATGTCGCAAGTTCCCACCGGTCCTCAAGCAATGTTAGTAAATGCAGTGAGGGAACTAGGAGCTAGTATTGAGAAGCAGACCTTGACAGCTCAGAATCAAGTGCTAGCGGCTCTTGCCCCCCTGCAAGCGTCGGCAGCAAGACCATCGAGTAAAAGGCAGCCTCGACTCCAATGTTTCCGTTGTGGAAAAGAGGGTCACATACGGAGAGAATGCACTGCCGGAACTGTATGGTGTAAAAATTGTCGAGAAAACAGCCACGATACAGCAGTGTGTCGACATGGATCGGGAAACGGAAAGCCCAGCGCGAAAGGACCCCGCGTGGCGATACAAATGGCGGTTCCAAGCACAACTGCTTTCCCGGCGCAAATGCCTCCGCCTCCCTTCAACCAGCCACCAGAGGGAGCCTTGTTTTCGACTTGGCAACAGCAATAGACTGCACTCTTACAGATAATAAACCTCAACGTCTTTCTGCAGGAGTCAAAGGACCTGTAATGGTGAATGGGCAAGCGGTAGGAGCTCTGCTCCTTGGGCGCTCCTCTGCTAGCATGAACGGACTGACTATTCTTGTTGGCTTGATCGATGCTGACTATACAGGGGACATACAAATAATGGTGCAAACATTTTTTCCACCTATACATATTCCGGCTGGGTCAAGAATTGCGCAGCTGGTACCGCTACCACAGTTAACGGAAGGAACCGCACTGACTGCACTGACTGGCCCCTATCATGGTGAGGGAAATTTTGGCTCTACAGGGGGATTAGCGTTGTTAACGGTGGACTTAAAACATCGACCAAGAAAGCAGATCACCATCTGCTTCCAGGACCATGTCATCCACCTTACGGCACTACTGGACACGGGTGTGAAGAATTTGATGGCATGTGTTGCATGGACCTAGAAGATAAGTCAAGATCCATACACCAAGAAATTCAACAACTGATGGACCACTCTCAGAAAATAAAAAAGGATGTTGGATTTTTTGGATTGGATGGTCTGACAAACTGGTTTGGATTAGAAGGATGGTTAAAAAGTCTTATTCAAAGCTTGTTATTTGCTTTAATTATCATAGTCATTGGCTTAATATGCTTTAGCTGTATGATATCGTGTGTTAGAAAAATGTTTGAGAAAACAGTAGATCGCGTGTTATTAGCACAAAATAAAAACGGGGGAATTGTGGAAGGATGGCTAGCTGACAAGGGTCACGTAGACATGGCACAGCTGCTGGAGCAGGAGCTGAATAAACATCGGACTCAGCTGATATGAGTTGCGGACTGCTCACCGTCAAGAACCTTTGTGGTTAACTAAGCGTGGGAAAAGAGGGTGTAATAAGAAAGGAATGTTGAAGTATGGGCAGAGTTAACATTTAAGGAGCTATCCAATAATGAGCTTAGTTTTTGTAATATGCATTATCTAATTACGAACTGTATAAAAGACTTAACATGCTGCGCAATAAACGAAGCTTGCTGATTTGCTCACATTGAGTGTCCAAGTCTTCCCTCACCGCGACAAGCCTCTATGCAGGAGTTCCTAAGCAATCTTCTGAACAGCATGGTAGTTTACTCTGCCCCTTTGCATAAAACAGCCCAGAGAATTTAATCCAGCAAATCCTTCATCAGGCCCGTGATTTTGGTTGAAATAGTTTGTTGCAGTTTAAAAATACAGACACATAAGACAGTAAGAATGTATCAAAGTTGTGCTATTCCTTATAAATCCAGACACGAAGCTGGAAATTACTGGGTACAACGTATTGATGTTTTTCTTATTAACTATCGGAATCAATCTCTTCATAAACTTTGGATTTTAGGATCTCGACGTTCTTAGAGTGTTACCTAATTGAGAAGTGAATGATTATAAGAGATAAACAGAAGGTAGAAGTGTACTTTCAACAGCAAAAAGCTAGAAAACAACGTGAAAATACTTCTCTCCCTCTGTTCCCTGGCTTATAAATTTAAAAATTAAATAAAATATTGTGGTCAGATTTTCAAAGAGTAAGAAGACTTACTACTTCCTGAATGAAACATAATGTAAATAGTCTATTACAATCTATTATAGAATAATATTACATTATCACTTGCAAATGGGAAGTATGTCTTTCATAGTTGCCAAGCTGTACTTATCCACATCTGATGGTCCCCATTAATTTTTAACAATCGTCCTGTCACCAAACCAGTGAGCTGTAGAAAATACTGTGGCGGTGTCACGTTCCTTGATGGCTGCAGTTAATGCTGCTGCCCTCCTGAATCAGCATGAAATGCAGACACTTTTATGACTGAATCTGCAATCTGGGATTTGATCGTGCTATTTATAGTATTGTTAATGGTCTGTAGCACTGACAAAGGGTGTGTTGAAGTCATTCTCTCAGTTACCCTTGTTTTCAGTTGTAAAGGTAGAACAGACATCTGGATCCTACATATCAGTAACTAGACAGAAAATAACAGCACAAAGAGGTCATGACTTTCACTGGTGAAAGATTCTAATGGGTTTGATTTTCTTTTTTTTATGTCTGTGGATTTTTTTACCAATATTCTTTCTGAGAAAAGGGGGCAAAATTTTTTTATCTGGTTTCTAGAAAGTCAATAGCAGTCACATGGCAAAACAAAAGGAAGCTTAGTCACATCTCAAGAAAGTAAAGTTGAACTAAAGAGGAAACAACTGTACATCAGTTTTAAACAATGGAAATCAAGTTACCATATGTTACTATATTAGCAAAATGCAATTTTCAATTTTTATCAAAATATTTTAGAAACACTGCCTCAGTCCCGAGAAGGAATGGTTTACTTCAAAGTCCTCATTTTGCTTCCAAACCCAGTAGTATCTTGTTTGTTCTAATTTTTGAACCTAAAAAAGATTATGTAATTTGAAAACCAATATTTGGGAAAAATTCTTCTCAAGTTAATAACATTAGAATACTTAGAAGATTCCCTGATTTTTCTCCCTCTCTGAAAGCATATCTGAATCTTACCACGCCCAATATCCCCAAAATTATCAAGAAGCCTATTTAATGCCACTGTCCTCATGATTGCTGCTGTAACCAATGTGTAAAGAACAGTAGGAATTATAGCATCTTGCTTCATTATTTCATCTTATAATTCTCATAGAGCCATGGGGGGAAAAAAAACAACAGCAACAGCTACGTATATTAATGATCCCTGGAAACAGTGTTTGATTTCCTGTGGGTTTATGTCCCTTAATTAATTAACTTTTTCAGTGATTTATACTAAGATTTCTTGTTATCTCTCCATATGCTTGTAAAATTAAGCCAATCTTTCCCCTGCAGGACTAACGAGTACTGGCTTGTGCCAACTAGTTAGAACCAAGTTCCTTCACTAGCATACCAGGAGAGCTGTGTTTTCTCACTGCCTCTCCTTTCAGCTTCCTCCAACACAGAGTACAGGGAGTAAGAGGTGGGTTATTCTGTTCTGCTCTAATTGGCACTAGAGAATTGTCCCCAAGATGTCTAACCTTGGTGTCTACTACTACATTCAAAAGTTATTAGGTGGGGATGAAGAGCAAGCCTATTTTCTCAAGAAAACAAACAGTGGGATTGTGTTAAAATGTATGGACACTAGAACTGTGTCTCTAGAGCTCTGAGAACTTTCGTCAGCTGAGGATATCACTGGAGAATGGATCTGTCCCCTTTCATGGGGGTGCTGGGAAGGAGCTGGGAATTTGCAGTTTTTAGAACAGCAATATAGAATGAGGCACAGAGGTGATACATTTCACAGACACTATGTTATGAGGACACAGTCTGTAAAATATTTCCAGAAACACATTAAGCATTTAATTTGCAATTATAGCTCTGATATATCTTATGAAATTTTACAGTTAGTTTTTCCTATGTACTAGTTTACCTTACATGATACGATTTAGTAAGACATTGAAGTATCCTCTGTACCAAATCATTTCCTATGGGTACTCAGAAGAAATAGCAATTCATTGAAATCTTTCCAGAACAGGAAAAATTCTGAAGGCTGTAGTTCTCTAAACAACTTCTTTGTTTGGTTTAACCAAAAATTTCTAAAAGGTAAATGTTTCATTCCCAGTTGGGTAATTGTTTCTCCCTGGTATCTGACAGAGACCTTTAGGTTGCTTCTAAATGAGAAGTAGACAAGAGAGTAAGCGGACCCAAATCCTCAGTGGGCTTGTTAACTTCCCTCCTGTGACAGAGAGAGGAGGTATCAGTTTCTTGCACACTTGCAGTGAATTCCCTCCTGGGCCTTGCAATGTTTCACATTGGTGCTGCAGTAGGCTCTCAGAGCTCCAGGAGGGCTACACTAAAAGAAATGGTTAGAGTGACTTTTCTAGGAGTTTCAGAAATTCAAGAATCACAAAG
Organism: Theristicus caerulescens; assembly: GCA_020745775.1. Lineage (NCBI taxonomy): Eukaryota > Metazoa > Chordata > Aves > Pelecaniformes > Threskiornithidae > Theristicus > Theristicus caerulescens. The sequence goes on along the minus strand of CM036560.1, from coordinate 48,643,059 downwards.
GACTGTTTATAATATCCGACAATTATAATATCATTGATATGGATAACCATACTTAATCATACAGATAATAGGAGATAGTTGACTAGGTCCTACCTGCTCCATGCCTCCAGATGCATTCAGAGACTAAAAATCTCGTTTGCACTAGAATCACACTTTCTTTCAGGACATCCTTACTCATTTTCAGTTATTTGCTTGCATTAGCAAGCCTACTTTTAACATGGCTTTTTATTAAGCATTCCATTTCCAAGACAGGAATGATCTTTTTTTTTTTTTTTTTTTTTTTTTTTGTCACATATACTATGCTCTACAGTATGTTCCAGGGACCATACTGCATTTGAGGTAAAAGCTTTTAAGCAGCTCCATTCCTGTATTAAACAAGATGACAGGAATCTTGAAATTAAATTGTACATTAAACATTTGAGTTCTAGGCAATCCTCGGTCTGAAGGAGTTGAAACCTATGTTGTTGTCTTTACAGGATCATATCACAAACACTGACCAGCAGACACAGGGGGAGACAGGGCTCTTCCCACCCAGCCAGTTGAATCTGGGACACTGTGCAACCACAGGAATACAGGCATACTGGCTATGTAGGAAATCAAGTAGCATTGTAGCTTCGTAGTACTCTCATGAATGACAAATGCAGGATTATTTTTTAATTTTATCCAGTGACTGTTTAATACAAAATATACAGAGAATTCAGAGAGCTGGCTACAGAAGCAAGGCAATTATGTTCCAAAGAACATACTGCAGAGCAGATGCCTTCCCTGGTGCACACCATAGGCTTTGTGTGTGCATGATGACCATGTTCTCTTTTCACTTTGGGATGAGAACCCCAGACCTCTGTATCCCCTGTTCCCCTCTGAAAGAAAGACCAGGTGCCACTGTGCACTCCAATAGCTATTCTGATCTGGATGACTGGGAACTAGGACAGTGACACAAAGCACAGACTGTATCTGCCCTACAGGTAGACACAGTGCTGTTTGTAGACAGCTTGATGTGGGTCTGTGCTCAGCATATAAAATTCCTTGACAGTCACTCAAAGACACTTAACTGATACAGGCAGGGCATCTAACATACGTAATCATCACTGCTCACTAACCACTTGTATTTTATGTGGTCTAATACTTAAATTCACTCTCTAAAATAAGCAGTCTGATCTTGACCTTATGCACTATGAGAAATGTTACTCAGAGAACATATTAATTCTCCTCATTCTTTTAATGCTTTGATGCCACTTTAAAAGTCTTTGCTTAAATCACAAAAAGATGTTTTTAATAGTGTATTTGGCATCAAGTTCTCCTACACTATTCTGCTTTCCTTAACTATATGTCCACTTTACCACTCCTTAGATCTTAAAATCAATGAATAAAGCTATTCTATGAAGGACAGAGTAAATGCAGACAGTCTGAAGATATTTGGTGTGGTGTCTTTCCCTTAGTAAAGATTTGTGATTACACTAATCTTCTGCAAACTGGGACAGGGACAAGCCTTTGGCACACAGGAAAGACCATTAGTTCTCATACATTTCCTTAACCGACTGTTGTCAGAGAAAAGCCTGTAAGTCCTAGCTAGATGCAAAGGTGTCCTGAAAGATATTTGTCTCTTCAGAAAGAGAAATTGGCTGGGGATATACTAATGGGAATGCTTTCTAAAGTGATCATATTTCTCTGTAGTCAGGTTTTTGGGTACAAACAAATTGGTGCCTGGTGTATGAGGGAAAAAGTAACTTTCCTTTTGCTTCACCTGACTTCACCTATTTTAAAGTTATAGACTCTGAAAGGTAACATCCTGTGTCTGCAATACGAAACCACTTTTGCCCTCTGACTCATGCTGCTCTAGCCAACGTCAGTGCACACATTTCCTGAGTATCTGTGGCCCTGCACTCTTGTGGCCAAATTTTGTCAGTTTAGAATATCAGATTCTTGAGAATTATAGAGCTCAAATTGACTTTTTAAACTCCTCTTTGATGTTCTGTACAGATTTGTATTGACTAATAGCCTATTTCCAGCCTAGAAAGCCAATCGTATCCTGGGTTGCATAAAAAGAAACATGACTAGCAGGTCAAGGGTGGTGATTCTGCCCCTCTACTCTGCTCTTGTGAGACCCCACCTGGTGTACTGCATCCAGCTCTGGGGTCCCCAGAACAAGGAAGACATGGACCTGTTAGAGTGGGTCCAGTGGAGGGTCATGAGAATGATCAGAGGGCTGGAACACCCTGGAAGACAGGCTGAGAGAGCTGGTGTTTAGAGAAGAAAAGCCTTAAGAGAGACCTTATTGCAGGCTTTCAATACTTAAAGAGGCCTTATGAGAAAGATGGAGAGAGACTTTTTTACCAAGGCCTGTAGTGATAGGACACGGGGTAACATTTTTAAACTGAAAGAGAATAGATTTAGATTGGACATAAGGAAGAAATTCTTTATATTAAGGATGATGAGACACTGAAACAGGTTGCCCAGAGAAGCTGTGGATGCCCCATATCCCTGGAAGTGTTCAAGGCCAGGTTGGATGGGGCTTTGATCAGTCTGATCAATTGAAAGATGTCTCTGCCCATGGCAGGGGGTTTGAACTAGATGATCTTTAAAGGTCCCTTCCAACCCAAACCACTCTACAATTCTGTAATTTTATTGAGTGTTTCTACCTCCATCAATGAAAGACTGTTGGATTAAGGAGATATACTCTGAGATTAATAGTTTTAAAATTACATCTTTTAAGGAGCCATCACAAACACATATGCAAATTTTTTTAAAAAAATAATGGCTCTTCCACTCATTCCACAGTTTTAACAAATTATTGGAATTATTTCTGCATGATATTAAATTGATTACAAAATGGAAATTACAATGTTTACCTAAAATATCAGCATAGCAGAAAGGACTGTGAGAAGATCCTTGGTACTGGTGAGGCCACATCCAGTTCTGGGCTTCTCAGTACAAGAGAGACATGGACATACTGGAGAAAGTCCAATGAGGGGCCACATGAATGCTTAAAGGACAGGAGCATCTCTGCTATGAGGAAAAGCTGAGAGAGCTGGGACTGTTCAGCCTGGAGAAGAGAAGGCTCGAGGGGGGATCTCATCAATATGTATAAATACCTGCAGGGAAGGTGCATAGAGGACAGAGCCAGGCTTTTCTTTTCAGTCGTGCCCAGTGACAGGACAAGAGTCAATGGGCACAAACTAAAACACAGGAGGTTCCCTCTGAACATCGGGAAACACTTTTTTACTGTGAGGGTGACTGAGCACTGTGAATCTCCCTCCTTGGAGATATTCAAAAGCCTTCTGGGCATGGTCCTGGGAAAACAGCTTCATGGGGCCCTGCTTGAGCAGGGTGGTTGGACCTCCAGGGGTCCCTTCCAACCTCGATCATCATGTGATTCTGTGACTCTGTGATCTTTAATCTTTTGAGGACCCCTCAGAACACCTGTTGCTTTTTGCTTTGGCCAAATAAATTAGAAAAATAATAAAAATTCTTGAGACTGAAGAATGCTTGAGGCTGATGCAATTTCTGGGCAATGGCTCAAAGCTACATAGCTTGGAGCTCCATAGTCTGCCTCCTGAAGCTGTACAAAACTCATTGATTTTGTGGACATAAAGATTCAGACCTGATAAGAATGGTTAGATGGATCAGCGACAACATGTGAGAGGGGAACCTCTTTCCCTGATCATTTAGATCAGGGACGTGACCCACGCACCCAGTGCTTCTTTCATGGTCTGGGTTCTCCTGTGTCTGGTTTTCACCAGGGGACACATCCACATGCAGCCTGGAAGTGCTGCTTATTCTTTATATTGACTAATTTAGTCAATAAAACTTTAGATTCGCTGATACACAACTGAACATTCTTCTTGTGATCAACAGTCACTCAGACCCTAGAAATTTGAGACACATCTGTTTCATTCAGTACTTGTGCTCTGAGCAGCACTTTGTAAGCCAAACCTTTGTCTTGCACAATGACTGACTGAAAATCACTCACACAAGCACTTCTTAAATTTACAGTTTATCTACCCTTTTTTCATTTTCTTCACATTCTCTAAAACCTTACTACTCTGTAGTAGAAGTAGTCTATTAAAAATGCAGGAAAAAAAAAAAAAAGACAATGTCTGGTAAAATATAGCTTATTTTCTTAACTGCAACTCAATTTAAACATTAATGACACACTGTAAATACAATATTCTATGTTTTATAATATAGAGATATTATGAATATAAGACCTTGAAAGAACTTGCTGAAAGAAAAATAAAGATGATGTTGTTATTGTTGCTTATTTTTTTCATTCTGATTTGATTTGGTAAAGATTAGTGAGGTAACTCATGTAGCCTTGGAAGAGTTTTGTTGATGTTGCTTTCCAGGTCAGTGCTAGATCACAAGTGGTCCAATAAAGACCAACTTTAGTAATATAGATATGTGTTTTTGTAGCACTGCACTATCTACTTTTGCAGCAGCAAGATTTGATAGGATTTATGAGATATTAGATGAAATCTTATGATTGACTTCCAATTTCATCACAAGTATCATTATAATATAGCTTCAGGTTTACAAAAATAATTTGTTCATCTGAAAATACCACATATATAATGCCAATTTTTGTGCTAATGTGGATTTCCAACTGTGTAAAGCAGAAATGTAGGTAAATTCAATTTAACATGCCCAGAGGCACAGACTTACATACTCCTTTCTGAAACTAATCATTCATTCATGAATCTCATTTTTCTCAGTCATCTCTACATACTTTACACTTCAACCTTTACACCATCTTACCTTTCAAAAGTCAGTATTCAGTTATGAATAGTGAAAAACATTTAATTGATATCTGAGATACTCCAAATAAGCTATTTGTAGTTCATTTTCCCCCTGAAAGAGCACCTCTATTTTCCAAAGAGAATAAGTATTACTTGGCTGCTTTTTATGACAAATGCTTGCTCCTTTCCCCACCTCCTAATAATATTTGAGCATTTTACCTAGTTTAATAGAGGAAGCGAAAATTTAGATAAGAACGCTTCAAGTTTTGTGAAAACTAATTGCAGGAGGCAGAGACTCTGAAAGAAAGGCAGGAAAGCCTCTATCATTGTACATTGTCTGGCGGAAGCCAGCTGCCCAATTAGAAGGTGCAGACTGGTGGTGAGATGGTGTGCCTAAAGCTTCAGTCTGTCTCATGGCTCGCAATGATGTCACAAGCATCCACTTCATGTGGAGATGACTTAGGAAAGAAAAGATACACATCTATAGGAAAGTTTCTTCATCAGTTCTGTGCAGAGAACAATTTTTTCCTGCTAAGCCTTGCAGCGAGAAGAGAGATTTTCCCCTGTGCTGACAGATTTCCACTAATTCGTGATTAGTCTAAACATATTTCTTTTCATTTGCATTTCTTGACCAATGTTTTAATACTGCCCTTTCCTCCTTTCCTCCATTATTTCTGACTTTGCCCTTTACCACTTTATCTCCTACTTAGTCATATTTGTCCCTATTCCTTCTCTCCTGTCTGGTGATCATGTCTTTAAGTTTCTCAGCTTGCAGCATGTGGACCACAGGTGGTTCACAGATGCCAGAAAGTGGTATATGAGATGCTGAGTTGTTTTTTAATCAGAGACATTCACACACACAGATTCAAGTAAAGAAACCAACCAGAGAATATTATAAACCTAGTTGCCAGTGTGCATTGTGTGTCACTTGTTGATTTTTGTTTTATCCATGTAGAATTCCCATTGAATATCCCATTTGACCTGCAGTTACAGGCACTATTTTTTTAATCATCTCATGTGCTAGTACAGTTTTTCAGTGCACTAAATAAACATAGCCTGCGCTCACACTGTTACAATCTAGAGCATTCAGGATGAATTTCTAATATTCTCTCTATATTCCATTTACCAAAACGTGTAATATAACACAGACTCACCTGTGGATCCTGGTCCTATGTTTTAAGCTGCTATGGCTCAGGTTTTAATATTTGGATTGAAATTCTTCAATGAGATCTGCTCCATCTGATCCTTTTTTTTTTTATTTTAGTACTTTACTTCAGTTGCGTTATGGTCTTTGCAGGCTAAGAGAAATCAGGTATGTCTATGCAGTACTGTTCCTGCTATGCTACAAGGTAAGCAAAAGCCATGTGGCTTTCTTAGTACTGGGTAATAATTTCTGGCATAAAGTAGTTATAACAGTGAAGATGTAACCATCCCAACATGGTCATTTGGCTTTTGGGTTCAGCAGCTACTCACCCTGCTCTCTTGCAATGCTGCAAGCAGAATGAGCTCATGTCTTCTTGCAGTGCAACCTGTTAGAGAAAATATTCAAACTAAGTAGCAGTATATAACAGAGCAGTATCTTCAAGAACATGTGTTCTTTGGATTCTTATATAACCTTTACTTGTATTCCTGATTAATCTGGTTTGTTGGCAATTCCTTTTGTTCATTTTATTATTATTTAGTAAACATATGCTGGTTTGAATGGTTTTTCTCTTGTAATTTGTTAGCATTGAGGTGTTATATATTGATAACAACGATTAATGCATTTTGTGTAGCTTAAAAATAGAATGACAAAGTTTTACCTATAATAAGCTCAAAATTGTACCTTGTCCATTTCCACATGAATTTTTGGTGTACAGCTTAATCCTTTAATCTATTTCTGAAAGTTTCTCAAGAAAATAAATCATTGCTGTGAAGTTTATTCAGAAATATTGCATGTGAAATTCATACTTGCTCTAAAAGAACATGCTTACATGAGCCATGACAATGTTCTTACAACTGGAAATTATGGCATTTAGAGAATATATAAAATATGGTAAATAATTCTGAGCTGCTTATTCTCTTTAAAGTAATCATATTTTTATTTGAAAGGAAATAAAATTAAATATTACAAATATGTGTATATTGCTCTAAGACAAGAAGAGAACTAAAAAACTACATCATGTCAGAAAAATGTTTGATTTACAAAGACAATGGTTAAAGAAACCTGAGTCAGTGACGCCCAGGTGTTCTGAGTGAAGTTCTGCCTCATTGACAGACTCTAAAAAAAGAATGTCATCCTACTGAGACAAGTGCTACATGATCTGTATGTATTTTTAGTCCGTTTTATTGTTTTGTAGACCTGAGGTTTGTTTTTTCTTTTCTGAAATTAATTTTCTTGTTTTCAAATTACATACCTTCTTTCCCATAAGTGCACAAAGACATAGAATTTTGTCAAGTAAAAGCTTCTTATAGTACTTTTTATGTGACCTGGTTAAAGGTACTGGCAAAACAAGGAATCTCCGCTTCTAAACTGATTCTATTGTTATGTGTTTTTTCTATGCATGTTAATGTATTGTCATGAGATATAATTATTGATCTCTGTCCAGGTAATTATATCATTTCCATTTTCCTTGCCTTAGATATAATCTAAGTGTGCAAAAACGAAACAGATGAGTGCAGTAAATAGATTGCCAGACTTATTTATTTACTTTTTCTTTATGAGCAGGTCTTTCATTTATGAGCAGGTTGTGGGGCGCAACATTATGTAATGCAGTGTAATATGAAAGGGAAACTCTTCACAGAAGGTCTGAAATGCTAGATTTGTTAGGAGAAAATGTGTCATGCCAGATCCAACAGCCTGAGAGAGGTGAGGCTGCTGCTGCTCCATGTGCTATCTCTGAGCTTAGCAATGATTTACTCTGTAAAACTGAACTAAGGTAGTTCAGCTACGCTGCACTAAACTAATTCTTGATCTCAGGAAGCTGAACAACTGGGAGGTGGATTACAGGTTTTCACTGGGTACAAGGCCAGGTGACCACAATCATACTTACAAAATGGGAAATTATGAAATTAATTCTTAATGAATAAATTCAGCTTCTTAGTAGATTAAAAAACTGCTGAGGAATGGCAGATGGTGGAGATGCAGCAGCACCATAAAATCAGTGTATGAAGCCAGATCCCCAGCACAAAACCCAAGACCCTGACCAAAGCAATGAATTTAATTTTCAGCATGTGGTATGACAGAGTACTGCTCAAATATGCAATGCATGTGTTCAGTTAAGGACAGGGTTACTCCTTTCATCTTCTAAGGAAAAGATAAGTTCATGTAGCTACTGCTCAAGGGACCAGGAAATTCGTATAGTTTGGTTTTGAGCCCATAGAAGTACTCTTAAGTTGCCTTTTAACCACGTTAATCAAGATAATTTTACTGATTGAGAATGCTACCACAAAATGAAAAATAAAAGGTTAATGTAGAATGTGTGGACAGATGAAGCAAGTGGTAGACATTGGTAGTTAAATTACCATATTTTACCTTTGTTTAGGATAAGATTAGTTGTATCAGATGTAGGTGTGATGAAATAATACTTTTTTTTTGGTGCTGTGTCTCTTCCATGACCTGGGCTGTTTTGGCAAGCACCCTGCCAGCAGGTCCAGGGAGGTGAACCTTCCCCTCTCTTTGGCACTTGTGACATCTCATTTGGAGGACAGTTTTGGGCTCCCCAGTACCAGACGAGAGAGAGTCCCACAGAAGGTCACCGAGATGGTGAGGGGGCTGGAGCACCTGGCATACAAGGCTGAGAGCTGCGCCTGCTCAGCCTAAAGAAGGGAAGTCTCAGGGAAGGCCGTATTGCTACCTGATCTGCTATGTGATGGAGCCAGACATCTCCCAGAGGAGTGCAAGGAAGGGGTGAGAGGCAGCAATAGGGACAGTCTGGAAGATAGGGAATGCCAACTAGATGCAAGGAGAAAAGATACCATGAGGGTGATCACAGGCTTGAAGAGGTTGCCTAGAGAGGCTGTAGATTTTCTGTCCTTGCAGATATCAAAACTCAGCTGGTCATGGCCATGAGCAACTTGATTTAGTTGACCTTTCCTTTGAGCAAGGTATTGGACCAAATGACTGCTAGAAGTCCCTTACAACCTATGTAGTTCTATGATTCTTTGATTCTAACTTTATAGCCACTTTATATTCGTATATGTTCACATGTACTCATACATGTATAAGAGTCTATAAATCTACAATTCTCCTCATTGTCTAAACAAAGTTCTGGCATCTAAGCTTAATGCAAGAAACTTAAAAGAGACTTTGTTTATAGCAGTCACCCACCCAAAATTTGTGGGAATGCCAGAATATGACAGTGCAGACCCTTTCTCGCTGCTGTTCCAAGCATACTCCTACAGGCAGTCATAGGTGCTTCATGGCACAAAGAATCGTTGCACACATTTTACGTAAATGAATGCTGCCTGTAATTCATACATGGTAATATTTGTAACAGGACTGTATGGAATGAAGCACTTCCCCCGCCCCGATATATATTTTCTTTATCCCCACTTTTTACTGGCAATAACCTTCTGTTCTGAATGTTAGTAAAATATGCAGTCACTCTTCAACTTACAGCAAATTCCTTGAATTTGAAAAAGTAAATCTGATATTTTTGTTCTAGAATATCTGCATAAAATGTTATTTTTCTTGTCATCCCTTGGTTCTTTTACTGTTAACTATAGGCAGGTTCTGACCAGTTTGATATCCTAGTGCTACACAGTGGCAAAGCAAATTATTTTTAAAGTTAATGCCAAATTCTGTCTAGATCCAATAATTAGAGATAATGATTTCTGTGAATTTCACAAGATAGGGACAAAATGTTATATTGCATTAATATAATGCTATTACTGTCTTGGGAAAGTGATGAAATCAGGTATGGCTGTTATTCTAAACGCAGTCATTCTGTAACTAACGAAGTTTCTTCATTGATTAGATAAGACAAAATTTTTTGCTTAAACTTTAACCTCTGTATCATGGCTAGTAGTATTCAGCTGCCTTGATTAGTAATGGAATTTTAAACTCATCTCTAATTCACGAGGGATTGGAAAAACCTGTTTCAGGAAACCTCAAACCTCTCAAAATTCATTGCTATGACATTTCCCAATTTGACTGAACTTTAAGACGTTTGTAACACACTGTAAATAGTGAAAGGAAGCCTGATCTCCTGCACTCTAGAGTGACTCTTAAAATTAATGAAGCTGAAAATTTTGTGAGCAAGAGCATAATTTGTCCATGTGTCCCAATGAATATGAAGTGTAAACTTTTTTTATTGAAGATTTAGGAACTGAGATACGAATAAAATATGTGTAAACAAAGAAATAGAATACACTTATATTTTTAAACATAATATAAAACTGAGTTCTTCTTTTCTGACTCCTGAATATTAAATTCATTGTCAGCCAAATGAAGACAGAATATGTATTCAATCAACATCAAAATATAACAGACACTATAAACTCTCTTTATTTGAATAAGAAAATTTCATCTGCTTATCACCAAGAAGAAAATAAAATAGAATTCAGCAGTTGAAGCCAAATTCTACTTCCATTGGAAGTGAACTTCAGCACACATTAAGGATTTTTTTCTCTAGAAGGCACTTTTTCTATATACAAGAGAAGTTCAAGAACATCTTTCTCTGACCTTTTTCATAGATTAAATGCAGTGAAATAAATTGTGTTATACAGGGTATTGACTGCAAGTTGAAATTCTTGCATCAATGAATTTTCCATTTAGTAGTATCATCTGCTTTCTTACTGAAGTTGTAACTAGTGCATTTCTGTTATATTTCTGACTCTGAGTGCTGCAAACATTTTTGAGATTAATAATAAATTAAATATTTATGGGATGGAGGATATCCTAGTACAAATATTATAGATTATGTAAATGGTAAGGACTTTCTTCTAAGGAACTTTTAATTTAGAGTGTTTTGCAAGAAAATTAAATTCAGGTATATCAGTTAGAGTTTTTCCTTGAATGAGAAATATAGAAATGATTGCCTATACAGCTCATATAGCTACTACTTCATTAACTAAAATATTTCAATTGACTTAAACTAAATTGCAGGAGTTGGGCTGATCAATTTGTATTATCTATGAAGTTATTTAATATAGAATTGAGTTTGAGTGTAGGAATCCTTCATGAGCTTCTTTCCCTCTGCTGAGTGTGCCTCACTTCAGTATTTGTTTTGGTTGCCATATGTTCTTACTGTCAGATACAGCATATGAGAAAAAAGAAAGCCTCAGAAATGCTTAATGAGACTATGCTCTTTCACCATCTACACATACATATAGCAGAACCTTTTTTTTCCATCTAACTCAACAATACAACTAATCTTAAGATAATTTTGTTGTTCTGTTGCTAGGCAATAAAAATAGACGCTTGTTTTGAAAACAGACATATTCATCTAATATCTGACAAATAGCAGAGAATGAATTTCTAGTGTGGAGGCTTGATCCTGGGCAGAACTGACATTTCAGATGATAATAACTTCCGTAACCTCATCTTTTTCTGTTAAGATGTAAATATATAGCTGGAGAATAAAAACAAAACAGTAATTAATACTGTAAAGAGCTATATAAAATTAAAAATTATCATTAATAATTTGAAAACCAAAAGTAATGCATTTAATGAATTCATTAAATCTAAAATGCACATCCAGAAGTCTTACTTTGTTTGTCTCAGAAAAAACATTCAAGGTATGAATGTGTGAGTGAGCTGTTGTAATAAAAGCACAACCGATACTGTTGCAACTCCATGAAAGAAATAACAGCTTGGATCAGAATATGTTTGGGCTTTGCCTTAAAAATTTCTTCTGGTGTGTTTCTCAGTCTTACCACATAACAGAAGAGGACAACAGTTAATTGAGTGGATCAGAAGAGATCCCAGATTCTAAAGCCTCGCTATGCTGTGTAGGAGCTGCATTAATGAAGACTTTGGTAAGGGGGAGACAGAAAGAAGAAATCTTCATTCTGTCTTTTGAGACAGAAAAATGGCACAGTTATTTGACATGAGAATTTTGGAAACTGGTTTTCAGAGTGTCATGTTTACAGAACCATCTTTGCAATAAAATGTTATAGGAATGTACTCTTTTCTTTGAATTAAAGCAACTATGTCTTTCATGGGTCCCAACATCAATTTCCAGTAGCAATGGCCTTACTCAGGAGTGCTGGATTTTCCATTCTAGTCTTAATTAGTCCAATAATCAATTATATCATTTGGTGGTTGAGTGAACTTTATATGTGTGTCCTACCCAGGACTGAGTTTCTTTTTGTATAAACTAAAGATAATATTCTTTTTTTATGTGAACGCTTCAAGGACTAAATAAATGTCTGAATAGTGTTCTGAAAGGCATAAGAAGAAAGTTCTACGTTGCAAATATTGGTATTACTCTTTGGCAACATTACATATAAATTAACCTCACAGAAGTGGGAGGTAGGAGTGTAAGTCTGTCTCTGAAATTCTGGCTAAATTACTTTTGTTTACTTTTCCTGAATGTCCAGAATCTTGGCAATTTTCTGCAGGACACACCAAGACCAGATTTTCAAACTTTGACTTCAGTTGTGTGGCATTTGTGAATTTAAGATTTACTTTTTCCTAATACCTGTTAGGAAATGGTTTATGAGGTGTTTTTTTCTCTTTATAAAAAAGTACAGTGGAAATAAAAGAGATTTTGATGATCAGCTTAGTGGAAAAATTTTAATAAATGAGGTTTTAAATGAGTACTTCCAAAATGGTTAGACTCCAGAGAGATTATTTGTTTTGAACTTATCTAGCTTATTGCTAGAGCTTGTGTAGGGGGAACACACCAATGTAGATGCTACCAGAGTGCTCAGTGGTAAATAAGTTCTGGTTAAAGCCTCATGCAGTTAATGTGGAGGTGATGCAGTGGGACTTTCTCTTTAGTCTAAATGGATCAGCCAGAGACATTGGAGGGAACACTGATTCTTCATGAACAAGTAGAAACTCACCCTTTTAGTTCTTGTTTTCATCAACATTTCTTTGTCTTTTGTGACTTTGAAGGTCATCTGTGACCTCTGAGTTCTTACCAGAGTACTCCAGAGACCACAGAGTGAAGAAATATTATTGCCTTCCTGCGTTTTTGTAATATTAAGACAGCAGAGCTCCACTTCAGTGTGATTGCTGTCTTGACTAGCAGACCATGTTGCTATTTTATTATTACCAGAAAACCTCACTCATTCAGACTAATGACTGAGAAACCCATTGCGAGTTACAGAAATATGCAAGCTGGTCAAGCAAACAAGGCTAACTCTCCCTTTCCCATACACAAAGTGCTCTTGATCCATTGATCTGTAACAAATGACTTTAAACTGATTTTCCTAACTTCAGAAAATGGAAGGGGGTTGCAGCAGATTGACAATGATGTAAAAAAAAAAAAAAATCTCAGGAGGAAAAGAAACATTGTAAAGAGTATGAGTACATGTGCATAAGACGGTGTGTGAATATTTGTCATGAACCGTGCAGTAGGCTCACACACATCATTAAAAATTACAGCACAGTCTTGTAGCTGTAGAACTTGCATTGCTCTGCTGTTATAATTTATTTCTTATGTTGTGATGGTGCCCAGGAGTCCACTAATAGACTCCAAATGAGCTTCGTTCTCTATTACACAGAACAAAAAGAGACTCTCTGTCCTCATTTATTTCATTATGAATCGATTAACAGGTTTCTACGTATTTATAAAAGTTTTAATGTAAAAGTAATTTTAATTATTTCTGATTATTACAGTATGCTGGTAAGTTAGGGATGAAACATTTTTTTAGAATTAATGACAATTAACTGTCACTCTATTTAAAAACCTCACGGGAACTGGAAAACAGCAGATATTTTTCAATACTAATTAGAAATCTTTCTCTCCAATCTCGGAATAAATCACTGATTTTTTGTCACTAGCTCATTTAAAACAGAATCAAAAAGAGAGATTTGTCAGTGCTCTCATTATTGCATGACTATTCATCCTCTACTCCAGCCCTTGAAAAAGCAAAACAATAAAACCAGGCAAAGCTGCAGAGAATGTAGCAAACTAACTCCACCCTTTTCATTTAACATACTTTTCTTTCTGCAGAGTTAAACCAGGGGGACTCCTTCCCTGCTATGAGGAATGTCTAATGTCTCCAACTACCTTGAGTTCCTCCCATCACTCATATATTTTGCTTGTAAACAGGATGTTGCTCATAAACCTCCCTCAAAACAATATTTTACCAAAAGCTGTGACGTTTTGGTTTGGTTTGGTTTTTTTCTAACCCTTTTCCATGCCACACATGGGAAAAGGTTTCCTGGGTCATCATCATCTTTACTTTAGACTCAGGTAGTTCACAGTTCTGTAGCTGCTGTTCCCTGAGGCTCTGGGTTAACCTACAGGAACCAGGAGCTGTTACCAGCATGGTTGTCTGTCTGTCAAATTAAGAAACACGGAGTTGCGTTCTTCATTCCTGTAAGAAAATGGTCCTTTTGAAACTGAATAGTCTGAGTGTTAAAATATCTGACCTTGTTGAATGAATCTCATCTAAATATTGTACCACATTTTCCTACTAATAGTTTTATCTTCATATAAAAGAATTTACAGCAGCCTCCTTAAAACCTCTGGAGTGCTTTCTACCCTCTAAAAATAAAAATAACTGTTTATTTAGATATATGGTACATACCATATGCATCTCTTGTCTGTCTAAAACAAATCTTGCCAACGCTGTCAACATCATCTTGTAATATTATCAGAATTATCTCTTGCTGCTCTTTGCCCACTATCCATAAAGTCCTGGTTCCTGTAGACACATACATATATATATGTAAATACACAGATATCTGTACATACATATGTATATACATACAATTAGGTGTAATTCTAACTGTGCATTAAACATTGAAAAAATATTTTGAAAACATAGTCTAAATGTACTCAAAAGAAAAATAGCAAAAGACTATATACCCATACTATATGATTTTATTGAGTATGGATGGAAAATCAAAGCCAAATATAATTACAAAGTTGCCCTTAATATTTTTATTCTTTTATCTTTTTTTTTTAATGATTTTTTTACTGTTGGGCTGGGAACTACTTTGGTTTAATAAGATCACAAGAAATGTGAGCATTTTCATGGCCAGGTACGCTTTCTAATGAACAAAATAATAGAAAATCCAGCCATAAATGTCTCCTTTTTAAAAAATAAAGTTTAGTAGAATCAAAGAACAATACAGATTGCTTGCTGAAAGGAAGTGTCAACCAGAGGAAGTTGCTTATAGCCATGATCAGCTGAGTTTTGAATACTGCAAGGATGGAGACTCCACAATCTCTCCTTGCAACCTCTCCCAGCATGTGATCACTCTCATGATATATTTTTTTCCTTGCATCTAGTTGGCATTCCCCATCTTCCACATTGTCCTTCCATTGTGTCCCTCTTGGAAATGTCTGGCTTTGATGTCCGATCCAGTAGCAATATGGCCTTCCCTGAGACTTCCCTTCTTTAGGCTGAGCAGGCGCAGCTCTCAGCCTTGTATGCCAGGTGCTCTGGCCCCCTCACCATCTTGGTGACCTTCTGCTGGACTCTCTCTCGTCTGGTACTGGGGAGCCCAAAACTGGTCACAGTCCTCCAAATGAGATGTCGCAAGTGCCAAAGAGAGGGGAAGGTTCACCTCCCTGGACCTGCTGGCAGGGTGCTTGCCAAAACAGCCCAGGCTGCAGGCAGCCACCTTCTCTGCTGCCAAGCTCCCTAATGGCTCACCTTCTACTTACTGTCCAGCAAATCTTTTTTTCTGCAAAGGTGACATCTAGCAGCTTCTAGATAGGTAGATGGACAGATAATTGTGTTTATACATACATGTATGTGCTGTTTTGTGTAGGGGTAGAGCTGAAAACACTCTTCCTTTCTGGGAAACTGTGTGTCACAAAATCTGGATCCCCCGTTCTCCAAGCAGAATTTTCTCAGATTCTGAATAAACTGAACAACATGAACCTTTTTTCCAACTTAAAATTCAACTACTTTATGTTTCTGTCTTTTCCCAGCTTGTCCAAAGCACAAGAATCTAAATAGCAAGGTTTTTTTCTGCTTTTTGTCTATGTAAATCAAGAAATAAACTTATATAAAAGACACCTTTAAAAGGGACTAATCATACAAAATTTCCAGACCAAAAGTACATGCATTAACCTTGAACAAAGATTGCAACTCCTGGATGTTCATCAAAAATTAAATGAACATTTTTTTTCTATATAAATTCTCCCTTTAATGTATGCATGTGTACAGACATACCAACAAACACTCATGCAGAAACAACCATATAAGCAAGAATCAGTTATTCATATAGCAACTCTTATACTTCAGTAAATATCGATATATGCATATATTCAATAAATGCATATATATATATTACATGAGAAGTTTCTTTTTGTTCAACATAAAATCTCCTGCAGTATTTAAGAAAATACTAGTCAATCACAGGGAGTCAGTGAAATTTTATTCACTTTTCGAAGTACATTGAAATCCAGAGAAATAGGTTATGTTTTTGGTTTTTTTTAAAATTCATTTTATCCTTGATTACTAACCTTTGTATTCAATTTCCTTTGTTGGTTGAAAATTGTCTTATTAATCCATTATGTCAGAAGTACAATTCCTTCCTGGTTCCTGAACAAATTATTCACAAAGAGAATAAATTAAAATACTTCTGGGGGAAAGATCTGCTTTATAAGCAACCCAGATACCTAACACCTTAGACCTAATTAATAAGGCTATCTAAAGCACTGAAAACTTTAAGTTACATTATTAGATATGCTTTTATTTCTTTAGAGGTGCTCAGTGTAACAGAAGTGTTGGTATCCTTTAACCGCAATGACCGTGTTCACTGTGCAAAAACATCCAAGAGAAAAAATAATCTCTTCTGTAGCCTAATACCATCTCCCCACTTCACACATAAATTAAGGAAAAAAAATTGAAGTAGAGGGGCTGGGGAGGCAATCATCTGATACAGGTCTAATTTCCAGTGATGTCTTTCACTACAAATGTAGCAAGAGCAATTACCATGTTCCTTTTAACTTCCTCTCTCTCTCACAGCTGCTAAGAGTGTGTCTGGTCCAAGCTTCTTTTAGAGGAGATTCTAAGGCTATAAGGTGTCAAAGAGGGATGGATAAAGTGGCATGGTGATTTATGGTTAGTGCTTCTATTATGGGTAAAAAAATATACATATTTCTGATCAAGATAGTAAGATTATTTTAACATGACCCATTTCCCTGACACTATCGGGAATTTATTGATTTTGCTTTAAAGATTTTAAGTTCTGCATTCTAAGACATCTGGACATATCTATCACTTAAAATAGGATTGTTTTTATCTTTCTGACCTGCCATTTCCAAATCACAGGCTTTGTCTCCCAAATCTTAAGATAAAAACTTTCTGCCCTGTGGTGCTTCCTATAATTTTTCATTAATACATAGTCTGCTTAGTGGGAAAACCTACAGAAAATTCTGGAATTCAGATTAACTTCTGAACCTAAGTAATGTCAAATGGTAGAAATCTTATCTCATAATGCAACTCTAAGAAATATTAGAATCTAACTTCATCTTGATAAGACTGAAACTAATGATTTTTAACTTTTCTGTTTGGAATATAAATCAATAAACATAATTCAATATAGTATAATCAAACTGTTTTGACTTTACTGGAATATTTTGGTTTGATAGGTCATACCTTAAATTATATTTTTTTATAAAAAATATGCAGTATTTCAACTGATGGAAATAAATTATTTAGTCATGTCCCATTCAACTGGGAAGAAATCAATGCAATCTTAAGAAGAAAAAATGATTTTAGTTTATCAACATTTCATGAACAAAAGAAAGAAACAATGATCTGTCAGAATATTTTCAAAAAGCTTTTGTAAAATGCAGTTAGTGGAAACATGACAAAACCCTTGTTCTGCCATGCTCTCAAAAAGTTACTGTACAAAGCTGCCAACTAGCTCGTGATACCGAAGTTTCTGGATTTTACTTGACAAATGACAAAGGAGAGGGCAATTGCTTGCCTTTATGATACCTACAAATCTAAGAATTCAGTTGTATATTAATTCTTTATGAAAAATTTATTACTTTGTTCCGAGTGAAAAGTAGCAAACCTTGACTTTGGTCAGTGTGTGTAAAACTGTAGAAGACAAACTGTGATCTACCTTTGTGCATAATATGTCAAAAATATTTCAGCAACAATTCTGGCTTTTGTGTGGTTACAATGAACCTGGTCCTTCTGGGAACAATTGAGAACAATCAAGAACAATCATGGTGTGCATGATGGAGTAGTCTACAGTGCTACTGTTGTTATCCCATCATCTTTCATAGAACATATGAAGTTTCATGGTGCATCTGTGGGAAGAATTCCGAGTCCTCTGAATCTTTCAAAAATTATCAGTTTTCTGTGTGGTCTAATTAAGCATTTTGCTTAATGTTTTATTAGTTCAGCTAAAACTAGACACTCCCTCTTAAATGGTCAGACTGACAGACAAAGCCAAATTGAATTTGGGTCAGGAGCCAGCTTTAATCCTTTGTCCCAACAAACAAATAATAATAATTAAAAAAAAAATTCTAAAGGAAACTTTCATTTGTTTGGTTGGTTCATTGGTTGGTTGATTTTTGCTTTTAAATTGCAAACTCTAGGTAAAACCAGAATGAAAACAAAATGAGGGGCTGGGGAGACTGTTTCACCGAGGAGACTCCTGAGAGAGTGGTCACAAGACAGAGACTTATTTGATGCATTTATAGTGTGCCTAAGATGGCCAGGCAAGGAAACAGGAAGAAGTTTGACACTGTCTGTGTGTATTTGTATTTCTTCCTTTTAGTTGCTCAGTGTAAGTTTTGCTTTAGGATCCTGTGGGAAAGGACTGATCTCCCACATTGTTCATTGTTTAACATCACTGCCTGAACAAAGCTGATACATGCAGCAGCTGAGTGGTTTATAGCAATGACACCATGTACATGCTTAAACTCAAGCCATGGCAAGGATGCTTTGCAAGCCAAGACTGCAGAGTAACTGAGGGGCGCTAATGGGGTCTGCCATTCTGCGTTATCCCCAACTGCAAAGCTCTGCAAACTCAAGTCCTAATCATTTGTGTGCCTACAAAACAATACTTTATATCCCCCAAATATAAAGAATTAAGAAGCTATATAGTCCGCTTCTTTAAAGATATTAGGGTATCAACTCCAGGAATGAAGTAAAGGGCAAGCTGGCACAACAGTGAATGAATAAAACAGGCCAAGAATTTAAGTGGAAAATTGCAAGAAATCTTTGTTTTCTTAATTACCAAGGAAAAGAAATTCAGAAACAGCTTCTCAATATTAGCTTGGGCAAAAAGCTGAACAAACCAATTTTCAAAACAGAGCTTGAAAAATTTATAACAGCAGTTGCATGTTGTAGTTTTCATCGATAATACAAACTTGGCTTGATGAACCAAAAGTTTCCTTCAAGTCTTACATCATATGAAAGCAATTAATTTAAATTCATTTTCTATTAAATTGTATATTCAATCAATATTGGAATATGTGATTCTTCTGAAGCATACTTTAACTGGAAACCTTTGAAAGATTCCCCAGAGTATGTAATTTTTGAATGATGCATATTAGCATTCCATTGCTGAGATCAGGAAGGTCATACTCAGAGATGTTTCTTCCTCCATGACTATGTTTTTCTATGGATTATTTAATCTTATTTTTGCTTTGAATTGAAGATCAGATAAACATTTGTCCCACTAATATTGGAAGAAAACATGTAAACTTATGATACACATTCTTCTGATTTCAAAATAAGGAAAAATACTTTTTGGCTGTAAAAAAGTGAAAATTAAGGTTTTCATAACATGAAATATATTTACTTTTACAAAGTTTCTTCTGTTAAAGATGCAGGAGTCTTTCATTTTACACTTTTTGTGAAATTATACTTTTTAAAGCTAACAATAGTGGATAGGAAATTTTATTCAAATTTTCCTGAGTAGTATAGTGCAGCAATGTAACACAACTGATATTTTCTGACATATTTATCTTCATAATCATTAAATTACTAATAAATAATACTATGAATATTTAAGTTTGCACATAAATTTTTCAAGTGTATTAATCCATGATTTAAAAAAGTACATAGTAATTTATTTCTCCCTCATATCCAAATGCATCTCATGATCACTCCAGATGTAAGAAGCCACAGTTCATGTTTTCTTTACAGTGTCTTTGATAATTGCTGATAGCATTCTTATGCTGTCTGGGGACAGTTCCTTGGGGACTCAGTCCACAGAATCTGTTTGACTAGTCTGACTTTGCTGATCCTAACAAGAATTAATTCCCTTAGCACTGGTGAAAGTATAAATACTGAGGCCTGTCTAATCTGATCCTGTATGCAAACATGAACTAAGATAATTTTTGTACAGAACAATTATGTGTCTTAAAAGAAGTCATAATCCATTATACAGGTCTTTTGGTGAAATCTCATGAGTAAAATCACAGTTCTTTTCATCATAGCAGTCTAAACACGGAAAAATTGGGGCTTGTTACTCAGCTGTGTCTGATAAAACCTGCAGCTGAATTTTTGAGGAGTGTAAGTTTCAGCAGAGCATTAGAACAGTAAAGGGTTAAGCACAAAAATTTAAAATATTTCTATTGATTTGCTAAGTGAGTGTGAGTCATATTTACAAAGGTATAAGCCTTTGTCTCTCTGGAGGAGGAAATGGTTGTTAGCAAAAATGTAATTGCAGACACTTTTGTGAATATCACAGATCTCTATATACTGCAGATTCTGATTTGAGTAAGGGCTAAGATATTAAAGAAAAAGAGCTATATCAGAAGTGTCTCTTAAGTTGAAAGACTTGAAGGGTTTAGGCCTGAAAGCTACATATAGATCAGTCAACAAATTTTTTGTCTCTGGGGCTTGTTTTTATAGCCAGGGAACAAGAAAGTCTGCTGGTTCTGAAATACTTAAATACACCTAACATATGTGAACAATAAGACGTAGTGTCAATTTCTGACAGACAGAAGCAAGAATAGTAAACATCACTACACAATGGAAAGATATTTTCATTTTGGAAATTATCGTGGTACCTTCTTAGAACTGGAGTTAGCAGAATCAAATCATTTGTGAACATTCAGTACTACTGTTTGATGGCCAGCAGGATACATAGAGGAGGTAACAGTTTAAATATATAAGAAATAAAGACATTTTTTTATTTAACCTTGGCTGTTTCTTGTGGTGTTTATAATTTGTAAAGCATAAATTGTATTTTAAAATATTTTTAATGCTTGTATTTGTTATATGTAGAGTGCTCCTCATTCTTTGTTCATTATTTTGGATGGAGAAACTTGACCTTCTGATTTGATATGATTTGCCCTACCCCCTCTTCTCATTCGAGAGAGAGTCTCTGCAAATTGAAAATCACATTAGGAATTAAGAGGTGTCAATTTGCTGCAGTGAATCTCAAAACATCTTTAATATAAAACCAAAATATTAATATGCACAGGATTTTAAAATCAGCTATAACAACAGTCAGAGCAGAACAACAATGTAAGAAAAGATGGGAACAGTCTGCACTGGACCATGCGCCAATATTGAAAATGAATTAAATGGAAATGCGTAATTAATATATAACCCAGCCCAGAAAGTATTTCAAAATAACTGAGGAAATTATTTAGATTCTGAGATTACTTTATTTATTTGTAGTTCAGAGAACAAGGCAAAATTTAATCTGTACAATTTTACACATAGCATGATAACACCAGCCACTTCCATTTACCATGTCACTTAATATCTTTTGATTTGACATGAAAGCACACATATAAATACCTTGCATTCCCACACCAGTCTGCAATTCTTCTTTAATGGGACTATCTGTAATAACTGTTATGCCCAAAAGGCAAGAACTGCTGAGCCCAGTGTGCAGACTCCAGATGGGATTCCCACCTTAGCTAGGGGAGGGAGCAGGCAGGTTACACAGAGGCAGTGCACGGCCCCAGCTCACTGCAGACCAGAGCAATGCTACTGTGTGCTTGTGTAACCTGACTGATCTGTCAATTTAGATCAGTAACGTTAGATACCAGAAGGGCAAGACTATCAGAAAATCTCAAGCAAATTACAAAGATGTCCCCCAGCTGCAAATTTATCTTCCTATCTAGTACAAACAGCTAATAGTCTGGTGGCCTAACAGTTGAGAGAGAAAACAGATGGCATATCATCCTGATAGACATTACTATCTATAGACAGTCACTTCGAACTTATTCAGAAATTAAACAGAGTCTTTCCCTGTTTTGCCAAAGACATGTCTCTTCAGAAAGGAGGCTGAATAGGGAATTCTTCCTTTTAAAAGACATGTAGATGTGGCACTTAGGTACATGGCTTAGTGGTGGACTTGGCAACGTTAGGTTTACAGTTGGACTCAATGATCCTAAGGGTCTTTTCCAACCTAAGTGATTCTATGATTCTAACAGACAAGCTTCAACAATATTAACTGAACAAAATTTTTCCTAATATCTGAAGACAAAGGGTTGGTCTTTCAGCTTAGGCACTTTTGAATCTGTGCAACATTGACAGTCAAAGGAGTTGTGGCTCTTATTCCTTTAAGCCCTTCTGAATATTTTACCAGTCGTATATTTTCAAGTTTTATTTCAGTTTTGTATGGTGAATACTTTAAAAAAAATAACCAGGCCATTAAGAAATATTTGCAAAGCAGTATTTTGTAACTAACAATGCTTTTTTCTCCCAAAAGTAACCTTTTTAAAACTCTTCACTTGAGGATTGAATTATATTCATTAAATGTGTTTTGTTTTACCTTACTTAAACAGGGAATTCATTAAATGCAGACGATTTAAAAAGTAATTCTATTTACTTACCATCTTGAATGAGGTGCTTAATTTCATCCAGATCTCAAAATAGCTAAGGGAGCATATGTTTATTTAACCTTGTCACTATGTTGGGGATACATACTATTTATAAAGGTATTACAGCTTGGAAGTCTTAATAGCTCCAGCTCACGTTACTTTCCAACAGATATGGTAGCTATTTACTTACCAAACAGAGATGCAGGAAAGATAAATTAGTTAATGTGGATACAGCATTTTGAAAATTTTGACCTTTATATGAATGCTAAATATTACTTATTTGGGACTGATGCTAAGATACTGTGTGCAGTTGTTTTGCTACTGGTTATATTCTATTTGATACTATATTCACACACACAAAAACTTCATAAAACATATCCTTCCCTTTAAGCTTTATTGTTTTATAGCTCTTTTTCCCCCACTCCTTTTTTTTTTATTTGAGGGTATTGTTGAAATAATTACTATCCTAACTTTGGGAAACTTTTGTAATAGAGATAGGTATCTAATCTCAATCTATCACTGATAGTTAATTCAGAGAGAAATCCAAATTACTCCTTAAAGTGTGGTAGCTGTTACAAAAGAATATGTACCGTGAGGTCACTTCGTGAGATTTTTCTCTGCACTGTTTAAAGCCATTCGGTCTCCTATACTGTTCACACTGATGTCTTTTATGTGACTGCTGTTTTTGCTTTTATTTGCTTACATTATTTTAAAGGAAGTAGGTCTCAGTACCTATTCCACTTTAAATGACATTATTTTACACGTTCTTTCATCTCTTTTTGTTAATTTGTGCTGTTAGTTCTTCACATTTTGAAAAATGTTTGAAAATAGGTGTGAGGAGAGTAGCCAGTGTGAGTGGAAAGGGGCCTAATTTTCACAGACTAAGAGAAAAATCTTGCTTCAATGAAGTCACTATCAAAACTCCCAGTGATTTCAATACAGCCATTATTTGACACCATCTCTGAACTTAGCATATTAGTTTCTAAGGAAGCTAATTCTCTTATTACTTCAAAAGTCATCCCACATTTCAAATCATTCTGATTCTTTCTCTTAATCTTGGATTTCATGTTAAAATAAAGACATTGAAATGAGGACACTTTTACATTCCGAAATTTGTTAGGAGAGTATCACAATACCCATAATGCACAACACTGCTAGTTATTCCTTCCTAAATACTATTATAAACCATTTGACCTAATAGACTCCTTCAACCCTGTTACCTCTTTTTATAAATATACATAATTGAGAGATTTTGCAGAAGAAGAAAGAGGAATAAGAATGTTAAATAGCTTACCTAATTTCATCCTGGATGAAATTTCTGTGATCTGCTGAAAGTACCAGTTTAAATATGCTGGGTTTCAAATGTCACTTACGTATGCATCTGAAAAAGAGTCAATCCTGAAAGTTGTATTTGTTGCAACTTTATAAACTTCTGCAGTGTTTACGTAACTGGATTCATGTTTGGGTGAATCAGTTCTTATATTGACACAGTATCAGACACACAGGTTGTTCAAGTGCATTTTCATCTGTATTTTTGTGTAAACTCACCCCCAAATTTTTAATACATCTCATAAATATTAACAGGAGAATGACTTAAAAGGCATTACTGATGGAAAATCATAAAGTTAAATTACTTTAATTATCCTTCTTCAGAACATTTTAGGAAGGGAGCATTGCTCTGTTGGGTTCCTCCCTCCCCTTTAAAAATATAATTAATGTTTAAATTGCATTTACATTAAAGCAGCATAAATTCAATTAGGAGTTAAATGCCTGTATTAAGAAGAATTAATATAAAAATTATTAAATTTGAACAATGGTCTTAACATAAAAGATGAACCATGCAAAGAAGATCATGCACTAAGTTTTTAATATTTCCTGTAACAATAAATATCCTCTTAGTGAAAAGTCACAGTGAAAAGTCAGATATCCTAGCTGTGATATGAAATTTGATTGTCATTAATCTTTGATTCCTGCAATGAAAACATACTAAACTGAAGCTTGTCCCAAGGAAAGGCTGTAGGAAGTTTTGTGCATTCACCCTTATTATCTACAGCAGACTGAATTCCGCATTGTGCTTAGTGAACATGAACTTAAATTTCATTATGCAGTTATTGTCTTTGCCTTCATGAGGTGGTGCAGGCAAGCTTTCTGTGGTTAGCTATTTTAACTTCATTTGTGGTCACTGTGGCTTTCAGACACTACTCCTCTTCTTCCTTCTGCTGCTGAGCTGTCTCTTCCTTGAATTTCTCTTCAAAGAAGCAGCAGACTGAGTGGAAAGCTCACATTTTTCTCACTTGGGATGCAGCAGGAAAACTCTCAAATGTGAAGATGAACCATGGCAAGTTCTTCAGGTCAGGGCTAAACGTAGTGGAAAACTCCTCATATGGTGATTGGGAGAAGAGCTGACAAGTAATGAAACACTCTACATGAACAGGAAGGTTTGAGCATCAAGAGGACATGGGGAGACAGGAGTAGAAAACATCGCAGAAAGCTAAGGAAAATGAGAGAGGTTGACATGTTAGAGTGTATTTGCAGGTTAGATTCTGCAAATCTTTACTTGTGTGATTCCTGGGAAGACTTAATGAAGGTAAATATTAGAGAAACTTTGGATTTTCAACATAGAAATGTGACTGCAAAAAGAGAACTTTGCATATAAGAATGAATTAGTTATTCATGAATACATAGAACGTATATATTTAGAGATTAATTTCTGAGTAAAAATGTGCAGCAGTGGATGAGCTATTCAAAGCAAGTATTTAAGTCCTGATGATTTCAGTTAAGTAAAAATTTTCACACTCCATGGTTTTTTAATTGTATTTTCACAGAAATCATATGGTCATAATGACAAATAGTTCTACAAAACTCCAAAGTAAAACTAGGTACATATGTCTTTTCTTTTTCTGAAATATTTTTAAGAAGCAGGAAATATAAAAAAATTTCAGAAATTTCCAGAGATTGGCAATAAATCTTTCTCCAGCTTTATAATTGTAGGTGAATGTAATTTGTCCTCAATTCTTCTTCCTTCTGTAATTGTGCTGCTTGGCCAGTAGTAGACACTATAAGACACTTTTTTACGAGTATGTTTAAATGTTCACAGCATCACGCAGCTAAGCCTGCATGACGTGAACTAATACAATAGATGAGTGGAGTCAGAGAGAATCTACAGATTCCTTAACCGATGAGGAAAAAGTCTTTAAACACTTGTCCATCAAGAAATAGTGTTTCAATGGGTGAAAAAATGGAGTAGAATATAGTTTGCTAGAAACAACAGCTAAACACTTCTGCAAAAAATGGACTTCTGTACAGGAAATTAAGATTAGATACAAACAACTAAGTAGAAGATAAAAAAAAAAGAATTTTCTTTCTGCTTCTACTGAATTTGAAGTTTTTGAGTGGTTCTGGAGGTTTCTGTGTTCTTTTATGGGTTAAAAATGGCTAGTGCTGATCTATTATGTGACTAATGTAGATTGTTCTGCTGGAATATATAAATTTTTAGCTGAGTTATCAAGCTGGAGAGCTTTTAAGTGTTCTAAACCCAATCATTTTGAAGTAAGGAATTTAATTTTCTTTTTTGCCCCAAATTAGACGCTAAAAGAAGCATTAGGCAAACCCTGTTCCCTGTTGCTGCTGCCTCCTGTTTCAGAGGTGACATTGACATCACTCAGCTGGGCAGTCGCATCTTTCTCATCTTCCTTTTGCATGTTAAGGCTCAGTTATCCTTGACCAGAGGCTTTTCCCTTTCTAGATCCTCATCGCTTGGCGCTAAAGACTTTTCCTTTTTAGAGGCACTCTAACAAATGAGCTCTTAGGTACGGGAAGTTCCTTTTTCATCCATTTGGTGGTTTTGAATGAAAATGCCTGTAATCTCTGCTTTAACCTTGATATTGTCTGATTATACTAAGTCTGCTTTAAAGGATCAGACATGTGAACTTGATCACACGCACCTAATCCCTATAGGAGCCCAATCTGTTAATTGTGCTCAGGCTACATTAGTTGTGTTTAATTCTTAAACATATTCCATTACAGTTCCTGAGCCCATTCTGTCTCAGATATTTGTGCACTGGGCTTGTTTTAAAATAGAAGTATGCCTTATGGATTGAGTGCATCCAGGTGCATAGGCAGAATTTAAGAACACATCTGCAAATCATAATAGGTTCCTTATTCTGAAGAAACTCAGAGTATAGCTATCTGAGGATGCTTGTGACCAAAACTTGTGGCATAAGTGATTTTATGAGTATATGCTTCTTAGAAGGAGATGGTCAGAGTAACCATAATTCTTTGGTGCCTCATCTAAACTGGGATTTAAGTTGTCTGAACACAACCACATTTTTATTTTCTGAAATATTACAGGATCTGTAATTACTAGTAAGTAACTGTCAGATTCTGTCTCTGTCTCTGTCTTGCAATTCTAAAGCAAAACTGTGTAACATTAAGTTTGGATTACATCAAGATTACTACTGTTTCTGTTAATTTCATAGAACTGAGAATTTTATCATGCTTAGACTGTTACCCTAGCCTACGAGTCCCCACTATGAACTTATTCATTTCGTTTTCTATCTCAGTAACTTACTCAGAAATAATATGATTTTAGTATACGTAGTGGATTAGAAGCATAAGGGTTAGAATTTTCTCTTGTGTGTGTTCTTAGATTACATAATTTTTGCTGTTTTGCTTCTAAGATATATTATGTAAGATACATAATGTATGAGCTGCTTTAGAAACATATTCACCCTTTCTTCCTGTGAATGAAAACTTCTTCTTTATGATCTATTTTGCCACTAACAATGCATATGAATGGCTATTTGTTATAAAGCTATTTGTAGTTCTCATTTTGCATACCTTGCAGTGTTAAATACTGATGGTCATGTTGATTGAACATAATATTTGTAATTATAATTTAGGTAATATACGATTGCTGTCATTATCTGACAGCCATCCTAATCCTTAAGTGTGAAAAACTATATAATTTTTCCTTCAAATTAAAGCCATTTATATTAAGCAAGGTTATTTTCTATTCAGAAAATTGAAGAATAATTCATATAGCAAGTAATTCTTCATAGAAAGCTAACATTTTTCATAAGTAATTAATATGACGGACTTTTGTGTTTGTACTGTACCTAGCAGTTAACACAATAGGACCTCAATCTTCATAGGGACACAGGCTGTGACAGCAGTATAAATATTTAATCGTGTTAATTAAGTGTAAAAGGAGGGAGTCAAGAGTAAACTGTGTAAGGAGTCTGCAGATTGGCAGAAACAGGACTCAGCTGAAAATATATGAGAGCTGTAAAACTTGAAGTTAAGAAATAAAAATAGAAATAGCTATTTGAGGTCAATGTTATACTTTCACATACTTAAATTTAAGTAATGTCCCTCCAGTATAGTGAGGTATTAAACAGTTACAACTATTTAATACAGTAGGCAGCTCATTAAAAGAGTCCTAGTTCTGTAATACTTCAGAGTAGGGAAGAATGTTGGCAAAATATGACATCAAAAAGGACTGCTGAGAGACTGAAGGAAACAGGAAAGGGAATATAACAGGAATTGAAAAGCAGGTTATTAACAAGAATATGCAGTCAGTTCATTTATAGGAAAATAAATATGTCATAAATAAATCTAAAGGTTTCTTATGAATGTGCAATGGTAAAAGAAGTAGTAGAGAAAAAGTAATAAATAAAGTAGATTAAATTAATGGCAAAGAACTGTTAAGGGACTTTTACAATGATTTTTACCATCACAGTTCAGAAAAGAAGTTTGACTATATCACAAAAAGGAAAATCTTCATTTTGAGGTTTGTTGGAGGGTGGTAGCAAATGGGAATATTATGGGTACCCTTGGACAAGGAATACTAGGGCATCTCAAATGGCAGTATACAGCTATGTTTAGGCAAAATAATGAGCCTTTATTCAATTAAGCTTAGGAAGTTATTCAGCTAAACAGACACCAGGTGTCTACTGCAGTTTGAGAAGATCCTTTGCAAAGATATATTGCTTTTACTAAATAACAGTACAAGTCAGTTGGGTGTCCGAGGATGCCTGAGATGTCCTGGACTATCCCTGGCCAGCTGGCCTTTACCTGCTGGTCCAGAGGGACACACAAGAGTCATTTATCCTGTCTGCCAGCCCTTTGCAGATCTCTCAAATACCTTAGGATGTCTCAAAAGGCACTAGCTGCCTCTGTTTAGGAGGTATACAAAGCCATAGGTCACCTCTGACTATAAGGGGTGCCTACAAAAGAGCTCACATATACACAGTAAATCTACATTGAAAGATACTAATCTTGAACTGCAATCCACTCCAAGTATCTAGACACCTACCTTTGAGACAGTTAGTTGCATCACAAGTCCTTTGCCTAACTATGACAGCACAAAAGCAGCTGAGATGCCCTAGGCTATCTGGGACAGGCCTGACAGATGGGATGCTGAGCCTGTGGTCTTCTGGAGGTGGATGAGGTGGGAAACTTCAGAGTACCTCCATGGCATTGGTCATTTGTGTGGGGGCCAGGATATCAAACATCTGACCTCTCTTTATAGTTAAGGGAGAGAAATAGGCACTGCTTGAGTGTGATTTATCAGATTCTTGCGTAGATATTTGAAATAGTCCAGAGGTACCATCTTCTCCAATAACACTAAAGCAAGTCTGGAGAACTAGGTCCCACATAAATACCTACACTGAGAAGTTTGGTGAAATGATTCTTAATCCACTTTGTGGAAAACATTTTCAGAATGCCCACTTCACTTCTACTCCAGTGGAGTGAAAACTGGCTGTAGGACAGCACACAAAGGGGACAACATTGTAATGTATTAAAATGGCAGAAAGCATTTCATATAGTACAAAAGCGAACTACTTGTAGGGCTGTTGTTTTAAACCTTCACTGTGGTATAAAAGAAATGTGTAACACAGTAATGAACACTGCAAATGTTACTTCATTAGGAGGAACACCCAATTTCAGAATTGATTTGAAACCTCCTATCTTTGACACTCAAATGATATGAAATAATTATCCCTCAAGAGGCAAGCTAAAGGTAATTGATAGCAACTTTCTGTTGTGAAAGCTTAGCTTGTTAAAGTTGCAAAAGAAAAAGTGACAGGACACAAAATTTGTGACTGGGAAGATTTCTTTTGCTTTTCATACTCACTTTTGATGCAAATAGGATTTTTCTCTGACAGAGTTTCCCAACCTGCACTGACGAGAATAGTCAGCATTTTAAATTGCATATTGAATCATCTTTCAAGCCAATGAAATGTGATGTGGTGATTTCACTTTCATATCAGATGACCTAGTCAGAATGAAAGAATAAAATTTCAATCAGTTGAAAGAAACTTCATTGAAAGAGTTTTCAGACAAACAAAGAACTGTGTTAAATTTGAACTCCTACATCATATATTAATAATTTCAAAAATATGTTGTTCAGGGCAAAAGGACAGAGAGATTTCTGTCTTGAAAAATATGTATGCTTACAGAATACCTATAAGGGCACGAGCTCTTAGGCTACGAATTGAAACAAATGTTCTACATATCAGGAAAAAATACCGAGAAAAGGGATGTCTTTAGCTGAAGACTAACCCCCAAAAGAAACAGGTTTTCCTCCTACCTCTTGAAAAATTTGTGTATACATGTATGTGTATACATATATTCAAAGGAAAATATAGTGAAGAATGATGTTTCTATTTAAAAGGGAGATTGAAGAACTTGTATACATTTCTAATGGAAATAATTTCATGTAGTGATGTCAGCTTTGGGGCAATAGTGTTCTAAACACTGGTGTCTGGGATATTTAAAGCAGTATTTTAATAATATCACTAGCATGGAAGATATATTTCATTTCTAGTTTATGTTTATGTTATGAATTTAGGCAAGTTATCTATTTTATTTTTATATCATAAATGCTTATTTCATTTGTTAAAAAATCATTTTAAAATTAAATTAATATTAGTCTGGTTCTTGATCTCCTAAGTCATTTAATATTTTTTATTTCTTGTTGCCCAGATTAACAATGTTCCCCAGAAATAAAATGTGTTGCATAATCTCAGACTGGGTCAAAAGTGCACATTAGTAATGGTGTATAATTGTCTTGTCACTTTTTACTGAAGCAGAACAACTCCACATTTGCTGTGTCCATTCATGCTCAAAGTATTCATAAAAAAACCCTTTATTTCATGAAAGTCAATGTAGCTCATATCAAGGCTCCAAATAAAGATTTCCACAAGGTAATGATTCCATTCGAACAGATAGCAATAAGCCATGTTTAGTGACCTTTACAATTTTCAATTACAAAGCTGTCCATTCCTACAGTGTTTTCATTTACTTTTCTTATTCTTTGCTTCTGTTCATTTGTCAATCAATTAAAACTGCTGTTGTTTCAGGCAATAAATTAACTGTAATATTTACCATCCTCTTGGCACATATTTCTTTGCTGAGCATAGACTAAACATTTAAGCTGACAGAGTCAAGCTCCCCCACGAGTTTAACAGAGATGTTATTAACAACTCACCTTCTCCATCCTGTTTCCTCTCAATCAAATCCAAACCCGCAGCTACATTTACAACTCTTTAAACCTTTGTTTGAGCTGTATCCAATGACCAAGACTACTTGAATCAGTTCCTAGTCCACCTTTAGAAATGTAGTTATCCAAAAATGATCCCAACCTATATAGCTTTTATTTCAGGCTTTTATATATTAAATGTTTGAGGCTTATTTTTGTGTGGGAAAGGGAGTGAAATGACAACTGAGAATCAATTTTCAACAGTTACGGTACCTGTAGTGCTAGTCTGATCTTTCTGCACTGTTGCAGAGTGTACTTCTTTCTTATGAGAGGAAACACCAGCTGTGGTTCTGTGTGCATGGATTATCAGCCCTGCAAAATTCTGTGATGGTGTTAAAATCTCACTCCTTGCTAACATTTAATTTTTCTTTTTCATGTTTCTATTACTGAATTCGAGTTCATATAGGGGATCAAAAGTTTGACTAATTGTTTGTTGTAATAACCTAAAAGCAATATAATCAAATCTCATACTTCAGAACAGAAGATAATTAACAGCTAAGTTTAAGAAGGAGTGTCCCCCTTATTTGGTTAATTGACAAAGGTTATTCTTTGGTTCACTAATTGAATAATCGTACTGGCATCAGTAGAAGAGGGTAATGGACAGCTCTGCTTGTATTGCTACATTATTTTGTCATTCAAGAATAGATCTTCAGCCATTACTTTAACTGCATTCACTTTAGAGGGACTATGTTACTCTCTAATTCTGAATGACAAAATCACCTCGATTTTCTGATTATTTGATACCTTACACTGTTTAGTTTTGTTTGGTTTAATATGTTTCAAGAAAGTATTTCTAAGTATTTCCTATGGAAGAAGATAATAACTTCTCTTAATTTATAAATATCCTGTGGCTTAAGTATGTCGAGTGGTTTAGTCCACCCAATAGAATTTATATAATAATGCATTTTCCTTTATAATGTCAATTTTTTGCCTTTTTGTTTACTAGATCAAGTAGTTTTTAAATTGATCTGAAAATGGTGACTTCAATTATGTAAAATGTGGTAATAACTCAAGTGAGGAAAGTCTAAAAAGAGAACATTGAATCATTGTTTTTTTATCTCAGTGCCTCTTTCTTAGTTTTTCTTTTTAATTCTTCTTAGCTTTCTTTGAATGTTCTTTTATCATGAAACTGCCTTCCACATATGTTATTTTGCTTTTCTTATTCTGACACTTCTTTTCCAAGTGGGTAGCCATTGGAAATGTGTTATTACTGTTGTTGTGTATCTCTGTTTCTCAGTTTTTAAAAAGAAGTTAGTTCCTTGAAAATTGTAGTCCCTCTGCCATATTTTTTTCTGAAAAAAATTGTGATGGTTCAATAAGAGAATTAAATATTTTCCCTTCCAGCCCCCACTCCCGCCCCTGCCCCTTCTATTCCCCTCCTTTCCCTTCCTCTTTCCATAACTCTCAAAATAATTATTCATTCCTAAAATGTGGCAGCAATTTGTCATCATGCTGTAGACTTTCTTACATGGTCAAAATAAATTAATCTACAGCAGAACTGGACCTGGAATATAGATTGTTGTGTATAGGCAGTTTCTGTATATAAATCCACATATACAAATAAAATATTCTTCAGATAGTTTACTTCCATTAAGATGATGATCTTTTTCTATATGTTTGTGAATAGACACACCTTTTGAAAAGTCATCTATCCCCTAGAGTGATTAGAGTAATTTCAAAATTACTGACGTAGCAAGGATTTCCCACATGTTTTGCCTTTCTCTGCAAAGGCAGTGAAGAGATACTGTTTTCCATCCCTAGGGGTTTTAAAATCTGTGGTTAACAACTTCTTTTGTATTTTGCCCTTATGGCATCACAAGATATCCAATTTTCGCTCCCCTTTTTCTCCCTCCAGAGAGTTATTGCTATGCTTGAGTGAATAGCATATACTCCAATCACTTCACATCATTTTACTATATGGATTTAGTCTGGATGATGTGTGTTTCTCTTCAGGAAGTCCTCCTACTTCATCTTTTGATGCTACAGAAAACTGAAACCATGTATCTGGTGTATTAGGAAATCCATAAATATTTTAGAAGTGTGTGTATATAGAGATGCTTCAGATCATAAAAGAACAGAAATGTGTAGTCAGGTGTGACAGATTCCTCTTTCTCTGTTATCACAGTGTGCCAGGAAATTATTTCTGAATCACAGAGCCTCACTTTTGATCAAATTTTTACCAGTCAGATTTACTCTGTGTTGTATATTAACCAAACTTTTCCTCGGTATACTTACAATGTTCCAAAATGATATGGCTTCTCTAGCAAGATTATTCCACAGTCTTCCACTCTTGATACTGTTTTTCGGAAACTCAGCTATATTTTCTGTCTTTAATTTACTGAAATTGAGATAACTGAACATTACCTTTGACTGCACCAATATTTAAAACCAAAAAGACAGCTTTATTCCAAGCTTTTGTGGCTGCACAAATATTTTAAGCACCCTGAGCAACATGGCTGCTCATAGGATCCCAAACAATCGTGGGAAGTAGTAATCAGAATGCACAGTGAGTACAGATGAAGGATAATATTCTTTATTCCCAGAATTGTTTTATTCTTAATGGGAGAAAATCAAACCATTCATCTTTATTTCAGTGGTCAACGTACCTCATGACAGAGGTTGTACATACTCCATGCCACACTTCTGTTAGCGAATTTTAGGAACCAAAAGATATAAATATCACCTTGTAATAATTCTGTGGCTTTAATTCCTGCATTGTTGTAAAAGGACACTCTGTTTGTCACAGAGCATTCCAGGCACGTTTATTTTTTCCCTAGCAATGTGATTGAAAAGGAACATCACAATATAGGTATCCACTGGGATTAACATTAGTGAAACAGATTTTCTGCCATTAAAATTATTCCCCAGCTAGTGAGGAGTAAGAAAATTTAGGTGAGAATCTCTGGAGGAAAGCTTTGAGAAATAAATTGGAAAACAAATTCATTGTTTGCAGCAAAATTGCATCTGCACTTTAGCTGCTGGCATTTTACTTGCTCCTCAACTTGGAAGTGAAATACTTTACAATGGCATTTTTTCTCTCTGATTCCTTTTGGGAAGATAATTTTCAGGTTAATAAGGAAAATAGGCTTTGGGAATGTGAATGTTAGACTGATAATAGTACTTTTTAAAAAAGAAAAAAGAAAAGAAAAAACAAAACAAAAAAACCCAACCAAAACGAAACAGCTCAGTCCTGACCCCCCAGGATTGCTAGTGCTTAGCTAATCCTCCTATTTTACTCAGATTATGAGTTTCAGGGGACATATTTGCATTTTATTTTTGCCCTGTTGCACAGGCATATAAAAATCTAATCAGCTGAGCAAAAAAAGGGATACAGACCCATACATATTGGAACCAGTCAGAAATACCAAAAATTAATCCAGTGCTCAGACAATAAATTGAAATCTGTCAATGAGAAGCTTTTGTACCTGCTCAGACTTTTATATCACAAAAGGCCAGGAACATTTTTGTCAAGAATCTTCCTCATTTTCATTTTGCTTCCAGCCATTTTCCAGCTGGTCTTATCTTTCAAGGTTATAGTTGTGCTCAAAGTTTCACATCAATTCAAAGCTGAAACAAGAACTACTACTTTTACCAGACAGGGTGATTCCATAGGCCAGTATATGGTTAAGATTAGAGAACTCATGAGCTCTTCCAAGTGCCTGGGACTGGGTGCACTCTCTAGTTACATCCCAGTTTTATGCTGAAGTGAGATGCAAGCATGTAAAAACTCCCTTCTTTTCTCAGTAAATATCTTGTATAGAAAATAAATTTAAGTATCCACCCCACGCAGAAGACCTACCTTGTTCCAAACAGGGTGAACTTCAGATGGTAGGTATAAACACTGTATTTTTGACCATTGGTACACTCTGAAA
The DNA here is from genome assembly GCA_020745775.1 of Theristicus caerulescens. Taxonomy (NCBI): domain Eukaryota; kingdom Metazoa; phylum Chordata; class Aves; order Pelecaniformes; family Threskiornithidae; genus Theristicus; species Theristicus caerulescens. Next base: position 48,608,036 of record CM036560.1, on the reverse strand, counting down.
AGAAATCACTTTACTGATTCTATCAGCTTTTCTGCAGCTGATTTGAAAGATACCATCACATCTCACCCTCTAAATTGCTTGCCCTATCATTTCTTAGCCTTGATTAGTAATTTGCAGTGTTCAGCACTTACTAATTCAGCAGTATTTTCCAATTTGTCTGTTTTGCAGGCAATCATTGGATTATTATCTAGTATAAAATATCTTCACATGTGTCATGCTGGTCGTACTCTGCTCTACTGTGATATGCACAAGGTGACAGTGAAAGTAAATACATCTCACTTACTTCCTGATAATTTACTATCTAATTCCCCTCCCCTCCTTAATAATCAAGATTTCTATGCAAAATAAGATTCTGTAAAGTTAAATTAAAAATTAAATATCTGAAAGATAAAAGGGGAAATTGGTGCGTTTCACAAGTAGCTACCTGTCCTGTTGTAAAATATTGGTATCATGTACATTTTAATATGGTCAATATGAAAATAAGTCCACATTTACATCAGTGAATATAGAGCAAAACGTTGTCACTTGGCTGGAAATCTTGCACGTTTTGTAAATAACTGGTATCAGAATCGTCACTCATACTCTAGAGTCAAGATTTGCCATTACATGAGTACACGTGTCTGTGTATGGAAGATACAAACTGGCTATGTACATCAGTTTTGTATGTAAGTGTGCCGTTAGGAAATACGTTTATTTCCTTCAAAAATTTTCACAAAGATTTCAAAGATTTGCACAATATGAGAGAGAATATGAGTCAGAAAGTGAATTACTGGAAGTTGTGAGGCACCCAGAGCAAAGAACCGTCTCACACTTGCCCTGTGTCCTCTATATTTCCCCTGGGCACTCACAGTAGGCCACTGGCAGAGGCAGGGTACTGGGCTAGACAAATCTAGTGAGATTTTTATTTATTTTATGAGATAATAATTAAACCATTTCTAGAAAATAACCCAGCAGCACATGTTATTTTTGCCCAAGGCAAGTATAGTAGTAAAAGTTTTCCAGATGAGTTTCTCTGAAACTTTTATGCTGTGCCACTCCTTCTGTGAAGTCTGAAGAGAAAGCTGTATAGGAAGAACAAAATGTTCTGGGAGGAGGAGGAAGAAAATAAAATTAACACATTTAATACCTGTAAAGTTAAAAAAAAATATTTTTATAAGTCATATAGGGGAAGAACCATATTGCTTAGCTTTGTTCAGTGGAAGAAACAAGGGAATCGCTATTTTTTCAGAAAAGGAAAAAAGGCCCTTGCATACATTTAATGGCAAGTACTACATACAAGTCTAAAAAGAAAATGTGATTTCAATTAAAGCAGAACTCCTGGTGTGCTTCAGCAACCTATACAAACCTATCCATCATGCAGACTTTTTGCCAGGCTTTCACTTGTCTATTTTTGATCCAGTTTTGACTGGTTTATATACCTCTGCTTAAGGCTACCCTCTCTATCACATTTCATGAACCAATGTGATGCTTTTATTCAGTGACAAGAATAAATACACTCTCTCTCTCTTATGTTATTAGCATATTCTGGAAATATAATAAAGGAGGTAACTGTTTAGAACAGCATGAACCTCTTTCACAAAATGTAAATTATAAATCTCCATGCAATGGACTAATCACAATGCATTAAGCATCTTTTCTGATAAGCAGGAAAATTGCAGAGTGAGATTCAGATAGATACGATTAACAATGTAGAAAACTCAGGGAAAAAAGGTATTTCTAAAGAGGCTCTAATCACAGGGTTTTAAAAGAAATCCTTTTTACAGAGGATTAATTGCACTGCAAAGTACACTTTCCTGATCATCAAAATAATTCTGTTTGTTACATGTGTGGTCTGTTATTATCCTAAATAACAGGGTGTGGAAGCTATTAGAAAAGAGATGGTATATTTTATGATACTTCTGGATATAAACAGTTTATAAACCACATTTTTAGGGTGAAATCTTAATAAATAAACATATTTTGTGAAATTGTTATTGATTGTAGCTATTAAATTTGCCTTAGATCTTGATTCTTTGAAAATTTGTTCATGTGGTTGGAAGATTTTTTTCAGTCTCATTCTTTTTAAGGAAGTGTTGTCCTTTGTGTTTGCACTGTTTGAATTCTTTCCCAATTAATTTAATGCAGTTTAACACTTAATTATTGAGAGCACTGTTCAGTTATTTCACTGTTAATACAAATTACACTGATATAAATTATAGCATGAAATATTTGTGACTCAGAGATGGAAAGAAATTCTTTCATATATCAGTTTTAGAAAGCAGGGGAGGAGTGGCCCAGCAGCACCTGCGTTGACGTATCTAACCCCTCAGAAGCTCATGAAAGGAATGTTTATGGCTCTTTCTGCAAGTAGGAATCATTTTCCTTTCTAAGCTGTTAGAGGATCTCATGGTATAGTTCTCACTGAGACTTCCCCCATCAAAATTTGTCTGCATGTAAATAAGTATGACCCCTGAGAACAATGTAGTATTACTTTCTTAAAGATTGCAATTTCCAATAATATTTGACGGTCAGAGACAGCTGGAAAAGCAGTAACTGAGATTCAAAAGCAAGCTTGCTTGAAAGAAAAGGTGTACATTTTTTGTTTAAGAAGTCATGTGAAGACTTTGAATAAAGGATTAGTATGAAAATTTACCAAGCAACCAATAGATAAAAAAATTTATTCTCAGTGACCTCTAGAAATTAGGGAAGAATTATGGGAACATAGTCTGATTATGATGTTACATATAGAGTATAGAAGCTTTTACACACTCTATATCAAGCAATCAGTGAATAAAATGCATAAGCAAGTACTGGAATTCAGGAACTTCTATCCAAGTTCAGTCTTTAACATGCTTTGTTCTTTGCTGCACAATGGACATGTCTATATCAGTATTTTACTTTAGATCTGAAGTGAGCTTTTGAAGTGAATTGCATTATTTTCTCTGCTTACTGGAAATTACCTCAGAAGAATCTCAGCCTATACACTAAATTCTTTCCCCGTTGAATTAAAATCAAACATGTGCCTCTATGGCTTTCAGTCCACAGGACCAGAGTGGAATTAATCAGAAACAACCCTCCCTTCCCCACCACCATACCCCCACCCCAGATATGCATATAATGTGGAAATTGGGTTCTTAGCCTAAAAGCATTTGGATCTACAGACTCTTTCTGGGCCACATCAATTGCTAATGCAGCCAGCGGCACAGCTATTGCATGAAAAATGGAATACTGCTTATCATTTACCTTTTAGACTGTTCTCTGTGAAAGCAAAAGATAAATGTGGATTTGAACATGCTTTGACAGAGGAGGGCCTAAATCTAGGCCTGCTGCTTCTCAAGTACTCCTTGACCACTAGACAAATCTTACCACAAATATGGTACCTTTTGAGGAGACCCAAAGAAAAATAGAAAGCAGAGGGGGAACTGCATGCATAGTGAGCACCCTAAACACCCCAGAAGTGCTGTGCGCCTTTAAAAATATGTTCTATCAGACTGTAAGCTAAGTCAAGATATTTTCTGTATAAAGCTCAGAATGAATTAGAGTAAACACAGAGTTGAAAACCAGTCTTCTCTACTTTGCAGTCATCAGCCGACTGCACCTTTGAAAAGAACATCCTTTAGCCCAAGCTCCTTCCTAGTCCAGCATCTTTACAATGGCTGTTTAAATTGTAATAAAAGTTGTACACAGTCCTTTCCAGATTCCTAAGTGTTTTTCTTACTTTCAGGACCCGTAGATCTATATATGCTCTTTGAGCTTCTCAGGAGTCCCTCAGTGCCCATGGTGGTGTGGTCTCCCGGGTCACCACCACCCACTCATACCTGGGTGTGATCTGTCTGCCTGTGTGGCCCAGGAAGACCTGCAGAGCAAGTGCCAGGAAAAGGCAAACAAATTGTCTTCCCCTCTGCACCACTATATCCTAGTAAAGAAAAATGGCATACATTAATATGTGCAAAGGCAAGTCTTTCTGTTGCCACACATCCGTTGTCTCCATTAGCACTTTCAAGAACAGGTCTTCTCAAAATGAAACCACAGTTATGGCATTTTGACTTTGGCTTTTGTGCAAGGACTGGTCTCCTGTACGAGGCACGTTTTCTTCTTTCCTGTTTTTTAATCTTCTCTGATCTTAGGGAAATGACACTCATTAATGAACCTTGAATTCAAATAAAGGTGTACCTGAAGTTATTAAACTTCTGCATCTCATCAATGTTTGGGTTGCAATTTGGACTATTGTCCCCTTATTGTCAGGTGACAACTATACTGTGTTGTACATACCTACATTCTTCTCTGAATGCCATCCTTCATGTAATCAGGTAGCATGTGCTAATAGTTTCCCCAAAATGCAAAACTTAAGCATTCCAATGCACTTGCAAATTGTTTCAATTTTGAATTAACAGTAATTACTAGAGGTCAAAATAAATAAAAAGGAACAACTGTCCATAAAACACACTGGTTTTTAACGTTATGTTGTATGCTGCACTTTATTTGATCTGTTGCATGTCTATATTCATGGTGTTTAATATTGCATTCTTTGCTGTTTCAGGTTACAATCAAAAGCTCATTAAGTTCAGTGGGTTTTCAGTCAGGCTCATTTATGTTGGCATAGTTGTAGGAATTCAAACGTGTTTTCCACTTCCTTAGTTTCAGTCTTCTTTACAACTTCAACTATTTTCTTGCCTTTAAATACATAGTATCAATGGTCTGAATTTGCCATGTAGAAATATCATGGCACTACAGGACTACATTTGTAGAGCAAGGGTGCAAGGAAAGCTGTAGGGGAAAAATATAAGTTAGATCCTATGGAGAAATGTATGTAACCAATATATCATTTGGCTATGTGTCTCATTTCTGTGGTAAACAGTAGAACTATTAATTATAAAAAACCTCTATCTTTCATGAATATTTAATCTGGAGTTCGGTAGTCCATGGGGAGTTACATCTGCTTTTTCATACAGAGAATTTAATGACATAAATCTTGTTTATACAGAAAAATAACTCAGAATATATGGGATAAACCCCAACTAGACTTTTAGCATTGTGCTTCTATCCACCTTTCCTTCCTTCTGCAATTAAATGTATTTTGTTTTGTTTTAATTCTGCTTTTCTGAAACAGGCTGCTAGGCCCTAGAGACTCACCTTTTCTAATTTCAGAGTTTATTCCTCCCTTCAGAGTTAGCATTCAAATTATGGAACAGTGCAATAAAGTAATTAATTTTGATGACCTTATATATCAGAAAAAACAGGATTTTTTTTCATTTAATGTTCTGCAAGTTTATTTTAAAATGAAGCCTAAGGATATTTCATGGTCTGACCTGTATGGAAAGCTTCAGTAACTTCAGTACTAAAATTGTAGCTTCACAGTGTCATACATTTCTCTACCTTCTGAATACCACGTACTGCATATACAATAAGACAGATGTAGTACTACTGATCTATTTTTAATGTTATTGTTATAATATAATCCCTTGCAATCAATTGCCTGAAGAGATTGTAATTACAAATAAGCTGGAAGAGAGGCATAGTGATGTGTCTGCTGAATATCTTTAGACCTGCCAAGGTTGTGGGTTGATATACTGATAAAGACATATTTAGGGAGGGTTTTTTCCAATTTTTAAATTATTTTTACAAGTTTCCAACTGAAATTGAGCTCAAAAAATAGTAGAGCTGTCCTACTAGGGTTTTTTGTGTTATTATTATGGAGAGCGTTAAGTGAGATTTCCAGAAATATATTGGACTATAAAGCTCAAGCATTATAGGTTTTGACTAGTCAGAAGAATTCTTAAAATGTGTTAATGGAATTAAGGTTGAACATTATAAGCTTAAACTGCTGCTAATTTCCTTTTCTGGAGTAAGAAGAAGACAATGATATCTTGTGTCTTCAAATCCAAGCTTTCGAATCATGAGTAGAATATTGAAAACAAGAATGTGTTATATCTTCCCAAGGGAGAGGCGTTTCATTATAATACATTACTTTGTAGTGGTCTGATTTCTGACCTTGTGATTTCAAACCGTAGGTAAAATTATTACCTTGTTTTAAGCAGTCCTTTGAGAACTACCCTTGATGTTTTGAGCAGTTCACTAAGAATTTTCTGGGAACACATTTCTGAAAGTGGGTAATGACATTAAACAAAGTAAGTTAAAATATTAAATAACTAGATGCCATGGGGATGTGGAAGGACTTGCTAAACCACAAGCCATAAACCATTGGGCACCTGTAAAAACCATATCCATTACCTGGATCACTGGTTTCACACAACTTAGTCTTTTTTTGTGCTTGTTAGCATCTACTTACATTACTGTTTGGATAATCAAATTAATTCTACATAATGCTGGAAGACTGTCATGAAACTGTGGCTAAACTATAGCAGAGCAACTCTTTCTTGCAGTGCTGAGATTCAGGATTTGGTCATGTTCTGTATTAATGCAATTACACAAACTGTGCTTACAAAATATTTAATGTCTCCATGAATTAATAGTTCAACTGATCTCTGATTTTTTTGTATTCAGAGGATTTATGTACTGTGGACATTAATTTATGATAAAATTTTGTTAGAATGACAACACTGTGCTCTATTACCTGCTTTTTCTGTGATGAGGCAAGATTGAAACCTTCTCTGCTGCACTTTTGTTATTTTTTTGAAAGTAGGCTGTTGATCAAGCACCATACGTGCCTGGAATAAGAAGCACACGTTCTGAAGATAGCCTCTAAAATTCTATTGTTACGTATATGTGAAAGGATGGAAAAAGAACTACATTTGAAAAAGGATCACTAGATGGGCAAGGAAAGCAAAACACAGTTAAACCTAATTCATATGCATACCTACAGGACTCAAATTCACATGGAACCCTCTTAACCAATTAATGAGAAAGGTGGTTTATGATGGCCACTTTTATTGGCATGGGAAATAGTCTGAAGACCTGAAAAACATTATGAATGGGTACCGCAAGTAAAAAAAAAAACAAAACAAACAAACACCCAAACCCCCATAGCCCAAAATCATGACAACTCTTCTCTATTCTTAATCTTACAGTTTATCATATTGTACTTGTCAGAGAATATTGACCTTTTAAATGTGAATCAGAACATTTGATGACAGTAGAATAGGATGTAATAGCAGTCATGGAAGTTAAGCTGAGGCTTAGAAAAACATGTATTTTTCTAAAGTAGGAGCTATAGACTCTGTAGCAATTCTAAAAATCAGAAATATCTGTTTCAGATTTTAGTCTACAGACACAGTTTGTTTCATGTCCATATAGTAAAAGCAAATGATCTTGCTACCACTATCATTTTCATGAATGGATTTTCACGCTTAGTGAAAAGCATTAGCTTGCCTGGTCAACCACTTTTATGTTCTCATTGACTTTTATCTTGGAATTGTCAGATAAGTTACTGTTTCTCTGTAAAACTGTCCTTATCATTGTCTTTATAGAATCATAGAATCATTAAGGTTGGAAAAGTCCTATGAGATCATTGAGTCCAACCATCAACCTAACTGCCAGGTCCACCTCTAAACCTTGTCACTAAGCACCACATCCACATGTTGTTTGAATACTTCCAGGGACTATGATTACACCACTTCCCCAAACAGTCTGTTCCAATGCGTAGCCACTCTCTCTGTGAAGAAATTTTTCCTAATATCTAATCTAAACCTCCCCTGGCACAACTTGAGGAAATTTCCTCTCATCCTGTTGCTTGCTACCTGGGAGAAGAGACCAACACCCACCTCTCTACAACCTCCTTTCAGGTAGGTGTAGAGACCAATAAGGTCTCCCCTCAGCCTCCTCTTCTCCAGGCTAAACAACCCCAGCTCCCTCAGCTGCTCCTCATAAGACTTGTTCTCTAGACCCTCCACCAGCTTTGTTGCCCTTCTTCGGACATGCTCCAGCACCTCGATGTCCTTCTTGAAGTGAGGGGCCCAAAACTGGACACAGTATTCGAGGTGCGGCCTCAGCAGTGCCGAATACAGGGGCACTATCACCTCCTTGGTCCTGCTGGCCACACTATTCCTGATACAAGCCAGGATGCCATTGGCCCTCTTGGCCACCTGAGAACACTGCTGGCTCATGTTCAGCCGGCTGTTGACCAACACCCCCAGGTCCTTTTCTGCCTGGCAGCTCTCCAGCCACTCTTCCCCAAGCCTGTAGCATTGTATGGGGTTGTTGTGACCCAAGTGCAGGACCCGGCAATTAGCCTTGTTGAACCTCATACAATTGGCCTCAGCTCAACAATCCAGCCTGTCCAGGTCCCTCTGTAGAGCCTTCCTACCCTCCAGCAGATCAATAATCCCACCCAACTTGGTGTCATCTGCAAACTTACTGAGGGTGCACTCGATCCCCTCATCAGGATCATCAATAAAGATATTGAACAGATATTTATAATGGCAAAGGCATTCTTGGAATAATATTGCTACTTTATTACCATACTCTAAATGACACAATTGTTAAACTTTTCTATTATGATGACATTAACAGTGGTTTCAACAGCCTGTCCATCCTAGTTTATCTGTATTCTCATCATTGCTGAAAATAAGCTTTCAAAATTGAATACAATACACAGCTATACAAATAACTAAGCAGCATTTCTGAATGCTATACCAAAGTCTACAAAAAGCAATTGTAAAGATCTTGACACTCTGTAACATAGGGTGCACTAAAATATTTAATACGAAAATTAATAAGGAATAAATCTTTTTATAGGAATAAGACTACTCTGCAGTTGAGGAGTAACAGATTCTTAGTCCACAAAACCTAGATAAAGCAGTTTCTTGCATCTTCACACGAAAACTTGACAGCATTTTCCAATATCAAATGTAAGATAGGAATCTCTAGGATTCCGACTTTCAGGTTTTTTCTCTATAAACTTCGGTAGTAGAAACTGAACGTAAAAAAAGTCAGACTAACTACAAGTAGATTTCATAGCTTCAAGAAAATATCCTAAATGTGAGTAGATATGCAATAAATAGAAAGTTGACAAGACTGCTGCAGTCCTCAGTTTAAGTTTTGTTATACCCAAAACATTGCAATAAAACTTCCTAAATTAAATAATATGGTATAAATTATATAGTGCACATATACATATATATATATATATATAAAATGAAGACTTCAGGTAAATGAGAATTCCCATGAAGCTTTGTTTCATAGGAAGGAAATGTAGATGAATGTTGAATTGACTCATGTCATGTCAAATAGTTATGCATAAGATCACTTCAACAAACTGAAGTGGAATAGTTTGATTCAATGATATAAAAAGAATGAATCTCAGTCTAAAATACTGAAATAAGTTTTGACATTTATAAATATTTTGTTTTCCTTTAAAAAAAAATATGCTTAATATCTGAGTTCTGAGTGCAGATGAAAACAGATTGGGAAATATTGAAATCAGACTGAAATGTTAATTTTTAATAGTTTTTGTTTTACCTGAGAGGTTTTTTAGTCCTATAAAAATGAAAAGGAGCACTTGCAGACTGACATAAAAAAATTGTATGAATAAGAAGATCATATTTGACTATATAATGTATTCTTCCCCCCTGTTCTGCATACTTCTGGGAGTAACCAGCATCTGTTCTCCCCAGGTTCAATGTGTGGTTGAAGAATGTCCTCAGTTACCTTGATTTATGCAAATCTTATCATGTTTACATGCTTGCAAAATACAACAATATTCTTCCTTAAAATGTTACATCTTTTACCTCTAAAAATAAAGGAATACCATTGCTTCTGTAAGCAAAGTCCTGTATTTATACTGGCAATAGAAATAGTTTTGAAAGCAACCATTGTATCTTATAATCAATTTCATCATATTCTTATAGTAATATAGAAAATGCTTTATGGTGTTAAATAACTTTAAGTGTTAACATCTATGTGTTATCATACTAATAACTTTATAAACAATATATATAATGGTTTGAAGTATATTCAATTCAATGAGGGGAAATAGAATTGTGTTATGTATGGAAGAGACAAAGTCTGTGATCTTTTTTCTCTCTCCAGAAGACATGGTTCACTTAAGGCCATCCTGGAGGAGGAAAGATGGTGTTGGAGCATCTTATTGCTAAGAAAAAAAGTAGTTTCTTAACTGGTAGGGCATCTAGTTCTATGTTATTAGATATTTTGAGACCAACTATTACAGCATACTGCCAGCATGAATGGTCCTAGATTTACTCTATGCATTGGATCTTAGGTAGTATCTAAGAAGAGGTTCTGCACCACTTTATTTCTTTGGAATATCTACCTTTCCTGTCCAAACTGTAGCATGCAGAGAAAAAATCCAGTATCACAAAAATTGTCAAATTATTTATTTAGTTATGTCCTTTTGTTCTAAATGTGAAGTTATTCAGCTGGTTTAAGAGTTTCCCTTAAGCGAACTCACAGTGAAGGATTTCACCAGTGGTCCCCGGTGAAAGCCCACCAGAGAAGACACCTCAAGGGAAATCTGTACTGAGGAGACAGGTAGATCTAGAGTTGCTCAAGGAAGAGTTTTGTATGTTGAGGGATTAAGGTTTTGTGAAGAAAAAAGGCACTGATTCAACTTGTCTGTTTGGCGACATTGAGAGAAATGAGCCTAAGTGGCCTGATATAACAGTATTTCTTCCCCACACACCCTGTTAGAGACTGTTCTAATGTTTAACACTGTCTTACTGCCTTTGAAACACGTCTAGTAGCAGAGTTGATCCATTGTATGAATGTAATTTTCTGCATTTCAATAGATTTCTGTGAACAGCATGGATTATTCATGTATTTTTTTCATTTTCAGTTACTAAAATAAATCTTGAACCAGCTTTTTTCTTCTAACACAGTTAGATCAAGATTAAAATCTAGTGATCTGTATCACATTTTTTCTTCTTTCTCATTTGTTAAATTAATTTACTAAGACCAAAACAGTTACAGAAGAAAGATATAACGAACATATTAGGAACATGCGAATTTATTGCAAATTTTTCTTCTCACAAACTCTTTTAACATGACAGAAATAATGTGATTTAATCCTCATAACTCATGCTGGGTTTTTGTTGTGTTTTTTTTTTTGTTGAGTTTTTTTTTTTAGTGGGAGATCAGAAGAAAAGTTCTTGTAAACACTTGAGTAGTGAAATCACAAGACCTACAAAATCTTGTAGAGTAACCTTTCATACTTCTTGTATATTAATTTGTTCAGTCTTCTTGGCTGTATCAGTAGACCTAGCATGAGTCTGTATTTTCCAAGGTGCTGAGAACCCAAATAACCCCTTAGCTATTAAGGGATTACCTGCACCATGTTTCCCAATGATAATCAAGATGCAGGAGTTTCAGTTTAACTTCCACAAAACTGAGTAGCTCAAAATCAGTGCGCTCCTCAAAACTTTGCCTTCAACTTCTTCAGTCAGCCAACACGACATTATTTTTTTGCAGGTGTTATTTTCTACATCTTCTGCATTTTGCCTTATGTTGTTTCATCAAGACAAGTTTGTTCCAGTTGTCTGACATCTTTCAACACTATGCAACTTGAAGAAACTCAAAATAGATTTCTACCACCTTCCTGAGAGATGATTTCTGCTTATGCCCAACTCCATCTGTCCTCACATAGCTTCCACATCTGTCTTTCTCTGCATCTACCAGTAGAATTCCCAACTGAACAAAAGCAAAAAGTGAAAAATAACACCTGAAATGAAAAAACAACATTAATTGTACATACTGTTAAAAAACAAAATAGGCAACTGCCTTTCATGGTTCTCCAGGTCATTCATAAATATTATTTTTTTTACCAGATGTTTCCTACATATTTCGTCTACATACCACTTCAATAAGTAAAAAAGATAAAGATTTACAGTTCCTGTTTTATTCCACCTATATGCTACCACAGAAGGTGTTTGGTCCCAATCTTATAACGAATTTAGTAGAATTAATTTTAATAGTTTCTTTCTGATTATATATTTTTAAGTGAATCAGGCAAGAATGTAAACATCTTTATTTTGTTGATGTTTTGTGTGAGCCAATGACAATTAGCTTTGGAAGCGGATGTAATGATGTGAAAAGCACAATCCATTGACTCTTAGTATTGGTTAGAAAATGCTGAAACACAGCTTTACATATAGGAAGCATGAGAAATCCTTCATCATATCTTTGCAAGCAAGAAGGCAAAGAAATAGTGTTATACATCTTTTCAGTTTCCAAAATAAGATGGTGAAGTTATATATTGAGCCATTGTTAGAACAGAGTTTAGATTTCTGGTTTCACACTGGATTTTTCTGGATGATTCTGCTTTACATTTTCAAGTTGTCTTGAATAATGGAATTCCTACTTATAGTTGGTTAGCCACAAGTGAAGTTGGTGTTTTATATTACAATTTCCCATTTTCTAGCATTTGTTAATTCAAATATTTACTTCCTCTTTCTATCTTAAGTATCATCCAAAGGTGGGTTTCTACCTTCTCTATACTACTTTTGTTCTCATGGTTATTTTCTTCCATTGATCAGACAATACGGAACAGAATGTTTCAGCATGGTTAGACATTCAAATCAACATCATCTTGTCCTCCACAGGTTTTCTCTGGACATGATCTTTTAAGAACTGTAGTTAATACAGAGAGCTTTATGCTTTTTTTCCTTAACCTGGAAGGTTAAATGAAAGCTATCTTACAACTTCTAAATTATTGACTTCATAATTTCCTTTCCTCTTGATTACTTCTCTTCTTGGTCTCTGAAAATGCTTTTCTTTCCCCTTAATAATGTACTGTTACTTGCAGCAAGGTAATTTCCTTTTTTCCAACTTTTTCTAAACTAAATTCCAAAAGATTTCCATTCTGTGCTTGGGGAGGAAATCTGGAGGTACTAGGATGTCAGCTGAATGTCTTCCCAGCCTTGTTGCCTGCATTTCTCAACATTGTTGTCAGCTATTTCAAAAAGAAAACCTTACCAGAGCCTGCTACTAGACCACTACATGAACAGGAGACTTAGAGGCTGTACAACACCTAGCACTTATTCCTTTAAGTATGAAGAAACTCTCTCTGTGACTTTCCACTAGCAGTCCTAGTCTTCTTTGGAGCAATGCAATCATAGGGATAGTTCTTTAAGATAATGTAAGTTGATCCTGTTAATAGTTTGTCTGAATAACCACAAAAAAGAGGGCATGATACTGTATATTTATGTTACAATAAAACCTTCTTTTGCATCTGGAACATTAAGAATGGAGAAGGGGAGAAGTGCAACTTTTACTAAGTCCACAATAATAGCAGAAGTTATTTAAAGAATGTCTGGCATTCATTAAAATACAAATTTAAGGCATTTACTCTTTAAATTGTATTTTTCGAGCTTGCATTGGACTCAGTTTTGTGCAATTCTGTAGTTATTTACCCTCACCTGTCAAAATACCTTTTTCTTCATATTCATAATTTAAAGGACAACCTGTTCCTGTGTTTAAAATGAAACATGCTCTTAAATTTTTTCTGAGGCTGTGGTCAAGCTATTCAGCACATTGCATTATTGAACATATATTAATGGAAAGATTTTCACTGTCAGACTGACATCTGATGATATAAAGAAAATACTTTTCATGTGTCTTTACATTAGGTCTAAACACCAGCTGCACAGAAAGCAAATAGATAAAATAGTGTTTACCTCTTCTGAAATATCATTCGCAGGAAAAATAAACTAAAGGTTTAGAAATAAAATCTAGATGAAGATAAATATGACTCCAGCTTCTTTGTTTCTTTAATTATGGAATACATAAAAACAAATAAAATTAAAATGTAAGGAGGTTTTCTTTATATGGAAAACATAATTAAATTCATTGATGTGTTGTTCATCTGAATGTGAGGCCTTATCATCGCATTATCCTTTTCAAACACATGAATACATTTCAAATCATATATATTTCAACTTTTTAAACTTTATTAAAATTGCTAACAAGACATGCCTTTGATGAACATTTGTAGAAGCTTGCACTCAGAAATGAATATTTGAAAACTGATGTAATAGCAGAGTACAAGTTGATCTTTAGCCTCTTGATTTGCTTTTTTTTTCTTATTTCTAAGAAAATTCAAGAAAGCAAGTAGAGAACAATGGGAATGGCAGTGCTTTCAGAATAGTATAAAAATGCACACATTAATTTCATTCAGATGAGGTCATTTGCATGCAAACTGGTCAGACTGCAACCATATCTCATTACTGTTTCAAGCCTGTGACTTGTCTCCCTTTTATAGGTACCATTAAGTTTAATAATTGCCTTCACTGCATATTAAACACGTGTGACCACTACATGGTTTCTGCATGATGGTGAATTGTTAATAACTATTTATTTTGTTATATTCTAACACAGCCTTCTTAATTTGCTCTGCTTGAAATAGGATATGTGACAGCAAGTCACAGTCTGGGATTTTTTCAATTTCCTCTGAATATTTTCCTCTGAATATTTTCCTCCGAATATTTTCCTCCCTTCCTTGTCAGTATATTTTTTTCAAATTGGACATTTAATTAACTATTAGCTCTAGTCCTGTTTTTCAGCAATATTTAATTGACTTAAAATTTTAAATAAAAATATTCTTTCATTCACACAGATTATATGCAGTTTTTACAGTCAATCATACTGTTCTTCAATACATGAGATGCAGGGTTTTTTTACATCTCCCCATATCAAAGCCATCAGATCTTGCTCAAATTTCTAGCCTGATTACCACATGCAGATGCCTTGTAGAAGACCCTTAAGCTTTGGACTTTGGAATGACTCAGAGGCCAAATTGCACTGGAGCAGAAATTCAAGGCTTTTTGGTGGCTGTGAGATGAAGGAAAAACTAGACCCACAGAGGAAATCCAACCCTTAACAGCTTTCCCATTCAGTCATGTCACGAATAGTGAAAGAAAACAGAATTTAGGAATTGGGGAGCCAAACAGTCCTGATATGCAAGGTTTTCAGTCTCTCAGAACCCTCTCAAGCCCTGCCCAGTCTGCCAAAGAACAGGAGGGAAAGGGGGAAGGTGGCAAGATACCAGGTCATCAGTGAAAAGTAAAAATAAATAAAAAGTATCTTGAAAGTCCATGAGGCCACAATTTCCTCAGCCTGTCGATGGTACAGGGATTTCCCTGTCAAATGGTGCGTAGCCATTAAGGCAGAGTGTGTGTCAGTAAAAACAGAGTGGGAAGAGTGTGCACACATGCTGAAGTCATGTGTCCTCAAGTCCTAGGCAGTGCTGAGCTTCACTGATCATTGGCAGTGGATGGGGAGTAAAAGGGCAGGAAACGGATACGGATCATTTCATTTGTGGAAATGATTTACTCAGAGCTGTGGATGAATCAGGATGGAAAGGCGGCATCTTTCCCTGTCTCTCGATAAATAGCACCAAGTGCCTCTTTGTGATAGCTTTCTATTGCAGATGACTGGTAGGGATCTTTGTCAGGGCTGATACAGTGCAGAGGTAGTTGTTTATTGAAGCTCTGCAATCAGCCTGAGCCCTCTATGCTGAGGGCAGCAATGCTTAAATAACTAGGGGCATTTAAACTTTCAGACAGAATAAGGCAACATCTTCCAAAGAAGGCAGAGGTTTTTCCTACTGCATTTTGGAAGTACCTGGCTATTGGATACCTACGACTCAGAACTGGGTCTGGAATTACTGACCACTGCGGTAGAGTAGTTTAATGTTATGTTCCTTTTTTTGTGCTAATACATTTCCCTTGTTTTACATATCATGTATGAGAATGGGTAAGTACTGCCTGCTAGAAATGTCCAAAAGAAGTGTTTAATTTTTCTGAGATTCTTATCAGATGCATGAGATGATAGTTTATCGAATGTAAGAGATGTGCTTAACAGTTAGGTTATGTCTATTAATGCCTTAGATGCTGCCATTAACTATATGTTATAAGTTTTAGAGTTCAAAAGTAAATCAAGCTGGTTTTTTTAGACTTATTTCTACAGAAGAAATCAAAATATAAATGATAGTAAGGGAAGCAAAACAATAACAGAGGTCCCAGTCATCCTTTTATCTAAGGAAGCAGATTTATTTGAGACAGATACAGAGCAGCAGATCTGTGGACAAAATTTCAGATTCACACAGATTATTCACACAGATAGAACAAGAGATATCTATTTATCTCAAGAGGATTAGCTAGTCAATTTTTTATTATCATTGAAATATTTTCTGCTAACAATTTTCCCTGCGGAAATGTCCCCTGCATGTTCTGAGTTAATGAGAAAAGAAGTATGGTTCCATGGTTCCAGTGATTTTCTAGGACTTGGCCTATATGCCTTTAACTGTCCATTTTCTTACAATTTTTCTATGTGAATTTATATAGCTTCCTTGTGCATCAAGTCCCATTTATAAGAGGGAATAGTTACACTACAGGAGTACTATGAGGCTAAATATATGAAAGAACAAACAAGCATCATAACATATTGCATGCTGCATTTCTTATTACCATTAAAAAAAAACATAAAAAATCAATCTACTACCTGTAGAACATATACTAAATGACAGATGTTCTTCATCTGATTTGCCATAAGTAATCATTCGCCTGTGGAGATATACAATATGATTTAAAAGAAAAAGTGTTAGTATTCTTTACTGATTTTCTTATGATGATTCTTTTCTGCTTTGCACGTTGTAATGGGAATGGTTTCAAATACATTGTCAATTTTCCTAATAAACTCACATCTTAATAAGATACTGCGTGAAATGATGTTATTATGAACTGATGGAAATATATTCTTCTGTTAGATTTTTATTCATTATACACTGCTCTAATATACTTGTTAATAACATAAGACAATCCATTTCTAAAGAGTAAAATGTAATGCTAATTTTTCATCATAATGAGTTAAATTCATATTAAATCAGACAATAAAAATATAAGTGAAAATTATTATCTTAATGTGAATAATTTCTGATTGGACATCATGATGGATTGTAAAGTAACGAATACCTGAAATGCTAGAAATCACTAATGAGATAAAATGCAATAGTCTAATATAACCATTTTAAGATCTTTCCCTCAAGCTTATAATTAGCTGTGGCTATATTGTCAAATGGCACCCTATATCAGCTTTTAATGAACATTTGTAGTAACAATTTAATCACTTTCTTAGCTGTTATCTCCTTTGCTCTCTTAGATATCTCTTCTAAATTCCCCTTGGATCCCAAATTCAAAAACTTCCTTAAACTTACTCTACATATAGTGAAATGTAGCTTTTTCACATTTATGAACATACGTAAGTCTTTAGAGAATTGTTCCCTTAGGTTTACTGAATTAAAAATAATCCATTAACTTGAAATCACCTATTTTCCACAGTGATCATACAGTGATACTTTCACTATTACTAAAACTATCTCAAATTTCTGAATCTGATTTTTTCATTCCCGATTCATGTTTGTTCTGTCTTTTACTGAATAGGTTGTATTTATTTTGTAAACCCTTTTTATTTCAAACCCCTCCCATGGAGTAATGTTGGTTTCTGTTCTCTAAATTGTAGAAAATAACTCTTTCTTTCACTCATTACAGAAGTATATCTTCACTTTTTTTTCTGCCATATGAGTGAGAGTGTTTTTTACATGTGCTCCCTCTCCCAATCCCTATTAAGAGTCCCTGGACACTCCAAAACGTCTGTGTAAAATTGTATTTTAGAATTTACTAATTCAAAAAGTAAGTTTGTAAGATGCAAGATATAAGGCTTTTATTTCTTCTATTGAAATATTATTTCACAGCCTAATAAAAGGTGTGTTTGTTTTTTGATTTGCTTTGGGTTTTTTTAATATTTTTCTTATTTTCAATGTATTACTCTGGTTATACATTCATTTATTCACTGTTAAACTAAATTATGCATATTTTGCAGTTTATGATTTCCTTATTATCAGGAATTACCTATCATTTGAAAATAATGGTCTCACTTTTTGTAGCAAACATATATTCAGGTTAAAGAGATATTTTGTCCTCAGAATCAGCAAATATCACAGATGATTGCCTCCTTTATCATTTCCAGATATTGCAATGCCTTTATCCAAACATATCTTTTCCTGACATTTCAGTCTATGTTATAGTTCAGAGTCTCAGAGTCTTCAAGAAACACTCCAGGCAAACCTGCATAATCAGCCTAAAGTGACTGCAGTTCTGGAGTGGCTTGAGGTACAACTTACTATCAACAGAATATCTTCTGTGTTTGCTGACCTGCATGAATAGCCTATCTTGTGTCCTGTGACTATGAATAAGCTCTATATGCTAAGAGTGTATTCTTACACTTTATTTCAAGAAATACAAAGTCCTTAGACCCAGAAATAATCATTCCTATGTAGGAAACCAAATATCTCTGACAGAACAATGGTCATAAATAAAGGGCCTCTTCTGGTGCGAATAACAATCACTTCAGAGCAAGAAGTTTATGCTTTTCCTATAATATCTCAAGTCCTGCAAGACCTCTAAAAAGATCATCTTTGAACTCAAAAGTAAATTGACATGTGGGACTATAAGACATAGAAAAAGGATAGGGAGTTGGAACAGGGAATATTTAGAGTGTAAACAGAACTGGGACCCCACCATGTGCTTTTGAAGCATTGCATACATATCACAGCCTCACAAGATACCTGGGATGTGGATCTTTTAAGTTAGTGAATTCACACTGTTTTATAGGAGAGAAAAAGACTGTGAGGCTTTAAATAGGACTAAATTTCATGATGAATGATACTCTATTTTCAGCAGTTATTGGTTTTGACACTATCAGTGAATAAATCCACTAAGGATAAAAGCAAAATGGTAAAATATTGACCTTAAATGCTCCTTCTGGAAGAACAGAAAATGAAATATAAGATATTTTATGAAGAGAAGTTGAAATACAAGGTATTTTATGAAGAGCATTAACAAATAACAGGTAGTATCCTTGACTGAAACATCCAAATAACTGTGAGTGATTGCAATGTGGAAGTGTTAAAGGCCCTTGCATAGAAAACAATTGTAACTAATGAGAGTCTTTATAATGAAAGGAAGAAGAAAAAGAATAATTAATTAAACATATACAAAGTTACGGTTGTAAAGAGAAATGTGTTTCATAAACTTATTGCTTATCATTAATCCTAAATGAAGTAGGACATTAGTTGCTATCAATCAGCTTAACCATGCATTTACTGATTCCTGACATTAGAGTCATATCAAGAACAAAAGAAACTTCAGGGGATGTTTACACCTAGACCACTGACTTAGATGACTGTTAAAAAAAGCTTGCTATGACAGAGAGATAAGGGAAATAGATGAGCTGCAGATACAATTCAGAACCTTTGTGAAAGCTAAAATATAGACAGGAGTATTAAGTTGAAAGTAAGGGTTTAGAAGACTGCTATGTAGACTTCAGATGTTGTTGATATCTTGTATGACATGTTCAGGCATATACTGAAAAGAGACAGCAGAGACCATGAAAATGAAGAAGAGGAGATGATTTGAGGATACAATTCTACAGCTCCCTGTCTGTAAAATGAATTGCAAACTGCATGTTTTCATAATCAGTCATGTCTTGAGGAATGTGAAAATAGAAAAGAGACCAAAAAAAAGAGACTGGTAAGATATCTCAAAAGGCAATATTTTATGGTTTGGTGAAGAAAAAGAAGACAGAAAGAAATACTAATGATTTGGGAGTGGTTTGTAGGAGTCCCTATGTAAAGAAGACAGACTATCAAATATGAGTGAATTTGCCAAAGACAAAAAATACAAATCTTAAGTCACAAAAATTGCAATTACGGAAAGATAAGACAGATACAAATATAAGCTTTGAGCTAACATTTTCAGATGCTGATCTGATTTGTGAGCAGGAGGAAAAAACCTGATGAATCTTAAAAGTTAAGGAGAATGAAAAAGCTTAATATTTTACAGCTTTCTTGATAAATTATTTAAAGCAAGAAAGGATAAACCAAACTGAATGCTTTGCACGTTAATTTTGTCTTTTGAAATCCTGAAAGAAAACATAAAGAACTTGAAGTTTTGAAAAAATGTGATGTAAAAACCACTGCAAGATATCTTGCCTCAGTGCAATCAATAGACTAATATTTTATATATACCTATCTTACAAAAAGGGATAACAGGACTGAATGAGTATGATTTGTAATACCCAGTAATCTGTTCTATACTGCCTACAGCAATTGACTACTGTGGATGTCAACAATTTGGACAGTTTAAATATCTTTGAGTACTATTTATTACTAATACTTTAATAAGAAAGCATGATTATAAGGGAAATTTACTTGTATAAGCCTGCAGATAATTTTTAAATTAAAAAAACAGCACTGTAATGCTACAGACACTTAGATGCTGCAATGTCATTATCTATAAGAAATGAGACCTCATCACTTACTAAATAGAAACCAACAACTATATGCTTCTTAAAATATCAAATAATTTTAGGAACACTGACACAAATTTTTTGAAACAGCAGAGAAAAATCATACATTAAAAAGATCTAAGAAAGACTGCAGGAGTTCTATGAAAAACTAAATATAGCAAAGTAATGACATGCAAACAATATGATTCAGCAGGGCATTAAGTTAGAATGACAAAAGCTAGACTAGTTAATTTTTTAATTGAAGAACATTCCTCCAATGTTCTTCCTCAGGGGAAGGGAGGGCAGAACATTGAACAGGACTAGAAAGCTCTTGATGTGAATTAGCATAAGGGAGGGCACAATTGTGGCAGAAGCTGAGATCCTCCAGAGCTTAATGGCATGTAATACTGAGATGCTTTCAGAATGAAGGAGCAGGTGGGATGCATGGAGCTCCTCTGTAGGATGGATGACAGACTGGTTGAGAGCTTGTGTGTCAGGATCAGAGGAGAGAAAAATGGCAAGTCCTCTGCCTGGGAAGGAATAACAGCTTCCCGTGACAGAGAATAGGACTGACCAGGACAGACTGGCTGGGGAACAGCTCTGCTGAAAATGCCCTGGGGTTTGTGACAGACAGCAAGCTGAATATGAGCCAGTGGTGCGTCCTGATAGCAAAGGTGGCCAATGGCATCCTGGACTGGCTTGATTATCCTCTTTTAATGAGGATTCATTAAATTTAAACTCTGTTCAGTTTTTGGGCCCACTCATTACAAGAAAGATATTGACAGACTGGAGCGAGTTCAGTGAAGCCACCAAGACAGTTATGTGGTTGGAGCACCTGACCTGAGAGAGGAAGAAGCAGAGGGACCAAGGCTGGTTCAGCCTGGAGAGGAGAAGGCTTTCAGGGGACATAACAGTGGCTCTCCATGGAGGTGGTTGAGAAAAAAGTCTTCATAGTGATGCATGGTGGGAGGACAAGAGACAATGGGCATAAATGGAACAAGGAAGGCTCTAACTGGATGTGAGGAGATACGCTTTTCCTGTCAGGCAATGGAACAGGTTGCACAGAGAGGTGAGCAGTCAACACCTAACTGGATACAGCTCAAGCAGCCTGGTCTGATCTCAGAGCTGACCCTTCTTTGAGTTTGGAGTAGAGACCTCCTGAGGTCCCCTGCTGCCTGAATTATCCTATGTCTCCAAATGTAAACTTTATTCTGCTTCCATGTTGCTTCCCATATTATTGAGGAAGAATCCTAGGGAGAAAGTAGTAGCATTTCCAGATAATCACTTAGTGTAACTGGGAGGGAGGAGTCAGTTGAGTTTAATTGGTGCACTTCTTTCTATCAATCCATAACTCGACCTAGGGAAGCATAAGTGTGGAATGTGACAGCATTTCAGCTCATTTCTTCTGGTCTTGGTTGGTTGGTTGTGGGTTTTTTTTATATCGTTTTGGTTTGGGGTTTTTTGTGATTTTTGGGTCTTGTTAATTTTGATTTGGGTTGAAACTACAAGTTACTTAGCAGGTCATTGAATGTTGTTAAACACTAGGGATAGGTCTGAATAGTGAAGCTCAGCTTTGACACTTGGTGGGTTTGAGAAGAGCTAAAGAGAAAGAGCAATTGGAGATACAAGAGGGAAGATAAGGGAAATAATGAAGAAAGGACAAATGACAAAGTGGAACACTGATAATGGATAGCCCATTGTATTAGAGTGAGAACCCAGATATGGAAACCTGGTTTTCCAAAGTCATAGAGACATATGATCAAGAAAATTCAGGGCAAGGATGTGGTAAGAGATTTTGGCTATATTAAAGGTATTATCTTTAAGAGAACTTGGCATCAGGCTGTTAATAATCAAGAACAATGTGCATATCCTGAAAACAGCAAACTATCTGATTACATGTGTGTGCATTCACGTGCGCGCGCACATACACACACACAAGCAAGCACATACAGGGTAAATAATTCTGTAGCACATTACAGAATTATTGGTCTGTGCACGCATATTATATTTACAACCATACTGTTGAAGTATTTTAGCACAAATTCTGTTGCCATGATGAAATATTTAGCTGGAGTGATGGCACTTGGTATACATCATTGGAGTAGCAGCTATTAGTGTTATGTAGTACATCATCGATGTGACAACTTTGAGAGGATGTGTAATATATAACCAGAATAGTCCCATTTGGACATCAATATGTGGTATTTACTGGTATTAATAATGTAGTGGGTTTAGTTTCATACAGCAAATAGACATAATTCTGATTCTAAACAGCAGTGAAATTCCTGTAAGTAGTGCCACAGCAGCTTCTACCATGAAGTGACTTTTGTGATAAGAAATGTCTCTCAGACTAGAGTCTACGTATATTGATTACCACCACTTACTCTACTATAGGAGTAAAAAAACCAAAACCACCAACAAAAAACCTTATAGAATGAAAGCAAATAAAACCTTAACAGAAACTGCTCAGTCATTCCATCAGCAGAAGTGTGGTAACACAGTATGAATTATTCTGTGAGTAAAAATGATCAGTGAGGGCAAAATGGACAGCTTTGAAAAATAAAAAAGCCATGATGGTTGTGGAAATTGACATACAACATAGATGCTACACCTTCATTATTTAAACATAAAGTCATGAAAATAAGAGACTCCAACATATACTCAAAGGAGTGATGAAGAAACTAGGTTAGGGAAAAGGATGGCAATTTTTTCCTTAAGGAAAATTAAGTACATATGTTTTGTGGTATCTAAATTAAAAATTACTTTTTTTATGTTTGCTTGCCTCAGTTATCACTGAAATTTAAGCTTTAAAAGGGTCTGAGTATTTGGCAGTCCAATATTTCAACTATAGTGTCAAATCAGCACTGTATCTGAGAATCTTTACTACTCAGTTTTACCTCTGAAACAGGGCATCAGGCTTAGAAAATCATAGCATCATAGAATCATAGAATATCTCAAGTTGGAAGGGACCCATAAAGATCATCAAGTCCAACCCCCTGTGCCTCGCACAACTACATAAAACTAAATGTTCCAGAAAAACTAAGAGAACAGCTATCATCAAAGCCTAATTAGACCAAAGAAAATGTAAAGGCTTCTAGATCCCCAAAAGATAATTATCTTTGACTATTTAACCACAAATATATCCCAAAATATTTCCTATGTTAGTGTTATTTCCCCCCTTAATCCATTATAAATTTCTCATATCTTACTGTCTACATTCTTTTTTTCACCCTTGATTTAAAACATGAGTCATTAATGTCACTGTAGAAATTAGCAGATTATAGAAACAAAAGTCAGGAAACATTTACATGAGCAGTGGCTGGGGTGGAATCCAATAGCAAGCCAAGACAATGCACAACAAGCTTGCACTAGTTCAGTACATCTCCAAAGCACCTAGTCAACAGACCTTCCAGGAAGTCCTCTGCCTCAAATATCTTTTCCACCTTAATGCCACTTCTACCTCCATCAGCTGTACCAAAAAAAAAAAACCAAAACCAAAAAACCAAATGTGTTTTTACCACTGTATTTCAAGATACATCTGAAGGTAGAATTCAGTTCTAATAGCCTTACCTGAAGGTTTTCACTTTCAGTAAATTTGTGTCATACTCTAAAGACCTATATTTCTTGTTTGGAGTTTAAAATTTTAAAACCAAAGAAACTTTTCAGCACCGAATGTAAATTTTCTTCTTCCTAGTAAAGAAATTTCCTACTGAAGATGGCTTCAGCATTTGTTCCTTACATTTGTGTGTTCTTGGACTACACAGGAACGGCATCCATTTTGTTGTATGTATGAACCCAGTAGTGAATTTTATGCTGAGTAATTCCTTCCTTGCCCAATAAACCAGTGATTTTATTAAGCAACACATAGCACAATGCTTATGTTGCACCCTGTACTGACAATACTGTTTCCTGATGGCCAGCAATTTTCCGTCTCTGATTTCAGCCATAGTGACTGTCTGCAGATTGGTTGTTTACAGATTTGTACCTTCAACTTTAAACTTTGCTTTCTGATAAACTATCAATGAAATGTGTTGAGGAAAACATGCTTAAAAAAAGAATGAGAGATGACTGAAGAAAATACATTTAAAAGTTCACATGAGTAATATTAGATGGTTTTGCATAATGTTTATGGAAATGTTTTCATGTCTTTCATACAATTTTTTAACCTTCAGTAATATCTAGTTAGAAAGTGTCATTTTTGAGAGACATGTACAAATATTCTTTCCACGTATGAATATGAATCTGACAAAATGTGCAAACTTAAGCATTATGTATATTTGTACTGGCCTTGCTTGTCCTTTGTCAGTACATTGAAAGAAAATGTTTTTAATATTTTTAATAAAAATGTAACAAACATTCTTCTAATTGATCAGAAAAAAAGTTCATTATAAACTGTTTTTTTTACGTGTTCTTCATATTATCATATTATGTTATTTGACCTAATAAGAACCATAATGATACAAATAATTAGATTCCAGATACCTAGATACACAGATCACTTTAAATAAGTTTAGGTTAAGAACTAAACAAAAAAATTCTAAGAACAGTTATTTTATGTAACTAAATATGACCTTTAATCCCAGATATTTTTAAGAAATGAAGGTTAATAGCCAGTGTGTTATTTTATTTCTGTTTCATTTTAAGTTTTTTTTAATTTGGGTTTGTTTGGTTTGGTTTGGTTTGGTTTGGTTTTTTTCCTAGAAAAGAATCCTAATATGCTGTAGCTTATACCTAAGAAAATGTAATTATCCAACATACAGTAAAATAGAAATATATAATTTAGACTTAAATTTGTCTCAAACACACATACACACATACATACACACACACACAAAGTCTTGCTTTGATTTTGTTTTAATTGGTGCATCTTATAACTTGTGATGATAATGCCCAATATTTAAAATCTGTCCCTTGGGTTACTTTAACATAGACATTCTTTGACTAAGGTATCTTATGTTTATTACTTTAATAAATGGAATTATAAATGCTCAAAGAAGGCTGTAAGTCAAAATAGAGTCTGGATGGGCAGGCAGACCTTTCTGAAATCTTGACTTTTACATACTGTTTCATGTATCAGCAAAAATAAAGGCAGAAAAAAATTAATTTATTTAATTTCAAAGAATTTGAAAATTAGTATTAGTTTTTAACCTACGATTATTTATAATAAAAATTATGTCCCATCTGATAGCATGAGAAGTAAAACAAGATTAAACAAAACTAGTTTGCTCTAGAATATTCAGCTTAGCATCTAGTTTCTATTTCAGAAAAGCAAAAAAGTCTCAATCTGCCAGCACTATGAGGATGTCTCAGATACCTCACGAAGTCTTAAACAGCAAGACACCCATTTTTAAGGAGGTGAACCATGCCTAATTTCTCCACAGATGGGAACGTAGCTTACATGTAACCACCTCCATGTAGATACCTGAATCTAAGCACCTTAATTTTGGGTAGAATCCTGAATAAGTCTACTATAATGTAGCAGACAACTATATACTATAAAATATTCTGTAATCTTTGGCTCACTGTGAAAACCTACAAATTGTTAGTATAATAAAAAATTGTGTGTTACCTCCCATTCTTTTGCTATAAAATACATTAATTTACTTCTTTCATTTAACTTTGGTGAGCTTCCCCAATAACTATAAAAATATTTTCTGATTGTATTTTCAGTGTGAAATATATCTTGCCCCATAGCTGGCACTAAGATATGTGCTGTGTTTAAATTTCACTTAAATCCTCAAAAGTTAGAACAAGTGGAATTTCTGTACTGAAAGCTATAAACACTATAAAAATGCTATGAGAGACTTCAGAGTAAACTGGATGCTTCCCGGTTCTGGAGCACTCTTCTCTTATAAAGAATCCACTTCAAAACCCTTCAAAGTCAATGCAAAGATTCCCAGTGGCTTTGTTCAGCATTTGCCAAATGCTGTTTCTGATACACCAAGAAGATAATTGAGGAGGTGAAGAAAAAGAAGAAAAGAAAAATCATCCTGCTTAATGGAATACAGCAATCACTGATACATAATTAGTTGTTTATTTCAACACCATTTCCCATCTATTTCATAGTAATGAATGGGGGCTGTATTTTTTGGAATATATTTGGTGATTTACAGAGTAATGAAACAAATACAGTTGAACAATGAGCTAGCTAATAAATCATGAGGTATACTTGATTTAACAGTTTCTTTTACATTTTAATTATTGATACTCATGTTTTCTGTTGTAATATGCTGCTAAAACATTGTTAATTACTGTGTAAAAATAATGTAATTTTGTTGAGAGCTTAAATACTAGGTGCCATCAAAATAGCTCAAAATACAAGAATGCCTGTATGTTATTTTGCTAGTTACCAAATTCTAGCCTGGTCTGCTCTTGTCTGGTCTATTTTTACTCTTCTTTCCTGTTCCCATCCCCACTCCACTCTCAACCTCAGATATTTCAACCACCGTACACGTTTGACCTACCTCTCTTTCCAAATGACATGCTACTCTTAACATTCATGAAAAATAATTCATTTTCACTTCTGTTCAAATCACAGATTACACACATCCTTGGTATTTGGGTCCTGTGAAAAACTGCTTTTCTTGCACCCTTCTTTCCTGCTGCTCATCATTACTTCCTTGGATATCAGAGCTACTCTCCTCTGAATGCGTTAGTCATTCATGAATAATGACATAAAAGCCTGGCAATGCCTTAGAAGAGGAGCCCTTTATTACACTTTTCTAACAACCATTAATATCTATAATACTCAGCAGTTTTCTGATTTTCTTTTGTGAAAGGACAAATCGTGACTATATGGCAAAATGGCATGGGGTCTGCAACTATTACTGCTTTCATTAATGCAGCTGAAATTCAAGGAAACAGAACAATAGATTTCATCTGTGCCTGATAGGGGAAATTTCTAAGTTTTCAAACACCTCTTTTCTGCTTTCATTGAATTCATAAATACTAATTAGAGCAAAAGTCTAGCGTCATGGTCACATCATTTTTCCTGATCCATGTGTCTGAACGAAAGCAAGGCTGCTTATATATCAAATAATTTCCTTCATGTAAAATATAATTAGGATTATTTTTCCCATAACAAAAAAAAAAGATACAGTTACTAATTATAATGACCCTAGTTCTTCATAGGGTTGCAACCCTCTGGGTTACAAAAAACCTAAAAGGCATAGTTCGTCCATGCTGAAATGCATGTAGGGTCAGAGAGGGAGCACAGAAAGCGAATCAAGTGTTTCATGGCAATCGAATGGATGACTCAAAATACAAACGCATATTCCCAAAGTGACTTGCTGTCTTTTGCTCTAAGGATAGGTAGCACAAGTAGGAAGAAAAGTCAGTGATCTAAATGTATGGTCTGAACAAAAACTTTGCTATACTTTATGTACTATGCACACTTGTACTCATTGACTACACTGATAAATTCCCTGTAAACCTGTATTTAGTATACAGTATACAGGGTGCTTTTCTTATTAAATGTTGAGGGAATCTTAAAGTTGCACTGTTCTTGGAAGGCAGGATCAGCTCAGACTTGCTAGGGAGAACTCTGAAGCTACACATAAGGAAATGTAATTTGATTCCTAAAATAACTTCCCAGAGCAGACCTTTTGGGAATTTACACACCTGTTTTCCTCCAGTTGAAACTGAATGTTTATATACAAACACTATAAAAATATGCTCAGCACATTCTCTTCATTCGAAGGAAAAAAATAATTCTTTTCTGTCAGGCATAGATTTCCAATGCACAGTAACTCTTCATAATATTTTATTTTAATGGAGAAATGCTGGGAGCTGGTTATTTATATAACAGTGCCATGGTGCTACCACTTTACATTTCAATGTTTGAGTGATATAAAAATTGTCTTAAAATTGTTTCAGAACAAACAAGATGTGTATATATATATCTGTGTATGTATATATGAATGTTTGTTTCACAATCAAATTATATATGTAAGCAAATGTACACTTTCTAAAGTCCTCTTCCTGTTCTTTTATAGAAACTTTGAAGGGAACAGAATTAATAAGTTTGCTCATATAGCCCTGTGTATTAGAAGAGGTCAGAAAACAGCATGAAAACTTTGGCATTCTTTTATGCCTATTTAATGTTTCTTGATATGGAATGAAGGATGTGAAGCAATGTTATCCTGCTGGTCTTATCCCACGCTTTATTGGCAGAGGTTTGTTCAAATGAAAAATGCAGTTTCTGCATCAGGGCCTATGTACATATATGCACATCATTCCAGACATAAACTTTTCTAGTGCTTAGATAAAAGATTCTTCCTTATATAGTCCGTCTTTGGGAAAACACTTGCTTCAGTTACAAGCTCTGTTAGTGTCATGGTTTAACCCCAGACAGCAACTAAGCACCACACAGCCACTCGCTCACTCCCCCTCCCTGGTGGGATGGGGAAGAGAATCAGAAGGGTAAAAGTGAGAAAACTCATGGGTTGAGATAACAGTTTAATAACTGAAGTAAAATAAAATAGAATAGTAGTAGTAGTAGTAGTAACATAATACAGTAATAATATACAAAGCAAGTGATACACTATACAATTGCTCACCACCTGCTGACCAATGCCCTGAGCAGTGATCGCTGCCCTCCAGCCAACTCCCCCAGTTTATATACTGAGCATGACATCATATGGTATGGAATAGCCCTTTGGCCAGTCTGGGTCGGCGGTCCTGGCTGTGCCCCCTCCCAGCTTCTTGTGCACCTGGCAGAGCATGGGAAGCTGAAAAGTCCTTGACTAGTGTAAGCACTACTTGGCAACAACTAAAACATCAGTGTGTTATCAACATTATTCTCATCCTAACTCCAAAACACAGCACTCTACCAGCTACTAGGAAGAAAATTAACTCTATCCCAGCTGAAACCAGGACAGCTGGGTACAGAGCAGACCTGATCTGCCGGTATTAGGAGTTTTCCATTCATTCTCCAGATCTCAAGGTCCATCAACCCATATGTCTCTTGCTGTCCGTTGATTCTTGTCTCTGGCTCAACGTCCATCAGCCAGTTATCAGTTTCTTTGGTCTGATTTTAGATTGTTTGAGCATATTTAACTTTAAAGTTGCAATAGTTAAGACAATCTTAATCATAGTGCAACAAGAATCATCATAAATGGATGAATGTGACCTCTCTAAGTTTCAAATGCAGGTGAATATGGCAGTGCAAGCATATAAAACCTTGTGTTGGCTCATTTGGGACAGTCAGCTACCACAAGTATGTGGCTTTCTGAAAAAGGTATGAAGGAGGACAAAATATGGATAGACACTTCTGGTTTTCTACCCTGTCAATCAAAGCTTACTTTTCTTGCTGGCCATGTAATTGCCACACTCTTCTAAGACAAAGGATTCCAAGGGAGAATGTACATTTAAGAAGGACAAAGTAATTACCTGCTGATCAGCCATAGCTCACCATAATTCTAGATACAACCATTTTTCCCATATAGAAAATTTTTGTGTTCATGAACACCTCTTATAGGACAAACATTTTCTTCATTCTCAGGAAATTTATTTGTCAAATTGCTTCAGATAGTAATTGAAAATATTGTTGATCTACACTGTACATTGCTGTGGAGAGATTTTACTCTCTGGGATATTCAGATGGTCTTCATTAAGATGTGAAGCTGGATTTTCTTGTTTTCTACACATGAATATTAGGTACTTTTTTCCAAAGTGATCTGGAGTTCTAAAGCTTGAGCGCTTCATCCTTGGATTTTTTATCATCTAACATTTATTGGCCTCTGAAAGAGACATAAATGATTACAAATCCTCAAAATCACAAGCCAAGTATGGAAAATTTGTGCAGCTGGGTAAAGGACAGAGGGCCAGGGAAGAGGATGTGGAACCTGCCCACAGGCAGTACAGGTCTTGCCATCTTCAGATCTGGATTTTATCCCAGATGATGACATATATATAAATAACACAGATTTATTGTTTCAAGATTTTTTATATTAAAAATTCACTTAATCCACCAGAAGGTATTCTCAACATATTTTTGCATGAAAAGAAGTAAAAAGGAAAAAACCCACCCCATATTTTTGTTTTATTGTGTCAGAGTCCATGAGTATTCTGGTAATTAAATGTATCTGGTTTAAGATGTTTAATAGTGTCCTTCATCACAGTTTTTATCTATCTTATGAGTGAGAGAAAGCTTTCAAAAATGTTGATTTACAGCTTTTTCCTGAAAGCTACATTCTGAAATCATAAAAACATATGTTCACACTTGAACTGCATTCCTGAATATTATATGTACAGAAAATAAAAATAAAAAAAATTAGTGCAGATCATATTTTGAATTTCAAGTAATCCCAGAAAGCTGGTATCAGCTTCCACAAAGAGGCATAAACAAATATTATTTGAATTAGTGAATTTGGTAAAGAATATCATAAATAAGTATGTCCTCTTAACTAGTAGCTGTATAGCTAGGTTAGCATAATGTCATATCTGAGCCTATTTTACTGATGCTGTAGGTAAGAAATTTGTAACGCAGTAGACTTAGCTGTTTACTTTTGAAATTCATAGAATATATTATGTGCTCATATCAGTCACCATATCATATTCTTAGAGAATTCTTTTCCTCTTTTAGTTTGTTTAGGACTCCTCTAACTCTCAAGGAAACAAATTGCTTTGCTTTATATATAATGTAGTTCTAAAACAGGAGAATTCTCCTGTATTTGGATACCTCATGAAAAGAAAACTACAGTGGAAAAGCTTATCTAAGAACAGCTTTTCAGAGCAGCTTTGTCCCTATGCAACAAGTTAAAAGAATATTTTTTATTAAAGCCATGTACTCTTGGAATTTATTTTAATTCTTCCCACGTTGGCCATTTAAGAGAGTTGATATGTAGGTGCTTTCCAGACAACTTAAGCCTGCAGGCAGGTGACCAGAACAACTTGTCCAGAAATGATATAAAAGTTCCTACTTTGCCCTTCCCAGCAGCATTAGTCAATATGACTGCCTTCCAGGCAAGAGATTGTACTAACATGCCTGGAGGCAGGTCAACGTATAGAGACAAATGTCTATAAAAGTCTAAATTCAAAGTATTCATGTTCTAGCAAGAATCTAGTTCAGAATGCATCAAGAGAGACAATGCATCTAAAGTAAATCTGTTACCAGATAACTTTTCTGTGGCTTAAGAGACCAATAGACTGGTCTCTAATGTCATTTATAATGTATATAAGGACATCAATGTACATCCATAACATTGTCAGTAATTTAAAACAGTATTTAAATTCCTTTTCAAACCTCAAAATGTAAGAAAAAAATGGCAAAATAGATTATTAGTAAAGACGGACACCTTCACTTTATGAAGTGTTGGAACATATAGTATAAGCTCTACAAAACAAAACTCCTTTGTTGGATGCGGAGGGAAACTTGGCCACAAAGGATGAGGAGAAGGCTGAGGTACTTAATGCCTTCTTTGCCTCAGTCTTTAATAGTCGGACTGATCATCCTCAAGGTTTTCATGCCCCTGAGCTGGGAGATGGAGATAGGACACAGAATGAAGTCCCAGTTGTCGAAGAGATGGCAGTCACCGACATGCTCCTCCACCTGGATGCCCACAAGTCAATGGGGCCAGACGGGATCCACCCAAGGATACTGAGGGAACTGGCGGAGGAGCTTGCCAAGCCACTCTCCATCATTTATCAGCAGTCCTGGTCAACCAGGGAGGTCCCAGATGACTGGAAGTTAGCTAACGTGACACCCATCTACAAGAAGGGTCGGAAGGAGGATCCGGGGAACTACAGGCCTGTCAGCCTGACCTCGGTGCCGGGGAAGGTCATGGAACAGATCATCCTGAGTGCCATTATGCAGCATGTGCGGGACAATCAGGGGATCAGGCTCAGCCAGCATGGGTTTATGAAAGGCAGGTCCTGCTTCACTAACCTGGTCTCCTTCTATGACACGGTGACCCGCTTAGTGGATGAGGGGAAGGCTGTGGATGTTGTCTACTTGGACTTCAGTAAGGCCTTTGACACTGTCTCCCACAGCATTCTCCTGCACAAGCTGGCTGCTCACGGCTTGGACAAGTGCACTCTGCGCTGGGTTAAAAACTGGCTGGACGACCAAGCCCAGAGAGTGGTGGTGAATGGAGCCAAATCCAGTTGGCGACCGGTCACGAGTGGTGTTCCCCAGGGCTCAGTGTTGGGGCCGGTCCTGTTTAATATCTTTATTGACGATCTGGATGAGGGGATTGAGTGCACCCTCAGTAAGTTTGCAGATGACACCAAGTTGGGTGGGAGTGTCGATCTGCTGGAGGGTAGGAAGGCCCTGCAGAGGGACCTGGACAGGCTGGATTGTTGGGCTGGGGCCAACTGTATGAGGTTCAACAAGGCCAAGTGCCAGGTCCTACCCTTTAGTCACAACAACCCCAGGCAACGCTACCGGCTTGGGGAGGAGTGGCTGGAAAGCAGCCTGGCTGAAAAGGACCTGGGGGTGATGGTTGACAGCCACCTGAACATGAGCCAGCAGTGTGCCCAGGTGGCCAAGAGGGCCAATGGCATCCTGGCTTGTATCAGGAATAGTGTGGCCAGCAGGACCAAGGAGGTGATAGTGCCCCTGTATTCGGCACTGCTGAGGCCGCACCTCGAATACTGTGTCCAGTTTTGGGCCCCTCACTTCAAGAAGGACATCGAGATGCTGGAGTGTGTCCAGAGAAGGGCAACGAGGTTGGTGAAGGGTCTAGAGAACAAGTCTTATGAGGAGCGGCTGAGGGAGCTGGGGTTGTTTAGCCTGGAGAAGAGGAGGCTGAGGGGAGACCTTATTGGTCTCTACAACTACCTGAAAGGAGGTTGTAGCAAGGTGGGGGTCGGTCTCTTCACCCCAGTAACAAGTGACATGACAAGAGGAAATGGCCTCAAGCTACGCTAGGGGAGGTTTAGGTTGGATATTAGGAAAAACTTCTTCACTGAAAGAGTAGTCAGGCATTGGAACAGGCTGCCCAGGGAAGTGGTTGAGTCTCCATCTCTGGAGGTATTTAAAAGACAGGTAGATGTGGTGCTTGAGGACATGGTTTAGTGGCGGACTTGGCAGTGCTAGGTTAACGGTTGGACCTGATGATCTTAAGGGTCTTTTCCAACCTTAACAATTCTATGATTCTATGATTTAAAAATAACATAGCAATCTATCAAGTTAACTGATACCATTATTCTTGCAATTATCCTTCCCCTCCTTTCTCCACCATTCATCCACCTCCAGGGTGGGTGGAAAGAGAAAGGAAGTTAATAAGCACTTTTTAAGGGCTGTTGTATTCCACGTCTACTGCCTATAAAGATGGTTGTTATGTAAGGTAATGGACGTTGTAACCCCACATTGCTACAAGCCATTATGTAGAAGAAAGATAAAGATTTTAAATAGATAAGATAAATACCCAAATATATTTCCAATATACTTCTAATTTATAGCTGGTAGTAGCTGAACTGTTTTTTAAAATCATTATTTTCCAAACAGCTATCCTTCATTTTGTATATCATTTTTTCCATAGAAATAAATGATATATAATTATATCCCTTGTCAGGCATCTTGCCTTGAAAAATATAATGTAATTTAAAGTATGTCACTTCAGGAGAAGCCACATGGGAGGCACAGAAAAGCAACTAATATTTTCCTCAAGCAGTGAAAGTACAGAGATTTTTCAATATCTCAGTTTCCCATAGCAACCCACTTGTTGACCCACTTTAAGAAAATTTTATGCATTTGTACCTGATATTTGATTTCCAAAACTAAGCAATAAAAGAAAATAATAATTACTGAGACATAACTGAAACTTAAACTTGATTCCAAAAAGGATTGACTGAATACAGAAATGAACAGATTTTTTTTGTGTAAACCATATTTTATTTTCATATTTTTTTCAGTAGCAAGTTGTGTGTGTGTATGTCTAAAAATGTAATGACCATATCAATGTCATAAAACTGATATCGGTGTCTGTTGCTTAAGTAATTATTATGCATGCCTTATATAATCATATATAGCTTTCATCAATACTTTTAAAAACAAAAAGTAAAGATTAAATTGACAGCTATAAATATGCTGTAACTATGTTACTATGTTAAAATGTGCAACCATAAAAAAAGTTCATTTGAACTCCTGGACTCTTTTCACTGCAACAGACAACTGAGTCAACAAACAATTGTTCAGTTTTTCCTTCAATAAAATGAACTGTGTTCTAACACATCAGTTGAAAACATATTTCTGGGCATCTGGGAGAAATTTGCAACTCTCACTGAACTGCAAATTGAAAAGAGTAATTTCAAAACACCGTAAGAGATTTTTTGTAATGATTTTTTCACTTTCTCACCTCCCTTATATACATATCTTTAGAGAGAATTGCAACACGGGGCTGAGCTCCGAGTCTTGCCTGTTCTTACTCTCAGCTGCAGAACACAGGGCACCCGATGTACATTTCTGCCAAGGCGTGGGTTGGAGCTTGGTGGGCAGTGCTATGCTGTCCTTCAGTCGCATCATGGACAATGTCCCAGATATCAGGTATTACTCTTCAGTGATGGAACTTAACCACATGTAGCATAAGCAATCCTATTCCTATACTTGAGCTGAATGAGTGTCGTCCTCAGTGGCTCTTATGTCTGTTTAAATACTCAGATAGTCACAAGTTAAACTCCCTCAGAGTTCAGTAACATATTAAACACACTCTTTGCAATAAAAACCAGACCTTTTATTTGCATTAGTGTATATGGCTATTTCTTCCTCTCCACTGGACAGAGAAAGGTTTATAACTAGTTAATCTCAGGAATTCGGTGCCTCTTAAAAGTGTCTATATACCCAATGAGTACCAAAACCAGCTCATACCTAAGATCGTGTGAAAAGAAATCTAAACAAATGAATTAAATGCATAAAAAAATAATAAGCATGAAAAATGATGGTGAGATTGGAGGAATTTTTCAGTTTTAATTATACAAAATTATTGCTACAGGTGATTTTCCAGGAACCTCCAACCACTTTCCTTGTCAGAACTTTATATATTTCCTTTACTAGGTACTTTAGAGGTTGAAAGATAGCTTTTCAAAAATCTTTTTTCAATTTTAAGAACCTAACTGGTAGAAATGTGAAAATATGATTGAGGAATATATTTGTCTTCCTATGGATACAAAAGCAGGTCATTCATGAGCTACTTGGATCGTCTTTCCACACACTTGTCAGTGTGCAAGGTCAGATAATAGTGATGCTTGTTCTTTTCAATATCAGTAGTTTATCTTAAAGGATCCTCTTCTGATATCAGGATATCTAAAAACTGATTGGACCTCTGGGGTTACATGTTGGATTTTTTAGAGAGGTATTTTTATTATTTTTTTTTAAAGCGGTCATTTAATTTTGCTCTTTTTGTGTTGAGATTATAATGCTTTCTGATATTATTCTTAATTACTCTGTATCTGTTAACTAAAAAAAGCTTCAGATTCAGAACAGCATAGATGATAATGAAATCAGATAGACAGAAGTAAATTTTAAAATGTGTTTCACTGTATCTTGATATGAGGAAGACTTTTATTAAATGCCTGCAACATGAAAGATTTTAGGAGAAGAAATGCATTTTGGACATGAGAAGAAGATAAGACAAAATCAGCTGCCTAGGAAAATAGGTTAGTTTCCCTCTACTCACTGGCCCTTGGACATTTCAAAAATTCATTACTGGTACATTTTGTGCAACCATATTTTTTTCTCTTCTGTTCCATAGGAACATAATGACCGGATAATTTTACAGAACTTGTAGGATTTGTTCCGTTCTTATTATAAGTTTCAGAAACTTTTCTGAAATTCTTTCATCTTTAAGTCATGCTGGAAGCAGTGCAAGAAATAGTTTTCTTCGATTGTCTGGTATTTGTGATCTTAATGATCCCAGACAGCAGCTATAGTGATAAAAAGTGATCCAAGCTTTTATAAAACTCAGCACTAAAAGTTTAGTTAAGTTGGCTAAAAT
This sequence comes from Theristicus caerulescens, assembly GCA_020745775.1. Lineage (NCBI taxonomy): Eukaryota > Metazoa > Chordata > Aves > Pelecaniformes > Threskiornithidae > Theristicus > Theristicus caerulescens. The sequence continues at coordinate 48,571,869 of CM036560.1, read as the reverse complement.
TCTGCAGGATGCTTGGTGTATCTCAGAAACGTTCGTCTAGCTTGACTGGAGTTATAGTTGCATTTTATGTTGGCAGATAGAGATAATATCAAGCTTTAGAGATACTTGAATAAAAATACTTAATAACAGAATTCAGCAACCAAGTCCCCAGAATTCATGATGTGATGTTTGATATGAAAGCATACCCTATTTTCAATGGTAAGTCTACTTACAGTCTGCGTATGTTGATAATTAGTAACAGTATTTGAGACATCCCCACTTTTCTATTTTATTTTTAAAAAAATTTTAAAAACTTTAAAAAACTCCCTCAATATTTTTCCTACTTTTCTACTGTTAAATGACAATTTACATCCTTAGTTTATATACTGTACTCTTCCTAATATTTATCCAAATGAGCAATTAGGGAGTTTTTAGGTTTTGGTTGTATTTAGCAAACAGGACTTTAGCTTCTACGCCACTTAGATTGGTGAAGAACCATCCAGATTTTCAAATTATTTAGACATTAGTGACACAAATGAATACTCCAGAAAATATCCAAGGAGGTAATTTAGAAATTTTAACAGATGTCCGTCTACATCTTTAAGTGTCTTTGAAAAACTAACGTTATGGCACTTATGTTATTAAGTATCAAGAGACACCCAGTAACAGTGTTTTTGAAAATTCTTATAAGGCTACTAGTAGATGATAAAGTTATTCTCACCCTGCAAGTGTGTAGCAGACATGGCCATAAGTGTAATGGAAATACACATTTACATCCCTTCTCCACACAGTCTTATATTGGATTAAAGATTTTTCCATCAATATAGCTGTCAAATTAAAATGAAAAGTTTAGTTTGCCTTTCATTAAAGAACTGTGTACCCATTTGGTTCATTATAGTGTTTTCTTCAAAATGTTCTTCATTGATTTTTTTTCACTACAACTGCAGTTTCTCTGATTTTTCAAGTAGATCAAGACTCTAATATTTACCCACTAGAACTAAACTTTATGTCAAGGAAATTAATCCCTTGACAGTTCAATTGTAAGTAAACTTGATAGTGCCATATTAGCTCTTGAAGAGGCATATTACAAACTCCAAAAGCAACTGTTCCTTACAAATGATAAGCTAATCTTCAGTGCAAGCCTAAGAAGAAATATTCTGTTCCCTTTGTAAATTCACATCAAAAACTCAAGTCATTAGAGTTGCAGCACATTTTCCCCACATTAAGACCTATTCTTTACACTGGAATTGGTTCATTTTTATCTGTCTTGTTAGCAATTGTAGTGTCATGTATTTTCCCTGTTTATTAACAAATAACTTTGGGGACATTTAGCCCCTGGTAATCAGGAAACTGGTAAGAAATTGACAGTACTGTAACATCACATGAATTAAATACCACAATATATAAGTATGTTATAGATTACAGAAAAAACTTGATGAAAACACTAAGGAAGAAAGAAGCTTAATTTTGAAAGAAATGGTGTGTCTGCAAAAGAAGTAGTGACCTCCTATGTATCAAAGCAGAATAAAGTCTGGTAACAGGAAGCAAGCTGTGGTACCATTTCTTCCTCTGATAAAAGTAGGATTTGTTGCAGACTGTGGCACTTCATAATACAAGTTGTATTATGAACAGAGCTGGCTGAATACCGCAAAAGAGCAACTTCCAAAAACATCTAGGACCATCAGGTCTTAGTATTCACACATTGCTATGCAGGAAAGCTGTTTAAAAATGTTTTATTACAATCATTCACAAGTGGAAACTGGCATTTCTACAATACTTTTTTTTTTTTGTGATAAATCACATCATACATACGTACATACTTGCATACCTACATATATGGATATGTTTGATGAAAATACTTTTTATATAATTTTAATTTTAGTTTTTTTCAAATTTGAACTGACCAAAACCAATCTGAACTGAGAAGAGTTTCAATGGAATCAGCTGAGCAAAACATTGAACTGCTTCTTTCACTATAATGCCAACTGGGAATTGCACTCTGAGTACCTATTCTCTTTTACGGGGCACGTTTCTTTGACTAGTGTACCTAGTGGTAGCACTGAAAATATTAGTGAAAATATTAATCTTTCTGCTGTTCAATATAATCAATTGACTCAGAAAATTAGTCCTATAAGTAATGTCGATGTTCTAAAGGAAAAATAATACATTACTACAGGAAAAAAAAAGGGGTTATTTAAAGGAGAGCACAGTAATCCAATTCAATACATCTAACAATTTTAGGAATTTTGTAAAGGTGAGGAATTTTGTAATTTATAAGCCCTCTTTTTTTATTTTAGTTCAAATTTTTTGTATCAATTTGAAGAAAAAGACAAAGATTTCATTACATAAATTCTAAATTTCATAATTAGTTATTATCTTTTCACTAATATATTTTCCTTCCGTACTTCTTTGTCAATTGAGTATTCATCATAGCAATGCCCATATGCACATGAGCAGTCAAGAATATCTTCCTTTTATTATTTACAATCCAGCATTCATTATCACTGTCTTACTTTTAAAATAATATGCCTTATTTAGAAATAATAGCAATGTCATACATTAGACACAGTCAATATAATAGACTCATCCCCCCAAAAAACGAGAACAGTTTGCAGATATCCAAAAGCTGACGTGAGTTTGAGTGTGCTGTTGTGTACGTTTCTAGAAACTACAACTTGCATGAGGAAAAAAAAACACAACAGAACAATTTTGCTTTGTTTCTCATTCCAATTAAAAAAAGAATGGGTGAAGGAGGGGAAGGATGAAGAGAAAATCCATCACTTGGCCAGATTTACTTGCAGATGTACACATCCAGGATAGGGAAAATTGAGTGAAGAATTTAATGGTTTCTTCTCTTCAGCTTCTGATAGCTATATCACCATGTAATGTTGTAAATGGAGCTTCTGAATCTTTCCCCCAGGTTTTCAGTGAAAGCAGCAGTAAACAGAAGTAGTAAGATGGATGTATTTATAGAGTGGTGAGAAAAAGAGAGTTGGAATATTTTTGATAGTTTCTAGGCCTCACAAAATGCCCTTTTATCACCAAGGTTTTTATCATTGGATTAAGAAATAACAAAGAGATAAAATAAATAAAAGATTAAAATAAAAACTGTTTTATGAAAAAAACTGCACTTTAAACATAAGTCATATTGGTGCAGAAAGAGTTTAAAGCAAATGAGGATCTTTAAATTTTAGGACGCATTTTCTGGTTTTCTGCAATATTCTTTAAAGTTAATTTTAGTAAGCATAATTCATAATATGAACTACTAAACTTTATAATGCAAAAAAATGCCGAAACATTTCAGTAGCTTCTGCACGTCGTACGCAAATTACTACTTTCCAATCAATAGGCATTTTAAAGTACAATTGGTATTCTGGAGCGATAATATGCAATCTGTGCTACTGATGTTATGTATTCATATCATAGATGTGAGCTCTAGAGAAACAATTACAATATATGCTGCAAATGCATATTAAAACGCAAATTACATTAAGGACCATGCTTTAAAAGGAGACATAACCCAGGCTTCAATTTTGCACCTGCAGTCATTTCCAGAATCAACAGTGTGGACACATAATTGCAAACCAAATGATTGCATGTAACTGTTGAGATAGTTAATTTTCAGGTTCAGTCATCCGGTTACATATTTAAATGCTGTAATTTGTGTCAACAATTATTAATGCCTATAAGATTTCTGTTACAAAATTTATTTTGCTTTTACAAATTGGGCCTTAATATCCATGCACTTTATTGTCTTCAGGTACATTACTGGTTGAAGGAAAGGGGAATATTTGTAATAATATGAAAAGGAGATTTATTTTTTTAAAACCAAATATACATTTCTGGTGAAATTTCAAATTAATGTAATAGAAAAACTGATATACATATGTTTTTATAGACAAGAAATGTTTGGGGGCGGGGAGGGGGTCCAAAGTGGGTTAAAGCTACTTAGAGGGTTTTTTCTTCCAAATTTCCAGCATGCTAGAATTTCCTTAGACCCTGCTGGCTAATTTTCTTAGACCTCTGAAGCTGGTTTGCTGCTATTAGGCATTTGACTATGAGAATGTTGTTCCCACAGACCAGCTGTGGTGTGTTGAAGATGCTCATTTCTGTGCTGGATACAAAAAACCCTGTGCCATCGACAGGCATCCTCTGGTATCCCTTAGTCTAAGACAGTTTTGTCGGGAACCTGCACAAAATCTCAAAATACTACCTTAAATTCAGTGGAAAGTTTAGACAAAATGTTCTGGAGCTTAATGAAATACGACTTTTTTAGTGAAACTTGACTCTGTCAGAAAAATTCCAGCCAAAATTTCTCACACTCATGTTACCTGACCTTTGATTTGCCTCATGCAATATTTCTTACATACTTGGAAAGTTCATTTTTGTGAGGATGAAAGAATACCCAGTGAGTCCATCATACTCATGTTTTTTAGCCATCAGTGGATGGATTAACTACATTTGGAAACAGATGGGTTAATTTGAATGCAGTTTTGTTTGGTCTTCCACAAGACCAAACCAGAGACTACTTATTTAAATGAAACACATTGCCTTTAACAAGAATATGTGACTTTGGGTTTGCTAGTTGTTAGTTGCTACCAAGCCATAGCTCAGCTATAGAAACAGAAACATGAAACCTTTAGGAGAAACACTTCTTTAGTGTTCTTCTAAATCCTGATTCTGCAGTACACAGCGGGATGCTAGCTTGCCACAGCTCCATGGTACACCTTCTAAAATAGGCCTATGAGGTCTTTATGCCTTAAATCCCTTATTACATGTATGTTACGGTTTTCTGGTTTGAGCCATGGAAATAGCTGATTTTCTGGGTATTCAAAATATTCTGTTTGTTTCAAATGAAAAAACCACATAAACTGCCTACTCAGTTATTTGTGTCCTCAGATTAGAACTCGATCCTGGAGATGAGAATTAGCAAAGTACTGCCAGCACAGATTAGCTGAGGTCCCATACATGTTTACAGATTATGTACATCATAAGCAAGGTGCAATAATCAGAGAACTGTGCATGGCTATGGAGTTTGCCTATTATCCAGTATAAAAAGAATTTATAGCACTTGAAAGGGGTTAGGAAAAACAATGGCTACATTACTATCACCACTCAAGTTAAGCTTTAGCTCACAGATTAGGGCACCAATGGGTATCTAGTTATCTAGTCAATACTGTCAATGTTGCAAATAGATTCTCAAAAGCTGTTTAGCTGATCAGCCACCCAAACACAGGATTGAGTTTCCCAGAGACATGTGCTGTCACTGTAAACACTGTGAGATATGCTCTCAGGCTCCACTTACCTCATCATTTCAGAAGGATGAGTGTCTCTGTAGGTTTTACGTTATATCTTTTAGCCACATAAGCATGCCTCAGATGTCCCAAAGTGTCAAAAATGGGATTAAATACTTATACTTGGAATCCCACCTTAAATTTCTCTGTTACACAGGGCTGAACTGCTCTTTAACCTCCACTGGATATATTGAATGTGTCAGTACCCTGCACGAAGGCACCTTGTGTCATTTCAGATCCTCTAAGTTATCTGAGATATTCTCATTGACACAAATACAATGCAGAACCTATAGGAGAGCAGAATCCTAGTGGCATGGCGAATGGAAAGATACTTGAGGGAATTTCAGCTGACAGTAGATATCTAATGTGCAAATGAGCTGATCTCTAGTTCACATGTGAATATCTACGTACAGACATCTTCATCTGCAAACAGAATCTCACGCTCAGTTTCATGGGCTTTTTGGAGTACACTCTATTTTTCATATGTGAATTTGTATGGAATTCCTGTAACTGAAGTGAAAGCAGCAGTGCTTGTAGAGACACCTGAAAAGGAGAAGGGCAGCCTGGTGAATGTAAAGGTCTGGATCTTTAGCTGATGTAGATACATGTAGCTCTGGTGCCTTTAATAGAGGTACATTGATTTACATCATCCAAGGAGCTGACAGCTATAACACAAGCACTCAGTGTTGTCTGAGGTCTGTATTCTGTGACACTAACCTGTCATATGGCAAAACCATTTATCCTTAAAACTCAAGAGATAAAAAAAAATTGTCTTTCACTTAATTATTTTAACAGTATTTGCATAGAAAGACATATTTCTTTAATCTTTCATGACTGTAAAATAAGGTATTTCTTGGAAAGATCTACCTCAAAATTATTTGAAACAAGCTAAGTCTTCACAATATAAAAAATCAAAAGGCAGTGATTTCAATTATCAGAATACTGGTCTTTAGAAAGCAACATGTTTATGTTTTACTATTTGAGAGAGAAAAAATAGCTAATTTTGTAATTAGGTGTTGTTGACTTTCTAATAGTTATAAGCAATATCTTGATAACTCTCTGCCTATAATTATAGCAGTATTTACTGTTAATATTATAGCTCTGTTTGTTCACCTTTCCATTACTTAAAAAGCAACCTCACTAAAAATTAATTCATAAGAGATCTGAAGTGAATCCATTTGCTTTTTTTGTGATGGCTTCTTTATATGCCCCTGAATGCATTATTTTCTTGGTTCCTTTATAGAACATTTATAAGTACAAATAAAGAAAGCAGTTCTGAATTGATTATTGTAGGTTTACTTTGCTTTCATATGCACTTGTGCAGGTATGAAAAGTAAGTGTCTGAGATGGATTCACATTTTCCTTCAAAGGAAAAAGCTCACATTTCTGTACTCTTTTTAAAGAAAGGTTTTGTGTACTTGACAAAGCCACTGAGTGTGTTCAGACAAGTGACCTGAATCATTAAACGCTGTCAAAAAGGAGCAATATTGTTCTAGTGACATCAATCAAATGGTAATGCCCTTTGACATTATTCCTAAAGGACTGAAAACTACAGCAGAGAGCTATGGGATGTTTTATTATTGTACATGAAATACTGAGCAGAATTTTTGAGTGGGCAAAGGGATTACAAGGTACACCATCAACACAAATCTTATTTTAATAATATAATACTTTTGTTTATATATATATATATATATATATATAAAGCTTTGTGGATTAGAATTTCAGTGTTTCATGTAGAAGCTGGATGGGACCATATAACAATTTTAGTCCAGCCTCTGAGATCAGGAAATACCAAAGAATTAGGCTGTAGTTTAACCCTCACAGTAAAAGTAAAGCTCAGTAATTCATATCATTAAAGATTTCTAACCCAAAGTACTATGCCCAGGACAAGAATACTTTTTACCTATAATTCATAAAAAACATTAAATACATTCTGAAGATGTGCCCCAGTTTTTACTCAGTGCCAAAGACATACTTGGTGCCACTCATATACAAAGTCAGAGATAGCAGTAAAGGTATTTTCCAACTTTTCCAACTCTTTAGCTTGATCCACTGCTGAGATGGTTTCTAGCTAATTTATACTAGCTGAAGGGCTACTTAGACCTTGCCTTTCTTCACCTCTGGCATTTGTTCCAGAAACAACTAGAAGCAGCATGTCATGAAAAATGTTCAATATCATCTTTACAGCCCCAGAGAGATCTCTCTGCATTCTAGGAAGCCCTAGTGCTCCCTAAGGGCATTTTCCTGATGGTTTCTCACTTAATTTAAGCAAGTGGACTAGGAGCTAAACCCAGTACATTTTTTATATAAGAATGTCTTCAGATTATGAAGAAGTTCGATCAATACCTTAATAAATATTTCAGCTCTCCAAATATAATTTTTGGCTATGATTGGCCATCTTTTTTCTTGTAGATGGAATATCACTTACATTTATGACATCTATCTATATTTGTAATTGGAAACCTGGCTGCCACAGAAAATGACGTGTCATGAGACAGTTCATTTTATTTTCTATTTTAAGTGGAGGAAAAAATTCACTTTCCTTTATGTGGTCAGATAAAATCTAAAAATATCCTCTTTTTCCTATACTGGAATTCCATTGTTTGTGGAATAATGAAAAGAGGCTGGTATCCTGAAGACTGCTGGCAAAGAGAAACACATAGGATGGGATTATAAAATGGTCATGAAAGCATATAACATCATTATTTGAACAAATCTTGATTAAATCTATTAACTACTGATTAATTCTACTAACTTCATCAGGTTGAGGTTTTTTAGGAAAGATTTAGGTAGCCAGGGTTTGAATAAAAAGAACAAGACTTAATGCTAAACTACATATTAGAATTAAACATGACTAGGTTTTGGTGTCATTTTATACCAAATTTGCAATAAATTACATGAATGCAAGCAGCTATAGAAGAAAAAATAAAATATTAAAAAAAAGAAAAGAAGAAGAAAGAAGAAGCCTCAAATATCTGTAATTGGAGCTGGTTACTGTTTAATAAGCAACTACTTTAAAATAAGACATTTTTTATAATCAAAATGTCTACCTACAGGCTTTCCAGAAAATCCTTTTTTCTTCACTGCAGCTGAAGCCATATGCATTGGAATAAAGTGAAAATTAATGTAACTCCCCGTGAAAGTTTAAAAAAAAATTACAATGCCTATAAAATGCTTTCTTGTCTATAATAAATCGTCTTTTATTCATAATGTGTATTCTGATTCATGACTAAAGAGCTCCACAGAAGTTACGGCTTTATTGTGTCTGAAATTTTTATAGTAAAGAATATTTGTGGAGAACTTACATTTTAAAAAAATTAATAACAGCACAGAAAATGAATGGCAATACACAGGTAGCACCAGGTGCCTGACATTGCCATTCAGTGATAATTATATAAGTATTCAATAGATATTTTGTCTTCCATTTGTCTGTGGTTTTTATTGAATTTTTTTTTTTTGTATGATAGTAGGTTATCAGCATCAGTATAGTAGCTCTGGGAAGGTTCAAACAGAGTCACCTTTAAAAAAAAAAAAAGCTATGAGTCAGGTGTGGTTTATGTGCTTTCATAAAGGAAGGTTAAAATGCTTTAGGGAATACTCTTCTCCTTGGTATGAACATGAATAATTCCCGTTAGCCATTCTGGCAGTGCAGTATATGCACAGAAGGGGGAATGGATCTTTTTGGATGACTTTTCCCAAAAAAAATCAAACAGGTGATTGTTTGTCTACTCCTTGGAACAGTTACTACTTAGGCTGGTTCAACTCTGACATAGATCAATACAGTAACATTGGTAAACAGGTTAAAAACAGGAAGTGTTCTGTAATTTTTTTATACAAGCTTTAATAACTCATTGTACTTTGAGTGTTATAAAATAATTGTACAGTCAGATAGTCAGATACTACTCTGATTAGCCAAAATAACTTATTGAGAAATCATTTTCTCAGTGTATGCTTATAAGAATATAAGTAAAATTGAGTGAAAAAACTGTTTTACTAAATGATGCAAAAGAATGTTAAAATTGAGATGATTCAAAAATATTGAAAGGGAGGGCCCTTTTTCTACCTCACACTCAAGTTTGGCCATTGCCTGAAAGATAACTTGTGCAATCCTTGGTAAAATATTACTTTGAATCAATGTAAAGAATGCCATGTTTTAATTTTTGCTTTCATGAAATTTACCAATTGAATAATACATTTGGAAATAAGTACCTATATCCTATTTTTTTTCTCATTTGAAGATAAAATCTCTCAATTTTATTGAATGGTTGGAACACAAGGAATATCAGCTGGTTTTACATGAAATTTATTTACATTAAATGATTATCCTATGGTTTTCAGTTCAGTTGTCATGACTCAGATCTCTGACGTGAATTTATATGCTTGATTTGTTTTTTAGTCCCATCTGGGCTTTCTTGATACTAAGTCTATATATGCAGGAGTAAATTGGCTTATTTATTTCTAAAGTCACCCTGGGTCTGTTATACAATGAAATGGTAGGAAAGCATGAATAGTCAAAACCTCCTACAACTCTGCCTGTTTGTCTCAGTTGACAGGGTTTTTTTTCTGAGGTAGTCCAGCATTAACAATCGAGGAAATGTTATAAAAGAAGGAACATGCCTTACAGGTGTGCTTCAAAATAAGTATCAGTCAGACTGTTCCGTGAGTGTTGCAATTTGCTGTTCAGTTGTTTTAAGGCTGTCTGTGAAAATAAAAGTAAACTTTACTGCACTATAATATTTACAATGAAAAAATGAACACTGTTACAAATTCACTTGAATATCCTTAGGATAATAATAGTAATAAAAATGCGTCTGAAATCAGCAAATTGACTTGCTTAGTTTATTTCTTTTCTTGATCTCTGAAAGGATTCAGGTTACTTTTTTGATGTTTGTATTTGTGCCCTGAGGGTTTCCTAATGAAAAATAAGGCAAGTCTAGTTGATCATGAATTGTAACCAAAAGGCTGTGGAGAGGTAGTTGTAATCCACTTGCAGGAATGTCATGAAATGTTGCCACTGGTTGTGTAATGAACTTCCATTTTTGTCATTGATGGTAGTGATAATCTGACAGGGGAAGAAGCCTCTTTTTTCTCTGATTTCATTTTTATATGAACAAAGATAAAGAAAGAGAAGGACATGTTGCCATCAAGAAGAAGAAACTGAGAAATGTTAATGCAAATGTGGAACTGTATTTACTTACACACTGCAGTTTTAATGTTGCAATGAGGGAGTGTGCAATTGTTCAGGAAGCATGGAGAAAAGTTAAAACTGAGGAAATCTTAATTGGAAGAAACTAATAAAACTACCTAACCATAGGTCAAAATTAGCATATTTTGTATCTGGGGAAAGGCAAGTTAACATGCATGGCATTTTGGAAGAAGTCACAACTTGACAGGTAGTAAACCATAGACTAAACTCAGGAAGAAAAAAAAAATCCCATCTAGAATTGTATGCTTTACAATGCAAATTTATTATGGATCACCTATTAAGCTTCTTCATTTGATAGCCTGCATCAAAAAAAAAGTCTTGTAGGAACCTAGTCCTATTTGCCTTATTCAGATAAAACTTCCCTTGACCTCAATGTTTGGGAACATAATCAATAAAAAACTCCACTGTCTGATCTATTTATGTTGTTGTATGCTAGCAAAACATACAACTGAACTGGACTTCATATCTGTCTCCCAGTCAGGATAACAGAACAATTTGGTTCAAATACATTAGCAAAGAGTTGTTGCAAAATAAACAATAGAAATTACTACTTATAGCTGTGGACATGTGAACATCAATGTGAAAATAATTACATACAGAGGCTGGCTCCAAAAAGATCCTACAATGATTCACTGTCATTCCTACCTAAAATTAGTTTTCACAGCTGTTAAACATGCTCTCTAATCTTAATGGAGATTTTTAATCAAATTACTTATGCCAGAAATCAGCTCTACATTAAAATTTCTTGTGCAATGTAGGGCAGCTTTATGATCTGTTATCCAGGTAGGTGTGAAGTAGCTTGCTTTTGCTCTAAATAAATAAAAGAAGCTACAAGAAGTTTCCCAGTTAGAGTATTCTGAAGAAGGCAGATCAGACAATCCAGGATTTGGGACTGAAACGGTCTTACTATAGATCACAAACTAGGTCCAGGGACTGTAATAAGTTCTGTGTACAGGAATGTAATGTAATTAAAATCTTCATTTCATCAGGGTTTAAATTTGACAGTTCATTCCCATTTAACAGAGTAATTCCCTTAATAATTCCATGTATTTCAGGCAGACTACTTCTGGTCATGATTACTACACAAAAAAATTTCTATTACAGTCTTTTCCATATGAACCTCTTTTTGTACCATTTCAAGTTAGCTTTTTGTCAGGATCAATCATGAGGTGACTGGCATTCATAAGGAAGGAGCATGAAACAATGATTTTAATCAGTTCAAACAAAAAGTGCATCAACAGAGTCCTGTAGAGCTGAACACCAACCACAGAGAGATGGACATTATCTGTATGAATAAAGAGAATACAGGATCCAAAGGAGAATAAACCTTGCAAACACTGAGAAGTGTAGGCAAGAGATAGCATAAGAAGTATTTTAAGAAAGAGAGGTAAACATGTGGTGGGTTAAGTCTGGCTAACAGCCAAATGCCCATCCAGCCATTCACCCACTCCTCTGCAGTGGGACAGAGGGAGAAAATACTATGAGAAAGCTGATGGATCCAGGTGAAGACAGAGAGATTGCTTATCAAGTACTACCATGGGCAAAACAGACTGGACTTGGGGAAAATTAATTTATTGCCAATTAAAATAGATTTGGTTCGTGAGAAACAGGGACAAAAACCTTAAGATGTCACTTTCCTCCCTCCTTTCACAGGCTCAGCACTAACTTCATTCCTTCTATTTCCAACTCCTCTGTCTCCTGCCCCGAGTGGCACAGGTGGATGGGGAATGGGGGGGCTGTGGTCAGTCCGTAGCAGCTCCCCTCTGCTGCTCCTTCCTGCTCTCAATTTTCCGCTTTTCCAACACCTGGAGCAATCTCCTCCTCCTCTGACCTTGATGTTCCCTCTGCTATTTCTCACTTTTCTTTTTAACTCACTCTCTCTGCTCTCTGGCATTTTTGCCCCTTTCTTACATACACTTTCCCAGCGGCGCCACCATCTTGTCTGAGGGGCTGAGCCATGCCCTGCAGGGGGGTTGGTTGGAGCCGGCTGGAACCGGCTGCGTCCAGCACGGGGCAGCCCCGGCCTCCCCTCACAGAGGCCCCTGCAGCTCCCACTGTCAGCGCCTGGGCACCTGCGCCCAAAGCAACATGTAGTAAATGCTGAACAACTATAAAAATGATGGGACTGGGAAAGACATAGCAATGGAGCTTACGGGCAGATTTGAAACAAAAAATACTTAAGGGAATTTTTATGATTAGTGTAATAAAAAGGAAAACAGCAATAAATGTATTACATAGGAGGCAAACAAGGTAATTGAAGGTTAATAAGTGCTTGTGGCTGTTTTTAAATCAATTAAAAATGCATCTTTAGGTGCTATGAAATGCATACATTTCTTCATGAGCCCAGGTAGAAACAAATGTCACAAACACAATGAAGACAAAATAAAGGAGAAAGAAAACATGCAAAACTTCTGACCAAGCAAATCAATACACCCGTTTTCAGTTCTGAAAAGCCCTCTTGGTTTCCACACTGACTTGCTCCATATGTTTGTTTTCTTTAATCTTGAGAGAAATTATATTTTATTAAGGGCAGATACATAACTAGGACATCTTCCCTGGTATATTTTGTAATTATAACAGTTGTGAGGATCAGAGAAATAGAAAGCACCCCTTCATTGTAAAACTAATAGGAATATTTAGTTTCCATGCTTACAGAGAAAAAAAAATAAAACTAGGAATATTAGGCTAAATGATTTTGGACTTACACTACTCCTGATTTGTGAAAAATTAAGCTGAGACTTAAAATGTTTCTATCTTTTCTGCAGAAAATAACCCTGTATGGACTTCTCAGAACTTTCTCTGACTGGCAGCTGCTGGAGAGCAAAGACTGGTCAGGCTGGGCCCACAGTTGGACCTGTTGTGACAGCGACCTGCTTATCTTTTAGGCCAGATAGTTCGGTTAGGCTCATCCAATCACTTTCTTATTGATCAGACACAGTTCTGGTCTAATTTTATACTTCTATCTAAATGTCAGTATTGTTGATTGTTCTGAATCCTGAATTTTTTGATCAAACAAATGACATTCCATTAAATTACCTGGAGTTTCTGAATTAAGTAGATAAAGCCAATTTATTTAACAGTGGTTTTTACCATGCCAAGTGCCCTCCCCCCCAAAAAAATTTTTGGAATACATTGTTTCATTTAACACAAAATTAAATCTTTATTTTTGCTTTCCTAATAACTGTCATGCATTGGCTTTGGGGGAAGAGTTTTCCAAATAGCTAAGGATACAGCCTATTTTATTTTGTTTTTTCTAGATAATAGGTAATCTTTGTCCAAGTCTGTACGGATTACATCAGCCATTTAAGCTGAGCCATTTTCTCTGAGCTATTTTATTTTTTTAGGGCCACAAAAATGATCAGAGGGATGGAACACCACTGGTATGAGGAAAGGCTGAAAGAGCTGGGGTTGTTCAGCCTGGAGAAGAGAAGGCTGCGGGGAGACCTTATTGCAGCCTTTCGATACTTAAAGGGGGCCTACAGGAAAGACGGGGATAGTCTTTTTAGCAAGGTCTGCTGCAACAGGACAAGGGGTAATGGTTTTAAACTAAAGTAGGGTAAATTTAGACTAAGAAAAAATTTTTCATGCTGAACGTGGTGAAATACTGGAACGGGTTGCCCAGAGAGGTGGTAGATGCCCCGTCCTTGGAAACATTCAAGGACAGGCTGGATGGGGCTCTGAGCAACCTGATCTAGTTGAAGATGTCCCTGCCAATTGCAGGGGGGATGGACTAGATGACCTTTAAAGGTCCCTTCCATCCCAAAGCATTCTATGATTCTATGGCTTCCCACAGACTGTATATTAGGAATGCTGAAATATAGCAAAAAAATCCCCAAATTTTCTTTTGTTATTTCTGCACTATGAAATGAACTTAGTTCATTTATATTGTAAGGGCTACCAAAGAACAGGATACATAGAGACATCCACTGTTCGCTCTGGAGGAAAAGGCTTAAGGAAAGTAGTAGCCTTATGTCTAACGTGCTTTTTCCACCTAAACAAGCTCAGAAAAAGACTCTATTCTTATTGCAAATCTGACTTGATAGGAATCACAGAGTGTAACTTCAGGTTTTACATGCTGTTGGTTAGGCAATTTCCATCAATGAAGTGTACACTTTGGAAGAAAAAGGTAGGTTTTCCACAGGAATAGATTTTTGTTGTGATCAGCAGTGATTCATTCCTGAGGCATGGCTTCTCTCCCATCTCTATTGTCCCTCAGGTTTCTGTCAGAATCAAGTAGTTTCAAACCTCACCGCAGAAACTGATTAAGAGATGGTGGATGCAGAATGCTTTTGCTCAGTATATCCTCAAACATTTGGTGGTTGGTAGCAGTGATTTCTGGTTTTGCACTTAACTTATTTTAGGTATTTAAAATGTCTAAATATATGGCATTTTGCTAACAAGAGATGCTTAGAATATTGATCTTTATAACTACAGTGCTTAGCTGTCGTCTTCTCAATATGCTTGGAAGACCATCTGACACGCGGTCCAGCCTGGCCTGAGGTCAAATTCAGCTCATGCATCATTTTTATCTCTCTCTCTCTGACTTTTTCTCATGAGGAAGGGGAATAGCTGCCCAAGTGATGCTTCTTTCTGCATTTTTTTCAAAGCCTGACGGAAAATCAAGCTGCCACTGGGGAAACAGGGTTCTTCTGCCAAGGGGTTAGCAGGCAGTTACTGGGAAAGACATGGATAGCAACCGTCACCAGAGGGGCATTTCTCACCATATGGGAGAATGAGAGTCAAGTGTCCTGAATCAGAATTGAGCACATGGGTTAGTTATTTAGAGGTGATATTCCTGTGTGAAGACTATGCAGGCCCTCTATAGGCTATTATTTAAATACTGCAGTCTTGTTCTCAAGGTTTTTTTTTTTCATACTCTATTCTAAAAGCATATAATTTCTACACAGATACGCTCAAATTCTAAAAGCAATGTGATCTATGCTTCCCTAGTACTGCAATTTACTTAAATTAATAGCTAAATACTTATCTGTGTTGTTCGTGCCATTCTGTTTTCTTAGATAGTGCTTAGATAATCTAAGGTCTATAACTACTTCTGTGCTGTACCTGGTGTGCTTTATCTAATAAAATTCTACAATATTTAGGTATCATTATGCATGTAGACAGATTACATGTATAGAGAAGATGCACAGATACAACAAGTTGTGACTAATATTCTACTCTGGGGTTATTAGCTTTTGTTGTACAGTGTGTTAACATCCATCAAACTAAATTAATTAGTAATATGTTTGCAGAATGCAAGGAAAATATGTGTGTAACAGTGTCACAGGAATAATATTGTCTCTGTCAGAAGCTTGGTTGGTATGAAAACAGGAAAGGCCTATAAAAAATGGAAGACTTATCCAGCAGTAATCATAGAGTAAGACAAGAAGGACATTCATTCTACTGCAAATATTTGTCAAAGCTGTCTGATTCATCCTCCATGGACAACAAATGCTTTTGAGAATCCCCTGTGATCCATGTGTAAACTACCAGCCTCCCAGTTCCCACTGCTATCAGTCAGATTCTTCTACATCTCAGGATCAAGCTCAATGGCAGTATCTTCAAAGACCTTTTATTCTGTCAAGAAAAAGAAGAATAAGGTTAGCTAATTTATAATACACTTTCATGAAATGAACCCAATTAACCTGACTGTAGTATGTTTCGTATTAATTTCCAAGTCCTTTCAGTGAAACCTGTTACTAGTTAAAATTCTATATCCATCTGAGAAGTATTAAAAAGTGCTTAGGTTTGCTTCATAATAAGTCTTAAATTCCCATTAAAATTACTGTTTAAAGTCTCCCTCAGCTATTTCTTACATAAAAAAAAATCTGAATTAAATGCATAGAAAAAAGGAAAAAAAAGAAAACACTATTTTTTTCTGAATCATTTTTTATTCTTCATTACCCATGGACATTAATGGCATTTTAATTTGTTGTTACACCGAAGTTTTACACTTCATTAAATCTCTGTGCCAATAATTATGGCCCTTATTGATTTCCTGTCTCTTTAGGTATTCAAGAGCTCTTCAAGGCTTGTCTCCCCCTGGATTGTTTTTCTCACATTGAAATGCCACTGTTAATCTTTCAAAAGAGAGGCTGAAAGAATATAAGCTTTCTGTAATACATTCTCATCTTCTTTACCATGTTACAATTAATTAGGTGGACCGACAAGACATTTTTTTCCCATGCATAGAAGAGTACAGAATTTCCTATGATGATTCTTCTATAGCAAAAGATTTAAAAAACTCTCAGTGCTCTCACAATATGCAACCAGGTACATTTGCAACACAAAGATTTAGCTCTTACATTAATTCAGAGGAAATTAAAAAATAGTTAGAGAGATAAGGATTGTACAGCGTTAATATTCAAAACCCAAACCATTCTATGAAAACCAAGGAAAGGGTTTAAGCAGCTAAAACAGAATGCAGGTAGATAATAGTTGCCTGAATATAAAACACTGATTCCTTACTTACTTGGCATGCCTTGATTTGACCTAAAAGCTTCATAGAAGTGGAATTCTGTACTGTGTGTAGGTCTAGAGCAGAGCAAACCCAAGCATGCTGGAAACTAAACTAGCCTACAGCACATGAGATCCAAAAACTTGGCAAATAGAGCTGTTTCTTTTGGAGGACTACAAGTTCTTAGGACATATTGACAGAACAAGAACTGTAACAAAGATGTACAAGTAATATTTTTTTTTCCCCAAAAGCTTTCTGGAATGTTATTTTGTCAGATTGTAGTTTATGATGTATGAGATAATTTTCCACCTTTCCTGCTGCATCTGGGAAGCTGTGTAGTAAGCAATGCAACATATACAGGCTAGATAAAAACAAAAAAAACCCAAAAAAACCAGCAAATAACAAAAATCCTGATCTCTGGCCAGACAGTTAGAACTGTCAGCTATGAGAAATGAGTCCGGTGTTTGGATGTGGATTCTTTTCAGAGTGATTTTACTGCCTCATTTCTGTTACTGTGACATGTTAAAACAGTCTTTGTACTTGGCTGTACTGGACACTCCCTCAAAGAGTATACTGCAAGAATTGCCTCTCACTGAAGAGAAAATTACACCCTGGCTTCACCTTTGGTGTGCAAGTGTTTTAACTGCTAAGCTATCATACAAAACAAGACTAGGGGTGCCATACGCTCTTCATCCTTTAGGTACATATAGATTTGACTGTGTCACTCTACTTAGGCAGCTCTTCTCAGAAGAAGACTTCAACAACTGAATCTCAAGCAAAAGAGATTTAATATGGCTAAACTCAGGTCTGTTCTTAGAAAATTGTGCCGGTTTTCAACGCTAACCCAATCTGCAGTTTTGTACTTTAACGTCACACAGAGCCCCCTCTTCCATGAGGAATGCGTAGGTAGTCAGCAGGCCAACATTTCTCTGCATCACCCTATTGCATTAATGTGTCACTTTAAATATGAAGAAGTTGAAGTCACACTCATTATTTTTTGTATCTAGACTTATTTTTTTACTGGATTTAAAAACATAGAATCACAGAATCGTTCTGTCTGGAAGGGACCTTACAAGGTCTCTAGATCAACCTCCTATTCAGAGAAGGGTGATCTCTGAGATCAGATTAGGGCCTTATCAATTCAGGCCTTGAAAATAAACAAGCATAAAACTTGAACATTTAAGTAAGTGAGTATACTTTCACTACTTTTCCACAAATTAACCAAGGAACAAATTTTATTGTTCTTTATTTAGTCAAAACCCTAAATCACCATGGGTTTTGCCTAGTAAGAGGTGAATGATTGAAGAATGTGACTTAGAGGTAATAATCAAGCGTATCAAAAGGTTTCCTTAGTTTAGGGTTGGTTAATTATGTCCAGTTTTATAAAACTGGAAATAATTTATTGACTTTTTAAAAGTTTATGCAATATTTCTAAAGGCTTATGGTGTCTATAATGGACTCCCAGCTGTCCTGTTTCATTTTTTTCCACACAGTTCTTCATCAGCAACATGCTAAGTTTATTTTATTGTGTGGTTTTGGAATTACTTTTGTGTAGTCCTTTCTTTCATTTTTTATGTTATGTAACAGTGTAACTCAGAAAGATACCTTGCTACAAATGTGCGTTTTATCTAATTTCTAAAGTTCTGAAGTATATCACTTTGAACTGTGAGTGGATATTTAGCAAAATTATTCAGGACTGGAAATTCTTAGATCTGCCCTTCTTAACCTAAGTCTTCATACCCAGTGTTCATGATCTTTACTTTCTGAACACAAGTCTCCTTATCTGAACACTTTGAAATCCATCCATCCTTGACCATAAGGTATTCTTAACCTGAGGCTATCATAAAATCTGATTTATCCTTTCTTGCTAATTTAATCTTTCTTTTAGTGTTTAACCAGATCCTTCTATATTTTTTTTCTTTATAATTGCACCCTGATGCATTCTTGCACCCTAATGCAGCAAGAATGATCCTTTAATTATACCTGTAAAACTAATATTTCACTTTAAACTCATAAAGCAACATAGGCCTCTTAGGAAAAAGGTGGGGGAATGTGTTACAAAATATCACACTGGTATTTTAAAATTCCATAATGACTGTGTTTTGATACATAACTCAGTCTTTGATTTTTTATGAGAGAGATTAAATCAAAGCACATATAAGCAGTATTAGATATGCCAGTATTCAGGATACGTTTGGATTAAGCTCTATAGAAAATGCTGTTTAGTACCATAACACATGCAACTTTATGGAATCAAAACTTGATAATGATGGCATTGTCTTGCTCAGGACAATGACAATGAGGTATGATGTCATTTGCCTCAGAGCTGCCCCTTCAAATCGAGCATAGCTTACTCATGTTAGAATATTAGGAGTTTACAAATACCCCCATGCTGTCCAATATTAGATCCCTTGGCATTCTGTTGCCTCCCTTGTGGAGAGGTATACAGACCATAACTGTCAGTTCTACTGGCAAATCAGAAGAGGCTGAAGACTGAGTTAATAAGGGAAGATAAACTCTGGTCTCTTCAGATGCAGCTTTTCTAATTTGTGGTTGGACTCTCTGTGGACTAACCCTTGAGAACACAAGAATTTTCTTTCAGAATGTTTATTTATCTACTTCATTCCCACAGCTATTCTAAAGAAATTCCCATTCTAGAGAAATTAAAAATTACATTAATAAGAATACAAATCTTCCTGAATGTTATTATCAAGAACTAACCAAGACCAAATGGTTATTTGGTCTTCAAACCAAGCGGATGTTGAGTCCTACATAATCTAGGTTTAGAAATATGAAGAAAATTTATTTTTTTCATATAACAAAAATATTGGGTTTATTTTTCCTTCTACAAATCATAAGGAGAAGTCAGAGACTTTACATTTTTCAGATGGAGAGCTTAATAGAGAAAAAAAATTTTTTTGCAAGTAAAATATGTGCTTTAGTTTGCTGCCACAAATGGTCTACTAAATGTCATATTTCCTTGATTATCAGAAATTAAAGCAACAAGAAACTTCCAGGGAATCTGTGGAGTTAGACAAGACCCCAGTGATGCTATATTTGTAATTTAGCTAGAAACACTGACAGATGTTCCTCAAGAAAATATTTTTTACAAATACATCTATTGTAAGGGGATTACTTTCAAATGATTATTTCTTCCCAATTTGCTCATGAAAATGTTATAAAGACAATATTACAAGGTTATTTAAGGTCAATGTATTGTCACACCTGCTATTTCTTTTCTACCTATGTAGTTAACTATCCTTAAAAAGTTGGAAATTAGATTGTCTTGATATCTTCATTTATAGAGAAATACATGTTGGGATACTTAGTGTTTTATTATCCTATAAATAAATATGTAAATAATGTCTTAATATTTTTTCCTAGTATAATCTCAAACATCAGAACTAGACTAACTGGCCTATGATTCCCCAGGCATTGCTTTTCCTCCTTTTACTAAAGAGAGATACTATGTCTTTCCTTTACCTTATCTCAGTGTTCTCTTTCTTCCAAGGATCTTTTCAATCTCCATACAACCTCAGGATAAAACCAAAATCCAAAGATAGGTTGAGCCTTTTTTTTTTTTTTTCCCCAGAATTCATGGGTTAAGTGTTATCAGATCCTTCTCTTTGAATAATTTAATTTATTAAAATTGGTTTTAATCTGTTCTTTCTTCTGGCAGATTTTTCTATCCTTTCAATTTTTTTTTTTTTTAATTTTGTTTGTTTGTGTGTTGAGTGTCTGGTCATAATCTTTCTGTAAAAAACAAAGGGAAAAATGGTTCCTTTAATTTTTTAGCTCTTCAGAGTAGTCCACTTGAATGCTCTCCCTCCGTGATGAGTAATGGAACTAGACTTCCTTTTTCTCTGCTTCCTGGTATCTACTGTATTATCATCTCTTACCACTATGTTTTTAATGTTCTCAGAGAACTGTAACTTTTCTCTCCCTAACCTTTCTGTCTTTATCCTTGCATTCTTGCCCTATTTCTTTATACTCATTTTTAGTAATATATCATTGCTTCTACTTTGTTAATGACCTTTTTGATTTCAGTGTCATCAAATTACTACTGAAGCAGTCAAATACACCTCTTATGCTTTACTCTTGCCTGGGAACTGAATTCATTAACTGTTTTTAACTGTTAACTGACTTTTTAGTGAGCATCAGCACTTTGTATTCCCTTTTGCTACTTAATTTTTTTCCTAAGAGAAATTAAATATTTGAGTTATTGAGGTCAGCTTTTTAAAGTATATTATTTTCCTTTCCAACCCTATTTCTTACTAAGTACATTCACAAAAATTACTTTCAGTATTCAGGTTATTAGTTTCTTCCATTTTTAAGTAAAAAAACAAAACCAAAACAATTTAGCTGAATACGGTGGAATTGTCGATCTGCTGGAGGGTAGGAAAGACCTACAGAGGGATCTGGACAGGCTGGATTGTTGGGCTGAGGCCAACTGTATGAGGTTCAACAAGGCCAAGTGCCAGGTCCTGCACTTTAGTCACAACAACCCCAGGCAACGCTACAGGCTTGGGGAGGAGTGGCTGGAAAGCAGCCTGGCTGAAAAGGACCTGGGGGTGATGGTTGACAGCCACCTGAACATGAGCCAGCAGTGTGCCCAGGTGGCCAAGAGGGCCAATGGCATGCTGGCTTGTATCAGGAATAGTGTGGCCAGCAGGACCAGGGAGGTGATAGTGCCCCTGTATTCGGCACTGCTGAGGCCGCACCTTGAATACTGTGTCCAGTTCTAGAACCTTACCTTCTTCTACTTTACAACCTATTTGTGCTTATTATATGCACATAATTCTTGTGACAGCTTTATTCTTTATTCTACTTATTTCTTGTCCTTTGTGTTGCCTCCCTCTTTCCTTAAAAAGTTACCAACACATTTTAAGAATATACTGGTCTTTATATGTTTACTGTATTGTATTTTTCAAAAAGAAGATTTAAATATTTAAAATGCTATTATATCTTGTCTTTCCACTGTTAATTGTTTTCCCACATCCTCCCTGCTTTCTTTTTCTGTTTGTTTTGTTTTTTTTTTCATCTTCTCCACAAGCTTTCAACTAGTCATCTCATCTCCATTTGAACTCAGAATAACCATTTACATTCTTGGTATGTAGTATTGTGTTTTAACCTTTTTTTCCTGATGGGACGGCTGCATAAATCTCAGGAATATTTTTGTGTTTTCTGGGATCTTGGTTCCAGTTAGACTACCACGATTCGTATCCTTCATTCATGTCATATTGTATCTCTAGCAGTGGACTGGATTCAAGTTAAAGTTAAGCTCCTATTACTAAGGAAGTTTGAGATCTGGATTTTAGCAGTACTTGAATCTTTTGCTAAAGTCAGGGTCAGCTTCTGGTCATTAAAGCCAGGGTAACTCCATTTGCATTTGTTCCAGATTTGCATCAGTGTTGCTGTAATCAAATAATGTCTCATAGAATTTAGCTGCTAACAACTGGAGAGTCTTTTAGGGTCATTTCAGATAAAGATTTTCCAACTCTCTGACAATCATGATGGAAAATACTTCTATAGCATTCATTTCTTGCATTTAGTGTATATGACTGGGATGAATATAGGATAAAATTTAACTCATTAGTTTACATAACTGTAGTCACTACAGGGATAAAAATCCCTGTATAACATTAAGCACTAAATGAAGCAGAGGAAAGAAGTACTTAGCATTAAATTAAAAAAAGACAAATAGCAATGTAGATAATTACATTTTAATTCAACTGTCTTAGTTAGCATAGAAGTTGTACCTGTGGGAAGATTTCTTTAGCATCTCTTTCACACCAGCTGAAAAAAAACAACCAAGTAATTTGTCTATAAAGCAGCCCAGCACAAAACAAACAAACAAATAAATACTGGACAATATGCCATTGTTTTATCTCCTAGAATCTGAAAATTACTCTAAACTGCTCAAGCATAAGCACTTAATATGCATTCTTGAATTTCTGCTTTTTGGAAAATAGTTTTCAGTGAAGTAGAATCAGAATCAAACATAAGAGATAAACAAATGCTTTCACCTTTGAATAATATTTTATTAAAATTATTATATTTCCTTGAATGATTTCTAGAAAATGGTGGGGGTTTTAAGTGTATATGATTTGCTCACAGCTAGTGTTTCTGGGAAATCCAGGGAAAGAAAAAGAGTGAAGAAAATTTAGGCTGTTTTTTCAGCCTACAGAACTTAGACTTTCCTTGTTGAGGCAAAATGACTACACAAGAATACATTCTCTTTATTAGTCAAGTGGGGGTCTTCACATTGACTCATATTCTGAGCTCCAGAACAGTGCAGAGTGAGGAAAGACTGCCAGGGCCTTAATGCTAGCTCCAGTCCTTTCAGGTGCACTGCCTGGATCAGGTCTAAGCAAAGCCAGCTGTGCTACAGCCCAACACATCAGCAGATATTTTCAGTTTAGGACTTCCAGAGAACAGTGTGGAGTCTTGTACTAGGCATAAATGGCAGTGTTTGGGCAGTGGAGGCTGTGGGGTGCCTGGGTGGGGGGAGGCCATGAGCCAATGGCTGCATTGGTCACAGCTATTTTGGAGTGTCTCTGAAATGCATGAAGTGTTGTCAAAACTTCACTCAGTCAAGAGGAGCTTACGGAGACTCTGCCCAAATCTATTTAAGACAGGAAGGTAGCCTCTAGGGACAGGAAGATCTCCGTGAAGATACATGTGACAGAATACACAAAATGAGACACACAAGATAGGTGGGCACACACAAAAGGAGACATGGGAGGCACTCCGTGCTGGAAGATATACCTCTGAAATAACTGGGGCCTGCAGTGACCCCACTGTAGGGCATGGAAACTCCTGAGGGACTGTGGCTGCGGGTGACTCATACCGGGGCAAGGACATCACTGAGGGACTGTGGTCCATGGGTGACCCATGTTGAGACAGAGGAGCACTGGAGGAAAAGAGTACAAAGCAAGCAACAGCAGAAAGAAACCATTATGCACCAACCCCAACTCCCTGCGCCACCTGTCACCTCTCTGAAGGGTTAGAAGGTGCTGAGCACGTGTGCTCAGGAGAAGGAGAGTTGAGACAGTTTATTTCTTTGTTTCTTAATATATGAGTTAGTAAGTAAAATCTAATGTTAATTGGCTATAAATTAAATTCAAATCAAGACTTTTTTTGGCAGCAACAATGTTCTGAGCTCGAACTACATTTAGGCCAAATCAGAAAGGTGAATGTAAAAACGCAAGGTCATAAGACTTGGCATGCTTGAGCCTGGCTATATTGTCCTCTGGCAGTGTAGTTAGAGCTCTAGTATGCTATAGCTGTGCCACAGGTAATCAGAGATAACCATAATTAATCATTGATTAGTAGCCATGCAAATATTCAGTGGTGCTTGTTCTCCTGAGTAGTTATCAAAGAGAAAATTAAAAGGCAACTTTTAGAACAATTGCAGTTTTCGCTATCATTTGAGGAAAGCACAGCATGAAGTTTAATATTAAACCACACATTCATTTTCTGTCCTGCTTCCATGAGCAGCTATGGTGCTGTTCATTAGCTCTTATATGACGTTAATACCAGCTAACGACAGTAATGCTAGAACTGGTAGGTTCCTAGATGGTGAGACGTGATCATATCAGCATCTAATGACACTGGTTTAGTAAATGAAGCTTCAGCATTTCAGGAAGGATGTTTTAAAATATTCTACTATGTTCTTAACCGCCTTTCTTTTCCTATAGTATTGGAGATCTTCAATTTATAGACTAAGATACAAAGAAGCCCCTGCTCTGAAATTTTTTTGTAATTGTTTCTATTACAGTGATATAAATAAATCTGTAGAATCTGGGGGCAAACCCATATCTTCCTATTATTGTGCCCTCATGCAAAATCTTATTTTTGCTAGGTTAGCATTGCCTTTTTTATGTTGCAGTAAATGTAAAAACAAATATTTTTCTTTCCTCACTCCAGATAACTCAGCATTGCTTGCAGTAATATTAAAACACCCATCTCCATGTCTCTTCAGATGTGATTGGATTTTAGTGGTCCGCTACATGTGTCTATACAGATGTAAAATGTGGTTATTATTTCAGTTGAATATATAGCATGTTCCAAGTACCTTTGGAATGATAAAAATAAGTTTAATGCACTCTGCGAGACCGAGATATTTCTAAACCACTTACTACAGCACTTGAAAAACTGTCTAATATTGTTTTCAATTCAGTGTTCATTTAATATTAAGATGTATGAGTAGTAAGAAAAAATATTAAGAGATCCCGATCATTTGCATCAACTATCAATTTTATCGGCAATTGTATGTGCTCAGCATCAAGAATTTAAATGAAAGCTGCTGATTGTCCTCATCATATACTTAATTTTGAATGAGTGTACTGAGTTAAAACTGAACCATATTATGTTTAATGTTTCAGGAACTGGGTGGTCTGGGCAGAAGATTAGTTCTGTAGAGCCTTTTATGTTTTTGTTGCTGGCTCTAATTCAAGCTAGATGGCTAAACAGCATTGCTAACCAATAAGACTCTTACAAAATTAAATAAAATCGTGGTCCTACCCTAACTTCTGGTAAGACACACTCAAATGGGGCACTATCAAAACAGAAGCAAGGATTGAGCAGATGGAGCAACCATACTAGTTCACTGACCCTATACTTTGCTCCTGTTTCATGACTGAAACAAAAGCACATTACATTTCAGAAAAACATGCTCATTTTTCCTCATAGGAATCACTTAGCCCTTCTATCTGCAGCAAAACACGTTGGCTTCTTGTTCACCAATTATGGAATTAAAGAGCACCTCAGTGTTTCCTCAGGATAAACGGAAACAGAATAACTTGTGACTATATTGCTATCATACAAGTTATGTCCCAGGGGCCAAGTAGAGAGTGAATAGGCAGAGACGGTTGAGGTATTTCCTAATTTTTGACTGCTTGACTTTCAGAACTAGTACTGGTCTTTTAATGTAATTTTGTTTGTAATAGTAAGAAATTGGATTAGTTTACTTGCCCGTGTGTCTATTAGCTGTCTTTTCGAAGCAGAGAATCTAATCAAAACAGGAGAACTCCTTTTATTTGTTTTTCCTCTTGGTTTTCTCTCTAGAGTACTATAGCATTCTTGTTTCTTTTATAGGTTTGTCAATCATTCTCTTCAGGGTTCTTTACCTTCCTTGCGGCATCTGAATTCTGTTTGCTCAAAATTTATGAGTTGCTTTTTTATCATCACTCGTCCAATACTTCTTTTTAGTTCCAAGTATAGGTCATTATTATGTAGTGTCTTATCTTTCATTTCTTTCCCTGAATACTGAGTGTTGAGTTGAGGTCATTGATCATACCAGAATTATTGCACATGTCAAGGTTACATTCCAATTCTTATTTCAAATATTCTTTTAATTTTCACTGAGTGTTTTAGTGAAATTTGTTTATGGCACTATTACACTTTTCTTGGATTAAATCTCCCTACTTCTTTTACAGCTACTGTTATATAAAATAAATAATACTGAAGCCACAGTAACTTGAAAAAAGGAAAGTAAATACTACAGCATATATTTTAATATAGGTCTATGTGGTAAAAGGCATCATATATTTCTAAAAGTAATATAGCTATATATACATATGTACATATGTGTATATATATACATATACATATGTGTATATATGTACAAATACATACATTTATGGCCCACTGCTAAACTGAATATATTAACCTTCTGATTCAATGCTAGCTAAAGCTTGTTTTCATGACTGTATTGCACCATATTTTAAAAAAACCACACTGATATTTACTATGCCTAATATTTCCTCTTACAGATGATTCTCACAAACTTTTCTTCATGCAATTCACAAAATGTTATGATTTGACTTCTGTGTTTGACAAGTGACATACTTTCTGGATGCAGTGCTTTCATTGTCTCTTGTGATACTCTGTTCAGATTTAGTGGAGTTTCTATATTATTAAAAATAACCTTTTTTCCCCTTTCTCACCCATATTCCTTCAAGACTCCCTGCCAGAATCACTGAATGTTCCCATGTGAAGCTAGAGTCTTGCCAGACCATGGAGACACAGTGCAGGTCTACTGAGAAGAAATGTTTTTTGCCGCAAGGCCTCTGTGTGAAGAAGAGGTAGAAACAAACCCTTCTCCCATAATAGAGCCCCATAGAGATGAATTCCTTCCAACCTATAGGATGCTGACAGATAGTCAAGCATTTTAGATTTCTTTCCTTCAAAACAACTTTCAGACATCATGCAGGTGAGAGGTTATCAGACTTTAGTGACGGGGATAAAGGGAATAAAGACAGCTTCATCAGTAAAGCCTGGATCAATAAATGACTTCAAAACTGCCTCTGTCGTGTAGAAATTAGCTAGGCAGTGAAGCCTGTGTATAGGGCAAAGTTACCACAAAAGCAGTACGTAGAGGAAAAAAAAAAATCTTTCACAAGAGATTTGGTTTGTAATTCTATGCCTTGATTCACTAGGCGAGCTAGAATAGCCCAAGGAAAAAATACCAGCACAAACAAATGGATTACAACACAGTCCCTGTACATATCTTAGAGGAATTTTGTTTTGTATTCTCCTGACATAACATACAGTAAATGTTTCTGTGAGTCATATTGATTGTTTTTACAAACCAGATTATTTAGGATGATGTTCCAATATCTTAACTACAGATGGTGGCAGCTGAATTATCTAAGGCTCTTCTGTCTTATTGGTAGTTTCTCACTGAGATTTTTTAAAACTTTCTATTTGGATGCTTTCTGTTGAATTACATTAATATTTCATAAGAAAGACAAAATGTACAGAGGAGTCTGATAGTAATGTTAGTCTCTAAAACTACTGAAAACAGCACAGTCCATTTCAATGTTCTTGGTTGGACAATTATGTATTGAGGCTTTGCATTATGGATCATTTACTCAATTCTTCTGATATGGTAGTTATATTAGACTGCGTTCTTATATCCTTTCACTAAAAATTTATTTGAAGAGCATCTGGCACAGGATATTTCTCATAAAACATTAACTTTGAAAGCACTGAAAACCGAGGGGTTTTTAAGTTACATTCATTCCTCTATTTTTTTTCAAGTGTAAGTGTATCTGCATTATATGCAGATACATATTTAGATGCACCAGACTTAAATTTCAAAATAAATTAAAAATTAAAATTCTCTTTAAATAAAGTAAAAGTTAAAAAGAAAACCAGATGTTTTTCCTTTTTTTTAAAAAAAGCAACAACCTAGTCTATCTAGTGTATGTCAGTTTGATTATGGCCTATTATCTCCCCCTCTAACTCTAAAGGATAGTGACCCTTTCTTTTTCCATGGGCACACATAAACTTGAAAATTCAGTACTTCATGCCATCACATGTGCTTGAAAGGGCTCTTAAGGGTTTCTTAAGGGTCCTTTCACAAAATATTGTCACGAAATTACTTTTGAGGACTTGTGTTACACTCAGAAAGTGTTCAAGGCCTGAGGGTTACAGTAAGAGTCTGCCTCACCCCTAACTGCTGTGACCTAACAGAGATTCCACAAATAATTCCCCTGAGGGTCTTAGGGCTTCTGCTTGCTTGCAGAGCTCTCACCCATGGTTTACAGCTGATAACAGTGAGTATCCAACAAAAGGATTTAACAAAGACCAAAAGCTAAAGTTTTGAAGGTGGTGATAGGTGAAGAAGGAATTTTTCCTCAAGTTGTGGATATAAGAGTTGTTGGCAGCTTTATTTGTTTGTGTTACTTTCTTCTGTAATCTGAGATGCAGCTGACTTTCTGGTAACATCTGAGAGTTTTCCCTAATAAATCCATTCAGAGATGTAGTGTGCTGACCAGTGCCTTTGATCTCCCCTACTTCCCTTTGAGGAAGTTTATATTCCCATTCTGTGAACTTTTGCTCTGTAGTTCTAAGTTTTCTATAAGATAGGAGGAGTGTTTTCTGACCTACAGTGAACGGAGGAATGTGAAGTAGTTTGTGGACTCTTTTGGATATATATAGCCTGCTATACATTTGTAAAGCATTAGGTCAACAACCCAGATGATTCCTTTAAAACATTGGTTACCCCAAAACTGGGAAGCAGAGTAAAATATCTTAACCAGGCTGACACAGCTAGTCTGTAGGCAATAATTCCGTTTTCCTGAGTCAGGTATCAGCTCTGATATTTTGCTGCTTTGTTATTGAAAGATTATCTGCCTCATGAAAATATCCAGTTTTTAAGAGTCAAATATATTTTCCTTAATGTAAACACATGAGAGTTTTTCAGAGGATATATGAAAATGACATCTTCCTCTTTCCCTTAGAGAAACTGATCAATAACCCTTCAATTTTTTACCATTTAAGACTACAAAATTTTAGGTTATATTAACATCTTTTCCATCAATTATTTAGCTCTTGGCTTTTCAACTGAAATGGATGGTAGTCCACTGTATAGTCCTAAAATGAAGCTTTGTGGTGCATGTAAAAGCACTCATAAAAAAAAAATATATTTCAGTGATCTTTCACTACCAATGAGATAGCATTTGACTTACAACTTCCATCAACCATAGCATTACTTTCATCAGTTTTCTGAATTTAATAATGCATTTGTAAAATTATCCCACAATAGTAGTGATTTCCATCTATAATCAGTAAGCATTCAGCATTTTGACTTTCTAAATATGTAAATATACATGTATTTCCTAGGAGTTAGTGAAAATCTGTTAGGTCATTATGCTGTTCACTGAGAGTCATTTGGGAACTGTAAGACTCTACATGGCTCTCATTAAGTGAAATATCTGGAAAGATAATACATTATTCTGTAGGCTGCTTAAGAAATTGGTATAAATTAGCACTTTAATATTTGACCTAATATGAATCAGTACAATATAAACCGTGTACAAACAGTGTAGATCAGGATTAATGGATTTTCCAAGCTTGTCTGAAATTAAACTTGAAAGTACTCTGAAAGAATATTTTAGTAAAAATCTTCATAGCTTGGGTCTGCACTGTGGAACTGTGTTGGGTTTGCATGGCAAGGTTTTGGTAGCAGTGGGGGCTACAGGGGTGGCTTCTGTGAGAAGCTGCTGGAAGCTTCCCCTATGTCTGACAGAGCCAATGCCAGCCGGCTCCAAGATGGACCCACCGCTGGCCAAGGCCAAGCCCATCAGTGACGGTGGTAGCGCCTCTGTGATAACATATTTAAGAAGGGGGGAAAAAAAGTTCTGCACAACAGCAATTGCAGCTGGAGTGAGAATATATGAGAGGAACAACTCTGCAGACACCAAGGTCAGTGAAGAAGGAGGGGGAGGAGGTGCTCCAGGCGCCGGAGAAGAGATTTCCCTGCAGCCCATGGAGGTCCACAGTGGAGCAGATCTCCACCTGCAGCCAGTGGAGGACACCACGCCACAGCAGGTGGATGCCTGAAGGAGGCTGTGACCCCGTGGGAAGCCCATGCTGGAGCAGGATCCTGGCAGGACCTGTGGACCCGTGGAGACAGAGGAGCCCACGCTGACAGAGGAGCAGGTTTGCTGGCAGGACTTGTGACCCTGTGGGGGACCCACACTGGATCAGTCTGTTCCTGAAGGACTGCACCCCGTGGAAAGGACCCATGCTGGAGCAGTTCATGAAGAACTGCAGCCTGTGGGAAGGACTCATGTTGGAGAAGTTTGTGGAGGACTGTGTCCTGTGAGAGGGACCCCACGCTGAAGCAGGGGAAGAGTGTGAGGAGTCCTCCCCCTGAGGAGGAAGGAGCAGCAGAGACCACAAGTGATGAACTGACTGCAACCCCCATTCCCTGTTCCCCTGTGCTGCTGGAGTGGGGGAGGTAGAGAACTCAGAGTAGAGTTAAGCCCAGGAAGAAGGGAGGGGTGGGGGGAAGGCGTGTTAAGATTTAGAATCATAGAATCATAGAATCACAGAATCATAGAATTGTTAAGGTTGGAAAAGACCCTTAGGATCATAAGGTCCAACCGTTAACCTACCACCGCCAAGTCCGCCACTAAACCATGTCCTCAAGCACTGCATCTACCCGTCTTTTAAATACCTCCAGGGATGGGGACTCAACCACTTCCCTGGGCAGCCTGTTCCAGTGCTTGACTACTCTTTCAGTGAAGAAGTTTTTCCTAATATCTAAACTAAACTTACCCTGGCGCAGCTTGAGGCCATTTCCTCTTGTCCTATCACTTGTTACTGGGGTGAAGAGACCGACCCCCACCTTGCTACAACCTCCTTTCAGGTAGTTGTAGAGAGCAATAAGGTCTCCCCTCAGCCTCCTCTTCTCCAAACTAAACAACCCCAGCTCCCTCAGCCGCTCCTCATAAGACTTATTCTCCAGACCCTCTGAATAGGCAAACTGTCTGTCTCCATTTATTCCACTTTTGCAAGACTAAAGTTAGGTGAGATGACTCCTGTCTTTACAGACGCAGTGACAAGCAGAACCATTTTCTCCAAATTTTATTTTAAGCAGGCTGATAAAATCCCATCACAGTAGTAAACAAAATAACATGGAAATAACAAATGCATGGCAAGCAGCATGATTCAAGGAGGAGGAAATAATGCAAAATTTTCCTAGTGCTATACAATTAACTTATCAAGGATGTAAAAATCCACATTGCCACAGGCTACTACTAGACAGATTATTGTCCTTCATGGACTTCTAGCATGACCTGTTCATAGAATCATAGAATTGTTTAGTTTGCAAAAGACCTGTCTTTTCCAACCTAAACGATTCTATGATTCTAATATCATCAAGTCCAAACACAAACCTAACACTGCCAAGTCTACCACTAAACCATGCCCCTAAGCATCACATCTACCCATCTTTTAAAAACCTCCAGGAATGGGAACTGAATCACTTCCCTGGGCATCCTGTTCCAGTGCCTGACTACTCTTTCAGTGAAGAAGTTTTTCCTAATATCCAATCTAAACCTCCCCTGGCACAACTTGGGGCCATTTCCTCTTGTCCTATTGTTTGTTACGTGAGAGAAGAGACCAACTACCACCTCACTACAACCTCCTTTCAGGTAGTTGTAGAGAGCGATAATGTCTCCCCTCAGCCTCCTCTTCTCCAGGCTAAACAACGCCAGTTCCCTCAGCCGCTCCTCATAAGACTTATTCTCTAGACCCTTCACCAGCTTTGTTGCCCTTCTTTGGACACGCTCCAGCACCTCGATGTCCTTCTTGAAGTGAGGGGCCCAAAACTGGACACAGTATTCGAGGTGAGGCCTCAGCAGTGCCGAATACAGGGGCACTATCACCTCCCTGGTCCTGCTGGCCACACTATTCCTGATACAAGCCAGCATGCCATTGGCCCTCTTGGCCACCTGGGCACACTGCTGGCTCATGTTCAGCCGACTGTTGACCAACACCCCCAGGTCCTTTTCTGCCTGGCAGCTCTCCAGCCACTCCTCCCCAAGCCGGTAGCGTTGCCTGGGGTTGTTATGACCGAAGTGCAGGACCTGGCACTTGGCCTTGTTGAACCTCATACAGTTGGCCCCAGCCCAACAATCCAGCCTGTCCAGGTCCCTCTGCAGGACCTTCCT
The DNA here is from genome assembly GCA_020745775.1 of Theristicus caerulescens. Classification (NCBI taxonomy): domain Eukaryota; kingdom Metazoa; phylum Chordata; class Aves; order Pelecaniformes; family Threskiornithidae; genus Theristicus; species Theristicus caerulescens. Next base: position 48,539,460 of record CM036560.1, on the reverse strand, counting down.
ACCCTCCAGCAGATCGACACTCCCACCCAACTTGGTGTCATCTGCAAACTTACTGAGGGTGCACTCAATCCCCTCATCCAGATCGTTGATAAAGATATTGAACAGGACCGGTCCCAACACTGAGCCCTGGGGAACACCACTTGTGACTGGTCGCCAACTGGATTTGGCTCCATTCACCACCACTCTTTGGGCTCGGCCATCCAGCCAGTTTTTAACCCAGCGCAGAGTGTACTTGTCCAAGCCATGAGCAGCCAGCTTCTGCAGGAGAATGCTGTGGGAGACAGTGTCAAAGGCCTTACTGAAGTCCAAGTAGACAACATCCACAGCCTTCCCCTCATCCACTAAGCGGGTCACCTTGTCATAGAAGGAGACCAGGTTAGTGAAGCTGGACGTCCCTTTCATAAACCCATGCAGGCTGAGCCTGATCCCCTGATTGTCCCGCACATGCCACATAATGGCACTCAGGATGATCTGTTCCATGACCTTCCCCGGCACCGAGGTCAGGCTGACAGGCCTGTAGTTCCCCGGATCCTCCTTCCGACCCTTCTTGTAGATGGGTGTCACATTTGCTAACTTCCAGTCATCTGGGACCTCCCTGGTTGACCAGGACTGATGGTAAATGATGAAGAGTGGCTTGGCAAGCTCCTCCGCCAGTTCCCTCAGTATCCTCGGGTAGATCCCGTCTGGCCCCATTGACTTGTGGGCATCCAGGTGGAGGAGCATGTCGGTGACTGCCATCTCTTCGACAACTGGGACTTCATTCTGTGTCCTATCTCCATCTCCCAGCTCAGGGGCATGAAAACCTTGAGGATGATCAGTCCGACTATTAAAGACTGAGGCAAAGAAGGCATTAAGTACCTCAGCCTTCTCCTCATCCTTTGTGGCCAAGTTTCCCTCTGCATCCAACAAAGGAGGGAGATTCTCCTTAGCCCTCCTTTTGTCGCTGATATACTTGTAGAAACATTTTTTGTTGTCCTTGACAGCAGTGGCCAGTTTAACTTCTAGCTGGGCCTTTGCCTTTCTAATCTTTTCCCTGCATAACCTCACCACATCCTTGTAGTCCCCCTGAGTCACCTGCCCCTTCTTCCAAAGGTGGTAGGTTCTCCTTTTCTTCCTGAGTTCCAGACAGAGCTCTCTGTTCAGCCAGGCCGGTCTTCTCCCCCGCCTGCTCGACTTGCGGCACATGGGGACAGCCTGCTCCTGTGCCTTTAAGACTTCCCTCTTGAATAACATTCAGCCTTCCTGGACTCCTTTGCCCTTCAGGACTGCCTCCCAAGGGACTCTGTTAACCAAACTGCTAAACAGGCCAAAGTCTGCCCTTCTGAAGTTTAGGGTTGTGGTTTTGCTGGCCCCCCTCCTTACTTCTCCAAAAATCAAAAACTACCATTTCATGGTCGCTGTGCCCAAGACAGCCTCCAGCCACCACATCACCCACCAGGCCTTCTCTGTTCATGAACAGCAGGTCCAGCGGGGCACCTCCCCTGGTTGGCTCGCTTACCAGCTGCATCAGGAAGTTATCCTCCACGCACTCCAGGAACCTCCTAGACTGCTTTCTCTCTGCTGTGTTGTATTTCCAGCAGATATCTGGTAAGTTGAAGTCTCCCACAAGAACAAGGGTTAGAGACTCTGAGACTTCAGCCAGCCGCTTGTAAAAAACTTCATCTGCTTCCTCATCTTGGTTGGGTGGTCTATAACAGACTCCCACCAAGATATCTCCCTTGTTGGCCTTCCCCCTGCTCTTTACCCATAAGCACTCAACCTTGTCGTTACCTTTGTTGAGCTCAAGACAGTCAAAACACTCTCTGACGTACAAGGCTACCCCGCCACCTCGCCTTCCTTTAGTTTTTACTTTCTCATTAACTTACTTGGATTTGATTGGTAATAAATTAAACTAACTGTCCCAAGTTGAGTCTGTTTTGCCTGTGATGGTAATTGCTGAATCATCTCTCCCTGTCCTTATCTCAACCCACAAGCTTTTTGTTGTATTTTCTCTCCCCTGACCAGCTGAGGAGGGGAGTGATAGAGTGGCTTTGGTGGGCACCTGGCATCCAGCCAGGGTCAACCCACCACAGGAACTGAGTTCTGGGTGTAGGATCCAGCTGGATGTTGACACACAGGGATACCATCTCTCTGTCCCTCTGAGACCTACTTTTCAAGGATGGAAGAATGCATATTTGTAGGCCAGAAATATATGCATGCCACACTCTAACAGCTCTCCACATCTGGACAAGAAAGGCAATAAGGCAGTGAGTTGCACTGTGGCTTACTTGCCTGTTCTCTACATAAGTTGGGCAAATTACTGACCGTCAGGGCCAGGGATGTTTCCAAACTGTGAGAAACTACTTCAGCCCCATCTGTGTCTCAAAGTAAGAAAGTAAATAAAGGTAATCAAAGTAGGAAAGATAATTGTATCTGGCATATCACCAGATTCCTCATTTAGGAATTTCCATGCTAAACGCTTAGTCTGATTTCCTAAATAAACAAATACGCCACAAGAACTTTGTAAACAAAGCTACTGATTTTAAAGGCTAAAAATGATGGTATAAATGCTATAGTCCTGTAAATGGTTAATTTCATGTTCTTAAAAAATTTATTCTAATGAATCAAACATTTATGAACCACATTAGCTGTTTTTCTTTCACTGCTTCCTCATTTAGAACCTTGATAGATAGAATCATATACATGGCCATGCAACCAAAGCAAGCTAAGAGTTTTAATATCAAGTATATCTTTTATACTCCTAATTGCTCTTGCACTACCTTTTGAAACCGTTTCAGTTTTTAATAGTCTTCTGGAGTTATGTCTACCTGAAAGACATTAGTCTTTCCATTAATGATACTACTTTGTATGTAATTCTACCTCACTTTTTACTGGATGCCTCCCTCAGTGCACTTGTATTTATCCAATGATCTTGTTCACTCACATAACATAGCCAGGTGTGATTCTGTAACATACCTATGAGAATTCATGTTTATTTGGCTATCTTTCAGTCTCCCTTTAGCTTCCTGGTTTTCCACCACTCAAGCCCTCATGTTCTTTCTTGTAAATGTGATCTATATGCTTTATTGCCAAATTGCCTGCATTTGCCAGTCTTTAAAGATACAAACGTTTACCATTTAAACAACTGAGATAAAATTTATTTCCATTTTCTCATCTTCCTTCCACTAATCCAATAGTTCATCTAAGACAAACACCATCAAAACCATCAGGAATGGCTTAAGACTGAAAGAAATAAACAGAAAATCTTTGTTTATTAATATAGATCTTATACTTGCATTGTTGGCATATTTGATGGTCCCTCTTACTGATCTTATAAAAAATAATAGTTCTGATTATTCCAAGTTAAAAAATGTTAAGTCACTAGAGGCAGTTTTAGCTTAATTAAACCTTTGATTCATTTGTTAAATATGTATTCAGAAAAATGAAATGCTTCAAAAATGTTTTATATTAATATACTTCTTCCTGGATACCACAATAATTATTTTTTGTTACTCCATCATGAAGCACACATTTACCTTGACAAGTAGCCTGTGAACTGCAGACTGAATCAGGGTATGAAACATGGAGCAACTCTTGCCAACTCTTGCTCATGATAATAGCCCTTATTCAGGAGTCTTGCTGACCTCAATGAGATTCATGATACACTTATGTATTAGTGATGTCAGGACTGATCTGAAGACATTTCTGGACTAGCAGCTGGCTCTATTGTTTGTCCTAGTGACAGCTTTTCTAATGAGCCTGCAGGCTTGGAGTCCTTTTCAGCTCTGATTGTGGTCCTGCGTTTCTTGACGTTGAGACAGCAGTGGCAGTGTCCTCCAGGGTAGGGATAAGAGCCTCTGTTTTGACCTCCGCAGACGTGAATTCAGTAATGGTATCCTCTAAGATGGTGAGAGGAGTCTCAGAGGTGAAGACTTCCCTACCAGTGTTCCGCCTAGGACAACAACAGAGGCTACCTTATGTTGGTTGTGGTGAGGACTGCCGGTTGCCTAGAGGCTGAAGGAGCTCAGGGGCTGTGTTTGCTCCTGTGCCCTGGACAGGGGACCTGCCTACCCCATGCCTGTTTCACTGCCTGCAGCTCATAGCCTAACCTCCATGTCCATGGCTGTGCACAGCAGGAGCTGGCTGGTGGTTACCTGTTCCTTCACATCCCAGCAGCTCTTATCCTGCCTAGTGTTCAGGTATTGTTCCAGAATGACAGAGGTATCTTGCAGATCCTGAATGGTGTCTCATCATTCCAAGTTATGTGTTTTGGAGCATAATAAGTACAGATGTGTTCTGCTCATTGTTGTGCATGATGTGCCTAAAGGCATGAGGATCAAGGTAATAGTCTGTCCCATGCTCCAGAGGAGTCTTCTGCTCACTGGGTTCAGACATAGAGCTACAGAGTGCAGTGTCCTCATGAGCCAGGATGCAGAGAGCTTTGGCAGTGGGACTGCCTGGCAGAGACAGTGTTTAGAAAGTGTCTCCATTGGACACAGGTAAAAGGTTTAGTTTCAGCTCTGAGGTCCCAGCTACCATAACTCTGGGTCCTGCTGTCCATCCACTGACCTCCAGAGAGGACACTATCCAGGGGGGAGGAAGGACAAAGCTGCCTGATATCTGGAGATTTAGCATCTGTAGCATCTGGAGATAACTGACACCTAGTTATTGTTTGCATCCTTGTAAACATGAGAGAGTAATACAAACAACTGGATTGTGTTTTTCTGGTTCAGGTGCCAGGCCCACTAGAGGACTATACATCAGTGGACCTGCTGCTGAGACAACTCTGTCTCCTCTGGGAGCTTTGGGTGCACAAAGGAGTAGAGGTGACTCAGGATGATGCCTGGAGTGCCAGGGTTCTCCACTTCAAGAGGTTTAAACTGGATGGAGACATATAAACCTTTTTTTGGGGCTGAGAGAGATAAAGAAGGCTAGAGAAGATGATAAACATTTTAATTTTGCTGGAATGCTTGAAGGTAGACTCCCCAGTGTGCTTTCCTTATGCTACGTGCTGGTGTAGGGTAGTGTGAGGTGTTAGGTGTGCAGGGCTTTGAAGGCAAGAAAAGAGCAGAAGGGGGCTGCTGAGCTTCCCATCAGGGAAATGTGGAATTTGTGCTGCATCCCTTGATAGCGTGTGTTTGTGTGTGAATGTGTGTGTGCTAATGTAGAGCTACCAGGACAAGTCTTGGCTGTAGGTATATTTTTTTCATTAACATATCTTTTGGAAGGGAGAAAGGCAGGAGAGAGGGAGCTGCCTGGTACCTTTCCCAGGGAAGGAGACTGTCAGTGGTATAGGTATCAAGACAGACAAAATGCTCAAGGAACATAGAATCGTTTAGGTTTGAAAAGATCCTTAAAATCATCAAGTCAAAGTGTTAACCTAACACTGCCAAGTCCACTACTAAACTATGTCTCTAAGTGCCACGTCTGCATGTCTTTTAAATACCTCCAGGGATGGGGACTCAACCACTTCCCTGGGCAGCCTGTTCCAATGCTTGACAACTCTTTCAGTGAAGACATTTTTCCCAATATTCAATCTAAACTTCCCTGGCACAACCTAAGGCCATTTCCTCTTGTCCTATCACTTGCTAGTTGGGAGAAGAGACCAACCCCCACCTCTCTACAACCTCCTTTCAGGTAGTTGTAGAGAGCAATAAGGTCTCCCCTCAGCCTCCTCTTCTCCAAACTAAACCCCAGTTCCCTCAGCCGCTCCTCATAAGACTTGTTCTTTAGACCCTTCACCAGCTTTGTTGCCCTTCTTTGGACATGCTCCAGCACCTCGATGCCCTTCTTGTAGTGAGGGGCCCAAAACTGAACATAGTACTCGAGGTGCAGCCTCACCAGTGCCGAGTACAGGGGGACAATAATTTCCCTAGTCCTGCTGGCCACACTATTTATGATATTTCTTTGCACATGAGTGCAAAGAACCACAATTTTCTTTTGTAAAGGCAATGCAGAGCCTCCCTGGTGTTTCTGAAGTTGGATGGGAAAGAGACTTCTGGAAGGGCTCTCAGCCATGGCCCTGACGTGTGCCTGTTATACACTGCAAAACTGAAAAAGGGTGACTGCCCTGTGTGGACACATGTTGTTCATCTTCCAGCAGTTTGTTCAGTGTCTGTGCTATTTGCCAGCTCCTCATCTCCCTTGCTTTTCTCCTTCTTCGATATTGCACTGTATATGCTGTGCTTTGTTTGCAGAGCTCTTCCACATTTGCTGTGCTAAGAGCGCACCTTTGCAGGGTGAGCATGTGAGTGAAAAATTCACCATGTAACATGGGACTGTGTAATAGTCCCACAGAGCACAGCTGGTAGTGCGTGATATGCTTGATGCAAAGCTTTCCACCGAACCAGTCCTCTTCGCAAAGTGGAGTTCTGCAGAGCACAGTGTCCTTTGGCGGGTCCCTTGCTGGGGACAGAGATACCTCTCCATCTTCTCTCTTATATGAAGTGCCTGAGAGGGAAAACTCACTGAGGGAGTGGCAGTACTATTCAAAGTGTCTGATATTCCATGGGTTCTAACTAATGAGCAAAGATCAGTTTTCCAAAGTCTTTCTGGAGAAGCTAATAAAGTTATGAAGAAGGGAGCATGGTGCAAGGATGCATGTCAGGATATGGGAGGAAAGAATTTGGTGTGAATGTCTCGAAGAGGCGTACAACAGATCCAATGGCAGATGCCTTTGAGCTAGATTGTTTGGCATCTATTTGGGGACTGTGGAGTGGGGATAACAGATGTCTTTAGAGGTGAAGTGAATTGCCTACAAATTTAGAGATTCAGAAAAATGCTGTGAACCTCCTTATAGAGCCTAATCAAGCATTAAAAGGTAGCTCATCAGTAGTCAGTAACAATTTCACATTTTGCAGAATATATTACTTTGTCAGGTGATTCATTAAATGACCAGCTGGTTCAAGCAACAAAAAATTACTTTGTTTTGAATGTATTCATAGTTCAAGAGTTTAACTAAAAGTAGTGTAAGAGAACACAAAGAATATATTGCTTAACAAGCTGCTTTACTTTCTTTCTGGTGTGATAATGTAAAAATGATGCATTGGTCATTTTCTCACAAAAATCAGTTATCAAAGGACCTAATGTTTACAAGTGAAGAAATTTTAGGCAAATAGAGCTAAAGGTTATAAGAAACTCTTTCTTTTATGAGTCTCTGAAAACCGAGATTGCTTTAAAACCCTATTATAAGCTTTTTTTGGCTCTCTTTCAACCAAAACTACAACCTGTAAGCTTTCAACACATATTCTAGAGACTGATGAAATATTAAAAAGGAAGTCATTAGTTTTTTATATGAGCTATACTTCATTCTTAGTATATCCTCACATGGTTATAGATTTCTAACAATCTACTAAAGTCAATAAATTGAAAGAGCACTTCCAGTTTCTAGAAGTTCAGTTCAAAAGTCTTTATGCACTATTACTGAAAAGGTTTTGGTCTATTTCAACTGTATATCATAATTATGCCATAAATATACCACTAAGTAAAGCATAAAATTAAATCATTCATATAATGTCACCATTAAGCATAACGGTATGTTTAAAATTCTAACATACATGATATTGTTCTTATTCTATCAATGGTACTTCTCATTTTTATTTGCTTGTCTTTTTTCTGACAAAATTATTTTTACTTTTATTTATATATGGACTATAAATAAATGTAATATATAAATAATATATAATAATAAATAATATATAATAATAAATAATATATAATAACTCATAAATGTAATATATAAACAAAGGAAGCTGACCTTTAAGTGCTTTCATTGATCTGACCTAGAGATTTTCTTTAAGAACCAAACTGAAAATATTACAAAACCTTTACAGTCACAGTTTAGTGAAAAATAATTTCAGCTGCTCATTAACATTAAATTAATCTGTCTTCAAGTATCTAAATATCATAAGTACTGAGATGTATCTGAATTATTCTGTACTTTTTTCTTTCATGTAGAATCATTTTTAAGATTAATTACTGTCATATCTGAATAGATATCTGCAATACTACTGAATAAGAAAAGTATGCCACTATGTAAGGGTAGAATATGCAACTAGTCTATTCTGTCATTAAATATTTAAAATAAACATCATAGTATGCATAGTATATATTTCTTCCATGCTTGATACAAATTTGCCTTTATTTCCTTTAGTGGTAAGCTAGCAGTTAAAGGCAATATTTTTTTACACTTCACTTACCACAAATGGACAGAGGATTTTCAGTTCTCTGAAAGATCTGGTCAGAAGCTCTCATGCAATTCTAAAACATCTCAGTTGGCTAACAATGTTGCTCTGTTTAATGCATCTTTACTTCATTTTATTATTTTGCTGCAAAGTGATCCACATGGACAGTGTAGAGTTATGAAGAATGTAAATAGTTGTCCTGGTTTCAGCTGGGATAGAGTTAATTTTCTTCTTAGTAGCTGGTATAGTGCTGTGGTTTGGATTTAGGATGAGAATAATGTTGATAACACACTGATGTTTTCATTATTGCTAGGGAATGCTTACACTAGTCAAGGACTTTTCAGCTTCCCATGCTCTGCCAGGTGCACAAGAAGCTGAGAGGGAGCACAGCCAGGACAGCTGACCCAGACTGGCCAAAGGGCTATTCCATACCATATGATGTCATGCTCAGTATATAAACTGGGGGAGTTGGCTGGGGGGCAACGATCGCTGCTCAAGAACAGGCTGGGCTTTGTTCAGCAGGTGGTGAGCAATTGCGTTGTTCATCACTTATTTTGTATATTCTTCTGTCATTAGGGTTTGGGTTTTTTTTCCCTCTGCTGTCCTATTAAACTGTCTTTATCTCAACCCACCACTTTTACCTTTTATCTTCTGATTTTCTCCCCCATCCCACTTGGGGTGGGAGGGTGAGCAAACAGCTGTGTGGTGCTTAGTTGCCAACGAGGGTTAAACCACAACAATAGTAAAAATCTACCAGTTAAAGAAAATAAATAAAGCTCAATGATTTTAAACACTACATTTTTGGATTTTTTTTTTTTTTTTACATGGCAGTGAGGCTGGTTTCTGACTGAAATTAATACTGCTTTTCCACTTTAACAGAAGAGAACTTTGGTAACTATATAGCATTTGTGCGATTAAGGTAATAGACTTGTACTTTTGATGGTGTTTACTGTATAACAGTGGATCAGTACTTATCAACTCATATTTTTATTTCTGTTCTACTCCCAACCATAGTGGAGCATTGTTAGTGTCATAGTGGTCATAGTGTTAGTGGAATTAAAAAAAAAAAAAAAAAAAACACAAAAAACCAAAGCAAAACAAAAAAAAACAGAAAAAGTTCTTGTCATTCACCGCTATTAACTTTAAATTTCCTTCTCCTTTCTCTCTTCCTTCCCTCTGCTGTTCTTTTCTATATGTACAGATGTCTAGGAGACTGAAAAATTTGTTAGATGTCATATTAATCCATTGGATGCCTGTAGCCTTCCATTACTGTGGACTAAGGTTCTGTTGTTCTTTCCCCCTTTTTACAGCACATATGAAAAAGGTGTTATAATACATCCCATTTGCTATTTAATAAATGCTAATTGCAACTGTGTAGTATTTGGAGATTTCTACTTGATACAGTTCTATTTTGAAACAGTTTCAATTTTGGGGAAAGCATTACATTCATGAGGGGGGTGAGAAGAAACACCACTTTTCTTGGACCAGGCTGTTTCTACATGGCTTCACTGGCCACGTAGACCTTTTCCCAGCACAACCTGTAACGGTGTGAGTCACTTACTTGAGTAGCTTTGTGGCACTGCAGAACACTATAGCTGTTCACCTGGCTCTAATAATTGAAATTGAGCCAAAAAATTTGAAATTTTCATTAAGCTTATGAAAAGTTTGTCCTTTGGAAGTGTTTAGGGGTTCAGATTGTGGGTCTGGGTTTGCAGGGTTTTCTGCTTTCCAGCACCATGCACATCCATGCCCCACTTCCCAGGAGATCACCTTATTGCCACTTGTGACATTTGCACAAGATTAGCACTGGAATAGCTTTGTCGATCTGCAGGGAGCAATCACTTCTCCTGCATCAGTAAATGAGAAAGAGCATTTTATTCCAGAAACCTAGCTACATTCTTCTGAATGATAGATATATCAGCTTGTTTACATTTCTGCTGAAATTGAGAAAAAAAACGAGTGGCTTGATTTGAGCACATATATGAAAACCTTCTTTGCTATTTGAACACAGTATGCAGTAAGAATTACTAGAAACTCATCTTTCCGAATGAGTAGTACAGATGATTAAAAAAGATCAAATGGACTTTGGCAAACACTGACCATTTAGGAGGAAAGCTGCCCTTTTTCTGTAATATAAAAACAGACAGTCACTCTGTAAAACTTCAGAATATCAAAGAATAAAATTCAACAGGAAAAAAGAAGCAATGCAGACAGGTATTAAAAATGGTCTTTGGGTAAAAATAGAAGATCCCGCTAAGGTTATTAAAACCTCCAAGTTTAGCTTTTAATGTCTCATTAAATTCTAATGGTACATCTTTCACATGCTTACATTAGCAAGCATTTATTTATTCACAGACAAGAAAAGAATATTACTTAAAATTATGTTATGGGCCAGTTTTGAAGTCCAGAAAAATTAGAGTTCATGTTAAATTAGTTTTTTAAATCATTCAGGTAAATCTTTAAATGCTACAGCCCATACTGCAGACATGAAACCATCTCTATTGCTGTGAAAAACAATCAAAGCTGATATCAGCTGCCAAATTTAAAGAAATATAACTGTTATATGTATTGTATTATATTATTTATTTGTTTGTTTGTTTGTTTGTTTTATTTTCCTGGACTTAGACAAATTCATAGATTTCACTAGGTAAATTAAATTTAACACCTTTAGGAATGGGTGTATAAATTTTTATAACTGTTATCCTTGTTCTTTCTGGAGAATGCCCTCCTGTTTACAGTTTAGAAACTCCCTTTGCTGAAAGAGATGAGTCTATGTATAAATAGCCCCTTCCATCCTCTGCATTCCCTCCTTCAATCCTTAGGAAACCCTGGAGGTTCACACTGGGCAACAAGAGCAGTGACTATGTAGTACAAAGATAGGCTGGCTTGGCACAGTTTCCCCCACATCTAGCAGACCTTTGCTCTAGAAATGGTATAGGTTCAATGAATGGGCTTCAGGGCAGCTGCCAGCATTCATTTCTGGCAGACGACTAAAGGAGACATGTGCCTTGTAAAAGGCTCTTGCTAGGTTTCGAGGTATTAACGGATAAGATTTGGAAGAATGTGGCACAGGGACAGGCTTACCTATCATCCATGAAGACTACTAGAAAAAGAAAAATCTCCTTGATGAATATTATAAGGATTATAAAGAACATTGATGTGATCGCCCTTCTAGTACAGTTCTAGAACGCCAGAATCTGTCTGTCATAAGATACTGCCCTTAGTACAAAGAAATCTGGGGACAATATTTTATGGATAGGCAATGTGAAAATATAAGCCATTTCAAAAAATCATTAAGAATAATTTCCAGGTATGATTCTAAGTCACTTTTTTTAGGAGCTCATACACAACAAAGAAACAATCAGGACCAACTTTTGGTCTGTAACTAGTGAGAAATTAAGAAACAGCACTCATTGTTTACCTACCTTTTCTTTGTTAATTGACTTGGAAAAGGAAACTGGGGAGAAAAGAAAAAAAAAAGACTTAAACTGAAGAACAATTCCTGAGATGGCAGAAAAAGGTGATTTCAGTGGACTTGTGGCAGTCTGCACAAGCCAAAGATCTTTCTCTCACCCTTCTCCAAAATAAAGTGAGACACTATAATTTTGGGCAATTCACTCTTCGGTCAGCTGTATCCACCCCTTATTCTATACCATCTACATCATGCTCAGGTCCTACACTTCTCAATACACTTTTCCTGCCTTTTGATATATACACACAGATATCATTCCCTTCTTTTTTCTCTATCACAAGCAGAAAGTCCTCAGCAAGAAGTCACTTATTTCTGAGACAGGTGCCAGGAGCTAGAATTGTTATTATCCTAGGTGGGTATTATTGTCATATTGTGGAAGCAATGCAATATATAAATGTTAGACATCAGTCCTAAGTTACATATTTTAATTATTTTACAGTGACTTGAGACTGCTGCAGCTTTTTTTTTCTTTTTTTCTCATATGCACATGCATAGCCTCATGATATGATGAGGATGGGGATGAGGCTATTACTAGATGACACTGTAAGAATCGTTGCCTCCCTAAAATCCTTAGCTCTGAGGTGATTCTCATAGCTTTCATTGCCAAAAGCCTGAGGATGTATATAGTTTAGACGGGTTCTGCATTTCCAGATTATGCTTTGATTTTTTTTCTGCTGGCAGTTTGATATTGTGTTGGTGTTGGTGTTGTTGTTATTACTATTATTATTATTATTGATATTGTGTTGTTGTTGTTGTTGTTATTATTATCATCATCATCATCATCATCATCATCATCATCATCATCATCATCATCATCATCATCTATAATTTAACAGCTCTCTTTTTAGAGCCATGTTAAGGTCCCCGCAGTCTAAGAAAACATGTCATTGACCATAGTTTATGTCCACAATAATAAAAGAATTTATCATTTCAGCAATTTTATTTGCTATTTGTAAGGTTTTCTATACTATCTACTCAGGCTTCATTTTGTTCTGAAGACCAAAGGGTACTTTAATATGTGGATGAATCACAGAAGCAAACTATCTGTCTACCCAAATTTTGTATTTAACAGGTAAAATCACTAAGGATTCTATAGCAAAGGACAGGATGTACCATTTTTGTTAGTACTGCATCCCTGCGCTGAGTTCATGCCAACACAGGAAAGTTATAAAACTATAATTTTAGGTGAGACTATAATTTCTCATTTCAGCATAGGAAGAAATTCTTGTTTCATTTTACCAGCATAATTATAGTGGTATTAATGAGTAGGAAACTATAACTGGTAAAATTTTCCCAGATTAAGAGATTAGCAGTTTGTCAAAGATATTGGGCCCTTTCCACACCTGTAGGAAGACCTTTTGGCTCCTGAACCAAATCCCAATGTCCTCCCCTCCCCTCCCCTCCCCTCCCCTCCCCTCCCCTCCCCTCCCCTTCCCTTCCCTTCCCTTCCTTCCCTTCCCTTCCCTTCCCTTCCCTTCCCTTCCCTTCCCTTCCCTTCCTTCCCTTCCCTTCCCACTTTGCGCTTCTCCTCCTTATTATAACATTTTCCTCTACAGTTGGTATAACAGCTTCTAGGACAATAAGAAATATGCTCTCATACTCATAATGTGCCACTTACTGTAGCACTCTCCGCTTTATATAGTTGTTTAACAATGTTTGCAGAATTAGGGTCATCCGACTTACTTTTGATTAAAATATTACTGATTTGTTGGGGGGTCACAGTCAGATTTTCATCTGGCTTTATTCATTTAAATGAGGCATCTAATTTAGAAGCCTGCTTTTCCTAAGATTTTACTCTGGTCATTAGAAAGAGATAGCACACTTCAGACTGTGATTTACCCTCCTTCTATCTTCTCCTTCCCACTTCTTGTTTCTTCCCAGATGTGACTTTTGAACTACTTTTGAGGATATGATATGAGGATGCGGTTTTACTGGAACACTGGTAATACTAAGTATTAATTATTAGATTCTAAAATATAGATGGCTGAATATTATTTGCATTTTAATTGTATTACAGATCATAGGGTATCTTTCCCATTGGACTAAAGTGTTAGTAATTACCACAGTCACTCCTAATGAAGTTGATGAAATTTGAAAAGTGTATTTTCATTTCTTGTCTTTCAGTTTCTGGCTTGGACCTTCAAATGGTAAGGCATTCTGCTAGGAGAGTTTTCATGTTTTTCTTATGAGCTATTGTGAGAGGACTTTGCACTGAAGTTTTCAGTTCCTGCATCTGGTAGCACAAATGAAATGTTGTAAGTGGCTTTACTGATTTTTTATTTTTCATCTTGAATTTTCATAATGTTAGGTAATACGATGGTAGTTTTAGCTCTCTGCTAATGTCAGAGATTACAGCCTGAGAGTTTCAGATTAGACACTTTGGAAAAAAATCCACTAGAAGGGCAGTGCAGCACTGGAACGGGCTACCCAGAAAGGTTGTAGAATGCCTTTGAAGATTTTCATGCCTTGGCTGGAAAAAAACACAGCTGGCTTTTTCTAGTATTGGGCATAGCCCCATTCTGAGTAGGAATGAACTCCATAGACATCTCTCCTAACCAGCACTTCTATCATACTGTGATAATGCTGTAGCTCAGTAAAACAGAAGAGGTAAAAAGAGTCAGCTGCCTTCACAGGGGTTGCATATTAGGATAAGCATCCTGGAGAATTACAGGCTTTAGACTTCTTGATTTCCAGGAACTGCTCCATATCACACCAACATACTGTGCTAAAAAGGGATGGCGAGAGAGCTGATCAATCCTCATATGTAGGTGATAGAATAGAGAGGTATATCACAAACCACAGTCTCTCTATTTTCATGGCTTATTTTGTCTGATAAGGAGTTGCACCATTGCTTGCTCTGGGCTGCCTGCAAATTACACAGTTGTATCCTTGTGACCAGAGTCAATAGCACAGCCTAGGCAGGAAAAACAAGGAACATGATCTAGGGATTGTTCAGGTGGTCTCTAAATCTCATATATCACTACTTTACCATCACAGGGTGGTTCATGGTCAGCATTATATAACTGGCATGTATTAATGGAGTTCTAACTGATATACGTCTATTTTTTTCTAAATAAGTTCATTGTTTCCTCTTTGCCATAGGTAAATGCATTATTCCCACTATACCTCAGCATAACTGATAGAGTTACTACAGAACACAGCACAGCACTTCTGTTCTTATATTTTCACATATCACTAATGCAAGCAGACTCACCAACAGAACTATTTAAACTGTATGGTCTCCTCAAGTGTCTTTACCCTAGTAAATGTTCCTTGATGCATTGAGATTCATTAGTGAATGTAGGAGAAGAATAATTTCCTTTTTATATTCTCTCTAATGCTGATAAATCAAAAATGTTGATAGATTAAACTTGAAATAATAGCCACATCCTACAGGAATCTGCAGCAAAGGCAATGGATGTTACTTTGTGGAATGACTGTAAAAAATAAAGTGTTTAGGTAGAGATCAAAAAAACTCCTACAAATAGCATTCATCATATTTTTCTCTTAATGGGAATGCCGTCATACTTGTGTATTCTAACACTATTTCTGCTGTTCAAATAAAACACTCCATACAGGGATCAGTGTTTCAGCTAACAGTGAGCAAACTCAATGCTTTGCTGTGACATCTCTATTGTACTTTGCATTTTAGCTCCTTTTTGATACAGATAAATTCTGTTACTGTGTTCTGCCTGCTTAAATGAAAGATACATTTTTCTTCAAGATTGGGCAGATCAGTGAGGGCCATAAAATATTAATGATGAAAGCTTGGGGAATTAGATGTGCCTGTGACTATAGGTTTATCATGTTGGCAGAGCTTTCTCAGTCTAACCTATTTGTTTTGTGTGATCTCCATCAGAAATGATATACTGTAAAAAATATTATGTCTGTTCAGATTAAAATATATGTGGTTTTTCAGACCAGATAAAGGGCCTGATTTTTTTATTTAATGATCCAAATTTATTTAACAGCTTTATAAATTTTGCAGCACAGTTTTGTTGTTCAAAAGCAGAGCTGTTTGCCAGTATGCCATGGAGCTAGAAGAATGGATAGAAGAATGGAGAAAGAAAATGATAGCTTCATTTGTAATCTTGTGCCGTGACAGGGAGAAGATACTTAACCAGCTAGTTGCCATGGTGGTTACAATGTCTGCTGCAGGAGAAGCTGTTAAGAGACTTCTAGCTTTTGACTAGTCCCTGTCATTTAGGGATTGAAGGGGAATGGAAGTGATCATACCTTCTTCCTTTCCAATACTTTTTTTTTATCCCATGTGGTTGGGGCTTGCTTATGTTAAAATAAGTTGTATCAAAACTGTCCCAAAGGCTGGAGGACTTAGTGAACCCTTTCTTTGGTGGAGGGATATTTTCCTTTATCTTCCTTGTTGCATTACCTCACACTTCTTGATCTATGTCTTTGTTAGTTAGCTGCTGTTAACATGGGTTAGTTAAATAGAAGCAGCTCTTGTGCTGAAGAGGCTGCCATTGTTTTCAATTCAAATTAATGTTAAACTGTGCAGGGTAGATTTTAATGAATTACCCAGATAGCAACATGCAGGCTGGATGTTATTCAAGAGGGAAGTCTTAAAGGCACAGGAGCAGGCTGTCCCCATGTGCCGCAAGTCGAGCAGGTCGGGGAGAAGACCGGCCTGGCTGAACAGAGAGCTCTGTCTGGAACTCAGGAAGAAAAGGAGAACCTACCACCTTTGGAAGAAGGGGCAGGTGACTCAGGGGGACTACAAGGATGTGGTGAGGTTATGCAGGGAAAAGATTAGAAAGGCAAAGGCCCAGCTAGAAGTTAAACTGGCCACTGCTGTCAAGGACAACAAAAAATGTTTCTACAAGTATATCAGCGACAAAAGGAGGGCTAAGGAGAATCTCCCTCCTTTGTTGGATGCAGAGGGAAACTTGGCCACAAAGGATGAGGAGAAGGCTGAGGTACTTAATGCCTTCTTTGCCTCAGTCTTTAATAGTCGGACTGATCATCCTCAAGGTTTTCATGCCCCTGAGCTGGGAGATGGAGATAGGACACAGAATGAAGTCCCAGTTGTCGAAGAGATGGCAGTCACCGACATGCTCCTCCACCTGGATGCCCACAAGTCAATGGGGCCAGACGGGATCTACCCGAGGATACTGAGGGAACTGGCGGAGGAGCTTGCCAAGCCACTCTCCATCATTTATCAGCAGTCCTGGTCAACCGGGGAGGTCCCAGATGACTGGAAGTTAGCTAATGTGACACCCATCTACAAGAAGGGTCGGAAGGAGGATCCGGGGAACTACAGGCCTGTCAGCCTGACCTCGGTGCCGGGGAAGGTCATGGAACAGATCATCCTGAGTGCCATTATGCGGCATGTGCGGGACAACCGGGGGATCAGGCTCAGCCAGCATGGGTTTATGAAAGGGACGTCCAGCTTCACTAACCTGGTCTCCTTCTATGACAAGGTGACCCGCTTAGTGGATGAGGGGAAGGCTGTGGATGTTGTCTACTTGGACTTCAGTAAGGCCTTTGACACTGTCTCCCACAGCATTCTCCTGCAGAAGCTGGCTGCTCATGGCTTGGACAAGTACACTCTGCGCTGGGTTAAAAACTGGCTGGATGGCCGAGCCCAAAGAGTGGTGGTGAATGGAGCCAAATCCAGTTGGCGACCAGTCACAAGTGGTGTTCCCCAGGGCTCAGTGTTGGGACCGGTCCTGTTCAATATCTTTATCAACGATCTGGATGAGGGGATTGAGTGCACCCTCAGTAAGTTTGCAGATGACACCAAGTTGGGTGGGAGTGTCGATCTGCTGGAGGGTAGGAAGGTCCTGCAGAGGGACCTGGACAGGCTGGATTGTTGGGCTGGGGCCAACTGTATGAGGTTCAACAAGGCCAAGTGCCAGGTCCTGCACTTCGGTCATAACAACCCCAGGCAACGCTACCGGCTTGGGGAGGAGTGGCTGGAGAGCTGCCAGGCAGAAAAGGACCTGGGGGTGTTGGTCAACAGCCGGCTGAACATGAGCCAGCAGTGTGCCCAGGTGGCCAAGAGGGCCAATGGCATGCTGGCTTGTATCAGGAATAGTGTGGCCAGCAGGACCAGGGAGGTGATAGTGCCCCTGTATTCGGCACTGCTGAGGCCTCACCTCGAATACTGTGTCCAGTTTTGGGCCCCTCACTTCAAGAAGGACATCGAGGTGCTGGAGCGTGTCCAAAGAAGGGCAACAAAGCTGGTGAAGGGTCTAGAGAATAAGTCTTATGAGGAGCGGCTGAGGGAACTGGCGTTGTTTAGCCTGGAGAAGAGGAGGCTGAGGGGAGACCTTATTGGTCTCTACACCTACCTGAAAGGAGGTTGTAGTGAGGTGGTAGTTGGTCTCTTCTCTCACGTAACAAACAATAGGACAAGAGGAAATGGCCCCAAGTTGTGCCAGGGGAGGTTTAGATTGGATATTAGGAAAAACTTCTTCACTGAAAGAGTAGTCAGGCACTGGAACAGGATGCCCAGGGAAGTGATTCAGTTCCCATTCCTGGAGGTTTTTAAAAGATGGGTAGATGTGATGCTTAGGGGCATGGTTTAGTGGTAGACTTGGCAGTGTTAGGTTTGTGTTTGGACTTGATGATATTAGAATCATAGAATTGTTTAGTTTGCAAAAGACCTGTCTTTTCCAACCTAAACGATTCTATGATTCTATGAACAGGTCATGCTAGAAGTCCATGAAGGACAATAATCTGTCTAGTAGTAGCCTGTGGCAATGTGGATTTTTACATCCTTGATAAGTTAATTGTATAGCACTAGGAAAATTTTGCATTATTTCCTCCTCCTTGAATCATGCTGCTTGCCATGCATTTGTTATTTCCATGTTATTTTGTTTACTACTGTGATGGGATTTTATCAGCCTGCTTAAAATAAAATTTGGAGAAAATGGTTCTGCTTGTCACTGCGTCTGTAAAGACAGGAGTCATCTCACCTAACTTTAGTCTTGCAAAAGTGGAATAAATGGAGACAGACAGTTTGCCTATTCAGAGGACCTTTCTTAAATAGTTATCTTAGCATGTGTTTAATTACCTTATAATGAGTACCTATGTAAATAGCTTAGATTACATGACTAACATTTAGGTGACTAAAACCATAGGATGAATTTTTTCCTAATGGTTGAAAGCATTGCTGTTTCTGTTGACGTTACTGTCAGCCAGCTTCAGGGTACTGCCTTCATGGCTCAGAGTGTGGGAGGTAGTGACACAGGAGTTAATTCTTGGTTTTATGCCTTGTCCAGACCTGATACTACGTTGGTAACTCCAGTCTGTCTTTTTGATTACCCTATAAAAAACATTTCCCATCAAAACTCCTTGTTAAATTTATACTTCCACCGACAATGTGGACTTGAATCTCATGATATTCCAGTCTTAGACTACCTCAAATTCATTATCCAATATTGTCTCCTTTCTGTCCATTTCTACAGCTCCTTGCAAATGAGCAATTTGACCATCATCCACTCCCTGAGGTATACCCAGGAGGTTCCAAAGTTGATGCAGTTTCTGGGCTCCACACACATTTTTCTTTTTGTCAGTAGCTTCCCACATGGGCTGTTTCACTGAGAGTGTTTTCAAAAGTCAGGAGTGAGGAGTTTCTGGTGGGACATAAGCAGGACAGCCTGTTGCTCTACTGGAAATCCCATTCTTATGGAACGTTTTTAACATTATACTTCCCATTCTTATGAGAACAACACTTTTCTCAAAATGTTGGAAAAGAAATGTAAATTTCAAGGAGACTTAATACTTTTTGTAAAAGACACCATAAGATTCCTCTTGAGGTGACCAAAAATCCTGTTGCACAGTACTGTTCTGTCCTCTGCCCAGTGTGCTTCATAGATCGGACCTAAGGTGGCAGTGCTGAATGATAACACTAGCCCATGGTGTCTAATTGGTATTATCTCTACCAAGCTCTCATTTTTTGACCTCGTTTTTTGTCTATTAAAAAAAAAAAAAAGAAAAATGAAAAGGAGCTTTCTTTTACTCCAGAGTAAAATGAAATACCAGGTTATATGTTTCACAAACACAAGAAGAATCAAGCAGTTTACTATGTCATGTTAGCTTTTTGCATGGTGTTAAATGAAATCACACATTGCTCAGATTTTCTAATTACCAGTATGCTGCGTGGAGGAAGTCTTTCAGTAATTAAGCTTTTAATTAATCAAAGTACATTTTCTGCTTCTCTCCATTGTCAACCTATTTTATGTTTTTCTTTATTTTTTATCTTCTGCTTTGTGCCCTAGATCTCGCCTTTGAAATAATAAGATCAAGTCCCTGATTCACAGCTATCAAAATTTTGAGCTACACTGTAAGATGACAGACAGAGCAGGGTAAAGCTTATTTTAATTCTAATAATTCTGAATTAAAATGTCACTTTTAGTATGATAGAAAAATAACTCCTGTGACCCATTTTTTCTTGACTAGAATCATGTACGCTCATAAAGATATTCTGCTTTTCATTCAACCTCAAAGGTTATTCATTTTAGAAATGTAGAACACTTTTTGTAAAGAGGTACGTAATTGTTCCTTACATATACAACAGAGATTCATCAAACTGAAAACTGAGCTCACATATAACCTGCAGTTTCTCTTCTTTTGCCACAATCTTCCCACTTCTTAATCTGCATTTCTTAGATAGTAATTTTTGTCACTGTATTCTATAAAAATATGGAGCCGTTTATAAACAAAGTACAGTACAAGTAGAAGGCTTACAAGCCAATATATGCAAATATGAAAGTATTGATGATTTTATGAAGTTTTCTAAGCACACAGAATAGATAGGTCAGGTGAAAAACCTCAGAAATAATTGACTGTTTCATAAAGTAGTAGAAAAGTGGAAACCACTTGATAAATGTAGTTTTCTGGAGCAAATAACAGTATAGACAACTTTATTTTCTCTGGTATCCACTTAAGCAAATATAATAATGTATTTCAACTGAACTACCTGGCAGAGACTAAATGCTAAATGGTCAGCCTAAATGGTCTGCTGGTTGACCTGATGTTTTATCAATATCTCTGCTGAATTAATTAATCATTACCTTGTGTACGTATGTTGGCATATTTTTTCTTACACTTACACATACACTTAGAAAAGCCTTCAAATGAACTTCTAAAGAGAGAGCATCCCATAGGGAAACAACATTGACCTGCTTCTAAGTGTCATGATATTGAGGGTTTTATCAATGTGCAATTTTCAATGCGTATTTTTTTCATTCAAAGAAGTTGCTTAGGCTATTTAGAAATTTTGGCTAAAAAACAGCAGTCAGCTTTAACATGGAGATCGTAATTAACAAAATTTATGGGTCACAGTGGGACAACTGCCTCCCAGTTTACTTCTCAGCAAGAGAAAATATGGCTTTAGTTTGGTGTCAATAAGAAGCAGCTGAAATCACAGCCAACCCTCCAGCTTCTCTTCTGGGAACAAAGTCATCCGTTTGGTTGCACTTTTAGAATTACAAAAGAAATAATTAATTTACTTTCAGCAATGAAAGGCTGAAATTGTAATGCTGAAGAACACAGTACAGGAAGATTCAAAGAAGAAAAAAAGCCTTATCTTGCAATATTAAAGAAGATTTTTTCCCAACCCTATTTTTCCCACTCCTATTTCCAAATTCTATTTTCTGTCTTTAACAATGTCTTCAGAACTGATAAGCACTCTATGAAGATTACTGTAAATGTTCATACAAATCTACTTTATATATGTATCTACTTCAGTTAGACTTACACTTTTCCATGTTGCTTTATATGAATATTCTTTTGACTAAATTTAACAGATCCAGTACTATGCAAAATAGGAATTTCAGAATTCAAACTGCAGCAAGAAATGTTTAGATACCTATCAACTGGACAAAGAATCATTTTATGACATCTTGGGAAAATTATTACAAACATGATAAAAATGGTAAGTATTCCCAGGGAACAATTTTAATCAAGTCAAAGACTGGAAATAAAAGTCATTACAAATATCTTAAAATAGCTGAATTCATAATTTATTAATGTCTCTTCTCCAAACAAAGAAAATCTAAAAATAGGCTGTGTTAGATAAATTATTCATTGCAAATTATTTTCACAGCAATAGTTAGGAAGCAATTCATTTTTTGGTTCTACACCTTCTTAAAATTGGAACAGTTCTGTCATGAATCAGCCCCTTCCTTCCAGATTAGTTTACACCTTTCCTTTGGATATTTATATTCAGCAGTGTAAAATGTTAAAATACAAGCTGAAACTAAGCAAAAGCATAGGTGTCCTGTATTTTAATTTCATGGTCTGCTGTTGTGGGTTTGTTTAGCAGAGAAGTGTGAATTAAACTAGTGTTATATCCAAATATAGCTGAATAGCTTGTTGCTGCCCTAATTAAAACATCTTGTCAGCAAATACTTCAGGAATATGAATTTTAACCATACTGCTTTTGGTGGAATATTTCAGAGTGAATGGCATTTGTTCTTAAAATTTTTAAAAATAGCAACAGTAGCCAACATAGCTTTAGTATAATGAGCTATCTGGAAAAAATATTATCATTGAATTACAGAATCATAGAATGGTTTGGGTTGGAAGGGACCTTAAAGATCATCTAGTTCCAGCCCCTCCACCATGTAGCAAATACCTATAAGTCTGACTGTTTTTCTGCATCAGGAAAATATCTTTTACAAATTAACATTATGATTGTATTCAAATGTAATGAGAATATCACTGCTAACAGACCAGCAAAGGGGCTGTAGTGCTGCCTGTTCAAAAGAAGCTTGCAAATAACATCCCTGAAAATGTCCTTACTGATATGATGCACTGATCTCCAAACATTAGCTATGAAATCATGAGAATCAAAGGAACCGAGGTAAAAAGATTAAGCTTTTATGTCAAAAGAGGCAATAATTTTATCTATTAATTTAATTATGCCATACAATGAGCAAATAAAGAATAATGCAATAAAGGTGATGGCAAATTTATGTGCAACAATGATATAAAATGCATTCAAATATGATTATGTTGGTACAGAATAAATATTAAAAAAAGAATGAACAGAAAAATTAAAAAGTAAAGAACATTAAAGAAAACCACTAATGAGGAATTAATATCATAAAGAAATTTACTTAGGTGAACCGATTAAGCTTCAAAAAGGTCTTGGACATCTGCAGGTGGGAACATCTGCCTGAGCAGACATTCAGGGTCAGAGGAATGTAATCTCTATTATAAAATCTCTTTATAATCCTAATAATATGAAATATATTACTCTACAGAATGCAATAAGATAATATTGTATAGTTTGGTCTTAATTCAAAAAGCTTAAAAAAATACATTTACAGGTGACTTGGCAATCAAGTTGTTTCTTTTTAAGGTTTACTTGTGGAAAACTATACTCCTCTCTATTTCGTAGCTTCAGCATGACCTGATAATCTAACTTCTTAGCTTAACTAATGTTAAATTGACACAGGCTGCCTGTAACTATCATTCATTACTAAACTACTATTCAACTTTTTATTGTATTTTATTCTATTCTATTCTATTTCTAATAGTTAACATATCCTATTTCATAACTCCCTAACTGAAATTAAATGGCAGGTTTGCAGTCATGCAGAATCAGGTTTACCTGTTTGTTCATAGTTTGCATGTTAATGAACACTCTGTTCAAATGCTGGGTCTGAACAAAGATAAGGGTGGTTTTCTGGTTGTCCTTCCTAGCTGCCCACATAGGGTAACCGTCCTTTTGGAAGGAGGATAACTGATCTTTTTCTGAGAGCAGGTGAGTATATTCACATGGGAGAAGGGCCTACAAGAAAGCTGAGGTGGTGGAGGGAGAGGCAGACACAGATAACAGGGACCCCACAGCAGAGATGGCCAGCAGACACATAGACTGGTCTTGGAGATGATTAGGGAGATTTTTTCCGAGGGAACCAAAATGATTGTGCAAAGACTCTTGCAAGCAGGAAACTACTAAATGTTGCTAATCTGAGAGATTTCATAGATGCAGAGGGTCTGGGAGTGTTTGTTTCCAAAGTCTTTTATTTCTATTCTGTCTTGGTTTGAGCATATTCTTGTCTAAAAATGTAACCAGCTTCAATTTCTGTTCTAATAAATCTAGCTGTAGGTGTTCAGAAACACCTTGGATACCCTGGTATTAGCAGGTCTTGCAGTTTCATCCCAGCAGGTTATCAGGCAGGTGGGTGCTAGCCTCGATGGCTGTACTGCTCCAGTGTAAACACTCGCTGAAGGTTGCAGTGAGGGGTCCTTTTTTAAATTAGTGTAAACACTAATTCTTTCAAAATACACTCAAAATGTCAGCTTGGAAACTTAAATGTATCATTTTATTAGTCACTAAAAGTCATGTTCTTAATGGTGATACTGAATTTATGATATATTACCTACGTCTTGCTAGATAATACACTCTACATGTGGTAACTACTTGTCCATCCATCCTGGAGGACATAAGTAAATATTATCGCTGCCTTGCTATTAGTCTTACTACAGGTATTGGCTCTCAAACTAGTTGATTAGCATGAGTTAAATACAGTCCCCAAATCATATATAGTTAAAGTTTACTATTTGTTTCAGTCTCTTAGAAGCACTTTTATGTCCAGTAGCTTGGCTTTTTGATTGCGAGCAGATTCAGCAAAAGACATTTTTATGGTTTCCTTACATTTGCTTAGACAACACATTTGGAACAACATTGCTAGTAGTTCCTTCTCCATTGTACTTCAGTTCTTAAAATCTCATTTGGCAGGCTAAGTTTTATGTTAGTTAACCATTAATTTCCAGGAAAGGTGTTGTTATATAGAAAGTATTTTTTTTAAAGAAATGTTGAATATGTGCTATATTTAATGGATATAGAATATATTCTTCAATACAGATTTTTTGGATAGAAAAAAAAAAAAGAAATCTATTTCTAATATCTAGTCCTTTTAAGTACTATATGATCCTTCTAATATCTTATACAGCTCTATATGGTGCATGATCGCTCCACAGTTATATACAACTCTATAGTCTTAGATATTACCATCTTGAGTAGAAAATGTTTAATTTATTACACATAATTGTATGAAGATACAAGAATTCATTACATTCATCCTATGAGCATTGTTTTTGAATCATTTTTCCTTTGATTTGCATAGCACTACTGCTGAAAGTTCCTTTAAATAGTCACAACTGGACAATCTGGGTTTATATGTTTTTTTTCCGATGTGAAAATCACAGATTCTTCCTGCCATACTAGCTAAAACATGCTGAGATATATTTATATCCATAACCAATGGCACATTCATTTTACTGCAATAAAAATGCACAACAGCATTTAAAGAATAACTTATCATGCTGAATTCAATCATATTTTAGCAATGAGTATCACTATTGTGCCTGTTGATACATGTTCTGTACTTGGACTCTCTCCCACCATGAAAAAAATTGAGTGTGTGGAAATAGGCATTGGATCAAAAAAAAATGGAAGGATCTAACTATTTAAACAATTTAGATTTTTGCACTTCTTTGTAAGTCATTGCACACTGTAAGCCAGTATAGAAACACAAACTACATCTTCATGTAGTTTAAGAGAAACAACAAATGATAAAAAAGCACTATGTACTACTGAGCTACAGAACTTGAAATATTCATGGAAAAAAACCAACACCAATATGCAGAAAATGTATAACCTGTAATTTATTTCTAATCATCTTTGTTTCTGTAGATATGCTAATGAAAAATAACTAGGCTCTTTACTGCACATAAACTTGCTGGAATATACTGCCTTTAGGCAACAAACTGTCTAACTTTTTAAGTATTAACATAGTTAAAGGGAATCCCAGAAAGATGTAATTTCACCTGTTGATGTTATAAGGTTATATCATATTGATGTTACAGGATTTGTACAGAGGTCAAAAGGACATTGAAAGCCTAGGCTGATATCTAACTGCAGTCCAGATATATTAAAAAGTGACACAGAAAAGAGTGATTTTATATGAGAATCTCAATGGTCATTAGAGCTCAAACATTCAAGGGTATAACAACAGTGGAAACTCTCCTACCTCTCCTCTCAAACCCAAATTTAAAAAAAAAGCTACATACATGCTGAGAAACAATTAGATACTATGTCATACTGAGAGCTGATGGGACCTAAAACTATAGCTGCATTTTGGCTTTTGGTTTCATGCTCTGGATGTCACCATGAAGAGCAGGAAGCAATCACAGCGTTTTCCTTGTCATCTCACAGCTCTTCTTTGAATGTCTGTCTCCAAAATTCCATGGTAAAAAATTAAAAATACCCCAACCACAAACATGCAATTTTGCCGGAAAAGATTTCTAAGATGGTTCCAGTACATAATAGAAGCCCCTCTCACTATCATATCTACTTCCATCAAATAGTGGCAACTAACAAAGCCAGAATTTTGTGGCTTTTTCTGCCTTGATTATTCTCTACATTAAGTATTTATATAAAATTAACAGCTGTAAACTTAGAATGGAATAAACCCAATATCTGCCTGATTTTCCAGTTGCAGGTAATTGAGCCATTTTCCTCTAATTTACTACAATTATATGCCTGAGTCATGTATTTCTAATATACAAATCAGTGAGTCACAGCATGCTTGCTTGGCTGCATTTGCAGATGTGGTTAGTCCCACTTCCCTCATCCACATGCACAAAAGCCAGTCATAAAATTTGGTAGCTAAATATTTACAGTATAAAAATATTGATCATCAGAAATACTGTGAATACTTTCTTTTCCAAGCAGATTCTGTCTGCATTTGATGAAGATGTGTCCACAGCCTCTAGAGCTCCAATTAAAAAGTGTATTCTGACACAGCTTGCTTCTAAGTAAGCTTTCCGCCATGTATTAGTAGTGCTTCCTCTGAAATTCTACAGACATCATGGCTCAGATCTACCTGTTACCATGCTGTGTCCTGCCTGACACAAGAACAGCTTTGGAAGCCTGATAGTATTGTGTGCCCACATGTGCGTTTCCTCCTACAATTAATGACTGTGCACTGGACTATTGAACACACTTCTGCTTAGCTGGGTTTTGTTCACACATCTTCCAGGGTTTTAGGGGGTTTTGTCATTTGGGTTTTTTAATATGGTTTGGTTTTTTTCTTCCACACTGCTTTGGATGTGCGAGGATATATGGGCTCAAGTCAATGGAGAATTGCAGATTTTCATTAATCTTGTGGGTTTTCCATTGTTGATCAGTTTTAGCTAAAGGTGGGTTGGCAGCAGTTCTCTTACATTTCACTAAAATTGAGGAGGAGGTTAGCCTTTGAAAACAGGATGCCAGGAATAGAAAGATTATATTCAAACCTCTAAAATAAACACTACTATGAAACTGATTTTTTCTCCTTTAATATTATTTTAGAGACAAATATTGCCACAGTTAGATTTTCAGACAGGCTTTTAATGTTAGAAAAGTTTTAAGAACATTTTAGGAAATACAATTGACTATACTGTCTACTGGTAGATCATTGGCTTATAGTAGGGGCAGTAGACTGATGTTTATTCCAGCTATCTTTAACTATCTAAAAGTTAGGGATCTAAGCTAAACTGGTTACATAGGTTATTTCTGTAGTCAGTAAATAAAGAGAAAGACACTTTGAAGGAGCATTCATTCCCCTCTTAAAACTGCTATCAAGGCAATTTAAATGAATCACCTTTGGGAATGGTTAGTCAGTACCCATTGAATGTCTAGGCAGCCTAAATCAGCTAGTTCAGATAAGACAACTAAAGTCAAGTGACATAAACCTAAAAAGATGTTATTCTATAAATAGAGAACATAATATGTCCTGGAAGAGAAAGTGACAAGTTTAAACTGGCATAATGTGTCAAAGAATCATTTAGGTTGGAAAAGACCTTTAAGATCATCAAGTCCAAGGTTAGGATTCAGTATCAGTCTAAATGCAAAATGTGATCTGAAGTGTGCCCTCTGATAAAGAAGTGCTACATTGGCCAGTAGTAATAGAAGGGTTAAAACCCTCTTAATTCCACATTTTTACCTGCCTGAACACCACTACAACTCTACAGGGAAAAGAGAGATGAACTGGCTACATTGCTTTAATCTTTCCTTTTCTTAGTGGCAGATGTACAGAGTATGATACAGAATTACTGTCACAGAGTCATTTTACAGTTAGTTTCCAAAAGAATTAGGTTTTATCAGAACACAGCTCACGTTTCTATTGCAGAAAGAGTGCTGAGGCCCCTGGCACATTCATTGGACCTTTGCTGATTTAGGAGCTAAAGGCACTCATGTGGAGAATTTGTCAGCAATTTGAAATCCTAGCAGCAACAATACAAGCTCTTGTGTTTTACTGATGAGAATGATAAGTTCAGCACCTAGAATTACAGTAGAAGAACCTTTGGACAAACTCTTCTAAATTCGTACTAATTTTTACATGTATCTTTGGTCCTAGAATAACATAAGAAAAAGAGCATTGATTTTCAGTATTCTGCTAGGCTGGTATTAGAACCATAAAGAAGTGTTAGTGAATCGGTAAATTTAATGTAAATATAGCTCAGGGGTTTTTTAGCTCAATACCTAAATTATTTTAAAAAAAAGAAAAACAACCCTTTTGAAATTCTCTGCCACCTTGATATTATTATTCTCCACCACTTCCAACTACTATGCAGTAGTTTCTATAAAATGCCTTACTGATCTGGCAAAAAAATCTGTATTACATTCTACACACTAAATGGATGTTAACTGTTAAGATATTGTGGTCCTAAATGAGATATACAGAAGTCAATTGAAGACTCAGTGGTCTTCAAACAAGACCCAGAATCTATTATTGAAAAATAATAGAAAAGAAACAAGGGATAAATTCCTGTTCTGGAAAATGCTTTTCAGGTAAAATGACAACTTGTCATCTGCTGCTGGAAACCTTTTGGATCTCATCCTCAACAGTTTTCTTACTGCTGGCTACCAGTTTTTGTAAGATACTTAAGTTGTAAGATTAAAATTTAAATCAAAAACTGAAACAAATTCCTTCTACTGCACAGGTGTGGGGTTTTTTCATCATGACACACTTTAAAAAAAATCATAATGTGCTGTGCCACTTTTTTGATAATCTGGAGGTCAGACAATGACATCCATCCATCCTGACATATACCTGACAGCCAGGTAACTAGTACAGTAACTAAAATTTATCAATTTCTTAGTGTAATAACATTCATTTTCTGCAAATGCTCCATTTGCTCACATCAGAACCTTTCATTAGAAAAATATTACCATGAAAACATTGTTCAGCTGTCTCCTTGGTCTGGCTGCATTAGGCAAAAGCATTGTTAGTAAGTCAAGGGTGGTGATCCTTCCCCTCTATTCAGCACTGGTGAGGTCAAACCTTGAGTACTCTGTCCAGTTCCAGGCTCCCCAGTGAAGGAGAGGCATGGACATACTGGAGAGAGTCCAATGAAGGGCCACAAGGATGATTAAGAGACTGAAGCATCTCTCCTATGAGGAAAGTCAGAGAGAGCTGGGACTGTTCAGCCTGGAGAAGTGATGGCTTAAGGGGAATCTTATCATTGCTTATGAATACCGGAAGGGAGGGTGCAAAGAAGACAGAGACAGGCTCTTTTAAGTGGTGCCCAGTGACAAAACAAGAGGCAATGGGCACAAACTGAAACACAGAAGGTTCCCTCTGAACATCAGGAAACACTTTTTTACTGTGAGCGCTGGCACAGACTTCCAAGAGCAGTTGTGGATCTCTCTCCTTGGAGATATTCAAAAGTCATCTGGACAGGTGTATTGGTTTTACGTGGCAAGGTTTGGGTAGCAGTGGGGCTGCAGGGGTGGCTTCTGTGAGAAGACACCAGGAGCTGCCCCCATGTCAGCCAGCTCCAAGGCAGACCCACCACTGGCCAAAGCTGAGCCAATCAGCAATATTGGTATTGCTTCTGTGATGACATATTTAAGAAGCGGTAAAAAATGTTCCACAACAGCAGCTGAGAGAAAGGAGTGAGAATGTGACAGAAACAACTATGTGGACACCAAGGTCAGTGAAGAAGGAGGGGGAGGAGGTGCTCCAGGCACATCCTAGAGATTCCTCTGCAGCCCATGGTGAAGACCATGGTGATACTGGTTGTCCCCCTGCAGCCCATGGAGGTCTACAATGCAGCAGATATCCACCCTGCAGCACATGAAGGACCACACGCCAGAGCAAGTGGATTTGCCTTGAATGAAGCTGTGATCCCATGGAGAGCCCATGCTGGAGCAGGTTCCTGGCAGGAACTGCAGCTTGTGAAGAAGAGCCCATGCTGGAGCAAGTTTTCCGGCAGAACTTGTGGCCCTGTGGGGGACCCATGCTGGAACAGTCCATTCCTGAAGATCTGTACCCTGTGGAAACAACCCATGCTGGTGCAGTGCTTGAAGAACTGCAGCCCATGGGTGGGACCCCACACTGGAGCAAGGGAAAAGCATGAGGAGGAAGGAGAGGCAGAGGCAAAGTGTTATGAAATGACTGCAACCTCCATTCCCCATCCCCTTGCACCACTCAGAGGAAGGAGGTAGAAAAGTCAGGAGTGAAGTCGAGCCCAGGAAGAAGGGAGGGATGGGGGGAAGGTGTTTTTTAGATTTGTTCTTATATCTCATTATCCTACTCTGATTTGACTGGCAATAAATTAAATTAATTTCCCCAAGCTTAGTCTGTTTTGCCTGCAACAGTAATTGGCAAGTGATCTCCCTGTCCTTACCTTGACCCATGGTCTTTTCTTGTCGTATTTTGTCCCCCTGTCCATTTGAGGAAGGGAAGTGACGGAGCAGCTTGGTGGGCACCTGGTAGCCAGCCAAGGTCAACCTACCGCAACATGTTCCTGAGCAACTGGCTCTAGGTGGCCCTGCTTGAGCAGGTGGGTTGGACCAGATGACCTCCAGATGTCCCTTCCCACCTCAACCATTCTGTGATTCTGTGAAATAGACTTCAATTATTTGGAATTCTGAAAGCGTTCAACCCTCTCTGAAATATCACTGCATCATTTCTGCAAAATCAGTATCTGTATACTTGTACAAACCCAGACTTATCTAAGATTCATCTCTTCCATCAGATTTATGGTCCAGATTGATGGGATATGTTCTTATTGTGTGCAGCTGGAGTGAATTGAGTTGTGGATTGAACACAATGGGTCACTTTCTCCCTTGTGTAGAATTGAAAGTTTCAGGAAGGGATCAACAGAGTGATTTCACATACTTGATCTTTTCTGAGGTTCAGGAAATACTTCCTGTAGAGCAATTGACTGATAGCTGTAAGGTCCACAATAGATCATATTATCATGGATATTCGTCACTTGTTCTTTTCACCCTTGCATGCTGAAGCCCACAAATGAAAAACCAGAAAACATTGTTTTGTGAATGTGATATCTGCAAATGCAGGATATAGATACCAGAGAAATTCTGGTTGGTTTTATTCCTTTAAAATAATTTTATCTGTTCAAAATATTTAATAATATGGAAGGCCAGATACATCTTTTTTTCTTCTAATATTCAGGTTTGAGATAAGTTCTTGAAGGACTCTAATAATTCTTGATTGGCAATCATTTATTTTAGAAAATGAAAATTCCCAGAAAGTGGACCAGGAAATACTTTTGATTAAACACAATAGTATCTTGAAATGAAGCTCTCATGTATGTGAAGAAGCATTCCTTTTTTTTTTTTTTCATTTTCAAATCCTTATGAGGTTAAATTTTGCAAAAGTCCACTGTGTGACATTTTTTTCTGTTCTTCTAACATTAGAAACATGGAATTCATACCACCTGTCATACTATAACTCTTTTCCTATTGGCTTCTGTTTATGATCTGCTCGTATTAGCCTCAGTTTGGAAAAAAAAAGGAAAGATAACCTTTAAGTACTTGATTTTAAGCTCACTGAAATCAATTGGACAGTTTACTTCATCTTCTAAAACAAAAGAAGCTCTAATATAAGCATTTTCACCTTACCCCATGTTATTATCATACTTTCTTTAATAAGATTGATAGTTTTTTTCTTTTTTTTTTCTTTTGGATTGGAATTTTTTGGTGAGGTGTAAATCAAAATTCTTCAAATTCCTTTGACTTCTTTGGAATTCCATGGAACCCCTATGGCATATTCAAATCCAAAGAATATTTGGTCCCTTTCATATTTTCATTCACTGCTATATATACTGTCCAGAAAAAAATTAAACAGGCTAATTTAATTCCTTCAGTGATATTTGTCCTGGTTTCAGCTGGGACAGAGTTAATTTTTTTCTTGGTAGCCAGTAGGGGGCTGTGTTTTGGGTTTAGGATGAGAACAACGTTGATGCTAAGTATCGCTAAATAGTCGCTAAGTAGCGCTTACACTGGTCAAGGACTTTTCAGCTTCCCGTGCTCTGCCCGGTGCATGGGGGGCTGGGAGGGGGCACAGCCAGGGGCGCTGACCCAGACTGGCCAAAGAGTTATTCCATACCATATGATGTCATGCTCAGTATATAAGCTGGGGGAAGAAGAAGGAAGGGGGGGACATCTGGCGTGATGGCGTTTGTCTTCCCAAGTAACCGTTACGCGTGATGGAGCCCTGCTTTCCTGGGGATGGCCGAACACCTGCCTGCCCATGGGAAGTAGCGAATTAATTCCTTGTTTTGCCTTGTTTGTGTGCGCAGCTTTTGCTTTATCTATTTAACTGTTCTATTTTATTTTACTTCAATTATTAAACTGTTCTTATCTCAACCCATGAGTTTTCTCCCTTTTACCCTTCCGATTCTCTCCCCCATCCCACCGGGGAGGAGTGAGCGAGCGGCTGTGTGGTGCTTAGTTGCTAGCTGGGGTTAAACCACGACATATTCCATGAAGGTAAATACTCAACTGAATCTCAGAGGTCCAGTAAAACCATAAAGCTATCCCATAATTTTTGGACATGGTGGATAACGCAATTCATTTGTTCTTTCCTGGGATTTCACGCATCTCGGGAGTACTACAGATGCCATGTTCCTCCTTTGACGTACACGGTTAGCAGTAAGGAATGCAAAACTACTAGAAAATGAGTTTACAAGGACCTCAATTTTCTTTGCAGTTTGTTACGGGTTTTTTGTTTATTGGGTAGACTCCAATCCATTAAAAAAAAAAAAAAAAGAATCTTTTTTCTGCAAAGGTTCAAATGTATCAGTGGTCTAAACTGGTGCTTCTGTAAGATAATGTTTCATTCAATCTCTTTATTGTCATAGAGGTTCACTCAAGAAATCAATAAATGAAAAAATTTTCCTGCAGTTATGTTCTACATTTGGGGTTTGATTTTTGCACATATACTACTTTGATGTAGATACAACTTTGAAAAGATGCAACAGCACTAATAAAGGAGGTGAAAAAGTAGGTTTGTGCATTTGCTTCGATTCAAATTGCTAAGCAGGTGTTCGAGTAAGGAAAACTAGTATTTCTGAATTCATTTTATTCATTCAGTAACAATTTTTCTTTAGTTTGGCTTAGAATTTTGTAGCTTGAGAGCGCCAAGAAATAATGTTAACTCTTCCTTTTTCTACATATCTTCCAAATACTTTTTTTGGATGTATTTACCATACTGGTTGTTAAGTTTGGAGTGCTCCAGCAATTGGAAACTTAGGGTGCATTCTTTTTTCATCTGTCTGGTGAAGTGATTACCGGTCCTAGAGATGTGGCTGCCCAATATTGAAGTAGATAATATTCACGTCACCTCATTTTAGCTATGTAAAAACTGAAGTTCTTGCTCTTGCTCTTGCTTTTGTGCTTTCTCTCTCTCATTAGTGGGAATAACTGAATTCAGCTTGCTTGTTTTAAATGCTTAGGAAAGGTATGTTGCCCTCTGGAAGTTTCTATATCTGCCTGTTGACTACAGAAAAAGTTCGGAATCCAATATAAATAGGAATCTAACACTGAGAAGGATAGAATGAAATCAGACAGTTCATACTTTTGCAAGCCAGTAAGATCTTAATAAACTTTACAGAAACTATTTTGACCAGCTAACATGCATGTCTTGAGTGTTTGTATCATGTTTCCAACAGAGTATAATTATTTAGATTTAGGTCAGGAAGATGATACCAGGTTGCTATATCTGTACCTTTCATAAAAGTAAAACTAGTCCTCAAAATGCCATGTATCTTTGATGGGGTCTGAGAAAATCAGAGATCACACTAATGCCCTGTTTAAGCATTGTTTCTTTTGAGTTAGCTGGCATCCAGCATTAACAACAGTATGAACTATCCAAAGTTTATTCCAGAAGCTAGCAAGAATGAACTCAAAACTTCCCCAACTCCAAGGACATGTAAGTGTAAAACCAGCATTTCATCCTCAGTGGGAATGACCCACCCCCACCCCAAAAAAAAAACCACAAAACTTTGAGCCAAAACACATCACCATACAGTTGACAATGCAGGCACACATAGTGCTGGGCACCCGATGCCTTACTCCAGTGTAACACCTTGAAGCTTCTTCTGGAAAAAGAAGCTGAAACTCAAGATTGTGGTCAAAAACATCAACTTTCCAAGCTCGTTGGTGAATACCAAGGGCTACACAAAAGGTATCATATTACTTTAAGGAGTTAAGAGAATTAGGGTGAATGGTGTGTATAATAGATCTCCTACCTTTAGGCTGAAGAGTCTATATGTATCTTTGACTCACTCACAGTATCTGGCAAGATCATAATCTCAGTTCAGTTACCGCATTGAAATGAAACAGCTCTTTGCCTTACTCTCCTGCCATACACAGAATTTATTCCACCTAAAATCAGATGCTTCATTTGAATGCATTGAATGAACTGAGTTTCTTATCTTGCTGGGTAGTGTGGGTGAGTCAAAGATACAGACAGACCATAGATTACTTCCCCCATTAACACAACTTGAGGGCATGAGTCTACTGTGGCTGTTAAGCCCTTTAATGGGTATCTCTTTCAACTTTCAAATATCCTGCAGTAAAGCTATTAGGATCCTGCTGTGGGGCATGCAGGTAATAGTCTGTCCTCTCTGTGTTGTACTGTGATGAATCTATTGAGCAGAAACGCTAGCAGCAGCGAAACTATGTTCTGGATAAAGCCGGGGGGAAGCAGCAGAGACTGATACTAGGAGTCAGAGAACTGGCTCGTGAGATGCATAAAGGCAACTGTCTTGGGATAGACAACCAAACTCAAGTTTTTTAATGGAGGATAACTTGCAGCAGTCTACTGCAGGCAAGATGCGCCAGTCATAGCGTCATAGGTGGGGATGATCTAGGATCTGACCTTGTGTTATTGTCAGAATTAGGACATTTCTGTGCTCAGGAAAGGTGTAGGTCCATGCTGTAGGTTCATGCTTTGGAGCTAGAGACAGTGGTTTATTGTTTATGTGCTGTCCCTAAAAAGGCAGCAAAAGAAACAAAGAAATCACTAAGCGAAAATGTGAATAGAATTCCTCCCTTTTGGTATCTGTATCTGAGTCAGCCATCTCAGGCTGTTTTTGTAGCCAGTGAACAGAAATGGGCATTTTTAGGGGACAATTCGTCTGATGTATTTTCAGGAAGACTTTTCAGTAAGATGAATCACAGTGTACAAATACTTATTTTTCTGCATTGGCTATAAACGGAGCCTAAGTGTGACTAGCTCAGATATTCACATCATAGGTGTCTGTGTTTGGTCAACTGAATGTCGTTCTAAGAAGACAATGAAAAACAACTCCAATGAGTTCTCAAACAATGGGGCATACATCCAGTAGACATATTTCCCAAAACTTAGTATTGGAGGAGTGAACTGAAGTGTCACCTCAGGAACTAGGACTTCATGCATCAGTCAACAAAGTTATTACGTGCTTCTCTGTTGTAGTCATTCCTGGGAGCCTTGTTTGAAAAGATTCCATCTCTCTTGTCATTAAGGGTCACTAAATCTATTTACATCATAATTCATTAGAAAACCATAGGGTACTGGAGATTTTACAAGCATTTAAAGTAGTGTTTCATATCATTGCTGAGTTAGACTGTTAGTTTCCCTGAGCTTTCTATAATATCACCGGTGGCAAGAAGCCTATACAAAATGTGATTCAGAATAACATTGCAAGGTAGATGCTCTAAAGGAATCGGTCTGAGCAAAGTGGTACGCATGCCATCACATAAGACTCGCCATAAAACTCATTTCTGGATTTCAGGAGCTATTTAAAAATAAGAGAACCAGCGTACTTACAAGGGGGCAAAGCCAGGAATTGACATAAAATGTAAAATAAAAAATCAAATTGTTTTTTAACCTGCCATGGAGATTTTATAGCTATTATTTGCATTTTTATTTTATTTAACATATTGTGGATATTTTGGCTGTTTCGCTTCTCAGTAAAAATGCGTCACTTTACTCCTAGTACATAGGACCAACTAAAAGTTTAAATTAGCAATCAGTCTTGTTTGAACTTTACTTGCAAAGAATGTAAATTTTTTAGTGAGCAGCTCTTTTACTGTACTTCTTTTTCCCCAAACTCTAAAATTCCCTTTCCTCCTCAAACTATACTGTAGTTATTGGTTTTGTAAAAATGAGACAAACAGATGATGAAAGTGCACATTTTAGATTTATCGAACCTATTCTTGACCATACTGAGGAAAGTTCCTTCCTGTCCGTGTATTGCGTTCAATGGAAATAACTGTTTTACTTCTTCACCATAGCTTTATGATATTGATATGATTTAAGACACAAAAAATGAAAACTGTCTGTCACTAATCTGAAGCAATATTTTACAGTTTCTTCAGAGGAAAAGTGGATTGGAAGTTTATCTTAAAACACTCAATAGAAAATTATCAAAGATGTTTTTTTAAGATTTATTCACTCCTTGCTACCAAGCTTTGTTTATTTAAGTATTTCTGGGGAAATTAAAAAATTCAAAAAACATTTTTTGCCATTAGAAAGCTTGATAGCAAATAGTATTTTATTGCCATGGCTTGATTTTATTTATAAGAAGTGACATACACAAGAGTCAAAAAGGCCATTTAAGACTTTATTGATCATAATGTTTGTCATATGTTAAGGATAAGAAAGTCTATTCACCACACCTGACAGCTTGGCCATATCATCCAGGCATTTTGTTGATGTGTTTTCTTTAGGGTTTCTTTTTTTAAAAAAAGGTGGGGGGCGGGGAAGTGTTTTGCTTAGGTTACAAAATTGTCTCTGGCACAACCTAACAGATACCACTAAACATAATATTAGTAAACAGATAAATTGAAGCTGGAAGCAAAATGAGATAAGCATCTCCTAAAAAAATTGGAAACTAATCTGCTACAAGGCAGAGGTAGTAATCTCTTCTCTTTTCGTACTATCCCTTTGAATAATGATGCATCAGTTTAATGAAATAAGGCTCCAGCTGCTCACTGGATAGCAGAGATTTCCATGGAGAGATGCACGCAGAAGTATGCAGGCTTTGGAGAGGTGTTCACTACCCAAATGGAACTAGTTTTACTTGACAGGTCACAAAGATACATGGTAGCATGGCCCTGCTCACTGAAAGCAGCTTTAGATAAGTCCATGTGCTCACAGAGATCCTGTGCTACTCACTTTCATGGATCTGAAATGCCAGTTAGCTCGACATGTAGCTATTCAACCGAAGCCTCTTCTCACTCTGCCTAGAGCCACTTTTCTGAAGTCTATGGGAAATCTGGTGATTAAGGTTGAAATCATCATCATGGCAACTGAAAGCTGCTAGTGTACCTGGTCTGCTTCCTTTCTGTGAAGCATTTATTTACAAGGTCTCTAATCTAGCATTAAGTCAGAAGGCAGAAACAGTGATGATACTTGCAACAGCATCTATAACCCCTCCCACTACACATCCTGCTTAGCTTGCATGACCTGATTGCATTACAGTGCAAGAAAACATGTTGCAGATTTTATGGTACCTCTAAAACTATCTCCATTAGTTATAAAATCAACATCAATTAATGTAATAGATCAAGGCTAGACTAGCCCATAAATCGCAAAGTCCACTGAACAGCAAAAATAATTTTAATTTTTTCTTGTTAAAAACCAGATAAATGCAATCAAGGCCACCAGTTTGTGAATCTATTAATAGCTTCAGAGATATTAGTTGGATTCTGCTAGTAAATCTGGCTGCAGAATCAGAGCTGAAGATGACAAATTTTGGATGCATCTTGTCCACACTGGATTGCTTCTACTGAAAAGAAATGATCATAAC
This sequence comes from Theristicus caerulescens, assembly GCA_020745775.1. Taxonomy (NCBI): domain Eukaryota; kingdom Metazoa; phylum Chordata; class Aves; order Pelecaniformes; family Threskiornithidae; genus Theristicus; species Theristicus caerulescens. Next base: position 48,501,756 of record CM036560.1, on the reverse strand, counting down.
AGTATATTTTGTGTGTGACAATATATGAAGTTCAGCACACAAAACATTTAAAAAAACCCCAAGCAACAAATGTAGCACTTTGTAAAGAATTCTTTCCATTTTATAAATGTTTATTCATCAAAACTTAGTGAAGTTTGTTGTGTTTTTTAAAAAGAATAAGCCAATTGTTGGTCCCACACCCCCACACCTAGTTTTCTAAGCTTTCTCTATGGAATGAGTTATTTTATTGATCAGGAAGCTGCTGTCTGAATGCTCAGTGGAAAGTCTTAACGAAACACTTATCTTAGAAAAAGATTAGTAATATGGGCAGTGAAAACCAATTTTCTTGCATTTAATCTCCTAACCTATTTTACATTATTTCCCAGGGGTACCATGAATGTCACAGACACATGACTTTGTGCAAATAATCAATTATATGACAGAATCTCATGAGTTGGAGAGTTGCTCTGTAACAGTTAGCCACCTTTCTAAATGGACTTTTTCCTCTTCTGAAATACTTAAACCTAGTCTAAGTAGAGGATAAAGGACCCAGCAATGCTATTTGTAAAAAAAAAAAAAAAAAATTATTTGGAAATCACCCAATAAAAATTCATTGCTTTTTGATCTTGGCAGGACACCCCAAATGCATATTATTATGTGAGTTCTGTGAAAAAATATGTAAGGATGACATGTTAAAACATCTTTCAATACCTGACATAGGTCCATTGCAAACTACACAAAAGAGTATCTATCTCCCCAGAAGTGCATACTTCGCACAAAAGGTGTTCCTTGATCCTCATCATATAAAGCCTCTCAGGGTTGCGCACCTCTGGTAACACCACCTTCTGACAGGTTGCGGACACCGTGAAGCAAGAAGAGGATGGAGAAGGATTACCACAACTCAGTGGGTAGCATCACCTTTGGCTTAAGGTTACACCAAATGACTGGTCCACATTAGTCATACACTTATGCAACTGCATGGAGGCTCTTTTTTTTTTTTTTCGCTCCACATCAGGATTACAAATGACTAAATGGTTGCAGATGACACAAAACTGGGAGGAGTGGCTGATATGCCACAGAGTCGTGCTGCAATCCAAAGGGACCTCGACAGGCTGGAGAAATGGGCTGACAGGAACCTTATGAACATCAACAAGGAGAAGTTCAAAGTCCTGCACCTGGGGAGGAACAAACCCATGCACTAATATATGCTGGGGCCACTCAACTGGAAAGGAGCTTAGCACAAAAGACCTGGGGGAGTGTAGTGGACATAAAGTTGAAGAAGAGCCAGCAATGTGCCCTTGCAGCAAAGAAGGTGAATGGTACCATTGGTTGCATTAGACAAAGCATTGCCAGCAAGTCAAGGGTGGTGATCCTTCCCCTCTGTTCAGCACTGGTGAGGTCACACCTGGAGTACTGTGTCCAGTTCCAGGCCCCTTGGTAAAAGAAAGACATGGACATACTGGAGATAGTCCAATAAAGGGCCACAAGTGTGATTAAGGAACTGGAGCATCTCTCCTATGAGGAAAGTCAGAGAGAGCGGGGACTGTTCAGCCTGGAGAAGTGAAGGGTCAAGGGGAATCTCATCAATGTATATAAATACCTGAAGGGAGAGTGCAAAGAAGACAGAGCCGGGCTTTTTTCAGTGGTGCTCAGTGACAGACCAGAGGCAATGGGCTCAAACTGAAACACAGGAGGTTCCCTCTGAACATCAGGAAACACTTTTTTACTGTGAGGGTGATGGAGCACTAGCACAGACTTCCAAGAGCAGTTGTGGAATCTCCCTTCTTGGAGATATTCAAAAGCTGCCTGGACACAGTCCTGGGCACCCAGCTACAGGTGGCTCTACTTGAACAGTGGGTTTGGACCAGATGACTTCTGGAGGTCCCTCACAACTTCAGCAATTCTGTGATTCTGTGGTTCTGTGAAAAAGCTACTCATATTTCTGTTAGATGAGGCTACAGGATGTGCTGTAGAGAAAATCATGGCCAGATTTAGACAGGGTCAGATACAACTTTTCTCATTAAGCCTAATTGCCTTTGGTCAAACACTTATGTTGATTTTCTTTTCACCACCAGAATAAGTTTGTCTACATCTCTGTGCAATTCCATTACAATGGTGATGTCCAGGGTACTTGATTTTGGCAAAGGACAAGCTCTTAGATATA